>CM069231.1:240182-1440182 GCA_035582765.1 Acer negundo | reverse complement strand
AATTGGACTCTTCTATTAGCTTTTTAAATAGGATTCTAATACAAAATTTTAGGAGACGATATTGACACCCATAATAACAAGTTATTAGTACACCCATATTTTATTAAAAATTTTAATTACAAAAATATCACAATATAAATTTATCAAAAATGATAAGTTACTTTAATTAAAAATAAACTAAATGCTATATACACTCATTAATTACACCCATATCTTCAACTATATTTCTTTATTAAATAAAACTTACCTTTCAAAAAAAAAAATTTAAAAAAAATTATGATAAACCCTAAATAAACTTTAATTTTATTTCAAGTATCAAATTTTCTCATCATCACATGATTATCATATTGTTTTTGTCTTTTTTATATATATAGTTATAAACTCTATCAAAAAACAACATTTTTTTTTTTTAACTATAACCGTAAATACCAACAATTTTTTTTTTATTTTTTATTTTTGTGAGATAGTCATAGATATCTATAAGAATTTTTTTTTTTTAAGATAGCTATATAAATAAGAGAATTCCAAATTAAAAATCTTTTGACCCCATATACATATTATCTTTTTATAAGACTCTTATTTCGAGATATTTCTAAAAGTAAATTGGACAATCATTAAAAAATATTTGATTCCAAAAATAATATGATTTTTTTTATAAGTATGGTGTGGTAATAATTTAAGTATTTATAAATAATATGTATTAAAATGAATATATTTATTTGAATGAGGGTACTATTGGCATTTGGATGAGTGTTTATAGTAACATTTAATTTTTAAATTTTATATATGGGTGTATTAATAAATTTTATGGGTGTCAATATCCGTAACCCTAAATTTTATAGGGGAAATTAATCCTATGATCAGCTTTAATATTGTAGATAAGTTCAGAAAAATTGACTCAATATATGCAACTATGCGCTATTGATCATAATCACGTCACTTTAATTCTTCATCTGTTGAAAACCAAAGGAATCTTGTTGTGAAACAATGCAGTGTCCTTCATTTACCATGTTTTGGTTTTATGTTTCTGTTTTCCTTTTCTGTTACTGCGCAGAAGCTGCTAGAGAACTAGCAGGCAACAATGAATTTCCAGCCGTTATCTTTTTTGGAGATTCAATAGTCGACCCTGGCAATAACAACAACCGTCTCTTTGCTCTCGCTAAGTCTAATTTTCCTCCTTATGGGAGGGATTTCATCGGAGGAGTAGCGACCGGAAGATTTTCTAATGGGAAAATCCCCTCAGACTTCATAGGTTTGTGATTTTATAAACTTAGATTACATGTCATAATTAACTCCTGAGGAATTATTGAACTTGAATCTGACACTGAATTTCTAGATACTTTTTTAAAAATTATTTATAATAATATGAAGCCTTGTTTTCTTCGGTTGAGAGTAATCAAGTGACAGATTGTTTAGCCTCTCATTGTTTTTGACTCAGAATCATGATGCATGGTTTGCATGCCCGGATATTTATTTCACTTATGTAAATAGGGATTTTTCTCCCTTGTTGCGGTTGTTTTGTGTTTCTTTTCTCTGAAATCTCTGTATTTTTTTTTCTTTTGGAGAGTTGCTTGCACACGATCTGCCATGATTCAAACTCCTTAGAATGCAATTTTTTTGAAAAGACCCTTATATTGTCTTTTTTTTTTTTTTTTTTGGTTATGCAGTGGAAAAATTGGGAATAAAAGAGTTGTTGCCAGCATATTTGGATCCAAATCTGCGACCTGAAGATCTACTAACAGGTGTAAGCTTTGCTTCAGGTGGCTGTGGATATGATCCTTTGACATCAGAATTAGTGGTACTTACATATATGATTTTTTTAATTAGTTTTTTTAAAAAAAAAACCTTCTATTTCAGACTTTTTGAATATCTGAATCTCTAACTTTTTTTACTTCTTGTAAAAAAAATTTTACAGTCAGCGATTTCATTTGAGGATCAGTTGAAA
This sequence comes from Acer negundo, assembly GCA_035582765.1. Lineage (NCBI taxonomy): Eukaryota > Viridiplantae > Streptophyta > Magnoliopsida > Sapindales > Sapindaceae > Acer > Acer negundo. The sequence goes on along the minus strand of CM069231.1, from coordinate 1,438,237 downwards.
ATGTTCCAAGAATATATAGAGAAGTTGAAAGAGATCGCTGGAGAAGAAAGTACAAGCACAATCTTGACCAAAGGTTTATTTGGAGTGGTAGGAAGTAGCAACGACATTGCAAATGTTTACTTTGATACCCACATCAGGCAATTGCAATACAATATTTTCAATTACACTGATTTCCTCGTTGGATCAGCCTCAACTTTCCTCCAGGTAAATTTCAGCGTACATTCATATCGTCCGTATCGTCTACATTATATGGTATTTTTTCAGTGAACTGAATCAATAATTCACTAAGACACTAATCTTGTACTTTTTCGTCAGAAATTATATGGATTAGGAGCGCGTAAGATCGCCGTATTTGGTGCACCACCACTTGGTTGCCTGCCAGCTTCAATAACATTCGCCGGAGAAATAATCTCGCGTGAAAAATGTATAGAGGTTTACAACCAAGCAGCGAAGTTGTTCAGTGATAAATTGTCAGCTGAAGTTGATCGACTTAACATCAACTTGGCCGATGTCAAACTGGTTTATATTGATATTTACGACCCGTTGCTTGATCTCATACAAAACCCTAATAAATATGGTACAATAATTACCTCTCTCACAGTCTCACTAACATAATCTGACACCTTTTTACTTGAAAATTCTTGATTACATATAAATATATATATATATATATATATATATATATATATATTTGGTATTATGGCTTGTCTGGCGTCTGGTTTGTGTATAGGATCCACCTAATTTGATTTGTAACAATTTAATTATAAATTATAAATTAAGTTCTATTTTCCTCATTTGAATTCCTGATTAATAACGTTCGTCGTTTATTCTTCTTACTATTCACGTTCAATTTTTATTTTTTTCAGGCTTTGAAAATGTGGATAGAGGGTGTTGTGGCACAGGAATTGTAGAGACATCGGCCTTATGTAACCCATTGAGCTTCTACACATGTACAAATGCGTCAAATTATCTGTTTTGGGATAGTTATCACCCAACAGAACAAACATATAAGATCCTGGTCTCTAACATCATGTAGAAGAAGAAACTTCTCAAGAGGTTCTATATGATGCATGTTGATTGTTGCGTTCCTTTACACTATTCATGTTGGCTATATATGTAGGTATCTTTTTGTTTTTCAAAACTAATAGAAGTTGAATAATATATTTATTTACAATCCAATTTATTGTTATGTACTTTGTATATACATGGTTTGACGTTAAAACTTGGGTTAATTAGAGTCATCGGATGTAAGAATATGAAAATTCACACCTACGCAATAGATTTATATATGTACATTCTTCGAATAAAATCATATAATATACTGGAGTGAGGGATGGGGCTGGGGCTCCCTGAAAAAACTTAAAATACCTGTAAAAAAAAGTATGAACTTTTTTTACTTTGATCCGATCCCTCTAAGTTTTTAGTATAATGACTCCTCAAACTTGAATTTCTGGCTCTACTCTTTTCCCACATACAAGAGATAAGTATCTTTCCCGGTTTCCATGGTATGGATTATTTTTATTTGGATGATTCTATATGCAATCGGGGTCACGCAACCTTCGTAGTTTATTTTTTGTAAAAAAACATGTGGGGTCCGTGCATTTAATACGTGGGACCCATATATTTTTTTTAAAAATACACTATGGGGCTACAAAGGTTACGCGACCCGGTTGCACAAATCATTTCTCTTTTTTTTTTTTTTTTATCCCAAATAAATTAATAAAACACTATTTCTTGTAAAACTCTACTTTCTTTTGTTATTTTATCTTTCTTTCTTTTTTGAAACAGTTATTTATCTCTAAATTCTAAAAAATTAATGGAATCTATAATATCTAGTGAAAATCATATCAGCTTTTTAAAATGACTTATAAAAAATAAAAAATAAATAAATAAATAAATAAAATAAAAAAATAAAAAAATAAAATAAAATAAAAATAAAAAATAAAAGACTCTTAACGTACACTAGTATACAATTACTAGTTCACAAAAATCTGTCTCGATGTGGGCCAATTGATTACCACTTTCTTTACAATTCAAAAAAACCAAAGAAACCTAGTGAAACAATGCAGTCTCCTTCGTTTATGATTATTTGGTGGTTTTCTGTTTCAGTTTTGGTTCTTTTTCGCAGCAGCACAGAAGCTGCTATAAAACTAGCAGGCAATAATACATTTCCTGCCGTTATCTTCTTCGGAGATTCAATAGTTGACACCGGCAACAACAACTATGTTTTAACTGTGGCCAAGTGTAATTTTCCTCCTTATGGGAAGGATTTTATCGGAGGAAAAGCCACCGGAAGATTTTGTAATGGAAAAGTCCCCCCAGATTTCGTAGGTTGTTTATATGAACTTTTAACTGTGCTTGTATCTCGTCAGGTTTTGATGGGCCTCTAACCTTCTTTTTTTCTGCAGTGGAAAAATTGGGAATAAAAGAGTTGTTGCCACCATATTTAGATCCAAATCTGAAACCTGAAGATCTTCTAACAGGTGTAAGCTTCGCTTCAGGTGCCTCTGGATATGATTCTTTGACATCAGAATTAGTGGTACATACATATATATACAGTATATACAATTTATATTTCTCTTTTCGAGGATGATATTTAAACATAACTTTTTTTCTTTATTTTTTGAAAAAAAAAAAATAATCAGTCAGCGTTATCATTAGATGATCAGTTAAAATTGTTCAAAGAATATATAGAGAAGTTGAAAAAGATTTCTGGAGAAGAAAGAACAAACACAATATTGACCAAATCCTTATTTGGTGTGGTAGCAAGTAGCAACGACATCGCCAATCTTTACTATAATTTCCATATCAGGGATTGGCAGTACAATATTTCCACTTATTCTGACTTTCTTGTTGGCTCTGCCTCAACTTTCCTCCAGGTATTTTGCATACCGTCCACGGGTTTTCCATATACTTTAATCAAGTTTCGAAAAAAAATAAGTTGATATAGCTCAAACCTTGATCGATAATTCCTTAATTTATACTTCTTTACAAGGAAATATACGGAATAGGGGCACGAAAGATCATCGTGTTCAGTGCACCACCACTTGGTTGCATGCCATCAACGAAAACATTTGCCGGAGAAATAATCTCACGCAAAGGATGTGTAGAGAATTGCAATCAAGGGTCCCAATTATTCAACAAAAAATTGTCTGCAGAGATTGAAAAACTTAACAGCATCTTCCCCCATGCCAAAATTGTTTATATTGACATCTACACCCCCATGCTTGACATGATTCAAAACCCTAATAAATATGGTATTACAACAATTACTCTCTCAATATTTTATTATTTTTACAATTTGACAAGTTTTTAATTACTTGAAATTCACTCTTAACTGTGAATGTCCAGAAATTGTGTGTTGATTTATGTTCTTATTATGATTTATTTTACTTTGTTTTCAGGTTTCGAAATTGTCGATAACGGTTGTTGTGGCACAGGAACTTTGGAGGCATCATTTTTATGTAACTCATTCAGCCTCAACACATGTAAAAATGCTTCTAGTTATATGTTTTGGGATAGTTATCACCCAACAGAAAGAGCATATAAGATCCTGGTCTCCGATCTCTTGAAGAAATATATTCACAACCTCTTGTAGAATTAATGATTCACCACATATATATATATATATATATATATATATATATATACATATATGTTGATTTCCTTAATTTACACCATCCATCTCTTCCTACAATCAATATTCAATAATCTATGTCAATTATTGTTTATGATCGTTCTTATTCTTTGCAAAACTAATAAAAGTTGTATTTGTATTTGCAATCCTATTAGCTAGTTATTTCAGTTAGAGACAATATTATATGTTCGAGTCTCTATCACTGATATAAAAATAAAATAAAATAAAATAAAAATAAAAAAACTATTACAAATTTAGGAATCAGGAAGAGAACATGATTAAAACCCACAGTTCCTTTGGATCACCTTAACTTGTATCACAATCCAACTGATGAATTACGTGTGAAAGAATAGTGTATACTTTCATCCGAATGTTGTGATCACAATTTCCAGAAACATTCCAACTATCCAAATCAAACTAATCATTTTGTCAAACATTTGGTTGATAGAAGTCCTTTTTTTTTCAATTAATATGAAGAGCCAAATACAATGTCAACAAGTAACAATCAATCAATGATATATATATCACACAGAATCGAAAAGATAATACCAAATAAATGATTTAGTTTGTGAATTTAATTATTTTGCCGGCTCTTTGATTGGCAAGAACTATATTAGATAGAAAATGAAAACTGTTAATGATACAAATCCTACAATAATAACCTAATTACAGAAGCCAAAGAATCATCTGCCATGTAATACATTCTGGTATTGCCCCAAAATAAGCAACACCACGATTAATGCAGCCAGCATCCACGGCAAGAATCCCTCGGATAAGCAGCAGTTAAGGCTCCGGCAACATCCACCGGTGCGTGGCATAGAAAAATACGTATTCGAAACTTGGTTTGAAGATAACCGCCATTTGATCAGCGTCACTAGGGCTACAGAAGTGACCAAAAGAGATAAAGGCGAATTCGGCTTTACAGTGAAGAATTCAAAGGAGAAATAGGATGGTGCAACCAAAAGGACTATGATTATAGTCACAAATAGCAAAACTGGAAACGGTAGAGGATCTAGGGCAAACATTTCTACTATCATCGAGACATCAACAGTTAATTTCTTGTGAAATACAATTCACTTGAGTTCCTTTACACCATGCAAATATGCAATATTGATCAATTTAAAGCAACAATTCACTGGTGAAAAGAGAACAAATTAAACAACATATTAAACAATAGCTTGTATTTAGTGTCAAAACATTTAATTACAATGATTAATAATTCTCACCGATCTGATTTTTATTCATGCGAGTACATCAATTATCTTATCTGGTAATCAACTAAAAGTTCTACAAAATTGATTATCACATTAGATAATTAATAAACCAAAAAAAAAAAAAAGGTCGGTATTAACCGGAGAAAGACCCTTAGGATGATATTGCAATCACCTGCTTACGTACAAATCTCAGAATATTAATTACAATATGATGTTCCTTCATATGTGGATTATCTGTCTAGCCAAGTTTTTAACATATGGTTATTAATAAATTAAGTGCACTCTGAAGAAACAGCTTCTTGGTTATTTTGGATAAAAAAGATAAGTAAATTTTGAGTGGTTCTATTGGCACCCTTCTATTGACCTAATAATACTTCACTTTCAAAAAAATTGGTTTAAATATATAAAATTAAATTATTTTATTAAATCTTTTGATTTATTTTCAAAACTACCTTTCTTATTTATTTTTCAAATTTAATACACCCATCTCTATGTAAGTATATATGTTTTATTGTTCTCGGTGTTTCACCTCCATTGCATCCATTCATAACCTTTTTTTTTTCTTCTTCTCTATTTCATCGTGAAAAAAGAAAACGAAAAATTAAGTAATTAACAAGTCTCACTCAATTAGAAACAACTCCATGAAAGATGGAAGCCAGTTCTCCAAGGTGATAACTTTTTCTTCACAAAATTCAAATTTCCGATCCCTAATCTAGATAAGAATTCTGAGTACACAAGTTTTCAACTTTTCAACATCCTTATTGATACTTTTTAGTCAGCGAACTTTATCATTCGCTGCAGGTTTTACTTGTCTACACTACTCTAATCAATCTCGATCCTCACAAATATTTGTAAAATTGCTTTTGCTATTGAGGACAAACCTACATCTCTGTAAAGCAGATCTCTAAGTATCCTAGGTAAAGCAGATCTCTAAGTATCCTAATTAGATTGGTAATTCTCTAAAAATATATATATGGTAATAGTTATCAGCACAGTCATGGTGGAGATTATAAACTTGGTCCGAAAAGACTTCTCATCCTTTAAAAATAAATTAAGGTTTTTTTTAATTTTTTTAATTTTTTTAAATTATTAGGATTTGAAAGTTTAGAGATTTTTTTTTTTCAAAAAAACAAATTATAAGTGAGTATGGGGTTTTATTAGACTTTATTTTGTAGAATAACTTTTTGTTTTTTTAAGAATAAAAATGTAATATTAAATAATTTTAAAAGTAAGATATTAATAGATCATTAGAGGGATGTCAATAGCACCCTATTACAAAAACTTATGATTCCAATTGCCTATGATATCTTCGAAGAATAAAATTTCTGTTTTACCCCCAATTTATTATGTACCAACGTTGGTACATAATTTCCCTTATGGACTCAGATTATGAGGGCCCATTATAATAACAGTTCGATCGAGCAAGACTTCTAAGCTTGAATACAGAGCCACAGATCATGATCTTCAAATGAGAAAATCTCCGTTTTATGGGTATACCATTCAGTAATGCACCTGGCAAACCAATCAAGAGTGCGGGTGCACCGAAATTTTCTCCTTCAAAAACCTCTCACAATCTCACTAATATTTAAACTTCAGTATACATACATATATGCATAGTACTTTCTTAGTCTGTACATTTCTCGTACCGTTAAATCCATTCATAGAAGGAGGAAAAAAAAAAAAAAAAAAAAAAAAACTTGCAGAATCCATCATTAGAGAATTTTCGCGTGTAAATATTTATAATCAGTCTTATTTATTATTATTATTATTATTTGAAGCAAACAAGTGGTTGTGATGGATTTGGTTCTGGCCCATAATCGTCGATCTGTCGGTGCTATGAATTATTGGTGGAGATATTAATTATTAATTGTGGTCAATCATTGAACTGGTGGGGTGGTCACAAAATTAAAGTGAAAACTCCTCCTTAATCTCGATAGGTGTGTGTTAACGAATATGCGAATAAAAAGCTATAAATAAAAGGGTCAGACATACCCGAATAATTCTTTTGGTGTAACTTTTGCGTTAAAATAATACAACTTTCACACTATTTTACTATTTCGTTTTCAACCTGTTACATCAAATTTTACTTTTAAAAAATATTCCCTTGAATATTCACTTTCTTTCCTTTTTTTTTTTAATATTTCTCTACAATTAATATTTCACCACATAATTAACATAATATTGCAATACAATAAGAAATTATGAAATTAATACATTAAAAGAAGTTAAATTTAATTAGGTAAAATATTACATTTATTATTAAAATAATTTAAATATTACATTTTATAAAATAAAAAATAAAAAGCATAAAAATAAAAGTACATATTGATCATCATCTAATTATTTGAATTAATAATTCATCTCACAAATGATTTATTAAGGCATTTCGAAGTGCAATGTAAGCCTCTTTATCCTTGATTTCTCTATGTTGAGCTAGAAATTCTTGAAATCGGGTTTTTTCATCTAACACCATCTCAACTTTTGGAGTTGGTGATTCCATATGATCATCAATTGCTGCATCAACATCATGCTCATCATCGATTATCATGTTGTGCATAATAATGCATGTAGTCATTATATCATGTAAAATATGTTTATGCCAAAAACACGCAGGTCCTGCCACAATTGCAAACCGTTATAAGAGAACTTCAAATACACGTTCAACGTCTTTTCTACATCCTTCTTGTTTCATTGGAAATAATTTGTTTTTTCAGACCACGTGGATCGTGAATAGATTGTACAAGTGTAGACCACATTGAGTAAATACCATCAGCTAAATAATGACCCATATTATATTCTTTTTCCTTGAATGACATAATGAGTTGGAGAAGCAATACCTTGAGCGAGGTTGGCAAAAAGGATGGGATGCCTCCAACACAATAATAACATTGTTCGTACCCGGCAAACCAAAATAGACATGACATATCCACAGATCATAATCAGTTGCACCCTCTAGAATAATAGTTGGGGATCCACTACGACCTACATATTATCTTGCCCAAGCCGTTGGAAAATTTTTCCCACTACCTAGCATTCATGGAAAACCACAATCTTTACCAATATGGAGTAATCTAGCAACGTCAGTAGCATTAGGTGATCTTAGATACTCATTTGCAAATTCCTTCACAACAACACGATAAAATCCTTTCAAAATTTCAATTGTTATAGACTCTTCTATTTTAATATACTCGTCATTAGCATCTGCTAGTAGACCATATGCCAACATTCGAAATGCTACTGTGATTTTTTGAAGAGCGGACAAACCCTACCTACCCACACTATCTCTTCGTTGCACAAAGTAGTTGTCACAAGCTTCCACTTTTTCAACTATATGAAGAAATAAACTTCTACCCATTCGAAAGCATTGACGAAACATTTGATCGTTATACCGTGGGTTCTTGGTAAAATAGTCGTAAAATAAATGACGATCAGCACTTTCTCGGTCTTGATTGATCACTGTATGACCGGGAATTGAGCCTTCACGGGCTACTGAGTTATTTTGTTAACTGAGATACTGACAGATAGCCCCTTGGATGTTACCATGTTAGGCAATTATCGCTTCTCATTCTACATCAATCACTTCAATATCTACCAGAAGTTGCGTTTTCTCATCTTCGAAAGATGAAGATGAAAAATTAGATGGACCTCTGATATTGAATTTCATTTTTGCCTGGAGTTGAATTGAATGAGTTTTAGTAGACTTTGGTGTAGGTTATTTATCATTGTGAAATATACTATTCTAGATAAGAAATCTGAGCATGGCTAATTCCCAAGCATTGGATGGATTGCATCACCATCTGAACCGTAGGTCACCTCTCGATTATAATATCTTATCTTTTTGATGTGGACCGATTTGCAAGTTTTGACCTAGGTCACGTATTTACCAAAACAAGGCTGAAAGAATCTCAAATTCGATCGAAGAACATGAACAGTGACGAACATAAACAAGTTCAAAATTAAGATTAAAAAGAGGTAATTACACAAAATTGACCAATGAATCGTCTAATTCGCATGCTTAATTGCATATTCCAACACACCTAACTCAATCGAGTAGTTCCATTTGAAAGAATCCCGAATTTTACCGAAGAACATGAGCGGTGACAAATATAAACAAGTTCAAAATTAAGATTAACAAGATTTGATTACACAAAATTAACCAATGGATCGTCTAATTCACATGCTCAATTGCATATTACAACATTTAATTCGATCGAGTAGCTCCATCTCATATGAATCCCCAATTTGATCGAACAAGATGAGCAATAAATCATAATATCCAAAATATAATTTTCAATTTCAAATAGCGATTACGATACACGTGCTTCTAGAAGGGCAAGTGGATGACAGCTATATCCTGGTTACAGCTCAAAATGTGGCCGACAATAGCTGTAAGCCCACGGGTGAAAACAGTAGATACGTACAAAAACACTTTAATTCAAAAATCCAACACGTGAACTAGATTTCTTGAACCTAGACATCCAATACGTGTTATGGGGCCCACTCACTCACTGGAACACCATTGATGGGTTTTCAAAGCATCTGAACAGTGGGACACCTTTTTGCAATAATATCTCAACTTTTTCAAAAATCTTATCTTCACTTTTCTCAAAATATCAAGATAAGATATCTGAGCTATTAAATGCCAACCATTGGATGGATTGCATCATCATCTGAACCGTATGATTAAATCTCGAAAATTATATCTAGACTTGTCTAGAATTCTTATCTTCACCTTTCCTAAAATCTGAAGATAAAAAATATGATTTCAAATGTCAACCAATGGATGGATTTCCTCACCATCTAAACCGTAGGATTAAATATGAAAAGATTACCTCATAGTTTCTATAAATATCAACCCACACTAAATTAAACCTATCCCTTCGAATCACTTTTCCCTTCAAAACACTTTCTCCAAAAAATGTCTTCAAGACGAAGTTCTTCATACACACATGCAGAAGACACACACCTTTGTCACGTAAATCTTAATGTTTCGCAAAACCCGATCATAGGTATTTACCAATCAAAGGATATGTTCTGGTCTCGAGTTGAGAGTGATTACAACAACAACAAACCGGATTTTATCACAGAACTTCGTGTCAAGAGAAGTTTGCAGTGTCGAATGTCGACTATCCTTCCCACAGTTGGGAAAGGGGATGCCTACGACAGATCGAAAGTCTTAATCCTAGTGGTGCCTCCGAAGCTGCTATTATGAGTATTTGTTAAAATTTAAGGTCTTGGAAAAAGTAAGGGGTAGTTTTCGATGTTGCCTACAAGATGTTCGATGAAATTACCAAGTGAATTCAAGATAAGTGTACTGCTTACAGCAATTACAAAATTGTTGTCCCATTTGCTTTTATTTCGATCCGACTGATTTTACAATATTTCTTGTATATACATAAAGTTTGGATGCCGATATTGCCACCCATAAAAATGATTTACACACCTATATTTTATTAAAAAAAATTATATATAAAAATATCCCAATACAAATTGACCAATAAGAACAAATTATTTTAATTAAAAAGTAAATTTAATATTATGTACACTCATTATTTACACCAATCATATCTTTAATTACATTAAATTCTTTTTTCTATAAAAAAGAAACAAATAAATGAATTATAAAAAGGGTACGATAAACCCTAATTTTTTTTTATAGCAAAAGAAATAAGAACATGTGTTGCAATAAAAAGGAAAAAATGTCAGGAATGGAGATTGATTGGAAGCAAGCAACTAATTAATTGATTTGAAGCAAGTTCACTTCAGGGGCTCATCTAACATTCAAACACCCAATTAAACCATAAAGAGAAAGAAACATAATAAGATTGTTTGTCAAAACTAATCAATTCAGTTCCTCCAAGCATTAAGCTTTTTTAAAAATAAAAAATTAGGTGTCTTAATAATTTAAGAGGATTTATAAATAAAATGTATTAAAATGAATACATTCATTTCAGTAAAGGTACTATTGACATTATAATGAGTGTTTATAGTAATGATTTAATTTTAAATTTTAGATATGGGTGTACTTATAAATATGGGTGTGTAAATCATATTTATGGGTGGCAATATCTGCACCCATAAAATTTTCATTTTTTATTTATTAATGAATTTTTTATAATTAGTCTATTTGTTGATAAAAGGTTGTTGAATCTTAATTGTTTTCTATTATTGCATGAAAGAGAGCATATATTTGCATTAATTTATAGTGATTTTTTATTTTTTACTTGTACAAATTTTGAAATTAACTTTTTTATTCGAATAATTTTAAAAAAAAAAAAATTTTGACAATATAAAAAAATAAAAATTAAAAATTATTAGAATACAAAAGTTCTTTTCAAAATATGTACAAGTAAAAAAAAAAATTATTTTTTATATAAATACCATGTGTGGTGGTAGCAACTTGAACTTGAAACATTGTCGGACCGAGTGCACGTTATTTCTATCAAACCACATTGGATGGCGGTGTGTTCGAATAATTCTTTCAATGTCCTGAAAAATCATATAAAAATTTAAAAAGTGGGAATTGCAGAAAATAGAATTAAAACAGCAAGGTCTCTATATATAATATTGTAGTTCTTTATTTGCGTCCAAATCTAGATTATTTCTCTACAAACATGGAATTCAACTTCATGAAACTGCTGCCATTATATGCAACTCCCTCTTCAACTATAACATTGTTGTTGTTCTCAGTTTATGTATCCATTTTTTCCTGCTCACACACTGAATTAGAAGCTGCGGCCATGAACCCATCACAAAATTTATCATTTCCTGCACTTTTCTCATTCGGAGATTCCATCGTAGATACCGGCAATAACAACAATCTAAAGACAACAGCTAAGTGTAATTTCCCTCCGTACGGGAGGGATTTCATGGGCGGAAAACCAACGGGAAGATTTTCCAACGGCAAAACCCCACCGGACTTGATAGGTATGTAGTACGTACTTACCGTCTTACCATACACTGTGATTTATTAATTTCTATATATATAAAAGTCATCAACAAGCAAGAATATGTTTAGATGAGTGATAGTTAGTTTTTTCATATCAATTATATTCTATAGAAAGATTTTTTCTTTATTGCAAGTTAAATAATGAAATTTGTTTACTATACATTCGTATAGTTGCAACAATTAATAAGTCTACTAACTTCTTATTGAAATTCTCTTACAAACTGAATCTTCCTCTTCAAAATATTAATCAAATTTTGAATTATTTTTTCCCCTAATGCAGTTGAAACATTGGGAATCAAAGAGATTTTACCGGCATATTTGGACCCGAACCTTCAAATTAAAGATTTGTACACCGGTGTAAACTTTGCCTCGGGTGGTTCTGGATTTGATCCTCTATCATCTGAGATAGCGGTACCGAATATTTTAATTATTTATAATTTTAACATAATATTGTATTATTATTTTTAAATTTTCTTATTAGTTTCTCTTATAAATTTTCTAATTTCTATATGTGGTCTGTTTGATTTTTTGTTGAAATAATTTCAACCGGCTGCAGATGGCATATTCATTATCCGATCAAATAGATTTCTTCAAAGATTACATTGTAAAGCTGAGAGATAACGCTGGAGAAGAAAGAGCAAACTCCATTATAAGCAGGAGCTTGTATTTGGTGGCAGAATCTGCTAATGACATTGAAACCTCCTATTTTAATACCAATATTAGAAGGTTGCAATATCATGATGATTATCCTTCATATGTTTCCTTTTTGGTTACTCAGGCTTCAAATTTTTTTAAGGTAAAGTATTCCGCATGTAATTAAGTTACATAGATAATTAATGGTTGATAATTAATATATTAAGAAATATATAAAATGAGTCGTTTATGTACCTAGCAGATATCGACTGTTTGATAATGATTATTAAAAATATGACATATAATATGTTTAGTTACCATAATTTTGTTTGCGTTTTTGTTAGTTTGGCTTCAACATTCTTTAATTTTGTTTATAATTATTCGTTAGAGAGAATGTTACGACTATTCAAAATTTTGTATGATACGCGTGTTGAAATGTGTTTTCTTATGGTATAAATGACTTTGAGATGGGCAGCCATTAGCTAGTCCATTACTGATTTTTCTGGCCAATAATTCACCCACATAAATGCATGCACCTACTCATTGAGACGTAACATATGTGCTTAGTCAATTTATTAGTAATTACAACGGCAAAAATTAATGTGAGTGTCAATTAAGAGAGAAGGTGACAAGCTTTTTTGTATTTTTAGTCCACTTCCTTGTATAAAGATGACCATTGAAGTTCAAGAACCAATTAATGTGAGGGTTTGACCCCTGCCCACGCCAATTTCAAAAAGATATCATAATATTTCAAAAAAAAAAAAAAATCTTTTATCTTTATCCATAGACAACGTAGTCAAAATTACCGGACCACATAAACTTTTATATGCATAGTTATTTTCCATTGTAAAATTTGTCAATACCAACCCACTTCAAGAAAACAGACAATAAACACGGATCAAGAATATTTCACTAATTTATGTCTTATAAGTTAATTATGCATACGTTAAATTATGTATATTTGATTGTTCTTATTTTATTTTTGGTTGAATATTCAAGGAATTATATGGACTGGGGGCAAGAAATTTCCTCATTCTCAGTGCACCACCGCTGGGTTGTCTGCCAACAACAATAACAGTGGCTGGAAGAGGCTCAAGAAAAGAATGTATAGAGAAATACAACCAAGCTGCCCAGTTGTTCAACACTAAATTGTCTGCAGAGATTGATTCACTTAACAATAACTTGCCACAATCCAGATTGATTTATGTTGATATCTACTACTCACTGCTTGATATCATACAAAACCCTAATAAATATGGTACATATATATACTTTCAAAGTCTATTTATTTATACATTAATTGATTTATTTTTTATTTATATATATTCTTGTGGTTATTAATTATAATATTCAATTTAATTACTTTGTTGTTAATGATCAGGGTTTGAAATCGTGGATAGAGGGTGTTGTGGCACAGGAACTATTGAAGTAACATTGACATGTAACGCATTAAGCCCATTATGTGAAGATGTATCCAAATATATTTTCTGGGACAGTTTTCATCCCACAGAAAAAACATACAAGATCGTAGTGTCTATTCTTAGGAAGAAATTTTTCAGCAGCTCCACCTAATTAATTAGATGATCTGTTGAAAGAGATTATAACAAATTTATGTTGTATGTTCATCAAATATCAGGAATATTTGAATAACGTTTATTTAAAATCTATATTACTGCTATATATACAACTTTGATTATATAAATGTTTAGTGTACAGGTGCCTTAAATTTTCTTCTAATTTTTCCACTGTATTTATGTGTTTCTAAAAATTAATTAACAATACAAAATCGACGCTGTAACTTACAAATCGACGGTTTTGTAACTTTGGTAAAGGCCTGCTGTTATACTTATTCAACACAAATCAAAATTGCACAGGTATCCAGCTAACTAATTGATGAATGAATATCGTGTGGCTAAGGTGGCTCTACAAATTATGGAAAAGTAGAACTCAATTTATTACGATCATCACAATATTCTAAAAATTCCTAATATCTTTCAAATTAATTAAATCATTTAAATTTACGAAATCTTAGTGATTTTGATTAATTTTGGTGGCTCAAATTAAGGATGATTTATAACTTAAATGAAGGATGATTATGATTTGTTTTAATTTTGAATTGTTTCCTTCTTTTCATTATTCTAATCTTATCTTAATCATCTTCTCGCCTTAAATCTCCCCACTTTATTCTCATCTTTATAATCTATTATCATCAACCCCATGAGCATAATCAATGAATCATAATCAACTAAAGCAACCAAAAAAATAAAAAAGCAAATTGCAGTCAACCTCCCTAAGGTTTGGTATCTTGCATACAAAAACAATTTTATAATTAATTGACACTCACACCACTTGTTGATTTTCTCTTTCCTTTAAAAGACTAAAATACCCCTGATCCCTAAATTAAATTAATAAATGGGTTATTTCATTAAAGTCCCTATTTTTTGACACAATGTCTTATTTAAACGCCGTTATCATATTAACAACTTAAGTCTCTTGTTTTTCCAAAATATATTACTTTAGTCTATTTGACCAAAATATTAACGGTCAACTCTAATTATATGTATAAAAGTACAAATTTACCCTTGTCAAATGATTTAATGAGTTTAAAAATAAATAATATTAAAATGGTTTATAAATATAAACTAACAACAAAAATTTATTTCTAAGAAAATATTTAAAAACAGGAAAAAAAAACTAATGGATGTTCTTGTCCAATCATAACCGGACACATCAGCTCTCTCTAATTTAAATTAACAATTAAAAAACTAAAACAAATATTAATTTAAAATAAATTAAAATGTGTTTGTGTAAAAATATTCGTGTTGTACAGACCCCTCTGTTTTGCAAATCAAGAACAAAAGCTCAACAAATATTTATTTTAGTTTTAATTTAAATTAATATTTGCTAATGACTGTCTCATGCACACAGCCGGCAACTGTCTTAGATAGTTAGATGCTGGCTATGCTTAGCATTTTTCCGAGTTGAGTTTCAAACGTTTGACTGCATTTACACTTATATCATATTGTCTTTCCTTTCTTATATTTGTCTTTGTAAGTTTCTTGTTAGCTTCCCTTTAACTTCCCCTTATAAAAGGACTTGCATTAATTCATCCATGAATCCCTGATAAAAGTATAATCTTCTTTTCTTATCATGAATAGCGGAACAAATGAAATATAAAGTTTACCGTAAATAGTCAATAAAAATATAATTTCTTCTTCATTCCTTAGAGCCTAGAGGGTTGGATGAATAATAAATTATAGGCACGAAATTTTCATTCCAACAAATTAATATTATTTTAAATTAATATTAATAATATTAATTTTAGTTTTTTAATTGTTAATTTAAATTATAGAGAGTTGATGTGTCAGGTTATTTAAATTTTCATTCCATCCATCTCTTTCTGTTATACAAAATGTGCAATGAGTTAGTTCGTGCTGGCGGTAAGTGCCAGAAAATGTGCAAATGAGTTGGTTCGCGGTGGAGTCAACAAAAACCAACTCGCAAATGGATCCAAACAACGATTCCGTTCACTCACCAAAATATTCCAGTGTCAACAAAGAATTACTCTCCAACCACTCTTTCTGTTATACAATTCGCTTTCTCTCTCCTCCACTCCACCACCACCACATCTTAGAAACCCAATTTCTGATCAACACTGGCAGTGGGCGCCTTATCCCTATTACATCGTCCACACCTCTTGGCTCCCACAAGCTTCCACCTCATTGCATCGCATTTCAAAAACAAAATTGAAGGAGGAGATTGCTGATTGGAGGAGATTTGCAGGAATTCTCCTTAATTTTTTTTTCTTTTAAAATTTTTAATTAATTGATTTTTAAATTGTTATTTCAAAAATAATAGGGATATAATCATTTCCCCCCCTTTAGTTTACCATATTAGACATTTTACCCCCTCTAGTTTCAATAATGGTCATTTCCTCCTGAAAATTAAAATATTAGACATTTCGCCCCTTTTAGTTTCAGTAATAGTCATTTTCCTCCCTAAAAACCAAAATATTAGAAATTTTACCCCCTGACTGTTAGAAAGTTCGTTAGTCAACATCTTTGACCGTCAAAAAATTAATTAAATGACATTATTACCTTTAAATACATTAGTTATGCCCCCTAATGACACTACTAATTGTATTTTTTAAAAAATAATTGAAAATAAAAATTATAAAATTTAATTAAACTTTAACAAAAAAATTATTTAAACAAAATAAATATTAAGAATTAAATGTACAAATAAAAATTTATTAAAAAAAACATTAATATAAAGAATGAAATGTAAAAATAATCAAAAATTTTAATTAATGTAAAAATAATGTAAAAAACATTAATATATATTTTTTGAAATACTGAATAATTTTATTTAAAAAACATTAATATAAAGAATGAAATGTAAAAATAAAATTTTCATTTACAAAACATTAATATAAAGAATGAAATGTAAAAATAATTAAAAATTTTAATTAATGTAAAAATAATGTAAAAAACATTAATATTTTTTTTTTTTTTTGAAATACTGAATTGTTTTATTAAAGTTTAATTAAATTTATAATTTTTTATTTTCAATTATGTTTTTTTTAAATACTTTTATTAGTTTAATTTTTTTATTTCTAATTTTTTTAAATAACAATTAGTGGTCATTAAGGGGCATAACTTATGTGGTCAAGGGTAATAAGGGCATTTAATTGATTTTTTGACGGTCAAAGTTGTTGACTAACGGACTACCAAATGGTTTAAAATGTCTGATATTTTGGTTTTCAAGGGGAAAAATAGTTATTACTGAAACTAGAGGAGGAAAAATGTCTAATATTTTAGTTTTCATGGGAAAAAGGTCATTACTAAAACTAGAAGGGGCAAAGTGTCTAATATGTCAAGCTGTAGGGAGGAAAATGATTATTTCCCAAATAATAAAATAATTAAGTTGTGGGCAATTTTTATTTTACTTTCCATGCAAATGACTAAAATAGCCCTACTTCTGTTAAGTTTAAGTGAGGACAATGTGAGATGAGAATATGATCTAAATCAAGGAGGAGACTAGATTTGAATGTTGATAATAAAATTTCTTGTTATGAAATTTCTTCTGTTTGCTTTCTCAGTATTTTAGTGAATCAACGAGTTTATAAAGTATTTATAGTCCTAGATATTTCTAGAATCAACATGGCTTGATCACCCATTACGATATATCACTAATATATAAATATTAAATACTAATTACTTGGAGATTGAGGGAGGCTTCACGTAAAGAAAACACTTTAATACTTTATCAATTGAGAGATCAATTACTCAGCTTTGTAGTTATAGTATTATTCCACACAAGAAAAGCCTTCCACTATTCATATTTCATGAAACAACAATGATCTAATATAAAATTATCACTATTCATAGTATGGTTTAGGGGCACGAAGGATTGGAGTTATTAGCGCACCATCGATCGGATGTTTGCCTTCGCAGAGAACTCTGGGAGGAGGAGCACAGAGAAATTGTGTAGGAGCATACAATCAAGCAGTTCAGCTATTTAACTCTAAACTATCAAAACTGATCAAGAACCTTAACAAGAAACTCCCCAATAGCAGGATTGTCTATCTTGATGTCTATACCCCTTTGAATGACATGATCAAAAACCCCAAAAAATATGGTAATTAATTAATTGGTTTTTCTCAGCGGCTTAGACACATTGATATATATCACGTAACCTATAACGTAATATTATACACATAATGATAATGATTTTGTTCTGTTGACAGGATTTGAAGTCTTAAATAAAGGTGGTTGTGGGACGGGCACGACTGAGGCAGGAATATTTATGCACAACAAATGGAATCTATTTACTTGTACAAATGTATCTAAGTATGTTTTCTGGGACGGTTTTTACCCAAGGAAAAAGCTTACAAGGTCATTTTTAATCGGCTCCTCCAAATTTTTATTAACCAGATCTTTTTGTAACGACAAATATTATGTATATGTATTTTAAAATATTATAATAATTTAGGGTTTTTTTAAGGGAGGGGGAAAAACTCGAAACCAAAATCTCATGGTATAGGTTTGAAGGAGAAAAATGAGGTACATGTGTTCCATTATTCCATTCCTTCTATCGATTGTAACTTTAATTAACCACATCTTCTATTAACCTTGGACTTTCACTAATTTTACTTATTGCCCTCCTTTTAATAAGATACTATGGCCACATCAAGGCTTTTAGAGACGAAATAAAGTAATAAACCCAACCCAACAATTATCAAGTAGGCTTTTTGGGCTTGGACGATGCTGACTTGACGTAATTTTAATGTACATACCTCTTAAGCATAATTGTGTTTCATGATTATAGTTTCTTTTTGAAAATTTATTGTATAATTTATTATTTTACTAAATTTGATCGGGTGAAAAATCTTAATTTTATTTTAGGGAAATACTTTAATGTAAGTGGACATATATGTCTATGCCACACTTATCGATTATCATGTTATATGACATGAATCTTTTGATCGGATAAGTGTTAAATTATAAGAAATTTCTTAAATAAAAACTGATTATGTATGTTGAAAGGGATATAGATTGAAAATGAGTAAATGTATAACCAGGCTTTAGCTTATTTTGCATTGTAAAGTTCTACATTTTTTTTTTTCCATTCCGTGAGTTTGACAATACCCTTAAACTTGATCTATCGGGCTCACGAGCCATGATAGTCAAACTCATGCCCAGAGGTTTGGGCACGGGCTGAACTCAGTTGAGACTCAAACTACTATCACCGTTAAAGGATACAACCACTTGAGCATTGTGATATGAATAATCTATATATATATATATATATATATATTTTTATTTTATTTTATTTTTTTTGAGCTTTTTGAATAAATTAGCCAATTAGGTTCAAAATTGTTGAGATTTAAAAGAAAAAAAAAAATCGAAAAAGAGATTTAAAATATTAAAAATCATAATTTTACCCCAGATTAAAGGTTGTATTTGATGCAAAAGTAGTAATTGGTCTTTTATAAAAGTGATCGATTTCGTTGAATTTGACGTTCAGGTGAGCCTTCGCAAATCACCTGCTTTCTTACAAATCTCATAATATTACAATGTGATGTTCCTTCATATGTGGATTATTTGTTTAGGAGATGTGCTATTGACACACCCTCTATCTGTCTATTTATACCCCATGTTTTTAATTATGTAGTATTTTTTTTTTTCTTTTATCAAAATTACTTAAAAGGATATACAATTTAAGGAAAAAAATCTTCTACAAAGTAAACCTATTAAAATCCCACATTCATTTAAAAAATAATAAATAAATAAATAAATAAAATAAATAAAAAACCATGTTCTTTTAAACCTTTTTTTCTTTTTTCTTTTTTAATTTCTTAACTCTTAAACCCTAAATTTTGCTTTTTACACACATACAAAAATATTATGAAATAGTCTTCGAAAGATATCAAGCATATGGAAAAATCGTTCTTTAGAATGATATTAAGCTATCGTTGTGTTGAAGCAACCCTGTTATTATTTTTTTTTTTTCTCTTCCACCATGAAATAAGAAGAAAAAAAAACTCAAAATAAAATAAAATAATAAGAAGAAAAAATAAATCATTTAATGGAGGTGAGAGAAAGATGTATATAGAGATCAAAGATGGGGTGTATTAAGTTTGAAAAATAAGTAAATTGGGTAGTTTTGGAAATAAATCAAAACAATTAATAAAAACATTTAATTTAATTTTATTAAGTCAAAATTTTAAAAAATGAGGCATATATAGATTGGTAGGAGGTGTGCCAATAGCACCACTCTTTGTTTAGCCAAGTTTTTAACATATGGTTATTAATAAATTAAGTGTACTCTGAAGAAACAGCTTCTTAGTTTACCTTATTTTAGGTACCAGCAGTGGTAATTTCCCTTATGGGCTCACAGGGCCCGTTATAATAACAGTTTGATCGAACAAGACTTCTAAGCTTGAACACAGAGTCACCGATCATGATCTTCAAATCAGAAAATCTACGCTTACCTGTATACCACTCAGCAGTGCGGGTACACTGAAAATTTTCTCCTTCAAAAAGCTCTTACAGTCTCACTAATATATATATATATACTTTTTACGATGCACACTTTAAATACATTTGAAGAAATTGTATGGAATATATTAAATATTGATTTGATTTTTTGTTTGGATAATAAAAACATTGAAATATATTTATCGAACAAAAATTAAAAAAATTCAGGTGCAAGAACTAATTTTTTTAGATTTTTTTGAAGATAAAACATTTAAAAATAAGGAAATATAAGAAAAAATAGTTCATAAATCCAAAAAATTTCCAAATTTTTACCAAATGTGTATTTTAGTTTTCTTAGAATGTATACAAAAAATAAAATCAAGATTCAATATATTCTATGCAATTTCATCAAAAGTGCTTAAAGTGTGTATCGTAAAAGTCTTATTGGAAAATTACTCTATATACATACAGTTTTTATATTGTCTGTTCATCCTATAAAATAGATCAGGACGAAAAATGTGGACCATTAGATTTACATATTTTGACGTAAAGTGTATGCATTTGTCAAAACTTCTTTATAATCTATGGTCCACATTCTTCGTCCTGATATATTTTATATCCGTTAGAACTGACAGGATTTAAAAGATGCTTTGACAAGTGCACGCAGCTAAGTTAAAGTATTTAAATTCAATGGTCCACATGCAAGGAACTAATATATATTATATCCGTTCGAACTAACAATAGAATCTATATATACATACTTTGTTAATATGGACATTTCTCGTACCATTAAATTCATTAATAGAAGGAAAAAAAAAAAAAAAAAACTTGCAGATTCCATTATTAGAGAATTTTGTGTGTAAATATTTATAAGGATAATGTTTGGGTATTGACTGGTCAGTACCTTACCAATGAGGTTTTGCCAAGTAGCCTATTTATGAAGAACACAAAGAGATAAATGTAAAAAGTTAAGAAAAAATGTCACATGGTAACATCCCATTAATAAGATCAGTACTTTAGGTATTGACCGGTTAGTATCCAAACTATTTCTTATTTATAATCAGTCTTATTTATTATTATTATTATTATTTGAAGCAAACAAGCGGTTGGGACGTGGGATGGATCTTGGCCAAAATTGTCGGTAACTATGAATATGTATCGGTGGTGATATTAATTGTGGTCACTCATTGAACTGGTGGATCCTTGATATATGTTAAAGAATATGCAAATCAAAAGCCATAATTAAAATACGCAAAAGCAAGAAAAATATTAATGAGAGAGCTGAGATTTTACATGGTTGAGCGGGTTTTGGTGTAAGTTTACATTTACGGATTGTATGGACACCCAACTTCTACTATCAAAATTGTCTTTTTCACTGATGAAATTATTTTGGTTCTGTGTATGTTCCTATCTCACTTACTCCCATGTGTTTCTGAACAATGCAACTATACTGATTCAGGTTTCACAACCAAAAAAAAATTGGTGGAGATATTAATTGTTGTAATTCATGAATTGATGCGGAGTTAGAAAAAAAATGGAGAGCTCATAGCTCCGTCTTGATAGGATTTGCAAACACAATAAAAGATGTTTCATTAAAGCCCAGTTTGACATTTTTGTCTTGTGGGGGGAATTGATTTTGGATTTACCGTGGAGAGAATCAGCTGAGTGTTTGATAAAATTGAAATAAAAAGTAATATGAATGGCAAAATTACTAAAAGAATACAAGTGAATATTAATATGTTTTAAAAATAAATGATTTTTTATTATTATTATTATTATTATTATTTTTCCATATCCAAATCCAAATCCAACCCAACTTCAAGTCTTCAATTAACAAAACACAACTTAAATTGTTGAATTCAACTAAATTTGATCCAACTTTGATGTTTGTTGAACCCTGATAAGAAAATGGAACCAAAAATTAATTAAAACTAATAAATATTGATTAAAAAACCAAGAGTTCTAACATGGGTCACAAGTACGCAAGACCAAAATAGTGCAATTACAAAATTGTTATATCATTTGCATTTATTTCGATCTGACCGATTTAACAATAGTTCTTGTATATACATAAAGTTTTCATTTTTTATTTATTGATGAAATTTTTATAATTAGTCTAATTGTTGATAAAAGGTTGAATCTTAATTGTTTTCTATTGTTGCATGAAAGCGTGCATATATTTGCATTAATTTCTAGTGACTTTTTTTTTTTAAATTTATTTTTATTTTATTTATTTATTTTACTTCTACAAATTTTGAAACTTTTGTATTTGAATAATTTTATTTTTTTTATACCGCATATACCATATACGGTGGTAGCTACTCAAAATTGAAACATTGTCAGATTGAATACATGTTCTTTCCATCAAATCACATTAGACGGCGATGTCTTCGAATAATTCGTTTAATGTCACGAAAAATTATGTAAAAAAAAAAAAAAGGTGAGAATTGCAAAAAATCAGTGTTCTAGTAGGCGCTAAGCGCCAGTCGTACAGTGGAATGGCGCCTAACGTCTATACCGTCTAGGTGGTGAAGCCAAATAAATCAAATTAAACGGTGTCATTTGGAATAATTATTTTTAAAAAAAATAGCCGAACGTTGACTCCACCTAGCCTGCCTATAGTCGGGCGCCTAACCTGCCTAGGAAGGTCGATTAGGCCTCCTTCCTCGCGGCGGCCACCTAGGGCACCTAGCCCGTCTAGGAAGGTTGATTCGGCCTTCCTCGCGGCGGCCAAGTCCGCCTAAGGCCTAGGCGGCCGCCTAGGACGCTTAGTCTGTCTAGAAAGGCCGATTAGGCCTTCCTAGTGGCTGTCAGGTCCGCCTAAGACTTAGACGGCCGTCTAGACCGATTACTAGAACAATGTAGAAAATAGAATTAAAATAGTAATGTCTCTCTCTTTTTCTCTCTCTATATATAATATTGTTGTTCTCTATATGCGTCCAAATCTAGATTATTTCTCTACAAACATGGAATTCAACTTCATGAAACTGCTGCCATTATATGCAACTCCTTCTTCAATCATAACATTGTTGTTGTTCTCAGTTTATGTATCCATTTTCAAAATATTCCAGTGTCAACAAAGAATTACTCTCCCACCACCATCCCCAATCTCTTTCTGTTATACGTACAATTCGCTTTCTCTCTCCTCCACTCCACCACCACCACATCTTAGAAACCCCATTTCTGATCAACACTGGCAGTGGCCGCCTTATCCCTTTTACATCGTCCACACCTCCCGGCTCCCACAAGCTTCCACCTCATTGCATCGCATTTCAAAAACAAAATTGAAGGAGGTGATTGCGGATCAGAGGAGATCTGCAGTAATTCTCTTTAAATTTTTTTCTTTTAAAATTTTTTATTAATTGATTTTTAAATTATTATTTCAAAAATAATAAAATAATTAAGTCATGGTCAATTTTTATTTCAATTTCCATGCAAATGACTAAAATAGCCCTACTTCTGTTGAATTTGATAATAAAATTTATTGTTATGAAATTTCTTTTGTTTGCTTTCTTGGTATTTTAATGAATCAATGAGTTTATAAAGTATTCATAGTTCTACTAGATATTTCCAGAATCAACATGGCTTGATCACCCATTAAGATGTATCACCAATATATAAATATTAAATACTAATTACTTGGAGATTGAGGGAGGCTTTCACGTAAAGAAAACACTTTATTAATTAAGAGATCAATTAATCAGCTTTGTAGCTATATTCCACACAAGAAAAGCCTTCCACTATTCATATTTCATAAGACAACAATGATCTGATATAAAATTATCACTATTCATAGTATGGTTTAGGGGCACGAAGGATTGTCTATATTGATGTCTATTAGTCTATACCCCTTTGAATGACATGATCAAAAACCCCAAAAAATATGGTAATTAATTAATTGGTTTTTCTCCCCGGCGTATACATCAGACACATTGATATCACGTAACCAATCACATACAATGAAACAGTCACGTAACCTATAACGTAATATTTATACACATAATGGTAATAATTTTGTTCTGTTTTACAGGATTTGAAGTCGTAAATAAAGGTTGTTGTGGGACGGGCACGATTGAGGCAGGAATATTTATGTGCAACCAATGGAATCTATTTACTTGTACAAATGTATCTAAGATTCTAAGTATGTTTTCTGGGACAGTTTTCACCCAAGGAAAAAGCTTACAAGGTCATTTTTAATCGGCTCCTCCAAATTTTTATTAACCAGATCTTTTTGTAATGACAAAAATTAAGTGTATATATATATATATTTTAAAATATTACAATAATTCAGGGGTTTTTTAAAAGAGGGAGAGAGACTCGAAACCACAACTTCATATTTTATTTTTGAGGGACAAAAATTAGGTATATGTGTTCCATTATTCCATTCCTTCTATCGATTGTAACTTTTATTAACCTTTGACTTTCACTAATTTTACGTATTGCCCTCCTTTTAATAAGATACTATGGCCACATCAAGGCTTTTTGAGACGACGAAATAAACCCAACCCAACAATTATCAAGTAGGCTTTTTGGGCTGACGTAATTTTAATGTACATACCTCTTAAGCATATCTGTGTTTTATGATTAAAGTTTCTTTTTGAAAATTTATTGTATAATTTCTTATTTTACTATATTTGATCGGATGAAAAATCTTAATTTTATTTTAGGGAAATACATTAATGTAGGTGGACATATATGTATATGCGACACTTATCAATTATCATGTTATAACTTATATGGCATGAATCTTTTGATCGGATAAGTGTTAAATTATAAGTAATTTCTTAAATAAAATTGATTATGTATGTTGAAAGGGATATAGATTGAAAATGAGTAAATATATAACCAGGCTTTAGCTTATTTTGCATTGTAAACTTGTACATTTTTTTTTTTCCATTCCGTGAGTTTGACCATACCCTTAAACTTGATCTATCGGGCTCACGAGTCATAATAGTCAAACTTATACCGACCTGATTATAAGGTTTGGACACGGGCTGAGCTCAGGTTAAGACTCAAACTACTATCACTGTCAAAAGATACAACCACTTGATTATGTGAAGAATTTATATTTTATTAATTTTCTTTTGAGCTTTCTGAATAAATTAGCCAATTAGGTTCAAAATTGTTGAGATTTAAAAGAAAAAAAAATTCGAAAAAGAGATTTAAAATATTAAAAATCATAATTTTACCCCAGATTAAAGGTTGTATTTGATGCAAAAGTAGTAATTGGTCTTTTATAAAAGTGATCGATTTCGTTGAATTTGACGTTCAGGTGAGCCTTCGCAAATCACCTGCTTTCTTACAAATCTCATAATATTACAATGTGATGTTCCTTCATATGTGGATTATTGTTTAGCCAAGTTTTTAACATATGGTTATTAATAAATTAAGTGCACTCTGAAGAAACAGCTTCTTAGTTTGAATAAAAAGATTGTTAAATTTTTTTATGGTTCCAATGGCCTATGATGTCTTCAACGAATAAAATTTCGTTTTTGCCCAAATTAATTACGCACCAGCGTTGGTAATTTCTCTTATGGGCTCACATTACAATGGCCCGTTATAATAATAGTTCGATTGAGCAAGACTTCTAGGGTGCGTTTGGCACGGACATGGGACAGGACAAGGTTGGAAGGGAAGGGAAGGGAAGGGAAGGGACGGGACGGGACAGGACGGGACATGTTGCTCCGTTTTGTGTTTAGAATGTCTGAGACAAAACTGCGAACTATACTGTTATGCGTTTGATATGACTGGACATGACAGGACAAGAGATTCATATAATCAAAATACCCCTATTGTTATTGAAAAATATTTTTAATTAAATAATTTTATAAGATTATTTAAGATGGATAGTTGGAATCAAATTAATAAATTTTCAGATATTAAATATTTAAGATATTCAATAAGTTAAAAATAATGCAATTTAAAAAACTGAAAAAAAAAAAATTAAAAATTTATCTCCACCATTCATATTGGTGATGGATGGCAAATATTAAATAGAATTTACCAAAACAAAAACAAAAATTAAAAAATATATATAAAAAAAAAAAAAAAAAATTGAGGTGAAGATCCAATCTGGAATTGGTCTCTACTCTCCACCAACATCTATTTCAAAATCCATCTCCAGCAAAACATCTCAGACCACCATCTTCAACACCAAACCACCATCGCCAAACCACCATCGTCCACATCAAACCACCGTCGTCACCCCAAACCATCATCATCAACAGCAAACCACCATCGTCACCCCAAACCACTATCGTCAACCACCATAAACCCTGAATCGATTTCTCAAAATCAAAATCAACAAAAGCCACAAATCAAGAACTCTAAATCGATTTCTCAAAATCGAAGGTTGAACGGAGAGAGAGACAAGCAGGAGAAACTAAGATATTTGCTCCTCGTCGGCGGCTGAAGAAGAGAGAGAGAGAGAGAGAGAGAGAGAGAGAGAGAGAGAGAGAGAGAGAGAGAGAGAGAGAGAGAAACGTGAAAATGGGGTTGGATTTTATTTTATATTTGGTAATTTTGTAATTTTTAAAAGAATTGAGAGCAAAATTGTCTTTTCCAGACTTGTCCCATGCATGGGACAAGTTTGGCTGAGGGTCTGAGATAGGACAAATTTTCATGGTTTTTGTCCCACCTTATCCCGTCCCGTCCCGTCCCAAGCTAATGGTGTGCCAAACACGGGACAAGAGAAAGTTGTCCCATCCCGTCCCGCGTACCAAACGCACCCCTAAGCTTGAACACAGAGCCACCGATCATGATCTTCAAATGCGAAAATCTCCACTTACATGTATACCACTCAGCAGTGCGGTTACACTGAAAATTTTCTCCTTCGAAAAGCTCTCACAGTCTCACTAATATATATATATATATATATATATATATATATTCTTTCTATTATCAGTTCGAACTGACAAAAGTTATACCAGTTTCTTGCATGTGGGCCACTGGATTTAAATACTTTGATTGACAAGTGCATACAGCCAAGTCAAAGTCAAGGAACTTAAAATCGACATATTCACCGATATATCCATATTTTGGAGGGACCAATATCGAAACAGGGGTAATATCCAATATCTAGCAAATATCCACATAAAGAAAATGACGACTGAAGAGCTCAATGAGAGGAGAAAAAAAGGTTTGTGCTTTCATTGCAATGACAAATACGGACCTGCACATGAGTGCAAACGTTTATTCATGATACAGGATAGTTGAGAAGATAGTGATGAAGATGAAGATATGGAGGTTGAAGACGAAAATGGGGACTCCATTATACAGACCACACCTGAATTTTCATTACATGCCATGGTGGGTCTACGTGCTCCAAGAACCATGCGAGTGGGAGGAAGTCTCCATTACCATTCAATTGAGGCACTAATAGATTATAGATTCTAACAGTACCATAATTTTATTAGTACCCAGTTGGCTCGACGAGTGGTATTGCAACCAAATTCAGAAAGATGCTTAGAAGTTATAATGGCATCGGGTGAAAAGCTAGTTATTGGAGGGAAGTGCAAGGATTTAATTTGAATATTTATGCTATTACACCTAAATCTAGGGTATGTTTGTACAATTTACCCACTAAAACCCACCAAAATAACCTCTCCCTTTTACCCAAAGGCACTATTTACTTTCGATACCCCCAGCACTATTCTTCCATTAGTTCTAACGGCAAGCAAATTCCAGTTGGGATGTTTGTGTTTGAATAGGATTTTGTTTAAAATTTTGCTTTATTAGATAAATAGAGGGTATGTTTGTGTCATTAACCCTAAATTTTATGCAAAATTAGTAATTGGTCATTTTATTTTTTTTCCGAATTACCCTTTATTAATTCTTTAAACCACAACATTTCGGCTTGCCGCTCTCGCTATTCAATATCCAAATCAAAGAAAAGATCAAAAGAAGCACCTGAACATAACAATATATTGCAACCAAAGTTTCTTCAGTCGTTGAAATGGATGCTGTAACTTCAGTGGTTGAGAAACTTAAAGGGTTTGGCCAATCGAGCCAAAACTTCGTCAACGGTCTTTTAAATCGCCGCGAAAATTCATATAGCCGCAATCCGGTATTTGTTCTTCGTTATGTTTTTCAGTTTGTTCAATTTCTCTACTCTGATCGTTTGCGTTCGTGCTTTATAATTGAACATTACTTTGTCATAAATAATAAGCTGTCCCTGTCCACTATTGGACCTCTGTCTAATTTAAATACCAATTAGGGTTTATATTGCTGAAATTAATGAAATCATGAGACTTATATCTTGTTTTCAATAGCTGAAATAGCAGTATCATATACATTTCTGTTATGGGGTTTGATGGTTTTCGTGTGTTTGAGTAATCTGGATGAACAATCATTGAATTGGGAAAATTCTAAATCAGTGGAAGTGTTTTTATTTAATTTTTATTTTGAACTATCACAAATTTGGGAGTTGGGGTGTGAGAAATTACCCGAACTCACAATTTCATGGATGTGGTCCACATCAACTTCGTCACTGGTGGAAGTAATTTCTAAGCAGCTGCTGATCGATCCAGCTTGTGGCCAAATTGGTATGCAGCTTTGAATGCATTTAAGTCATCGAATCATTGGAAGACTATGTGTTTTTTGTTGGTTATATGGAAGAGTCTAAAGTGAATTTGATTTCCCGTTGATTATGCAAAGCAACTTTCATTTGGATTTAGGAAAGGGATAGCACACCAAAAATCGATTTTCATTTTAATGAATTACTGGTACTTGTAGAGCTCAAGGTTGTAATAGATATAACATTAGCCTTCTTTTTCTTAAAAATATATTTCTCTCCTTAAATCCAAGATTGCAAGGCGGAAAAAGTTGGGTACTTAACCATCTTATCGTGATTATCATTTCACCATTTATACACACAAGTGCGTTAGAGGGTCTGGTCATGTCAGTAAGCATTTGAGATATCATCTCTTTTGATAAATATTTATCCTAATATCTGGTCAGATTATACCCTTTGGGTCTGCAATTTGCCTTTGACAAATTACCTGCTTCCATAGGTAGCAGCAACAAGTTGCATGTTGGGACTTTACAACTCTTCCCGTGGCATTATTTTCAGATTGAAATCTTGAAGCGATTACAGCGTGAAGCATTTTCAGATCAGATGAAACTTAGAGACCGGCAAGACAAAGTTGAGCGGATGCTTTCTTTCTATAGAACATCCAAAGGAAGTCCGTTTCAGGAAGCCGGTACTCATATAAGGGGGGAGGTTGATGCTCTAGGAGCTATATTGTTGACAGGAGATATTGATGAGCAGCACTTGGAAGCACTTGATAGAGCCGGAATTAGGACTGGGATAGATGCAAGGTTTGCTTTTGAAACAACTCTCCGGCAGAATGACACTCTTGTAGCGGAGCTTGTGGCCAGCGAGAAAGGCAATGGAAACCTTGGTGATATCTCAGGAAGCCCGCTTTCTCTTGCCAAACTGTTTTATGCGGCAAATTTTACTGATTGGTTTTCTGCAATTGCAATACCTGTGGGAGCTCAATGCAGAGATTTTGGTATCCCTACAGATTATACCCCTCAGGTAAAAATCTAATCATCACCAACATCTTTAATCTCCACACATTTGTTCCAATTTATGTTGTATTCTATTTTGGTATTATACGTTAATAACTTGGATTTCAATTGTGCAAATGATCAATCAGTTAGGTTAGTGCTAATAATCCTTCAGCCTCAAATGAACTTGATCAGATGATCGTAAGCTGTAAACAATTTTCGTTTGTTATTCTTGTTATTGTTATTATTATTTCGATGGTTCACTTGATGTTGACTTGATGTTGACTTGAAGGAATTCCCAGTATTTCTCGTTCTGTTATCTGTTTTATTTTCTGCAAGGTTTTGTTAATTCACAAATAAGATAACTTAGCCCTATTGTTTAGCATGGTACTGTTTCCTCTTTGGCAAGCAACAATTTTATTGTATTTTTAGTTTTGAAGTGCTATGTCTAGAACACTCTGTTTTGTCTTTGAAATCTTTTAACACTTTAAATGACCGGGATTCTAAATTCATTCAGTTTTATTGACAAGGATTATGTTTGTTGTACAGCAGCGGAAAGGCCTTTCCAGTATTTCATCTTTGGAACCACCCCTTTTGAATCAGCATAACGGTACTGCCATTGGCTTGACAGTTAAAAATTCAAATGTTGTTGCTTCATTGGCTCAATCTGTTTCTGGACTAGGAACACCGATGGGTTCTGATGGAATCGCGCAATTATTTAGTACTTTTGGGCAAGTTATCTGTCAGCTTCCAAAAGGAGTTAAACTCTCTCTTTTTGGTCTTCATCAAGTTCCTAAATCACTGCATCACCGTGTTAGTTTCGGCTCTATTGCAATTCCAGTAGGCTTTTTGAAACAACACGAAGCTTCTGAGAGAATGGTTGAAGCCACTGCACCACCGTTGGGAACAAACACCCTGGACATTTTCTCAACTGGATCAATCGCTCTGAAACTGGAATCAGAAATTGTTGAGGGTACAAAAATTGGAGGTTGGATTGAGATGAAAAATTCACATTCAAAACCTGTCCGCTGGGCTGTTACCATGTATGATAGTTTCGAAGATGAAGTTGGATGGGGTGTAAGTCTTAGTGGATTGTCTGAAGGTTTTAAAGGCCGAGATCAATACCAGTTGGAATCCTTTGCAGATCTTAGCTTAGGTAAGAGATTCAAATTGAAGCCTGGTGTCGCATATGTGGTGGACGGAAATGCCAAAATACTTGCCCTTATTCTTCGGTGTAACTGGTCACTCTGATCACCATCCTCAGCAATGCTTGATCTTTGTCTATCACGCGGTAATTCCAGTCTCCAGAATTCATGATTTTCCCATCCTTGCTATATAGTTTTAGTTATAGTTCTGGCAATTATTTTCTTCATTGCTATACTGTAGTCGTAGTTAATGAAATTTTGCAGAGATTATTTATACTAGAAGAGTTTAGTGGGTTTAGTGACCATTTTAAGAATTCAGGGGATCCATTTGCAATTCATGAACAATTCAACGGGTACTCCTGCCTAATCTAATCTTTGAATGGCATCCAAGGGAGTCTTAAGTCCTGCAATAGTGCAATATGATGACAAATTTCAGTTGAACTGATCCACATGAGACAAGCAATTACCTCCACGGCTCCACTCAATATTGAATGAGACTGACACGTTGAATTGATATCTATGTTGACCATGTTTTTATTCAAAGATTGCAAACAGAAGGACTGTTTATCTTTATGGTATTATAAATAACTGTCAATTTAAAATTGCGTTTTAAATGTAAAATTGTAAGTATTGACGAGAGATAGATTTATCTAGCTTTATATCCTTCACACCTAATTATGTGGTTCTGGATTCGAGTTATGTTCTCTTTTCTCAAATCACGGAATTATTAATGTCACGAAAATCAAAGTTATAGGCCCGAATGATTATTGATATATTTTATTAGTTATCAAACCATGTTTGAAAATCGATTCAAAACGTAAACTTCAATGATTGATTTGAGGGAGTGGGATATAACTTACGGGTCGTTTGTTTTTTAGTATGAAAACAGAATCGTTATGAATTTTCTCTAAAGAATGAATAGGGATTAAAATCTGAACATGAATGACATGTTTGTTTATTTGTTTTTTCACATCTGAATGTATTGTCAATATGTTTGTTCTTTTAAAATAAGTAATTTTACATTTATATTCATAATAATGAAAAGAAGTAATTTAACATACATCATTATTTATAACATTTTGTATGTTTTTTTTTTTTTTTTTTCAAACAAAGTTCAATTTAACAAAATAAAAAATTCATCAAAAAATATAATTTTGTATGTTCTGCAAACAAAGTTTAAGTTCAATTTATTGTCAACAAAAAAAAAGTTCAAATTCAAGTTCAATTTTGTATGTTGTCCACGTTTTTGGCGTATATAATTCATGAAACCATTTTTGTTTTTTTGGTTTTCTGGATCATATGCACCGAAAACCAAATAAAAACAAGGTTCTTGAATTTTTTTTTTATATACAATTATTTTATAACATCTTCAAGCCATGAAAACTACTCAATATGATAAACACATTTATTGAGCACTATACGAATAGTTAGATAAAAAAAAATATAAAAATAAGGAGTTCTTACCTGGATTTGGTAGGAAAGAAATTCAATTGTTAAATCTTTAAAAAATTTCAGTATCAGAAGTAATTCGGGTTTTTTTTTTTTGTCCAAAAACCTGTTTAAAATAATAAATATGTTAAAAGAAAAAATTCTACCTTATATCAAATTAAGATAAATTTAGAAATATATCTTTTTTGGGGAATAGACTTGGAAGAGAGTATTTTAATTGTAATCCAGTGATTTAGAATTAAGTTAAAAGTCAAGATTTCTTACTTTTTATTTTAAGTTGTTTGACCACTTAAAAAAAATAATAATAATAATTAAAAAAAAATTAATGAATTCAATTCATACCCATTAAGTTTTAGGTGAAAAAAACAAACGACCCCTTAGTATCCAAATTTCATTGATATGGGTACCCAGTCACTGAATCAATCCAAACTACAAATTTAGTACTCACAATCTAATTAAAGTGAATGTGAGATGTTCTTCCGTTTTCAATAATTGAATATTCATAATTAACGAAGGTGTACTCCCTATTAAAATTTGAACCTAATTATTAATATTTATTTTTCTAGACCTATGCAATGACATTTGACAAGAACTTATATATATATATATATATATATATATATATAATGCTTGTGAAAATTTGAGCTGCACATCATATCTTAACAGAGTTGTGAGAGTAGTTATCTCCCGTTATAAGAATAGATATCTGAGTCGTACATGTATTGTTTGATCTCGATAAATTCCGACAATCATATTGTAATAGTTCTTGTAATACAATAGAACTCATGTAAATTAATCTCCTATAAATAAATATCCTTTCTAAATTAATAAAAAAAATCCCGATTCCGACTTAAGCCAATGTAAAAAATTAATAAACCCTTTTATCGTAAATATTTTTTTGAAACCCAGTGTAAAATTTTAATCCCGACTGTCGTATAAATTAATAATTTCATTAGAGCCCGTTTGATGCACAAGACGGGATAGGATATGATTATTTTCATGAGATATAATTGTATTGGATTTGATTTGATTTGATTAATTATAGTGTTTTCCGTGTTTGGTGCAACATGAGATTTGACTAAAAATAGTGATATGTTTTGTTTGGTATGTTATGGGATTGGAGAGAAATAATATAATAATAAATTTTAAAAATAAAAGTTGTTTTGAATAAATAAATAAAAAAACCAATCGAGTATCAAACTATCAATGATTGAATGTATCATATCTTTCCCATTCTCTCTCCTGCATCTCTCTATCTTCTTTTCCATTTCATCACTTTATTGAAAAGAAAAACGATCTCTCTTCTCCTCTCATCTCTTTCTCTCACAAAAATAATCATCAGATTCTTTCACACCAAAAAATCTGTTGAATCAAGTTCATCCACCCATCTTTCATCCAAATTCAACTGCAATCACCAAACCAAACAAAAAAACCCACGGTCAAACCCAGACCCAAATCAAAATAAAATCAAAACCTCCTCATATTGGGGCTCGATCTCGCCGCCGGATGTTTTACCAGCGAGAAAGAGAGATTAATTCCAGATCTGCTTTGTGGTCTTTGTTCATCTGGGTTTGTTAATCTCATATTTCTTTTTTCTTTATTTATTGTTATATTTTTTTTGGAACAGATTGAAGATCGATGAATGTGTTCTGGATCTTAATTGTTTTTTTATGGGTTTTTTAATTGATTGAAGAAGTTTTTTTCTGGGTTTTTTTTTTTTTTTTTTTAAATTGATTGAAAAATTGGATGGTATTCAAATGAATCCCACCATTTTGGTTGGGACTATTTTATCCCATGTTGGTGGGATAAAAATTGTAAGTGGGATTAATTTATACTATCGGCCAGCCAAACATGGGAATCGGACTAAAAATAAACCGATTCCCATTCCATCCCATATGCCAATCGGCACCTTAAAGTATAAAATATGATTTTGATATATTACATAATAATCGAGAACTAGAAAAGTGTCTCCAAATGTTAGTTTGTTCAAAGCCATCATATTTGGTATTTTTCACTTCATCATTTATTTTTAAATTGTTCTATTATTATAACAAATAAAATAGAAAATAGAAAATTTCTAAGAGCTACTAGGAATACAATTTTTTAGTATATAACTAAATAATAAGTCTTACTATATATTATTAGCCTTTAAGTAATCAAATTCTTAAAAAGAATTGGAAATTTTTAAAAAAAATCTTCCCTAATCAATGAATCTAAAAAATAAAATAAAAAGGAAATTTTTCCGAAGGAAAAAACCGATTAAACAATGAATCCCGAGAAGAAACATTCTCTAAATACGAAAACCGATTTGTACATATTTTTTAAGATAAAATAACACTTTATAATATAAAACCTTTTAATTTAATAACAATTCTAAATTAATATTCGAGGTCGGGTCCTAAAAATATTAATTTAAAGAGGTTATAGTGTATTCATAAAAGATAAAAAAAAAATAAAAAAAAAAAATTGAAAATTTGAGCCTCTTGTGGTCCACCTGCCTGCTTCTATTGTACCTAAATTGACTTAAATATAAGTAATCTTGATATTTTAGTTGATGTGGCAATTAGACCTAAATAAAAATAATAAAAAATAAAAAAGGTTAAAATTTAGGTCTCCAGTGGACGAGAAAAACTTGGATGGAACGGTTTTATAGACGCGGTAATGGAACCCTCTAACCAAAATGTGCCACATAATATTTTTAAAAAGTATATTTTTATACTCTTAATATAAATAACACATTTTGATTGGACGGCATCTTTGCCACGTTAATGAGACTTTACCATCCAAGTTTTTCTTCTAGTAGACTAGTGGTTGTGGCCCATCTGCCTGATAGCAAATTGACTTAATGATAAGTAATCTTGATATTTTAGATGTTGACGTGGCAAATAGACCTAACACTATATATCTATAAATTGTTTTTGAAAAAATATTAATCAAATTACCAATTTGTCCGCAGTGAAAACTAACACCATTCCTCATGCCTTTCCCTTTGTATATATTATTATGTAGAAATATTTAGGGAATATTGCAGTCTTTTTATTTATATTATCATTAATAAATTTACATTCATAGGAAATTATCAAGTGTGAGATCTTGTAATTTTTTTTTGTGTGATATCACCATTTATCATATCATAAACGGTTTTATATCGTTAATCGAATGAGATAAACAGTAATCCCGTAAAAAAAATAAATTTAAAAAAAAAAAAAACAAGGTAAACGGTAATCTTGTACACAATTTTTTTTTAAAGGATCTCACACTCAAACAAGATAAATATTTAGAGAATCGAGTAGTCTTTTATATAAATTATCATTAATGAATTTACAAGGAAATTATCAAGTGTGAGATCTCTTAATTTTTTTCCGTACGATATCGTCATTTATCATATCATAAACGGTTTTATACGCTTAATCGAATGAGATAAACGGTAATCCTGTAATAAAATAAAAAAATAATAATTTTAAAAAATTTTAAAATTTTTTTTTTAAAAAAAAAAAAACAGAGTAAACGGTAATCTTGTACGAAAAAAATAAAAATAAATAAAGGATCCCACACTTAAACATGATAACTATTTAGAGAATCGAGTAGTCTTTTATATAAATTATCATTAATGAATTTAAAAGGAAATTATCAAATGTGAGATCTCCTAATTTTTTTCAGTACAATATCGTCATTTATTATATCATAAACGGTTTTATACCATTAATCAAATGAGATAAACGGTAATCCTGTAAAAAAAATTAAAAAAAATTTAAAAAAAAAAAAAAAAAAAGACAGAGTAAATGGTAATCATGTACGAAAAAAAATTTAAAGGATCTCACACTTAAACATGATAAATATTTAGAGAATCGAGTAGTCTTTTATATAAATTATCATTAATGAATTTATAAGGAAATTATCAAGTGTAAGATCTTGTAATTTTTTTCCGTACGATATCACCATTTATTATATTATAAACGGTCTTATAATGTTAATCGAATGAGATAAACAGTAATTTCGTAAAAAAAAACAAGGTAAATGGTAATCCTGTACGAAATATAAATATATTTTAAAGATCCCACATGCAAAGATGATAAATATTTAGGGAATCGAGTAGTCTTTTATATAAATTATCACTAATGAATTTACAAGGAAATTATTAAATTTGAGATCCAGTAAATTTTTTTCCGTACTATATCATTATTTATCGTGTCATAAACGGTTTTGTATCGTTAATAGAATAAGATAAGCAGTGATCTCATAAGAAAAAAATTTAGAGGATCCCACACTTTAACGTGTGTGTATATAAATATATATTTTCAGAGATAAAACCATCTATAAAATTAGGGTTTTCAGACGTCTTGGATTGATCGACAAAGCAAAAGAAAAAGAAAAGAATGTCTACTAGCAGGAAAATCACCCTGAAGAGCTCGGACGGAGAGGCGTTCGAGGTGGACGAGGCGGTGGCGCTGGAGTCGCAGACGATAAAGCACATGATTGAGGACGATTGCGCCGACAACGGAATCCCTCTCCCCAACGTCACCAGCAAGATCCTCTCTAAGGTCATCGAGTACTGCAAGAAGCACGTCGAGTCCCCCAAGTCAGACGATCGCGCCACCGGCGCCACCGACGACGATCTCAAGGCCTGGGACGCCGAGTTCGTCAAAGTCGATCAGGCTACACTCTTCGATCTCATCCTCGTCAGTTCTTCTTCATTTTATTTTTATTTTTCTCATATATATAACTCGATTTGATTCGTATGGATCTTTGGTTTTTCGGTTTCGATTTGATTGTTCCTTTTTGTAAAATATTGATTTTTATTGTTCTTGTTCGGTATTTTTTAGGGTTTTGCTTTTAAATTGTTTGAATTTAATAGCTTTCTGTTGGCTGTCTGATTTTGGTGTGCTTTACTTGTAAAATTTGAGTTGATTTGATCTTGTTAAGAGAATGACCAGTAGATGTGGTTGTTATTTTTTGTATTTCTATCTGATTAGTCGGGAGGGCTTTGTTTATAAGAATTTTTATTTCGTTTCGTTGACAATATTCGGTGAAAGATGAGGTATAAATTAGTATAGTTGTCTTCTACAATTTTGCTTTGCTTTGTGTCTTCTACAATTGGTATTCGTTGCGATAAAGAAAAAAAAAATTGTCTGCTTTGGGTAATACATATTCAACACATTGATTGGTGAAAAGAGCAACTTTCTACTTTGATAAGGTATGTAGATGTCGATTAAAAAGTTATGCTACGGAATTGAAAGGTTATCCGTGTATAAGTATGTAGCTTTGCAAATATTTGTTTATGGTTCATGTTGATATTTCAAGTAATGGTTTTGGAAAATTTCGAATCAATAAATTTGTTTTTAAGCTTGCAAATTTGAAGATGCCTATTATCTGTACATTCATTGAGAAGTCGAACTACTGCTTGTTCACAGTACTGGCAAGTTTTAATTCTTCCGTAATCATTCTGCCATATCTGTTGAGCTAATGCTACCTTTTTTTTCCTGGGACTTTCTAATGATAAATCTATGTTGGTATAATTTCACATTTAATTATTTTTAGGCTGCAAACTACTTGAATATCAAGAGCTTGCTGGACCTGACTTGCCAGACAGTTGCGGACATGATTAAGGGCAAAACACCAGAGGAGATCCGCAAGACGTTCAACATCAAGAATGACTTTACCCCAGAAGAGGAGGAGGAGGTTCGTCGGGAGAATCAGTGGGCATTCGAGTGAAATGTTATTAAGTGAACAATCCTTTTTTTATCTTTATTTTATTTTGTTGCTGGAAGACATGTGTTGACTAGAAACTTCTTATGCTAGTTAAGTGTTTAAACCATATATCTCTTGAACTCAAACATTGCTACAAGCAAACCCCCAACTTCATTACCAACTCTCTAATGTTCGGTCTTGTTACTTATGTTAATATGGTATGTTTTCATCGTAATTTTTTATATGATTGTCTTTTGATCGTAAGAATATATCTCTTGCTTTCCTTGCATTTCCAAATAGATTTGTGTATCAATGTATGGAAACACCGGCCAGTTTCATTGGCGGTCTGTAGTTATATTGATAGATGGGGTGTGCACAAGTATGATGCTAGTTTAAATTGTTTCATTAAAGCAGGTAAATATACAATATTTAGGTCAGTTGTCACTGCCCTTGTTGCTTGTGCTGCTGCTTACCGCAAAAGGGATTCTCACTTTATATTTCCCGTTTGACCATGTAATTGACCCGAAGAGATCTTCCTTTAGGGAGGATACGGTGGAAGAGAGAGTCACTTGGTAACTCAACTTCTCACCGTTTTTCGAAAACTGCAGTTTATCTGGAATAACTTTCGCATTGATGCCTTTAGGTGCATCAATACTTACAACATAGCTTGATTCACCATCACCTGCGACGTTTGTGGCAGTTCTAGTCACTGTCCTGCTCTCCTTGAAACCAGAAATTGATATTGAAGGGTAGTTGATGTTGGAAATAAGATCAATACTTGACTCTTTGGGACAGGTAAAGTTATTTGGAATAGTTGTTGCAATGACTTTGATTTTCGATATGTTGTACCCAGAATAACACAGAAAATTCAAGTAGTCGACAGTATCGGTCTCATAAACCAGCCCTGGTTGTAAAGGTGCAGTTGGACTGATTTCTCCTGCACCGAAATCGTAAGGTGTAGCTATTGATCCTGCATCTGTTGTAATCGCAGCCTTCTTGTTGTTGTTTTGAGTTGCTGAAGATGGGATGAACATAATTTCATTCATAAATCAGTCAAAAGCTCAAAACTCAAACTTGGATTGTGTAGATTTAATCAAACAGATCTTCACCTGTTGTCATGATAGCAGATCTGATTGCCGAGGGACTCCATGAGGGATTCTGCTGCTTGACGTTGGCTGCGATTCCTGAAACATGTGGGCATGACATGGAGGTTCCCGAGATCACATTGAATAGAGGAGGCTCTTTGCCTTGCAGAGCCTCTTGTGTGTCATTGCCCATCCAAGCAGCAAGTATGTTAACACCCGGTGCTGCAATATCAGGCTGCATGAATTCAATTAAATTAGACGGCAAGTGAATTCGTTAGAAAAAAAATCATCTATTGAGAGACTGTAACTTTTTTACCTTTAGAATGTTCCTGTAATTTGCTGGACCTCTGGATGAGAAGTATGCAATCACAGGCGCCGGCATATATGGTGTAACGGCATCAGTAGGTAAGATTGTTGCAACTGGGTTTCTGCAAAAAATTCGAAACTCGCCGTGATTAAACGTCTTTCGACACTAATAAAACTAATCAATCTTGCAATGGAGCTGGTTTATCACCTGGTTGAGTTGATATATGCAAGGATTTCGGCCTCGTCTTTCGAACTTATAACAGTCATTGGAAATGCACCATAATTGGATGCCACTGCTCCTAGTTTGTCATTGCCCACAACTACACCTATAGCTCCAAGTTCCTGCATTTGTTCCTTTATCTCATCCATCGAAAATTCGTCATCATTGTGACAAACGACGATCGCCCCTTTGATCAGAGATTCATCCAGGGACTCCGGATTGCAACGTCTGAATAACTCGAAAGCAATTTAAATATCCAAACATCAGTACTCAGATGTTTAAAAGAGGATTAAATTTATGTTGTTCCTCATTGATTGAATTACCTTGCTTGATCTTCATCAGCATCACTTTTCTTGGCTGATTTGGCATAAATGAGTGGGTGCACAGGAGATTTTTTGAGAGTAGAGAAATTTATAGCCTCTCCCTGAAATGTTAAAGCATCAAAATTCATTACTTTACAAATTTTTGAGACTGAAAATTTGACAAGAAAGAAAAAGTTTACCTTAAATACTCTGCCATCACCAACCATAACAAGTGACTGAAAATCTCTATCTATAGTAGAAGCTGCCACAGTCAAAATCCAAGGTGCATCATTTACAACTGTTTCACTATCAGGCCCATTGTTCCCCGCGGAGCAGACCACGGTAATCCCCTGCTCCACCGCATGGAAGGCTCCGATGGCAATCGGATCACTACTGAGTTCAGGGGAGAATCCCGATGCTGCACCCAGCGATAAAGATAGGACGTCCACACCATCTGCAATTGCATCATCAAATGCGGCCAATATGTTTGACCCGCTGCATCCATCTGGCGAACACACACGGTACATGGCGATCCTTGACCCGGGGGAACCGCCTTTGGCGCTCCCCATGGCCAGGCCATAATAGGAGGCATTTTGTACCACACTTCCTGCAGCGGTCGCGGCTACATGAGTACCGTGCCCAATCATGTCCCTAGGACTGTATGTGTGGTACTCTGCCGTTAGATCATCGCTTTCGGTGTAGAATTTTGCTCCAATTATTTTTCTATTACAGTTGAAGGAGCTCGAATCGTCGTCCCCTTTCATGCAACTTCCTTTCCACCTTGTTGGGATTGGACCCATATTTTTATCATTAAAACTCTCTGATTCCGGCCAAATACCTGTTTTTTACGACATTGATTTCAGTTAATATATCGGGGGTCTAAATTTATATAAACATTGATAGATATAGAAAAAAAATATATATATATATATATTACCTGTGTCTAGGATTCCAATTATGGTGTCTGATTCCTGAGAGTCGGAGTTTGAATTGGGATTGGAGTCGATCAACAGATCAGTTTGGTACTTCAAAAAATCCCATGAACGAGTTGTGTGGAGTTTTATCAATGGATCAGGAAACACAGACACAACTCCAGGTTTCTTCGAAAGCTCAAGAGCCTCTTCTGCTGATACACGTGCCGCAAACCCAGAGAAACCATGCTTGTAACTGTGCACCAGAGCATTTTCTTTCCTGTAAAAAAAAAAATACACCGTATCAAATCATATCATCTGTGATACAGTAACAACGGTGACAACTTTACAAATACGTACCGTTTCAACAGAGAATCAAGAAGCTGAGCATGGTAATAACCATTCGATGAAGCAGCTGATCCCATATAAACTATATAGACATCATTGTTGATATTGGCTTGATCATCAGCTGCACTAGTTTCATCTATAAAAAATGAGACAAGGAAGAAACAGAAGACTAAAAAGATAATTGAAAGGCCTTTCATGACTTCAATGTGCTCGAATCAGTTAATTAGTTTAATTTCTGATACATATAATGATGTCTAAGTCAACCAAGATCAGTACTATAAATATTGTATAATGGCAAGATAAGATATGGTGATGAGCTCATAATATCCACCCAAAGTGGGAACCGCTTATCTGATCGATGACTGGTGCCCTCAACAGGGTTGGTATTGTCAGTGGTGGTGGTGGCGGTGGTGGTGATGATGCCGGTCGATAGTGGTGGTGGTGGAAATATTTTTTTTTTCAATGTTCGTGCATGAGAGAGCACTATTTAACAAGTTGCAAGTATAGTCAACATCTCAATAATCTCTAAATGTAGGTAACAAATTTGGCAATTGAATAAAACAATCCATGCTGTTTGGATGGTGAGAAAGTTTCTTAATGGTCCACCTTGGAATATGGAGGAATATTTTTTCAATGTGCTTACTTTTTCCTGGAAAATATAAAGTGAAAGTAGGCTAGCTTCAAATCAACTTTCAGGTTTCAAGAAGTCTAAAGGATATTGTGCCCATTTAATATTGGTGTGTTGGATATTAATTAATTAATACCTCACACGAAATCATTGACAAAGAAAATCGGCCAAGACGAAGGAAGGCTTTTCGCATTGGAGCTTATCTTTCATATTTTTTTTTTTTTTTTCAATTGGACCGACTCGTCTCAACAAGGTTACTCAACTCGAACATGTATTTTCGGTTTGGTTCGGTTTATCTTGGATCGTAAAACCATGTCCACCCGACGAGATGAGGTTAGTCCGGTGTTAAACCCCTTACACATGTACCATGAGATTACAGGTTCGAGTTCTTCCCTAAAAAAATAAAATAAAAACCCCAGCATGCCCCCACTATCTAAAGGAATCATAACAATATAATTATTATTCCTATGGGGATGTTAAATTTTAACGGTTGAATTGAACCAGAACGTTATTATCGGTTGTATACAGACATGAACAAAGATATTGTTTTGACTGTGGAAATGATAGCCTTGAAGAGCACGCCCCCACTAATATATTAACAATAATGTATAGTAACAATGGATTTTGGGGGAATCAAGTCATCAACCAAGGAAACAATGTGTGGTGTTTCCTATTCTCTGTAATAATGTGCATAGGATTTGGTAAGGGATCCGACGTAATGGAGCAAAATGTAGATGCTGTGTGTGAGTGCGCCACTTCTGCCACTAATTTCTTGCATTCTCCATCCTCAGCCTACGATTGTAACATAATCTATCAATAGTGGAATCCACCTCCTTTCAACTCATGTTATATATATAAATTTATTGAAGTGAAAAAAATAGACACGGGTCTGTCGAGATCAATCACTGCAAGTACGGTCTAAAAGCTACTCTTCCACGACTACTAGAGAGAGAGGAGGGGTCTCCCCATATTTA
The DNA here is from genome assembly GCA_035582765.1 of Acer negundo. NCBI lineage: Eukaryota > Viridiplantae > Streptophyta > Magnoliopsida > Sapindales > Sapindaceae > Acer > Acer negundo. The sequence continues at coordinate 1,395,256 of CM069231.1, read as the reverse complement.
ATATCTCGAATGTGAATAATAAGTGCACAAACACTTAGAACTATTAGTGGATGTATATATATATATATATACATACGGCAGCGCACTGACTTGTATTGTGAGGTTGAACGAGTGTCATTTACTACTAACCCACGTTAAACAATCCGATAAATGGAGATTGACTTCTGAAGTATTCAAATGTGTATATACTAGACCGGGCCGATATGTATATATATGGGTAGTGGTTGGGCCAAACCGCTTGTTAAGACCAGTAGAAGAGACTGGTTTGAAAGAACCGAAAGAAAGCTAACAATCTTATCATAAAAAGGGTTTGGTTTGGGCCTAGAAAACACTGCCATCAACTTAGTAAGACCTCTTAAAATACTAATCAACCAAGCCCAACCCAAAAACTTTGAAACAAATTTGAAGATAACTCGAAAAAAAAAAAAAAAAAAAAATTCATTACTAGGGATTTTTCTGTTGTAGTAAAGATGGGATGGACGTCTGTGATGGGAAATTGAGAATGATAGTTTATTGATAAAGTCCACTAAGAAGAAGAAGACGAAAGAAGATAAGAAGATGATTAGTCTACTATAAGAAGTAAAAACAGAATTTTAAAATAATAGAAGTATATAGAAGATGCTAATAAGAGGGATTATCATTATTTTAATGTTAGCTTTACAGTCAAAACATCAATTAGCAATAATTACACCTTTTTCTACTTTAAGCAACAACCTTTTAATGGGCAATGCTTTCACCTAATCATTTTTCACCTGGATTAGTTAATGAATTTGATGTTGTTTATTTCACAGTTCAATCGCTTGATTTCAAATAAACACTAATAATATTAATTGAAAATATTAGTATCTATTGGAATTTTTGCACGTGAGAACGTGACGGATTCCTATATATACATTCTATATAGTCCTTTTAAGATGGAACAAAAGATCACACCATACTTATATGCTCGTTTGGTATACCGTACTGTATTGTATTAGAAGTTTAAAATGTATTAAAATAATACAATACAATGTTTGGTTTGTTTTGCAATATGTACTGTATTATATTAATTAATACATTTTAATTGATCTAATACGGTGGATATCATATTAGTTAATACAGAGTGGAGATGTTGTATTAATTAATACAACATAATACAATCTATTACAAAATATCACAAAACATATGATTGTATAAGAATAATACAGTCCAATCAAATTCAATCCAATCCAATTCAATTCAATACAATCAAATACAATTCAATAAAATACAACACATTATATCAAACGAACCCATATTGGTTTGTATCTCCTTATTTATATTTTTTTCAACAACTATTTATTTAAATATTAATTTCATCTTATAGTTGTTGGTCTAGTAAAACCTGAAATTATTTATTTCTTTCTGGCAAGTGCATCATTTATTTCTTTTAAACAAAATCTATTTGATGTTTATTTATTTATTTATTTATTTATATTATCTTGGAATCTATAAAGTTCTCATCTCCTTGAGGTTATTATCGTACCCTTTCGGTGATAATAGACTACGACTTGCTTGATGAGATTTTTTATTGATTTGTGTGGTGGTATAAATGATAAATCTTTTAAAAAATAAGTTTACAAATATATATTAAGTATTAGGTGCGTTTACTAATACAGTAATACTAGCTCCTAATTTATGATTATCGATTTTACAAAAAAAAAAAAAAATATTTGCGAATAAATTTACATGAAAATAATGAATTAAATTCCCTGGAATTTAATAGCCCTCCCGTCCTTTTCTTTGTTTTATTTTTCAATCAAATTGATTCTCTTTTATTTTCAATTTGAATAGTAGACACACTAATTAAAAAATCAAATATATATATATATATACGGTCTCGTTCCTATCAGGACATCCTTATATAACTTTATCAGGATATTGAATATGAATTAAGCATTTATAAAAATGATTTAACAAGTGCATACATATCAAGTCAAAGTATGTAAAACGAATGACTCACATTCAATATTCTTTTATAATTCTATCAGGACATCCTTATAAGAAAATTTCCATATATATATATATATATATATACATTAAAATGTGTACTTTATGATAAAAATGGCTACAGTTAGATTAAATCATTGAAAATGATCTCAAATGGGTACCAACGTCAGTAAATTTCAAGACTTACCAGTTGGACTTTTCTGACTAATTCCCAAAAAAAGGCTTCAAAAGATGAGTCCTTTTATTGAAAAGGATAAAAAAAAAATTCGTTATAATAAAATAAATTGAAAATTAGAGGATCACCATTCACCACCACAGATTAAATTTATGACTTGACAGTGGGCCACGGATCACGTGAAAGTGAGCCCAAATCTATAAACAAATGTTTACTGTGGCCCTTTAGGGCCCACTAACTACGTCGGGGTCAAAATGAAAGAAAAAATAAAAATGTCGTGTCATGTCTCACCGATGACCAAACCAAACCCCTATACGTTGCCACGTTAAGTCGTTGTTATAAGGGGTGAAACCGGAATTTTAACTTTAGATTTTAGCTTTAGGACTATAGAGGAGAATCAAGACAAAAATAAATATTTAAATTGATATTCAAATCAATAAAAAACAAATATACTAGGATTTAAAATAAAAAAATCAAATGTAATAATATATAATATCTTATATAAATTATAATAATACAACAAATAAATCGATAAATAAAATAAATACAGCTTTATAAATTAAAATAAAAACTGATGTTCTTTAAATTTTTTAAATCGCTTATAATCGAAGATATTTTAAGTTGCTATATGATTTTCCTTTCGATATATATGATCAACAGGTTTATAAGAAATCCATCTTCAATCTTATAACAAAACATAATCTTGATAATGTACATAGTTTAAAATGACATATAAGTAGTTGAAAACGTTTAAATAACAAACTATAATAAATGTGTCAAAATCATATTAATAACCTAAAACATTTATTATTTTGTACTATAGTGTCTAGAATTTTCAGACAGAGAATAATAAGAATTTAGTTATAACAGTGGGAATATAATTGTTAATATGAAAAACATAAAATTTTTATTAATTTACAATTTCCAACCTAAAATCTTAAATAGTGATAAATATAATGTGAAAGTCAAATTAAATCATTATCGATAAATAAAATATTTATATTAAAAAATTGTATCAACATAAAATAAGTATTTTAATGATTTTTTTTTTTCATTAGAAATTAAAATTAAAAAAAATAGATTGATTTGATCTCCTAATTTCATAGACAATAAAATAAAAAGGATATTTATTAATTAATTTATACTAATAACATAATAATTTATTACCTCCATACTATAATATTAGAATTTATATATGTACACATATAGCAATTTCATTGGTTGGGGGACCATGGCACACCATGGCACCCCCTAATTTCGCCTCTATTTATAAAGAGAAAAAAATTAAACCATACATTTTCCATTCAATTCACACATATATATATATATATATATATATATATATTTCAGAATATATATATTATTTTTCTCTCCTTATAACCGAACTATAAATATAAATATATATATATTTATACATATTTTTATAATCTTTCTATTATCGGCCCGAACTAATATAAAATATATCAGTTCCTCTCATGTAGTGTATTGAATTTAAAAGATGTTTTAATAAGTACATACAGCCAAGTCAAATCATTTAAATTCAAAGACTCACATGCAAGACACTGATATATCGTATAATAATGCTAAATATCATATATAAAATCATGACTTTTCCATTATAACACATAAAGCCGTTGAAATATCAATCGGTAAATGGATATATGAATAAATAAGATAAATCATTATTAATATATATTCACTCATCAATTGACACATCATCTGTCTCATTGACATATCATCTGTCACATGTATTATGATAGAAAAATTGTGATTTTATGTGTGTAACATTTAACATTACTTTATATTTTATATCATTTTAAACTGATAATAAAAAAGACATATATATATATATATATATATATATATGACCATATATTGGACGAGGGAGAGAGAGAGACATTTCCTATGTACGAAAAACACCACATATTGAATGATCACCGAGGTTTGGCCACGTGCTAAAACTCCCATATGTTAGGAGAATAATTCCTTTATCGTTTTGGTCAGTCAAATATTTTTAAAGAGTAATATTAACCATGTGAATTGTGGACAATATATAAATAAGAATAATGTTCGGGTATTAACCTTTCTACACAAAACACTAACCCCATTAATGTTAGTGTAATATATAGCCTTTTTTTTCTTTAACTTTTTATATTTATCTTACGAATTGAATAATATGCTACACTTCCATTTATGGAGTCTATATTTTATCTATATTTTAGATACTGACCCGTCAACATCTAAACATTATTCTGTAAATATGAAAACGACTAATCTATTAACTACGATTCATAAATTGCATCATTCACCCGACCACCAAAAACACATGAATATATATAACAAATTGATGTACATCATCAAACCTACTTCATAAATAGCATTTAATTCTAGTTCAAAATAAATTAACAAAAACAAAACTACACACATTTCCCACAAGAAAACGACTCTTTATCATCAAGACAAAGGAATAGAAAATTGTTGTACTTCTTGATTCCAAACATGCCCACACATAATTTGGACCTTTGACCTTCTTTTATTAATATAGACAAACGTGTTACAATTTAGATGGCACGTATTGTGAAACCTTAACTTATTCTAAATTGACCCAACTCTCTCTCTCAACAATCGAAGGCTTTTTCTTTCTATACTACTATATTTGCTTGGAATCATATAATTCAAAAAAAGAAAAACCACAATATGTCAATTAAAATACCCATAAAAGATAATTAACTTTAATAATGATGATTGCGACTAAGTAGTAATAAGAAAATGTGAGTGATAAGGGTTGAAAATTTAAATTGCAAAAAAATAATAATAATAATAAAATAAAATAAAATAAAATAAAAAATTGATTTTGATAGAACCAAACATGTCCCATCTATATATATATATATAGCCAAACAGACACAATAGCAAACGCTTTTTCTTCTCAGCAATATTATTTATCATCATCATCATCTCTTCTCCTCTTCATTGGGGGAAGAAAAAGCAAAGATTTAGACAAAAAGGGCAACAAAAGGATTTAATAGAAGGAATAGATGTTTAAACATTAAACACAACAAGGGACCATTTGGTTAACCAGCTAGCTTAGGATCCAAAATAAACTTTACTATCCATTTTTTTTTTTAATCTTAAACAACAGCCACTTGATAGAGATGTATCTAAGCAAATTAGCAAAACAGCAATCTAGCTAATTGAGAATCCATAAAAGGACATCATTGACACAACACTCGCTCTCTCTTTTACTACAACAACTATAGTAGAAACACCTTCTTTTTTTTTTTTTTTTTTTTTGGTTAAACAGAAACTTGTTAAGTTGGGTCGAGTGGAAGAAGAAACAGAAGGCAAAGTAGAAATTAGAATACTAATTAATATAAAATGGATTGCATCAACTAGGCTTCTATGAGTTCTATCTCTTACTTCTCAAAATGGAGTTGATGAGGTTCTGTAGAGAGAGTGCTTTTTTGGAAGCTTTTCAGATGCTACCAAGAACTGCAAACCAAACCAAACCAAAAACTAAAAATTATAATAATAATAATAATAATTCCCCTAACAAACACCCAAATAAAGAATTTCCATTTTCCAAGTTGTACGTTGAGTGTTGACTCACCTTATTTAGCTGTTTTCTAAGCTTCGCATTCTCTTCCAGTAAATGAGCAACTTCAAGTTCCAACTCATTCGTGTAAGCCTGCACAGACAGAGATTATTGATTTTTGGAAATAACCCAGTATTGATTTTAGTTGGTGAAATAAAAAACAAAGGAGCTAAGAGTGAGATTTTTCCTGTTTTCTAGCTCTGGAACGAGCAGCTGACTCTCTGTTTTTGATCATGCGTTTGTGTCGCCGATCATCGGAGTTGTTGTTGTTGTGGTTGTTGTCGTGATCGTGATCGTTGTCTTGAGGCCTTTTCTTGCAAAATGAATGGAAAGGCGATGGAGAACCAAGAACATCAAAAGGGGAGTTTTGCGAAGAACCAAAAGAGCAAGAACCAAGACTAAAATGTTGGCTCTGGTTTGTTGTCCTAATCGGACCACCGTTTTCGAGGAATTGAAAATCACACCCAGTTGAAGAAGAATTCAAGCTCAAGATCGTAGCTTTAGGTGGAGCTAGAGAACCAAAAGAAGCAGTGATGTCTCCAAGTGGTGAAGATGGCTCGTTATTATTAGAAAGAGTCGTTGTTATTGTTAGTGGTGGCGGTGGTGGTGGCGGTGGGGGCGGTGGTGGGTTTTTGTTGTAAGGACCAGCAAAGAAGTCCTGGAATATCACCCCAGGAAAACTTGAACGGTTGTTGCGGTTATTAATGACGGTGGTGGTGGTGGTGGTGGTGGTGGTTTCAGAATGGTCGTGCAGAGGAGCTAATTTGATGTCTTTCCAGACTTCTTCCATGGATTTCCTGTTTGGGTTTGGAGAAGAATTTTGAGAGAAAGGTGATGGAGAAGAGCAAGTAGAAGAAGATTTTGAAGGAGATTGGGATTGAGAGACTCTGTTGTTGTTGTTGTTGTTGTTGTTGTTGATGTTGTTATCATTATTGTCGTTGTTGTTATTGTCGTTGTTGTTTCTTCTACCTGAAGAAGACCACATGGTTTCACACACAGAGAGAGAAGAGAGTAGAGAGGAGAGACTTGACTACATGAGGAGAGAAAAAGGGCGGAGAGAAATCCAAGTGTCTGGTTTTTGTGGCCTCATCAATGCGTACAATGTAGTTTGTTTTTTTTTCCTTCAAATTTAAATAATAAATAATAAATTACAAAATGGTACGAACCCTTTTGTCGTGTAATGACATTTGAGAGAAAAGAAAAAAATTTAAAGAGAAAGAGAGAAGAAATTAGTGTTTTTTTTTTTTTTTTTCCGACTACTGTCGGGACCCTATAAGCACAGCATGGACTTCGGTTTTAGAGGCTTTTATTTTTTTTATTTTTTATTTTTTTATATTTTTTTTCTTTCTTGCTTCTTATATCTTATTATAACTTTATAAAATATATATTTCTTTTAAAAAAAGTAAAAAAATTTAACTTTTATCGTTTTAAAAAAGTGTTATAATATATATTACTTTACTAAATTTCCATAAATATCCTACGATAATTCATATATTTATAAACGTATAATATAATCTTAAAAATCAATTTTCTAAAATTTCTTAATTTTTAAAAAATACTAACACAATCTAACCAACTCGAGGGGGCAATGGCGGCTATGCCTCTTGGGACCAGAGGAGGACGACCACCATCCTTACATTTATCGTTTTATTTTTTATTTTATTTTTTTTATTTTATTTTTTTTATTTTAATTTTAAAAAATAAAAATTATTTTATTACAAATATCAAATGATATTGAAATGTTATAAATGGAAAAAGTTAAAATTTTTATATTTGTAATACGTCATCCAACATGAAAAAATAAATATATCATAATATCTTATAAAATTTATCTATACATCTAACAAATTAAGGTTTTATAAGACTTTAGATAAAAACACAAACAACCTCAATTGTTTTGAATAAGATTTACTGTGGGGAGAGAGCATTGATCAGTTATCTACCTTTTTTATTGCCAATTATGTGTTGCTTAAAGTTAGATTTGGGTTAGTAAGAATTTTGTTTTTTGGTATCTGTTTTAATTTTTTTTTTTTTTATTATTTAGCATTTTATAAATGTAGTTTTCTTAATTTTTTTCTTTCATAAAGTATTTCACTATTACAAAATTTTAGTGTTTTTTTTAAGGAGATAACTTGGCTCTGCAATCTTTCAATGTAGGTGTGAAAAATAACTTAAATATATCGGTTTTGAAGAAGGAAAAAAATAGTTTTTGAGAAGGAAAAGCAATGGTTTTTTTTTTTTAAACCTATTTGATTTTAACTTTATAGTTTTAACTTTCTTTTTTTTTTTTTTTAAGTTATGCTTTCTTTTTTTAAAACAACATTTAGATAACACCTTTTTTTTAAAAAAAAAAAGTATTATAAAAGTACTATAACAAGACGGGATCCGAAATCAAACAATATATTTACGGTCTGGATATCTACTTCCATAATAGGAGATAACTACTCTCATATTAAGAGAAGAAAACTCTAAACACATACTTATAAAATACGTATAGTGGGATTACTTATAAAATACTTATAAACTCTAAATCAAACAATAAATATGCACTACCAGCTCAACTAAAAGTGCAACATTTAGACAACGTTTGACTAAACAAATGTTATTAAATGTATGTATTCACATTTAAAAAAATATTGTTTATAAAACTTAATTTTTAAAAGATATAACATTAATTGGATTATTTTAATAGAATTAGAATATCCATTTATACCGGATAATATAACTATTATATGATCGTTCAATGGTATATTAGATTTCTCACAGCATATCATGTGATATGAAATATTATATGATCATCCAATAATACATCGAGTAAGTTCATAACACTGTATAATATAAATATATAATGTGGTTGAGTGATACCTCATTATTACCTCATGCACCTTTATAGATTTTTCTTCAAATTCATATGATAGGAGATTTTTATTTTTATTTTTATTTTTTTAAGGAACCATTAGGATTTCAGACCCAACCAGTCAAATTAAATTAAAGGCTGTTTACTGGTTCTGGGCTGTGGTGTGTGTCTGACCACGCACTGGATTCTCCTTTTTTATCTCATCGATGAGATAGGTGTCACATTCAATTTATTTTTTTTCAGAGAGATGTAAATGTCACCCAAAAACAAAAAAGAGAAATGGAATTTTTATTTATATTTTTAATTTATATAAAAAATAATAATAATAATAATAACTCGTCAAGTCTCTAGCTTTTAAAATTGGGCTTTTTTTTATCCGCTGGATATGTCCATTTTCTCCACGACAATCAGACACATCAAACTTGACCTGAAAAAAATAAGAAGAAATGTTTTTAAGAAAACAGTGAAACAAAGTTTATTATTAGAACTCTTTTTATTGGTTTGGAAATCGTTTGAGATTTGTAAAATATAGAGATTCTGTGTAGTTGACGTGAATATGATCTAAAGAACAAATTCTTGTGTAAACAACTTTTCTTCTGAGAGAATATATAACTTTTGATTTTTAAAGTGAGTGGTTTCTAAATCAAACCTTTGTGTTTTGTGGGTACAGTAGCCAGACCCTGGCTTTATTCTAGAGAAAGACTGATGGGTCTATGTCACAATATGTCCTTGCGTAGCTGAGAAAACAAACAAAATATAAAGAAGCAGCAGAGATATTATTTGTCATCTATATGGGTTTCTGTTTAGACTGCAAGTTACACTCATAGAGATTCCACAGAAAAAAGCCCAACTCGTGTCATTCAAATTTATATCTTGGAAGTACCAATTTTGTGCAACTTTTTGCTTCAATTCCTAGGAAGGAAGCAATTTTTTTTATTTTTTCTGGTTGGTTTGTTAGTAGTAGTAGTAGTAGTAGTTGATAAAAGAGAATAGAGAAACCTTCATATGGATTGGTAAAAAAGCTTGAATGAGTCCTTTGTGTAAATCTTTCAACGATATTATTAGGATTCCATAGTACGAAAGAAGACTCTAGAAACAGTGAGCTAGTGGGGGGTAATGGATACAGATAAAAAAAAATAAAAAAAAACAGAGACGTGTAAGAATATGGTGGGTAAAAAATGTAAAGGGCCTCCAATGAGGAAGCAAAAACGATTGGTTACATTTCCAATGGAAATAATCACACTAGTAGAGAGTCAGACAGTGTTGTCAATTGATGTGTACAGCTGTCAACTCAGCCTAAAAATTTTCCATTGATTACTAGGACCTTACTCATTTCACCACCACCCACTATTAACAGTAATTGGTACCCTTCGTCTAATCTGACCTAACCTCATAAAACCCAATTCAGACTTGGTCCCCCTAAACAAATTAGCTTGTGAGCGACACATCACATACTTACAGTGCTAATATATTTAGAGATATGGATAAGATTAAAACCAGTAAACGTATCAACAAATATGTTGACAAAAAATGGAGTTATAAATGAAGAGATAGATATTTGACTTATATGGCCTGGGGAAGCATACATGTAATAAAATCAAGCAACCATGAAATGAAATAAAAATGCAGCTTAGTTCAAAACTTTTCGTCTTATGGACCTAATATTTTTGATAAAAACAAACTCTTAAGATGATTTTCCAGATATTTCCTTACAATGCAGATCCATTTCCATTTCCATTTCCATTCCCTTCCAGGTGCTGCAATAGAGAGATCATACTAAACATCAAAAACTATACAACCCCAAACCACAGTCAACATTCACGGTTCACCTGTGCTCTTCTTCTTCTTCTTCTTCTTCTTTTTTTTTCTTTACTTTCCGAAATAAATTTATATATTTTTATCTTTATTTCATTTTCCTCTACTTCCTCGTCAAAATCAAAAACATTAAATTGGTGATCCACACCTTTCATAGGTGAAGTCCTCTTTCACTCCAAAAAAATGTGTGTTCTTCAGCAGCGGCTTTAAGTCGATGATCAATCTTTGACTTGGATTATATGTCTTCAGTACCCTCCCCGTTGGGTACTTGTGACTGACCAGTTGTACTGCCTTGGTTAAGAGTTCCTTCCTCCACTGCCATCTTCTGAAATGCACTTGTTAGCAAATCTTGACTCGATCCACCTGAAGATGGTAGCCCTGAGTCGGTGGCAACCCGACTGCCAATAGGTACCCACTTCATCCATTCACTTCGTCTCCTGACCTTGTCATCCTGCAGCGATTTAATTGATTAGATTCGTTATACGGTAACAGCAACACCGAAATTAATTGATACTTAAGAATAGATGCATAGAATGAATATAGGGTATTTACCTGTACTTCCACAACAGTTGAAGTTCTCAAGTAATCTAGTATCAGCTGAATGTTAGTCGTCAAATTCTTAACCTGCAAAAACATGGCATAACAAAACGTCTGTGCAAGGGCTTCTGATGCTAAAAAGATATGATGTAAATGTAATATAAACAAGTTGCCAAATAGCATTAATAAGATTGTGTACACATATGACATGTCATGCCGTATTCCGAGACTGGAAAACATCCCCCATATCAAAAATATTAGTGACTTGCAGTGTTAAATCAATTATTAAAAGGTAACAGAATTCGTGTGTACAAAATATAACCTTTCCATAGACAATACATAAATAAAACAAATTCTACTAACGGATATTGACAATAGGATGAATCTGTAAAAAAGAAATATGAAATTGAATCAAAGTGGCACAAAATTTAAATAGTTCCATGTTCACACACAGGTCCAAATCAGTTTGACATTTGTTCATCTAATGGGCTAAACTAAACCCCCAGTCTACTACTACATAAAAAGTACGATATGCCCCATGTACTACATATAACAATATTAAGAATCAATCTCTTAAAAAGCACCAAGTAAATATTTACAAAAATTACATATACATCCAAAAGGATAACAATATCGAACAAGTTCTACAAAGCATTAAGCCCAATATATGACCAGCCATATAAATAACCAAAAGCAATCATCCAATATTAGAATTGATGGTGTTCTAGATTTGATTAGGAAAGTTATAGGAAATGCAGGATGACAAGATGCATATATATACCTATTGATCTTACACGGGAATTAGTTTCATCAGATCAGTATTACTACACTAATAATAAATGATATACACATTATCTTAGATTCTGAGGCAACTACAATATAATGCCATAAACTGTGAAACTTTGAATGCTAATCTTGAAACTACAGAAGGTGCGCTTCAGTTATAAGTAGGTGCATTCAGTGAGGAAGTGGAAGAGTGAGTGAGAGAAGCCATGGGTTTAAAGTCTAAACTATAATTGCAAATATATGTTTTTTTTTATTAAAAAAAATGACATCTTGTAATAAGGTATGTACACAAATCTGAAATAACTATATGAAAACATGTCAACCCCGTACAACGAGGAGGTTCGTTATGTGAAGAAGTAGAAGAGATAAAGAGTGCAAGATGCAATGGTTTGAAATTGTAACTGCTAATAATTAAGTGTTTGTAAAGATCTGAAATTATTAGCACTCGTATTTGCCATTTGGTAGAATCAAAGGTGCTATCAGTTTAATGATATATCTAGAATACAGGTGCTTCTACCCAAGTAAATGTGTCTTCCAAACTACTCAGTCTTTGTTTCTCCCCTTTTTCATCAATAATTCAACCTAAAACACTAAAGTCCAAGTCCATCCAAGAACACTGATGCCCTAACCATTGCCCCCTTCCTACTATCAGTCCACTACAATGATGTGAAAACCAAAGTCATTTGCTAAACAATACACTAACCAGCACTGAAAAGATGGGAATTCAATTCATCAGCCTAGCCTTGCCAGAAAAGTTTTCCACCGAAGTCAAAATTTTTTTAAAATAGAATGAATGAAGGGAGAACAATGATGGATAGAGTTAGAAAATTAGACGGATGTAAAGTAAGATGTAAGCAGATCATAGCATGGCCCGCTTAAATAGCTTCAGAACAATAAACTTACAAGAAAACTATCAACCAAGATACTACCTTAAATCTGACTTCACGTAAACTTGATATTGACAGGCATAGTTAAAGCAGAAAAGGGGACTATCCATGTTGATAGGTATCCAGAAACAAACATAAACAAGTAACATGATCGGTGACGTCAACTCTAATGATGGTTAAAAACTTAAGAGATTCCATGAGCATTGAGAACTAATTTGACATTTAAAGATGACATCAGAAAAAGTGAATTTTAACTTGATTTTATCATTCACTGAACAGATGACATTCACAAGCTCAATTGAAAGAAGAAAACACAGATAACTTACTCGAGGAAAGCCCGCAATTAAAGCAATTGGCACCCAGCCCTGCTCATCCATGTTAGACTTCAAGTATTCATCTTTTATCAAATTAGCATCACTGGAAAGCAAAAGCAATGTGTACATCAACAACAATAAATTCTTCAATGTACAAAACGAAATTGAATTTCAGTTAGTATAGTAAGTAATTGACAAATGACAATGAAAAGAAAACCCATAGTGACAATATACCTGAAATAATAATCAATCTGATTGATTAACAAAGCTGGTAGATGAGGTTCAGGAACAGGCACAAACACAGCAGCAGGTGGCCCAGGAGGCATGAAAGGCACACCTGGCATACCTCTGAAGGACTCCATAGGCATTGGAGGGAGATATATAAACTCTGAGAGAAACACAGACATTAGTGTTTCCACATCCACATGACAAAAACAAAAGTCGTAGGTTATTTGAAATTACGAAGAAAAAAAATACCAGGATATCCCATGGGGTTTGCAAAAGGTCTCATGGGTTGAGGCGGTGGCACAAATGTGGCTGCATTGGGTGGCGGCGGCCTTACAAATCCCCTTGGAGGACCTCTCTGAGGCTGCACATGAACATCTCTGGAATTTGCATAATTTCCACGGTCCTGATCACGCCTGCCCCCGAAATTGTTATGATACTGACCATCACCACGTGGTCCATAGTTACCCCTCCGAGAGGAATTCCGATGCTCACTTGCAGGATGCGATTGAGGGACAAACCCTCCAACTGGTCTGTTCTCCCAATTATTTCCTCTGTATAGAGGTTCTCTTGGAGAAGGATCAGGCAATGCTGGCACCAGATTACCAAAACTATTTGGTGCCACAGGAAACAAAGGGAAGGGCGGAGGCGGTGGTGGTGGTGGCTGAGAGGGCCGAGTGAAACCACTCTGTCCAGGCCCACCCCCACCACCCCCAGCATTACCGATACCGCCGCTGCTACCACGCTTTGGCCTCTGCCGAGCTGGCATTGTACGGTTTGGATTCGAATTAGGGTTTGCATTAGCAGTAGATTGCTTCTGAGGTACATGAGAGACTACAGGTACCTATTATAAACACATTATCAATTTATCATACATGCGGACACAAAACAACAAAAAAAACTATTGTCAATTTGTGTAATTGTTAAACGAAAAAAAAAAATCTCTTTCAACTAATTATCAGGACAAACCCTAATTATTTACACAAAGTTCCAGATTCTGTTTTCCTATTATGTATTTTCTCAGCAACCATACAGACATTTACAAAAACAAATTACATCGGAAGCAAACCTGATTATTGGCAACTGATCCATCGGGAACGGCCTTCGAAGCAGGAGGAGAGTCGACTGATGGTGATGATTTCGGCGAAGGCTTAGTGGACTCGGACAAAGCAGGCCAAGAGACAGCTCCCATTACAGGTCCAACCTCGACGACACCGTTTGACGGCTTATTCCAGGCTGCCTTCTTCGGCCGAGACGCAGCATTACCGTCAGTTGCGTCGGAGCTCTCAGCCGCCACCACAGAAGAATTATCCACCGGCGGAGGAGGAGGAGAGGAAGATGCCGAAGCCGCCTTGGAAGGAGATGAGCAATCGGCGGCAGCTGGCTCGGGCAGAGAGCTCGTCAGCGGTGGAGGTAACGGTGGCGATGAGGAAGGAGAATGATTAACAGCCGATGACACCGATTCGGTCTCGCCTCTCACGACTTGAGCCCACGGCGACGGAAAGCTTATCCGGCGGAACTGAGAGCTAGACAGGCCGTCACCGCCACCGCCGGAGGAGGAGGAAGAGAATCCCGAGCCACGTGGAGAGTGATGATTGGAGGCAGAATCAGCCGTCATAGCCATACAAAATTAGGGTTTTGAAAAGTGCTAAAAATCTCAGAAGATTTTAATCAGTATGACAGAACACATGAATAATAATATATATATTTTTTTTATAATTCAGTCAATTAATATATAAATTAATTAACCACACAAAAAACACACACACACACAAAATAAGATAATAAATATTAGGGTTGATCAAAGTGGAGCAATGTACGTGAAACTTTGAACGGATCCGAAAACAAAACAGAGAAAAAAAAAGCGAGAAGAGCTCCGCCGTCAACCGCAGATAAAGCAACAACGATTTCTCCCTCTACGCCTCTCTCTCTCTCTCTCTCTCTCTCTATAAATGTCTCTCTCTCTCCTTCTAGGCTTTGTTTTCAGGCTCTCAACAGCAACTTGGAAGCTGCAGGTTTTTGTATAGAAACTTCACAATGACCAAACTGCCCCGGCTTTCCTTGTCATATTACGACTCCGTGTCCTTCTCGTTATACTATATAATAATAATATTTATTATAATTTAATTTAATGTGAAGATTAATAGGATTAAATTGAATAATAAAATAATTTCTATGAATTTTAGTGTACAATTAAAAAAGACAATGTGGTACAATAAATTGTAGACGCAACACATGACGCAATTGTTAGATAGGTCATGGTCAAAAGGAAATATTAGGGCTAGAAGTGTAATCGTCACTCTGTGTTATAAGATTCTGATATTATATCACTTTCCTAGCACTTTCATATGTTATAAGTTTTTGTTTCTATCATGAATCTAATTAGAAGAAAAAGGGGCCGATATTATTACCGATATTGATATCCATAAAACTTATATTGAAAGCTTTTTTAAAGTTTCTCATTACAATCCATAAATTATCTATTCAAATTCCAATTATTTTTTTTTTTATTAATATTAATGATAATTTTAACTTAATTAAAATTACTAGCAAGACACTCTAAACTAATTAAATTGTTAAAAAAAAAAAATCTCTTTCCTAAATCATTATATTAAATATTAAGTATTAAACTCTCTCTCCAAATTTTGTTATTACCGTATTAAACACTCTCTCCTAATCAATCTCTCCCTTTTTTTTAAAAAAAAAAAAAAATCATATTTCCATACTTAATCGATCAATATCTATTTAATAGTTAAAGAAAAAAAATAATAAATATTTTAGTTTTTTACTAACAGTATTATATATATATATATTTCTTAAAAAATTAAAGTTATTTACGCAATCACATACTTACAAGAGTGATAAAAAGTATTTTCATATATATATATTTTTTTAAAAACAAGGTACTTTTTTTTTTATATACATATGGTTCATAAAAATCAAGCATATTAGAAAAAAAAAATTCTTAATTTTTAGGGATGGTTTATTTTTTCCACTTAAAACTTAATAGGTCTGAATCATAATTATTAAGTTGTTTTGTTTGTTTGTTTTTTAAGTGATCAAACAACTTAAAAATACCAAAAAACAACTTAAAATAAAAAGTAAAAAATCCTGAATTTTCACTTAATTTTAAATCACTGAATTGCATTAAATGCAATTCAAAATCTTTTCTTCCGATACTATCCTCCATATACGGCATATCTTCAATTTCATTAAAATTACATATTGTATAGAAATCTTTATTTTAATATATTGATTTAAATAGCTTAAAAATAAAAAAAAAATTAAAAAAAAAAAACCATAATCACTTCTCATGTCGATGTTTAATGTCAATACTTTATTATGATATAGGGTGATGTATTTATATATTATATATTTTTATAGTGTTTTGTGTGAGCTTTCCTGCTGTCCATTTTATTTTATTTTTTATTTTTTTATAAAAAAAAACATTTTATTTTCTTAGTAAAAATAAAGTTTGTTTGTAATCGAAGAAGATCATGATCATATGTGTTCACATATAATTATTATTTTTGGATTATTTTTATTCTATATTATATGTATAATTGTTTAACATGAGTATAGGTATAAAATTACTTCTTTTGTTCACATATAATTATTATTTTTGGATTGTTTTTATTCTATATTATATGTACAATTGTTTAACATGAGTATATGTGTAAAATTACTTCTTTTCAGACAATTTTATTTTTAAAAAACAAACATGTTGACAGTACATTCAGATGTGAGAAAAAAAAAATAAACATGTCATTCAGATTCAGATTTTAGTCGGTCTTCAGTAAAATTCAAGATTATTCAGCCTTCAGAAAAAAAAACAAACGACCCCTTAATCTTACTTGAAAAATAATGGAGATAAAAAATTAGAGATATATATATTGGAGGAGAGAGAATTTAATATGGTAATTAAAAATCTAGGAGAGAGTATTTAATAGTTAATAATTAATCTAATTATTTAGGAGAGATAATTTTTTTAATAATTTAATTATAAAAAAGATAAAAATAATAATCTTGTAATAAAATGAAGTGTCTTTATAATTTTTTAAAATATAATTTTTGAGAATTGAGTGTTTAAAAAAAAAAAAGTGTAAAAAGAAAAAATTGGATTATCAAAAGAAGCTCTCACTCATATTTTATTAAAAAAATTAATTACAAAAATACCTAAATAGAAATTTACCAAAAAGGACAATTACTTTAATTAAAAATAAATCAAATACTATATACACTCATATCTTCAACTACATTTCTTTATTAAAAAAACTTGGTTTCAAAAAAAAAAAAAAAAAAAAAAAACTTATGATAAACTCTAATTAAACACTGATTTTATTTTAAGTTTAAAACTTTCTCATTATCATATTGTTTTTGTCTTTCTTTTATGTATAGCTATGAATTTTATCAATAAACATTTTTTTTTCTTTTTAAAGATTGTCGTAGATATTAGTAAGTTTTTTTTTTAATTTTAGTTTGTTCTATTTTATTTTATTTTGTTTTTTATTTTTATTTTTTATATAATTGTATAAATAATAGAATTTCAGATTGAAAATCTCTTAACTTCATATATGGTTCCACATATTCTCTTTTATAAGACTTATACATTCAAGATATTTTCAAAAGTAAATTAGATTATAATTAAAAGAGGATTTGATTATAAAAATAATATGGTTATATATATATATATATATATATATATATATAAATTGGGCGTAATAATAATTTAAAAGTGTTATGTATTGAAATGAATATATTTATTTCAATGAGTGTACTATTGATATCATTATATTATGATATGTGTTTATAGTAATTTTTATTTTTAAAATTTTAAATATAAATTTAATTATAAAAATAGGTATACTAATAAGTTTTATAAGTATCAATATTCGTATCCTTAGAAGAATCAGAAGAATGTGAGAAAAGTTAAATACGAGATCGGTTTAATATAATTGATAAGTCACCACGATCTATATTACGGTACAAAATATTAAAGTTTCAGAAATACGGTGTGAACGACGTGGATATATAAAATACGTAATGTTTAAGTGAATCTCTATTTGCTTTTATCTAAACCCTGAAATCGATGAAGTTTTATCCAATCAGAAAATCAGTTTGAATAGAGTTTGAACTATAAACAAAATCTATTTATAAATAAGACAGATTATTATCTCAATGCCCTAAAAACAGGACACTTGTGTGCTAGTAGTTTTGTTGATCTACAAGTCTACAGCTCTACTATGTGTTGGAAAATTCAACGGATCAATTGGAGGCCAGAGAGTAGAGAGGCCGAAACTTCAACAAGGGCCCAAATTGGGCTGCGACTCAAGTATATGTATAGTTGTATTGGGTTGCTTGTAGTTTTTGGATTTCATGGACAGAGTTGTCAAGCTTTTGAACCCAACTAAAAAAAAAAAAAAAAAAGGGGTTTATTGGCACCGATCCTTTGAACTTTACGCGAGTTTGTATTTTATTCCATAAACTCTCATTGATTGTTAAAATCTGACTGTAGATGCCCTCTCAAATAAGCGTTCAAGATGCAATAAAACAAACTGTTTACCAATTAATGAGAGTTTAGAGAGTTTAACGTCTAAAATAAAGTTCAGAAGGTAAAATAGAAACTGACATAAAGTTCAGGGGGACCGGTGCCAATAACCCAAATAAAAGGAAGCCAAAAGCTATAAATGTATTTCTACACAATACATTTTCTATATGGTTGTGGAAATCACATGCAAATGGTCAAATCCGATAATGACACTTCAAGGTTAAAAAAGGTTGTCACACGATACACATTATTTACATTATTTTAATTGATTCACGTTATTCTTTAAATTTTCTATATGTTTATAGAAATCTCAAATAAATTATCATATTCGAATGATTTGAATCCTATTTACATGTATAAATTGATCATTCATTACATATGACATTTTAAAACTAAAAAAAAAATAAACTAGTCAAATGTGTACATATTATTTTAATTGATTAACATTGACTATATGTCAATTCTCCAAAAAGAAAATATATATATATATATACACACACGTAGCATCACTGTAAATCAAATATTCCTAAATAAAAAAATTTGAGTGAGACCAATGCATTAATTTTCCATTATATTTTAACTTTCAATTTGTTTCTTAAGAATTTCAATTTAAAGAATGTTTTATTTGTTCATGTTACAAATTGTGACTAATTTATCGATAACAACATCGTTATACAGCCGTGAAAATGGCATGTAGCTAAATGATTTGAATTATAGCTACCAAATCCTTGTATGACTAATGCTGCAATAATTCTAAAATATTTGTTTTTATCTTTAGTTCTAATTTCTAAATAACGTGATAACATTTCATTCTTAAGAAAAACTTATATACACCCGAATCATTTTGATTGGTTTTCTTTACCACATGTCATACACCCATTAGACGGATGTATTACATCATGCAATATTTTATCCTCACTCTCAATTAAATTTTATCACCCACTCATGCATCGTGCCAACTAACACCTGGCACTTCTCCTACCGGTGAATTTAATACTTTACGGTGAATTTATTACTTTATGGATAAGATGATAGGCAATTTCTTCGGTCTATTCTTTGACCAATTGTTGCATAAAAACATTTGGGTCTATTTCATTATAGGGTTAAATACACTAACATATCTTGACGTTTTGATGTATTATAGTTATAGAGTAAGTTTAGATTTATCTACCCAAACTTCCCTTACTAATTAATATGTTAAGCTACCCAAAACTCCCACTGTTTTCTTCAATTTTTTAACAATTAGTATTTACTAATGGGTATTGGCTAGGGAGTTATAAGTATATAAATGTGCTATAGGAGTATAATTATTTTAAACTTATAGAAGGGTTAGTGTATATATATATATATATAGTCTTTCTATTTTCAGTTCGAATTGATATAAAATATATCAACTTCTTGCATATGAGACATTTGATTTAAAAGATGTTTTGACAAGTACATACAACCGAGACAAATCATTTAAATCCAATGACATACATACTAGGAATTGATATATTTTATATCAAGTTCGAACTGAAAATATAAAAACTGTATATATATATATATATATATATATAGGAAATATACCTTTTTAGTAAAAAAAAAAATTAAGAGGATTATATTTTTTAATTTTTTATCTAAGATTAGTATTTTTATTGTTTTTATCCAATAATTGTATGTGAAGACTTAAATGCCCCTCATTCTCTCTCCTTTTCTCTCCACTTGGTCATAACATTTTTTTCTCTTTCTTCTCTCTCTCTCTATCCCTCTCTTTCTCTCTCTCTGTCTCTCCACCAGATCTTACGCCTCTGTCCTCTCTCCACCACAATTTTTTTTTGCAACTCAAATCTCCTCTCCAGAACTCGTCTCCCATGCCCCTCTCCTTTTTAATTCAAGCATTCTTTTATTTTTTTTGTTCCTCTTCTCTCTCATTTGGTTTGCAGATCTCATGTCGGAAGGTTTGGATTTGAGTGTTGGTTGTTGATTTTAAGAATGGTTGTGGTTGTGTTTAAGTTTGAATATTGTTTGTTTAAAAAAAATTCCAGATTTTTTTAAAAAAATTTAGTTTTTTTTTTTTTTTTGTTGAAAAATTTTCAAATTAAAAAAGGTTTGAATTTGAGTGTTCGTTGTTGATTTTAAGGGTGGTTGTGGTTGTGCTTAAGTTTGTGTATTATCTGTTTTAAAAAATTCCAGATTTTGTTTTGTTTAAAACTTTTTTCCAAATTTTTAAAAAAAATTTCAGGTTTTTTTTTTATTTGAAAAAATTTCAAATTTTAAAAGATTTTAAAAAATTTCCCGATTTTGGTTTTTTTTTTTTTTAATTTATTTATTTCCCAGATTTTGTTCAATTTACTATAGATCCATTGTTTCAAAGATTTAAAAAAAAAAATGGTATGAGGAAATTTGGAACATTTTCAAATATGTTCAAGTCTAGAAATTTTTCCAAATTTCTTTAATAATACACTAGACCACCAATTAAATACATCACGACAACCCAATTAAACACATCAGTGTAGACCAATTAAACACAATAGGGATGACCAATTAAATACACCAGGTGTAAATCAATTAAACACACCAGACTAATTAAACACGCAAGGTGTAAAATCAATTAAACACACTAAGACAACTCAATTAAACACACCATGACAACTCAATTAAACACATCAAGGTAGACCAATTAAACACATCAGGATAACTCAATTAAAACACACTATGAAAAATCAGTTAAACACATCAGGGTAAGACCAAATTAAACACATTAGGTCTAACACAATTAACACATCCGGAAAGAAGAAAAAGAAGAAGAAGAAGAAAAAGAAAATAGAGAAAAAAAAACAACTTATTTTCCAAGAAGAATAAGAAGAAAAAGGAAAAAGATAGAGAAAATATTTATTTTTTTTAAAAAAAATTTTATAAAGAAAGGCAATTTTTTATAAAAAGTGAATATTTTGATTGAAACAATAAAAATAATAATCTTAGCTAAAAACAATAAACCCACTAATTTACACACACGGACTGTTAGCTTGGTGGCCCAGAGTCTTTCCGAACTCTCTCGCCACCAAGGTTCAACACCTGGTCTAGGTGTGTATTTTGGTGGATTTTCTCTCCCTTTGTGAGGGTTGTGTCCCACCTTGGTGTGGGTTTCTCACCCCTTTGTGGGAGCCTCGTTCCGGGCTGCTCTAGCATAGCCTCATAATTAAAAAAAACCCACTAATTTTATAGTTCTCTTATATATATATATATATATCTATATATTTATTTATTTATTTATTTATTCACCCATTTATTATATGAAATATCTCGTTCCACAGAGCCTTTTCCACACCTCTCTCTATATCTCAATATCATTCCACAGAGCTTTTTCCACACCTCTCTCTCTCTCTCTCTCTCTCTCTCTCTGTAATGGCTCAAACAACTCCAAACCACACACAAACTGTTGCCGGCTGGGCTGCTCATGATTCTTCAGGGAATATCACCCCATACATCTTCAAGCGAAGGTATAACTTAACTTATACATGATCATTAATGCTTTAATTAGTTTGTAAATACACATATAATGAGTTTGATATTTGATTTCACAACACAACAAATTAACAGAGAGAACGGCGTCGACGACGTGACCATAAAGGTCATGTATTGTGGGATCTGCCACACCGATCTCCATCATGTGAGGAATGACTGGGGCATCACCATGTATCCTGTAGTTCCCGGGTATATATACGATAAAATATTTATTGTTAACATGTACTAGACTCTTATCTGACAGTTTAAGTTTTCTGCAGACATGAAATTACAGGGATGATCACTAAGGTCGGAAGTAATGTTGAGAACTTCAAGGTGGGAGATAAGGTTGGCGTTGGATGCCTGGCAGCTTCGTGTCTGCAGTGCGAGTTCTGCAAAGACTCGCAAGAGAACTACTGTGACCAGATCCAGTTCACTTACAATGGTGTTTTCTGGGATGGTAGTATCACTTATGGTGGCTACTCTGAAATGTTGGTTGCAGATCACAGGTACTATAAATGTCCATTTAATTTCTTCACATTCAAGTCTCACTGGTCACAAATGACTTTTTTTTTTTTTTTCTTTTTTTTGTTGTCCACTTTAATCATATTCCATCTTCTTTTAAAATTTAAATAGTCTTAATTTATTTTCTTATTTTGGTTGGAGAATAATGTCAGTGCTCCTTGAGGCTGAACTTGCTTTGGTCAGAGCTCTCCATGTTAGGGCTCCGTGAACTGTTGCTTTTGTCAGAATACCCATCTAGCTATTGATTTTAGGAAAAATTGCATAAACTTTTAACACATGTGATAGAACTCAGTTTTACCTTAAATACAAAAAGATATCATTGACCGTGGGTTTGACCGTTGACTAATAGTTGACCACCGTTAGTTTGTAACAGAAGATAAAAAATTACATTGTTACCCTTGAATAAATATATTAATTAATTAAATATAATTAAAAAAAGAGAAAAAATTTATAAAATCGGAAGAAAAAATATAATCCACACCCCCAACTACCCCATTCAAAACCGTAAAAAAAAAAAAAGAAATCAAATAAATTATTAATCTTTTCTTTACAAATTAATATGATAAAAGCATTAAACAAAACCCCTCAAACAAATAACAATCTCAAGAATCCATCAAAAAATCTCAAGCATCCAAATATAAAATAATTATTTAAAACAAAAACAAAAGAAAAAGTAGGGAAGAGATCTTCAAAATTCCAAATCTCATCCAAACTACATCGGAGATTGAAGCATTGGACTCAATCTAAAGATGAAGCTTATAATAAACCCACCACAACCGCAACCCCCCACAACCGTAACCCACCACAACTTTTTTCACATCCGAACCACCAACAATAGCAGACTCATCATATTGTTCACGATTTTGTTTTCAACCCACATGCATATAGCCTCTCCTCCATCTCTCTGTCACCGCAAAAAGGGGAGGCCAAATCAAACTGATTGGCCAAATCGGTCCAAATCGGTTCAATTTCTTGATGAAATTTGTTTGTTGTGGTATGACCTTTTGGTGGAAGGAAGATGAAGTTTGGAAGAAGTTTTATGGTATGTAAGTTTGGGTGGAAGAAGTTTCGGTGGCGATTAGGGAGGGAGATTGGGAGAATGGCACCGACGGAGGTGTATAGAGTGATCTGTTGATTTTTTGATTTCGAACCAATAAAGAAGAAGATCTATTGATTTTTTTAAATATATTAAAACAATTTAAACAGATATTGTTGAAGGGCATTTTGGCATTTTTGAGATAAAAATTTATATCACTGTTAAATTTAAAAGTCAAACCCTAAGTCAAGGGTATTTTCTAGTATTTTTGGTAAAACTGGATTATACCTTATGTATTTGTTAAAGTCGGGATATGTTTGTACAATTTTCCCTTGATTTTTTTATTTATTTTATTATATATATATATATATATAAACTATAAAGTGTCAACTCTTTGACATGACATGAAACTTATCTGATTTCTATATGTTCTGTGACATTACAAAATCGATCAATCCCCCGTAATAAAGTTAACTAGTTAATAAGATAAGTGACAAATAATTGAATGACATTTTTGTGGACTCTATTTGTGATATATCTCCCCTTTGTGAAAGGGAACAAGTGGTCCGGTGACCATAAAATAGTCGGTGCATGACTCATAAGTCATAGTTAATAGCATTGATTTGAGTTTGGTCGAATCAGAAATTTGGAATTCAGTGATTACTTTTAATTAATTAATTATTCGTTATATATATATATATCAATTAGTTATTTGTTCTTAGTGTGTATAATTGGAATCCGATTTTTAATAATTAGTTGTATAAATATATAGATTTTGTATAGTAGCATAATCTACTATTGAAAGACTATGTTATAAATTATTTATTTATTTACGAGATTCTTATGGTCAATTGAATGTGATTTCCGCGAATTGATTTTATAATTTTCTACGTTGTTTGATGTGTCAACCTAAACCTCGTGTATTTTGTTGGATTTCGGACTATCTAAATATTCCTTTTACCGGCTACTTGAGAAACAACTTTTTGTTCATTTTAAGAGTAATCTTTATTTACTTTTTGTTGTTACAAAGACCTAAAAATCTAAAATCTTTGAATAGTAAACAAAAACTTTAATGAGAGAACGAGAACTTAATTCATTAATATTGTTGTGAACGTGACTTATTCCACACACACAATTCAAAAATTAAATTCACATGGAAAAGGTAATTAACTTGATTTCCCCTCTATGTACAGAACAAAGTTATATTTTCTAATTTTAATAAAAATTGATTCTCGTTCATTTTCATTTCTGATTAATATATGAGTTATTAGAGATTAAATTTGTCGATATTTCAAATGGTTACGTTTGATGTGAAGGTATGTAGTACACGTGCCGGACAACCTCCCGATGGATGCGGCGGCTCCGCTACTCTGTGCAGGAGTAACGGTGTTCACACCCATGAAAGACAATAATTTGCTGGAGTCACGGGGGAAAAAGATAGGTATAGTGGGTCTAGGTGGTCTGGGACACGTGGCAATCAAATTTGGCAAGGCATTTGGTCATCACGTGACAGTCATCAGCACATCTCCATCAAAAGAAAAAGAAGCCAAAGAGCGATTGGGTGCAGACGACTTCATAGTCAGCTCCGATCCAAAGCAAATGCAGGTATGTAAAGATACTTCAAAAATTAAATTTCGGCCCATTGGGCCTATTTTGTCTATCAATTACAGGCCTAAATTATTTGTTATGGGTTTCTCAAGTATGTTCTTAGAATTATTTATTTATTTTTTAAATTAAGCAAATGATTTGTTGTTATTATTATTACTATTTTAACTAAATTTGCAAACAAAAGGGGTGTCAAGATCGATAATGGATAAGGATTATCCGTTGAGCTAATCTTTGTTTTATTCTATATAGATCTGCAAGTATGGATAATTCTCTGCTGAGTTGATCTTTGTTTCGATCTATATATCAGTTATCATGTGTAATCAGTAGTTGTAATTTATTTATTTCATTTTCACTTATTTTCAAATATAGAGTATTATTCTCAAGTACTTTAGGTCATGAAAAAGATCAGTACGGCAGAGAATCCTGATCCTATCAATTTTTTGGTTGCAGGCCGGGAAAAGAACCCTAGATTTTATATTGGACACAGTATCAGCTCAGCACTCTCTTGGACCAATATTGGAGTTGCTCAAAGTGAATGGAACTTTATCTATGGTTGGTGCACCAGACAAGCCAGTTGAGCTTCCTTCTTTCCCGTTGATATTTGGTAAATCACCGAAATCTCTAATCATCCCCGCAGTCTGTTTCTAATCAAAACGTCCTGATTTAACAAATTACGGTCCATGAAGTATTAGCTTCCGGAAAAAAAAACATCGAAAAATTAGAATTAAAAGCCTTATGTTGTAATAATTGATGAATTAATTACTGTTACAGGCAAAAGAAATGTGAAGGGTAGCATGACAGGTTCAATGAAAGAGACACAAGAGATGATGGATGTTTGTGGGAAGCACAACATCACATGCAACATTGAGGTCATTAAACCGAACAAAATCAACGAAGCCCTCGATCGCCTTGCAAGAAACGACGTCAGGTATCGTTTTGTCATCGACGTTGCTGGGAACTCAACCACCAACCTCTGATGAAGCTGTGTGCGTAGTACGTAGAGCTAGAAGCCATGGATGGATATGGCCTTTCGGCTTCTGCTAATATACACACACGTCATTATTGTTTCCATCTATATCTATCACGGTTTGTTTAATGGGGATCAAATAAAACCGTGAATAACAATCCATGCATATTATTATTATTTTGACATGATTCAGTTTAACAATCCATGCATATTATTATTGTTTTAACAATCCAGTTTATGATTCCCTATTGTTTCAAATAAAAGTATTTCGGGTTATGGTCTGAAACTTTTCGATCTAACAGTTACTTAATAGAAATCGTAAAGGGTTATTTAAGAGAATCATTTATGTCTTCGTTTAATCATACATAATTTCCAGATAAGCAAACACCGTTGGATTGGATCAATGCAACTTAATTCATGGGAACTAGTTGCGTGGAGAGATGGTTGGATCTTCCACATAATGAAACTACACGTCTTCGTGAGCTAAGCTTATTTATAATAATTGATCGATAGATAGATTATATGATGAAGAAAGTCAGATGTCAAAGAGTAGAAGCAATGATATCGTCATGGAGGATTACAAGGCCAAATTTTTGGTTTGCAAAGCATTATCTCTAATTATTATTTAATGCTATAATTTGGCAGGGTTTTGTGCGGCTATGAGAATATGGTGTACGTGCCTTCAAACTACAGAATCAATTCTAGTGCTTCAACGTCATTTCCTACAACACGTAGATAAAATAAAATCAGACATTCTATCACCCACTTTAATGATTCTAAAAGGAGAAAAAAAAAAAATACAATTTAAATGTCTATCGAATTCTTTTTGTTGGTAAATTAAATTAGGAGTATTTTTCTTTAGTAGTTGATTAAAATAAATGGAAAATAAGTCAGCATCATCATCTTTATTCAATACTAATTACTAATTAGGTTATAATTAGTAAATTTCTAAGAGGAGTTCTTACCTTGGAGGGATTGTTTAATTAGAAGGAAAGTATCAAAGATCCATCAAAGATAGCATGTGAAAATCATGTACTTAATTAACATGCTCTGTGTTGTTCTTATCCTTTTAAAATATTGGAATAATAAGCTTATGTCATGTTAATTAATTCAAATAAATTAACAAACTTATGTTCTTATACACTATACGCAATTTGTATAATTATTGAATAGTTAATATTTAGTTATTTACTACCTTCTAATTTAAAAAATTAATTTTTTTTTTTAAAAAAAACATACAAAAGAAATTGAACAATACACAACAACAAACATTGTTTTAAATGGTTTATGGAAGCATTAAATTAACAACTCAATCTTAATGTGTTTCGAATGAATTTTTTTTTTTTTTTTTGATAATATCTATTAATCCGAGACCATGTATTTTTTTAAAAGCTTTCACCATCGGTAGAATTTAAATCGCTAATCTAGGGATTTTCCATGAATTAAACACTTGTATATATAACTTATAATAGAGAAAACAAAAGTAATAAATCATGATTGTATAGGTTTTTTTTTTTTTTTTAGAGGAATGCTTGGTACACTTGTTGGGATCAGGGACCGATATATAGGTGCTCTCAAGTTTTGTAGTTAAATGAGAAGGAAAGGATCCGAATTTTCATTTATGGCAATTTCATAATAAATTGAAAATAGAAGGATTCGTGTCATACGTAGAGTTAATTACAAAATAACAAGTATATCACTTGTGAGTAATTCTAGCAGTTTTCATTTTGTATATAATTAGATGTTCTTAGATAAGAAAAAGTACACGTAAAATTCAAATAAGGTGAATCCGTTTTTACGGTAGAATCCATTGAATATATATATATATATATATACACATAACAACCGATCTCTTTTGGTCTTATTTTTTCATCATATGTTAAACATTTGAATTTTGAATATATAATATCCAAAAACATATACATCAGTCAGTCTTCAAAATTACGAATACTTGAAATATGCAACACGTTAATTAGTTAATGAAACTGAGGATCAAAACCTGACATGTGCTCTCAAATCTGATATATGTTCTATCAAAAATGGCAAAGAAAATTAGGAAGACAAAAAAAAAAGTTGAAGAGAAACTCCAACACACAACTCATCACCAAACCCATGTTTAATTAAAACCCTCCCATACCTTTAAATTTCTACCATAATAAAAGCATTATCTCGATTCATTATTCATTAATTATACGTAGAAGATACTTTCAACAAAAAAAAAAAATTACACGTAGAAGAAGAAGAAGACAACATAACTCAACAGCGTGTTGAGGGAGGCTATCGTGTCGCAAAAGCCATTTACAAAATATAGGCGGTGCAATCTATCTATATAACTGCCAGCTAGTTTTCTTCTTCAAGCCAATATAGTACCCTCTCTCTCTCTCTCTCTATATATATATATATATATCAAACAAACTTTGATCTACCTGGTTCTTTCTAATTTATCTGAAGAAAAAAGATTGAGAGAGCTTTTTAATTCTTTTGTATAATTTGTCTCCAGCAACTTAGATGTGGGCCAAGTTAAAATCTCCCTTTACAGGGACAGGTGAGTTTTGATCACGTTACAACAACTTTTTACACCAAAATTTTTGATGGGGTTTTTGGATTTGGAAAAATCTTTAATGTTTATTTTTTTATTCCTCGATTGATTATCAGAAACTTAATTACATCATTTTATGTTTGTTTGTGTGGTCTGTTCACAGGAGGATTGCAGATCAAGGAACGTGACAATAACTTGGGTGGCAAGTTAAATGTCAATGAAGAGTACAAGAATGCTTTTAGAACAAAGTCTTATATGGATATGTGGAGCAAAATTGAAGGACAGCTAGGAAGAAGCAGCATGGAGCAGAGACTTTCCTTATCTTCATCACCATCATCATCGTCAGCGTCTCTATCTTTCTATGTACAACTCTCTGAATATCTTCTAGAACCTCAACAAGAAACCCTAATGAACATGATTGGGAGCTTGCAAGTCCACGAATTACTTATAGATTACTTCGA
The DNA here is from genome assembly GCA_035582765.1 of Acer negundo. Taxonomy (NCBI): domain Eukaryota; kingdom Viridiplantae; phylum Streptophyta; class Magnoliopsida; order Sapindales; family Sapindaceae; genus Acer; species Acer negundo. Next base: position 1,365,927 of record CM069231.1, on the reverse strand, counting down.
AGCCAGCCTTGACGCGTACCATATTTGTGAGTTACTTCTCCGGAGTGTGCATCAAACTCGAGCCAATTATAGAATAATTCAAAGGGTGGTTAAGATAAGCAAGAAAGTGAAGGATTGCCGAGCGATTTCTAGGCATCTAGGTGCATTTGCATCGCTTACAAATCCATTATCGATCGTTAGTCCGGTGCAATTCCATGATAATCATCATAGTAACATGTTGTTGCTTAAGAGGTTGACATTGAAATGCAAGAAAATTAGAAGGAGAGCGAAATTTAGAAAGATTTTGAAGAAGGTGGGTGCATATAGTCTTGTGATTTCTCACAGTGCACTAATTGTTGCAATGCTAGTGTTGCTGCTGCATAGCATGGTTGGGATTGTTGCGGCGCCAGGGTTCATGGCTTCTTGTTTGGTTTTACTCAAGAGAAGGACGAAAAAGAAGTTAGTTCGGCAAGGAGGGATCAAGACGAGCTTGCCCGAAAGGCTGGTTTCGCAGCTAGATGTTGCCGCAAAAGGGGTTTACATACTGATCAACGATTTCGACACGATAAGTCGGATGGTGAAGAGGCTACATGATGAGGTCGAATACCGCAAAGATGTGGCTAATAGGTGTGTGAGGAATGGCAAGTCTGAAATGTTGAAGGAGGTTTTGAAAGAATTTCATGTCCATGAGCCTAGTTTTCTAGAGCAGTTGAAGGAGCTTGAAGATCATATTTACTTGTGTTTTCTCACCATCAACAGATCTAGAAGGCTTGTTCTACAAGAGATACTGACTTGTCAACCCAAAACATGAAGAATATTTGGTGATAAAAGTTTCAGAAGATTATGATAAGTTTTACTAAGGACTCATCAAATGCTCCAAAGATTGAGCAATGCTTGGCAAGATTATCAGCCACTTTTTGCTCATGCCCATTGCAGTTCAAGAAACTGGTTTTTGAAGTTTTAATTAGCTTATCTATAAATAATCTGTCATTTTGTGACACATTATAGAACATCTCTTTTTGAAGACATGGTTCATAATTTGACTTTAAATCAATTGATAGTGTACTTCTAATGAAAAAAAAAAAAAACAATTTAAATAAAAAGAATACCTGTCATTTTGACCATGTTCAGTAACAAAACTGTCTAGATAAAATTACATAAACTAAAACATAAAAGTTGAATACTACAATTCATCATCCCTTGTTGAGAATATAAATATCATGAAGCTTCTCATATGTGTTTGAGAGGTTGACCCGGCTGGTGTTATCAAAGAACTGGTGTTGGGGGGATCATCTCACATGCACACACTTTGTGAGGGAGAAGAACACTTGATCTGCATTTCTACGTTTTCTTCAAGAACCCCGTGATGAATCCCCAAGCATTCCAATGATTTAGGATGCTTCTCTCAATTTCTTGTATTCTTCAATGCTCAATAATGAACTTTTGATCTTCACCCAATCTGCTGGTTTTGGCATGATTATGGCTATGTATCCTTCTCTATCTGCCTGTAATTAAGTAAAAATAATCACAGATGAATATAGTATCTCAGTAAACTAGTGCATGCTAGCAGAAATCATCTTTCTAATACATTAAGAAACTCCGAGTAAATTTTACGTGTTAAAAAATTCATATGGAGAGCTAATTAGTTTCAACTCAAAACTGAGACTGCAATTAACTAAATATGGCATCTTGATTTTTCAAATGAACTTTTCAAATAAGATCCCTTCCGCTACAATAACAGAACTCCTGTTGCCATACAGAAAATTCAGTTTCTTCATCTCATAAAGTTTGCATACCGATTTCAACAAACACGTGAATGGAGAAAAGATAGTGGAAAAGGTACTCAATTAAACCACAGTGTGTTGGTTATCTTGTTACTATTCCCCTGTTAAGCTTAACAGAAAGATTGGGACGACAAAAGTAAGTCAAAAAATCAGAGAACAAACATGCTGGCAGTCTGGCACAATTAAATTTCCGGTAAACCTAACTGTACTTCTCTACTATAAGCTTATCGGAAATGTCAAGGTAGTTAATTTCGGTATCATCTATGCCAGTTGCTATTTCTAATTTAGTTTGAGTTTTTCGTCAAATAGTGTGAAAAAGAGAAAGAAGAGTGTAATACGAGAATAATTACCAATAAGATTTGATGAGTCACTTAAATCTAAAAATTCATATTCAGGGTATGAAGTTATTCTCACCGAAGAATTAAGCAATTCCGGCAGTTTGATTAATCTATCATTCACTTCCAACAGAGAGCCCTTAACACAGCACCTGTGAAAGAAGGCACCCAAAAGCTTTTGATTTCTTACACAAACAAAAGCAACAACAATCAAGAAAACCAGGAAAAACGAAACAGAAAGCAACACAAGCTATTTTTACCTCACAATATAAGAATCACTATTGGTGCAAACTTTACATAAAGCCGTGTTGGATTCAAAATGTTGTGCATTCTGCAAAGCAAAAAATATAAAACCAACCTCATTCATCAATTTGGATCGAAATAAAACTACAAAATGTCTTAAATCACAAGACAAGTTGCAAAATTGCAACTTTTTATAATTAAACATTTGAAGTGACAATAAAACCGCATTTAGAACACCTAATCTAGTTGGCACTTTAGAAAATTAAATTCAAAGCTGCACTATCAAAAAACTCTTATAAATATACCCTTTTTCGCTTTCCGGTGACTTTAAACCCACTACGATCAGACTTGCCAACATTGAAATCAACGGCCGTGATTCCACCTTCATCCTTGAAAGCCACATGCGTGGGAGCCAATCCGATCACACACAAACTTTGAATAATCAAAAATTGCAAAAAAAAAAAAAGAGATTAATCGAAATCCAGAAGTTTCAAAATTCCAAATTAATAATAATAATAATAATAATAATAAAAACAAACATCTCACCCATTCGCATGGCGATACACATACTGATCATGTCCTGCTTTCGTGCAATCTGTAAAATATATATATATATATATACAAATAAAAATATAATAAATATTTTGTAATCAAGTTTATTTAGGGTTTTAGAACACTAATGACTCTATTAATAATAAAAACCTGTAGCGAAGTAGGCGACGAAATTAGAATCGACGGCGGTGGGAGGTATGAGAGGAAGATCCTCTACGGGAGGGACCAGTAGCTTACGCAACTCCTCCTCCTCTTCTTCTTTTTCTCGTATTTGTTTTTCAGTTTCTAAATTGTCAGCTTGGTTGATGCTGTCATTGGTCATCGAAATCTACCAATGAAATTGAAAATCAGAGTCGCCGGTCTGTAAATTCCGTACAGAAATCCAAAAAAAAAGAAAAAAAAAAAGAGGCGTCTTTGTTTCTTCAGTGCTTCGAAGTACACTGTTGAGTTTTGTGTTTTGTTCTGTTGAGTTAACTTGTGTCTGGCTTTTGGTGACGTGTCCGAGCACGTCATCAGCCCATTACGTAATTGTTTGATTTTTGTTGGGCCGTTTAAAAGCCCAGCCCGGTTTAATTTTCATCTTCAAACATTTTAAAGCCCATCGTCACCTGTCAGGTCACGTCATCAACAAATTGAGTAATTCTCAGATTTGTCTTGGGCCGTTTTAACCATCCCAACCCGGTTTAATTTTAAAGCCCATATGTAATGTGCCCGGGCCCGTCATTAGCCCATCGTGTAATACTTTGATTTGTCTTGGGCCGATAACCATGTAGTCAAAAGGAAATATGAGCCGTTTAAAAGAGAAGCCCATTGTAATTTTCATCAACAACAAATTTTAAAGTCCATCGGTGACGCGACGTGCCCAGGCACGTCATCAGACCATTGTGTAATTCATTGCTTTTCTTGGGCTGCAACCAATGAGTCAATGATAATAATTTTCATTTAAATTGGTAATCAAAGAAATAGAAGCAAAGAAGAAAGAAATAAAAGGACCCATCGATCTTCCATTAAAACAATACATTAATGAGATAATTAATAATTAATACATTAAATCTAACTCTTGAATACACTACGTGGGACAGCCACGTGGCAGTTCCATATAAGATTCTCTCTTACTAGAGTAGTACTATTATTCTAACCCCTTAACATTCATTCAATTCAACGGTAAGGAATCATTTTATGCTTTTCTTTAATCACTCAAAACATCAAATTTTTACAATAATTATCAAATGCTATGAAATCAACAAATAATCATCTAATTAACAACTTTGCAATCGAGCCTGATCTCTTGTCCGTTGCCTGAGATGCTACTCATCTTGATCATCGACTGAACAAACGCCTTTTCAAATGCTTTTTGTGAGGCAGCGAACTTGGAGACAAGATTTTTGGTTTTTGGTGCTGTGAGCAGAGCTTGGTCTGAAGAGAAAATGCTCTTCCCTTGAAGAAGTAGCTTGTAGTAGGCGTTGTCGAAAGTAGCCGTCGAGGAATCCAAAGTGGCTCCAGCGTTTTTCGCCTTGTTGTTCGCCGGACAAACGCTTCTCAAACTGGCTGCGAAGGATGGGTTCATTGATGGGTCGATGTCGTGTGTTGCATTGAATTTGTGGATTCTGTTTTGAAAAGATGAGCAGTGAGAGAATCCAAGTGTATGGCCTCCTGCAATTAATTTGTTTCCAAATCAGGAATTAACCGTGTGTTCAGGTAAAAGCTCAGATTAGCAGAGAATTCAGGTTTGTTTTAGAATATATAATATGTACCTGAGAGAGCGACGAGGTCTTCCATGGACAGACCTCTCTGAGAGAAGCTTTGTTTAAGTTGAGATATGTTGAATGTGGGAGCTGGCAACTGTCTGGTATCAATAGCCTGTGAAATTCTACCATCTTTTCTTCCTTTTGGCACATCCCAAGTGGGACCTCCAGACTAGCATATAACCATCAAAACATGTTTAAATGGTGTTAGTTAATTTAATAGTCAATCTCTGTACAAGTGTAACAGTTTTAGATGTAAGGAAACTTGAAACTAGGACTCTTAGGTCAAAACCGGCTATGATAGGTTGAAAGAGTCTAACAGTAGTATTTAATCACTTTAATAATTGATGAGATGAGGTTAGTCCTATGGTAAAACCCCTTACACCTCACCATGAGGTTGCGGGTTCAAGCTCTCCTCCTTCTTAGAAAAACTCCAATTTATATAATAGTGTAATACTTTAAAAAAAATTCACTCTAATAATTTATGAGTTGATAGTAACTAACCAGAGTAACTGCGTCCCGGGCCGCCAAAGCCAAGATATCAGCACAAGAGACCACACCGGGGCAGATAGCTTCCACAGCTTTCTTTGCATTGTTAATTACATAAAATGCATGCAATGATACGTTTGGAGGCCCATCCTTTTCTGCTTTGTTCTTTCCTTTCGACGCCAACAACACAGAACCATCGCAACCCTACTTTGCATGTACGAAAACAATTATATATATTCTTCTTAAATCACATTGTCATGTTTTAAATTCAGCTCGATAAAAAATTTATACCTTGATAAAGCAGTCATGGAAATGCATGCGAAGTAGAGCAGCCGGTACTGTTTTGTCGTTCTTCGTAGCTTTTTGGACCGTGCTAGTAACCGTTGTCTCGAGCTTAGGACATGTTTTGTCGTAGTAGTTTGAGCTGAGAGCACTCACAGGAGAATAAATTGGAAAATACAAGAGGGCAAGAAGAACCAATATTGCAACAATATTGGCTGACATAGTTGGATATTATTAAGCTTTGAATGTTATTATAAGCTTAATGGGTATTTTGATTATATTTTAGTTGTATGTAGAAAACACAACAAAGAGGATATTTATAGTAAAGGCAAGAGAGACAGGGAACTTGGAGTTGTTAATGAGGATCCGGTTGTTAGCAAATTTGGTGATCAAGAACAGTTAAAAGTAGTGGAGTAGTGTTGAAGCATGTTATAAGAAGACAAATTAGGTCAACATTTAATTAGTTATTATTCTTCTCCTTTTTTAAAGGGTGATGTTAACACAAATTAAATGATTGTTTTCGTATATTTTGACCTTTCGACTAATGAGAATCATTTGATAATAGTAATTGACAATTCAATTCATGTCAGCTGGTTTTTGGAGATAAAGAAACCTTTAATTTGGAGTCGATTCGAAGAAAACTAAAAATTATATAGAGAAGACAAGCCATGTCACGGTCAGTTATATGTATGTTTCAATTCCTTCTGAAAATGTGATGTGAACTTGGGATTTTACAAGTTGTATTCCATTAAACTTGTATTTTGAATAGTATACTTCTTTAATTTATTTTATTTTAGGGAAAATTGCACTGGACCCCCTAAGGTTTCATCTTAGGATACCTAGGTGGGAAACTTTGGGTATTCTACAAAAACACCCCACACAATTAGAGATGCCTCTGTTAACAACTGATGGTGAGGGCTATTTTAGTCTTTCCAACAGATTATTTACATTTTTTTTTAATACCAAATTTCAATAAATAAACAAAACACTTTATTAATTAAGAAAATCTTAAATCACATAATATTTGGAATCTCTCTCAAAACCTTGGCGGGCGTCCATGGAGATCACACATCCGGCAACCGGAACTGGCAGCAGACGCCGCCTCCTAATCGACATCTTGGAGAGGGTTTGGAGGATGGTGTGTGGTAGTTTTGAGATGCGTTTCAGTGGATTTGAGTTGGGTTTGAAGTCTTCTATCTAGAATGGTTGTGAATTTGGGTCTTCAATTTGAAAATGGATTTGGAAGTAGATGATTACTATTTTATTTTGACAGGAAAATCCACCCCTATACCTATTTTCTCTCTCTTCCATCTTTTCCCTCTCTTCTTTCTCCCATCTCCCCTTAGTCAATCTCTCTCGCATCTGTCACCACTGATGGGGGAAGACAATCTCAACTTGAAATTTTTGAGATTGATTTTGTGGGATTTTTTTATTTTATTTTTTTGAAAGCTGATTTTGTGGGATTTAGGTTTTAATTTGAATGTGTTTTGATGTTATGACTTGTGAATTTTAATCTTGAATTCGGTTTTGGATAATGAAAATTAATTGAAGTTTTTTTTATTGAGAAACACTTTGTACGATCAGGGTTGTAGCCGTTGTGCAAAAAAGGAAAAAAAAACACATGGGTCTCATGTATTTATTATACGGGTCTTACGTGTTTTTTTATTTCTTTACATTACAAGACCGCGGTAGTATCGCGACTCCGGTTATACGAAGCAATTGCTATTTTTGATTTGGTGGTTAGAATTTGGTGTTGCCATCTAAGGAAGTGGCGTGTCTCCCCCATTGGTTTGAGTCTCAAACCAATGGAGGACTCCTACCTCACTGTGCACGGCTACAATTTGTTTTTTAATTAATATAAAGGCACGGTGACTTTTTATTTATCTGTTATTATTTAGTTTTACGTTATTTAGTTTTATTCATTTCCAAGGGTATTTTTGACATTTTCAAAATCAATGTTGGTCAAATTAACGGAACACTTAACCACCGTTAAGTATTGGGATTTATGTGTATGACATCCAAACTTTTCCATTTAAGTGTCTTGAGGCTAAACCTCTAGGGGTTTAGTGTAATTTTCCCTTTATTTTATTATTTAAAAATCTGATGTCAATTGAGTTAAAAATTGCCTTCAGAGGCATAGCTCTACCGGTAAATGGATGAATTTGGAGTTTGGATAAATGACTTCTAAGTCCGCGGTTCAAATTTTACCGATGACAAAAAAGCTTCAAAAAATAACTTGATCTATATAGGTAGATAAATAGATAATATCAACAAAAACAAAAAAAAAAAAACAAAAACATAAAAACAAAAATTGAGTTAGAGATTTGTATAAGATTAAATGCTACAAGTACTGTTAGAAATGTAACTCTCATTATTAATGATAAATATTAATGTAACTCTCATTATTAATGATAAATATTTTTACACTTTACGATTTAATGGATAAACTTGAGAGTCTAATAATGATAAATATTTTTACACTTTACGATTTAATGGATAAACTTGAGAGTCTAACACCTATCATAGAAGTGAAGGAATGCGCACAATCACTTTTGATATGCGTACTTCATTAAACTTGGATTTTGTATAAAGTCTTAAAGTCTTGAAAGTCTTCAATTCATTGAACTAGAATAAAGTCTTCAATTAACTTTTTGTTTAATAGAATTTTATTTTTGAACCATTGCAAATTTGGAAGTTCCATAGAGAAATATAATTCAAATTTATAATCTCATTAATATTTGTTGTGAGAGGCTTGCCATATATTTAAGGATCAGTGATTTATAGAGCCACTAATTTAGTGATACGGCCCCTAAATAACCATTAATTTTTCAAAATGGTTCAAATTAGTCATTTCATAGAAAGAAAGTGTTAATTATTGCCACTTTACCTATTAATTGTTCAATGTTCGTTTAATTATGTCATAATCTGTTAGAATAAAGGTCAAAACAATAAAACAAGAAGGGGTAATATTGTAAAATCATCAAGTCACCATCTTAAGGCACAATTCGATAAGGACGTTCAAAGCTTTTTTTGTTTTTATTTTGTTTTTGTTTTTTGTTTTTTTTTTTTTCATTTTACTTTTCTGGTAAAGACCACCATTAATGCAGGGAAGCTTTATAACAATGAAAGATTATTTTGAGCGGACAAAGAAAAAGACGATTGCAAGATATAGATCACAAAGTACTGTTTTTAATGAAGTTTATTTGATTATAAAATTCTTATAATCAAATCATTACTTTATATATAAATATAATTAAATAATAAATTAATCAGGAAATAAGTTTGATATCACCCTAAATTAATCAATAAATTTGATATCACCCATAAATTGAAAATATTACCCATAAAAATAATAAATTAATCAAATCATTACTTTTTATATATAATAAAATAATCAAAATATATAAAATATTGTCTAAAAAATTCTTTACGAGTGTCATGTCACAGACAACGACAACTTTCTATTAGATTTTGACAGAATAGTTGTCAATAAACAATATTTTGTAAAAATGGTGATTTTAAAACAATTTAAATAGTGAATGACATTTTTAAGACTCCACCCACCAATTAATGGTGTGCAATTATATTTTCTCTATATTTAACCACGTAAACTTTCATACTAATTAATATAGTGTAAATATAAAGAAAAAATAATCCTCTTTTGATAATTTGGTTAATTAGTTATATATCCCCCGGTAAATGTAGACAAAATAAACTTAGCATCAAATTTGAAGTATTTTGAGATCTATATTTTTTCTTAATATATTTAATCTATGTGATTTATTGTAATAAGAAACATATCTAACCATATATTATTAACACTAACATACATGTTATAAGATTAATATAAAAAATATTTTACAACATACAAAATTGTCGGTGCAATACTGCAATTTGATGGAGAAATCCAAAGTTAAATCATGGAATTGAACGAGGATAAAGGTTGTCGGCCAAATTGAAGGAGGAATCTAAAGTTAAATCATGGATTGAACTTCGAGCCCATCTTTTACAATTACGTACACCAATAGAAGACACAACCTTTTCAAGTAACAGGAGCTCAAGAAGTGAGAGCATATCTAAATGAGAAAATCTTACATCCACCCGGTGCAATGCACCCACTATTTTCCTTGGTCCACTGGGTGGATGTTGTCCCACTGTTTGTATGGCTTGTGTCCCACCTTTGTTTGGGTGTCGTCTCCCCATTTGTGGGAGCTTCTGTCTAGGTTGTGTTTGTTGTCAGTCTCATCCTCGCAGGGTGTAGTTGTTGTAATCCATTCCAGTTGTTGTAATCCAATAATAATAATAATAATAATAAATGTTGGGTGGATGAGGATGAACCAACAAAAGACCTTGTTGGGTGATGCAAGCTAGCTAGGTCTTGGACTCTTGGTCAATAATTATCAATACTTTTCTTGATATTGATCGTATGTCATTGTCAAAAACAACTGGCTAAGTAACTAGTAAGTTCAATTATTGGGGTTCATCTTCTTCGGCCGTTTGATCAGCGCCGCACAAGTCTCATCCAGATTTTAAAAATGGATCAATTCTCATAAAACCTTGCAATTAATACATAAAGTATGAATATGTAGTTCATTAGCTAATACGAGTGATCCTAAAATAACATTATTATATGTATTAAGTTACCTAGCTAAACTCATATAAAATTACCAGGTACACGATATCCCAATTTGTAACGGTGCAAATCAAACCCTGATCAATCCATATGCACAGGAGCAGATCGGGATCACCGGAAAGTTACTAGCTAAATTCATATATATATTATATATAGCTCAAATTGCAGCTTTTGATTTTCAAGAAAACATTATCCGAAACATGTGCTCCCTGAGACATGGAGTTAAAGGCTGGCCAACTACCAAGTCTGACTCTTTGTTTGAGTTTATGTGTTTTGTACTAAAAAGAATCTCGTAAGTATGAAGTTATGTTAGTGATTAGTGAAAGAATATACAATTAAAATTGGATAACTAGATTCATGAGAACGACAATAAAAATTCCTCCTCAAATTTTTATAAGATAATTTACTTGTCACAGAATTAGTATGGAGGAAATTTTCGGTCGTTCACTCACGTTAGTATATACACCACATAATATAATATAAGTGAATTGACATAATTTATTTGATTCATTCGAGAATTTTTTTTTTTTTTTTTTTTAATTAGATCAAACCAATAGTTTTACATGAAGTTAAAAGATCACAATGTTGGTATTAGAAATAATTTTATTGACGTGGGCTTGAAGGTTTTCCTATCGAATCTCTTCTATATTCAACGTAAATTCATTTAAATTTATTATTACGGTCTTGAAAGTTTCAAGCAATTCGGTTTGGCCAATGGGTAACCGTTTTTGGGCAACAAGTGATCATCACTATTGAATCGGTCCTGCATGGGCTACTCAAGTCTTTTGCCGCTAAACTTTTTCTGCGGTTTTAAATACTTCTTTAAGAGGACTCGTGAATTTGTCATCGAAGATATGTGAATTGTTACATTTTATTTATTTATTTATATTTTTTATATAGGGTTGTTGGAGATCGGAATCAACTTACATAGTCATAGTCATAGTAAAAGTAAAAGACACATTTTCAACTATAGAGTTCATGTATTATATAACTATTTTTAAAAACACAATTTTTGCAATTCATATCTTACAGATCTTTATATTATTGAAATATACCGAAATTAGTTGTTAGGTGATATATATATATATATATATATATATATAGATTCTTAATAGATAAGAGTATCTCCAATGCTGTTTCAATGTTGTGACAAATAATTATGCTAATGCTAAAATTTAACATAGGATATAAAAATCATCCTTCAATGCAGTGCAAAATGATATGTCAAATTTGACATATGCTATGTTATGTGCCAAATTTGATACACAATATAGCATGTGTTAAATTTGACACAACAATAAATACTTATTTTTTTAATTACAAAAATATCATTATATATTTTAAATGAAATAATGAATGCATTAATAGAACTTTGAGCATTAAAAGAAATAATGAATACATTAATGGTAAGTGTTTGCTTTTATAATTTTAATTTATAAAATAATAAAAATAACATTTTAAATAAGATTATGCATTGGAGCACAATACTAAATTAATATGCTAAATATAGCATTTTACTCTTTTTTGTGTCAAATTTAACATATACATTGAAATTAGTCTTAGTCAAACATTTTCCAATAGATATCAATATCTATTTGGTATCACACAAAAAAAAAAAGGTACAGAACCTCATACTTTATCAATGTTACTATATATATAGTCTTTCTATTATCTAATGGATAATTTTTATTTTAAAATTAAAAATATTAATAATAATTTATCTCTTCTAAATCTTTAAATATTACCTTATTAAATATTATCTTTCCCAATTTCTCTCTCTCTCTCCTTAATCTTTAATTACCATATTAAACTCACTTTCTCCTATCTAACTCTTTTTTTTATTTTTTATTTTTTATTTTTTTTTTAAGGGAGATCACAAAAGCACTAAACTGTTCTTTACCCGCCAATCTCCAACTTTAAAAAATATCTATGAACAAAGTTTATTATTATTATTATTTTATTGTATCTATCTATCTACCTATCTAGACCATATATTTTTTTGAAGATTTTTGTTATCGGTAGGGTCAAGATGTTGATTTCGAAATCATTTACTAAAACCCTAAACTCATCCATCTACCAGCTGAGCTATACTCATATGAATGTTTTTTTACTTTGTTTTTTTACCGACCGTACAACTATCACAAAAATTAATTTACCCACTACTCTAAAAGCTATACGAATACTAAGAGACTGCCGAAAAAAAATAGAAACTCAAAAGTTTGTATTTTTACTAATTGTTTTATATATGTACGGTTGGTAAAACCCAAGTTTGTGATACACAGTGATTGTTTTTTTTTCTTTTTCTTTTTTTAACCTATTATATTGAACAATATTGTTTTTATTTGTACCTAAAAAATAGTTGTGTTAATTCGCTTTGATCAATTTTTTTTCATTGCTGGAAATTGTTTGAGAAATGCTTGTGATTTGCACGGAAGGAATGATTACTGAGAGTTGAAGATAGAGAATAATATGTATTAGAGGAGAGAGAATAATAAGTATCGGAGAATAGACAGAAACATTAGAGTTAAATATGGCAATTAATGTTTAGGAGATACTAAGAGTATCCCAAACAAGGTTTCCTATTTTTTTCTTAGATTTAGGGAATCAGTTGTACTTTTTAAGAATAAGGAGTCATATAAGGAGTGAAGACTCTAACAAGCCTCCTTAAAAATGGCTCCCTATTATTATTTATTTGTTTTTAAATAAAAAAGAAGTGTTATTATTTATTTTTAAATAAAAAAGAAATATTATTATTTAAAATAAATTTAAAATGTTATTATTTACAATTAACGGTCGATATTTATTATTTTCAAATATATAAAAAAAAAAAGTTGTTGCAATTTGGGTTAAAAAAAGAAAAAGAAAAAGAAATGAATGAGCAGTGTAGCATCACTTTCAAATTTAAAAAAAAAAAAAAAAGTAGTTGCAATTTGGGTTAAAAAAAGAAAAGAAAAGAAATGAATGAGCAGTGTAGCCGTTGGAGAGTAAAAAAGAAGAAGAAAAATAGGAATTATTTGGGTTAAATAAATAATAGGAAGAATGAATTTGAACCATTAGATATGAGTGATGTGGACTCTTCCTCACCATTCATTTCATTTGAGGAGAGAGATAGAAAAAATAAGGAGGATGGTTTGGCTTCCTAAATTTAGGGAGTCTTTGGCCGATTGGAGCACTTTCCGATTGAGGCTCCCTAAATATAGTCAAGGAGGTCCAATATTTCGGTCTATTGGGGATACTCTAAGATCCTAGCTTTTATTATTCTCAGGTCCAACCAATAGTATATATATTATTATTATTATATATACGGTTCTGTTAACATTAGTACGTAGTGATGTAACTACATCAGTGTCAATACATGTAGACTATTGATTATGGAGAAGTTTTGACGAATGCATACACGTTGAGTCAAAATATGTAAATCTAATAGTCTATATCTAAATGAAGATATATCAGTGCGTAATAACTTGAACGTTTAATAATTACAAAAACAAACAATGAAATTGTAAATCAGAGTCGCTGGTCTGTAAATTCCGTACAGAAATCCAAAAAGGAAAAAAAAAAAAAAGAAAAAAAAAAGGGGCGTCTTTGTTTCTTCGGTGGTTCGTAAGTACACTGTTGAGTTTTGTGTCTGGCTTTTAGTGACGTGTCCGGGCACGTTATCAGCCCATTACAAAATTGTTTGATTTTTGTTGGGCCCTTTAAAAGCCCAGCCCAGTTTAATTTTTTATCTTCAGCCCTTTAAAGCCCATCGGGTCGTGTCAGGGTATTGTGAAGTGCCAGGACACGTCATTAATGTAATTCTGTGATTTATCTTGGGCTGTTTTAACTTTCTAGCCCAGTTTAATTTTAAAGCCCATCTTGATGTGCCCGGGCACGTCATTAGCCCATCTTGTAATTCTCTGATTGATCTTAGGCCGGTAACTATGTAGTCAAAGGAAATCTGGGCCGTTTAAAAATCAAGCCCAGTGTAATTTTCATCAACAACAATTATGAAAGTCTTCAGCCAATTGTGTAATTCACTACTTTTCTTGGGCTGTAACTAACGAATCAATGATAACAATTTTCATTTAAATTGATAATTAAAGAAATAGAAGCAAAGAATAAAGAAATAAAAGAACTGATCTTCCATTAAAACAATACATTAATGAGATAATAATACATTATATCCACCAATGACCTCTTGTCAATGTGGTTGGACTCTCCCAAGTGAGCCTCCACCACCACGGTTCAACGTCTAGGTATGTATTTATATATATATATATACGGTCCCGTTCCTATCAGGGCATCCTTATATAACTTTATCAGGATATTGAATGTAAACCACTTATTTATAAAAGTGATTTAACAAGTGCATACATACCAAGTCAAAGTATGTATTAGTTATTAATTCCCAAGTGTGGGTGCCCTCTCCCTGATTGTGTCTTATCTCACCTGGTCCCGGCAAAATACATTATATTCAATTCTTGAATACACTACTAGAGTAATACTATTATTATAACTCCTTACCATTCACTTCGACACAGTTTAGTATTGCTTTTCAAAAGTTAAAAGAAACTTAATTTATAGTTTTAATTAAGTGATTAATTAATAATTTTACAAGTTTTGACATTAATTTTGAGAAGTATATGGGAGTTACTTTTGAAAGTAATTATGAAATAATCTATTTCAACATTTAATGAATATTTTAGAATATCATTATTATCGTTACGAAATCAAGTTAAAATTATTTATATACATTTTTTTCATCTCAAAATTAAATATTCGACTTAAATATTGATTTAATATAAATAACTAATGAAAAAAAAAAATGAAGTATAATTATAAAATCATATATATTTTAGTCATTGTAATTAATTTCAGCATTTTTGTAATAAAATTGTTAAACATACCGTTTTAAACATCTGCCAAATAACTGTGCAGCCGATTATTCATTCGACACATCTAACGGTGATTATTATAAAAGTTACTTCAATACTAAACTTATACTCCTCACTAATCATTCAAAACATCAAATTTGACAATAATTATCAATGCTAACAAATCAACAAAAATCACCTAATTAACTACTTTGCAGTCGAGCCTGATCTCTTGTCCAGCGCCTGAGATTCTACTCATCTTGATCATCGACCGGACAAACGCCTTTTCAAATGCTTTTTGTGAGGCAGCGAACTTGGAGACTAGATTTTTGGTGTTTGGTGCTGTGAGCAGAGCGTGGTCCGAAGAGAAAAGGCTCTTCCCTTGAAGAAGCATCTTGTAGTACGCATTGTCGAAAGCAGTCGGCGAGGAATCCAACGTAGCTCCAGCGTTTTTCACCTTGTTGTGCATTGGACAAACACTTCTCAAACTGGCTGCGAAGGATGGGTTCATTGTTGGGTCGATGTCGTGTGTGGCATTGAAATTGTGGATTCTGTTTTGAAAAGATGAGCAGTGAGCGAATCCAAGCGTATGGCCTCCTGGAAAATTTGTTTCGAAAAAACGTATTTAGGTAAAAGCTCATATCAGCAGAGAATACAGGTTCGTTTAGGAATGGATAATACTTACCTGAGAGAGCAACGAGGTCTTTCATGGAGAGACCTCTCTGGGAGAAGTTATGTTGAAGTTCAAATATGTTGGAGGTGGGAGCTGGCAATTGCACGGTATCAGTAGCCTTTGAAATTCTACCATCTTTTCTTCCTTTTGGCACATCCCAAGTTGGACCTCCAGACTATAGCATATAATCAAAACATTTCAAATTAAACAATGTTTTAATGGTGTTAGCTAGTTAATTTAATAGTCAATCTCTGTAGAAGTGTAACAGTTTAAGCTACTCCACCGAAACCTCAATCTAAGCCAACAAGGAGAGGGGACTTGAACCTAGAACTCTTAGATCAAAGTATCAAACCTGGCTCTGATATAAATAATGATATTTAATCACTCTAAGAATTTATGAGTTGAGTTGATAGTAACTAACCAAAGCAACAGCGTCGCGGGCTGCCAAAGCCAAGATATCAGCACAAGAGACCACGCCAGGGCACAAAGCTTCCACAGCTTTCTTTGCGTTGTGAATTACATAAAATGCATGCAATGATACGTTTGGAGGCCCATCCTTTTCTGCTTTGTTTTTTCCTTTCGACTGCAACAACACAGAAGCATCGCAACCCTGCTTTGCACGTACGAAAACAATTATAAATTTTCTTCGTAAAATCACATTGTCACGTTTCAAATTCAACTCGATAAAATTTTTATATATAGATATGCATGTGATGAAAATGGTTAATTACCATGATAAAGCAATCGTGGAAGTGCATGCGAAGTAGAGCAGCCGGGACTGTTTTGTCATTCATCATAGCTTTATGGACTGCGTATGTAACCGCTGTCTCGAGCTGAGGACATGTTTTGTCGTAGTAGTTTGAGCTCAGAGCACTCACAGGAGGAGAAATTGGAAAATACAGGAGGGCAACAAGAACCAATGCAACAATATTGCCTGCCATAGTTGGATATTATTAAGCTTTGAATTGTATAAGCTTAATTAATATATATTTTGATTATGTTTTAGTTATATGCTGAAAACACAACAAAGAGGATATTTATTGTAAAGGCAAGAGAGACAGGGAGCTTGGAGTTGTTAATGAGGATATATAGTAGTGGTGTTGTGTTGATATATTTATAGTAGTGGCTCAGTGTTGCTATATAGTAGTGGTGATCACATATATCTTCTTCGATCCTTTTTCAAAGAGTGATGTTAACACACATTAAATGAAGTTGTTTTTTCCATATATTTTGACATGTGGACGAATGTGAATCATTTGATAATATTATTGACAAATTCAATTCAATGGTTTTTGGAGATAATTAAAAAACACTTAAATTTGGAGTAGATTTGAAGAAAACTATAAATTAAGGGAAGACGATCCATGTCACGGTCAGTTATATGTATGTTTCCTTCGGATTAATGTGATGTAAACAAGGAATTTGCATATTTTACTTCATTAATTTAATTAATTTTTTTTTTTTTTGAAATCCGACGTTAATCTGGTCAGATTTTTATTAAGACCTAACAAGATCAAACGCTACAAACAATATCTGGAATACAACTCCTACGAGTCCACAACTAGGGATAGATTTCTCCATATTTTACGATTTAATAGGTAAATGTAAGACCATAACGACGAACACCTGTCACAAAAGTGAATAAGGCGTGTACAACCATTTTGTTAAGAGTGGATGTATGTACTTCATTAATCTTGGATTTCTCCTTAATATTGATATGGGATCTAGGCTTGCTAGTCATGGAATGTAGGAAGACAAAATAAAGCGATATTACTGCATCAAATTTGAATCATTTCATGATCTATATTTTTTTCTTAACATATTTAAACTCTGTGATTTATTGTTAATAGAAGTAAATCGAACTAGCTATTATTGTTAACACAAACCTACATTTTATATGATTAATTGTTATAGAATTACTTACAAAAGATCATATCAATAAAGAATACATATAAAATCAGTCATCAGCAAAATTGAAGGAGGAATCTTAAGTTAAATCATGGGATTGAACTTCAAGAGGCTAAATCATATCCATGCACAGGTGGCCACATACATTACACATTTTTTTAGGGCCTGATTACAAATCAAGCAAAGAGGATTTTTTTTTAGAATACTGACCCTACAAAAACTCGTGAAAGTTTCAAAGAATATGTTGGGTGGATGAGGTTAAACCAACAAATTTGTCAATTATAATTATTAACTTCACTTGCTACCTATATTTGATTGTCAAATTAACTACCTGTACTGTCATTGAGGTTCATCTTCTTCGCATCTTTGATTTGATCAACACGGTTCTAATAAGAAAACTCCATCTTATAATAAATAACAATCCAATAACTAAGATATCCTTGATAAGTACGTTATCGTGTCTTAAATTACTTAGCTAAATTCATGAAAATTATCAGGTGCTGAATTTGTATTGGTGTTGACTCGGGTCAACTATGTAACACCTATGCACAAATTGCAACTATCGATTTCCAAGGAAACATTAGCCAAACATTCGTTGCGTGAGACATGGTGATCAACTACCAAGTCTAACTATTTGTTTTAGTTTGTGTCTTTATACTAAAAAGAATCATCTCTCATGAGTATTATATTGAAGATTTTAAGTTAAGTTCGTAAAAGAAGAGTAATACTAGTCGATCTAAAAATTAATTTAGTCCAAAAATCAATCCAAATGATATGATAAATGATTTGTTATTGTCATATCATTCACCACATCATCCTCATGATTTATGGTGGTGATAACAACTCATTTACAACATCATTTTGGTTGAATTTTAGTTAATTTTTTTTGGATTGTATAGTATTACTCGTAAAAAAATATACAATATTAATTAGATAACTCAATTCATGAAAACGACATACAGAATTCCAATTTTTTGTAAGATTAAGAGAGTACGTGGGATTAATTAGTACGTCACAGAACATATTGATATGAATGGGTTCACACAATTTGCTTGATCCATTCAAATTTGACTAAATCAAACCAATAGTTTTTAAAGTTAAAAGATCACAATATGAGTATGAGAAATAATTGTATTGATGTGATGAGAACTGTTTACTACATAATCGTCTTGTAAACGTTCATTTAATTAATTTGTTGAAAGTTTGCTATTAAGGGCTTGAAAGTTTCATGGAATCTGTTAATTGGCCGTTTTCTTCAACCAATGGGAAACCGTTTTTGGGCGGCAAGAGATCATTACTAGCTATAGAGTTGCAGGATCTTGCCCTGCAGAATTCTGATATGAATGTTAATCGAACATTTTTTAATAGATACTGATATCTAACTGTGTTATATATATATATATATATAAAAGGTAGAATCAAATGTCTCTCTTTCTATTATATAAATTATTTTTAGGGATCTTTCGGGTACATACCATCTAAAATTTTAACGAAGTTTAAATATAAATATAAAATTATTAGATGCATCTTATAGATGGTGTTGGGTTGAAAATGTGCCTTCAAGTGAGCCCTTCGGAGGTTACACTAACAGGATTAGATATCTCCTGTGTGAATGTAAATAAGTGTATGCTTATCCCATGATAAAAATGAAAAAGTTACCCTTTAAGCAAGTTGAGAAGGGGTTTATATAAGGCCTTGGTCTGACACCACCGAAGGTGCCTTGCCTTTGTCATATTAGCTGGTTTTGACATGTGTCGTTATTAGATCGATAAGTGTCAATTTACATGCAAAGTCTATTGATGATGGATCGGTGGGTCATGGTTTCCAGGTGTCCCATAGTGTTTTAAATTCCGAATCGATATTTCAGAGGTGGTATGCAATGGTGTTCAAGTTACCTAGCTTTCTTAAACAAATATCATTATTGTAATATAAGAGATAAAATTATTAAAAAAAATATACAACAGCTTAAATCTATATTTGAGAAAGATAAGGGAATCTTAGGGCCTATCTTGGGCTTTTCAGTTTGTTTTCTCTTCTTTTTTTTTTTTATTTTTTTTTTTTTTCTAAAAACGATTTCAAAATCAAGTTCGTTAACCGTTTTTCATTTTATTTTTAAAATATAAAAATAAAATAAAAAACAAAACCAATTTTAAAAATGGAAAATTTAAAAAAAAAAAAAAAAAAAAAAAAAGAAGAAAAAGAAGAAGATGTTTTCTTTGTTTTTCAACAAAAATTAACAATTTTTTTTCTTTCTTTTGAATGTATTTGGATCAGTATCTTCTCTTCTCTTCCCATCTTCATCTTCTTTCTTCCTTCACAGCTCTTCCTCCTCCTCCGCTCGCCGCCGTTCTCACCGTCGATCTGCCTTTACCTCTCGCCGCTTGCCGTCGAACTGATCTCTCTCGCCACTCGCAGTCGATCTGATCTCTGCTTGCGGTCGAACTGATCTTCCTCGCCTCTTGCCGTCGAACTAATCTCTACTTGCGGTTGAACTGATCTCTCTCGCCGCTCGCCGTCGATCTGCTTCGCCTCTCGCCACTCACCACCGATATGGTCTTCTTCTTCTTCAACTACTCTGGATCAATTTGTGTTGTGTTAATTTTGTTTAATTTATAAATTTCATTACAAAAATTTTATCGGTTAATTATCAATTTGTTTATAATTGTTATAATATTAAACAAAATGTAAAAATTGATATTGCAATTTTCGATAGTTTTCACTTAACTTACTAGACGTGTATTTCCCGTTTTCATTTTAAAAATACGGATTTCAGTATATGTTACCAGACGAGTTTTCGAATTTTGAAACTGAAACAAAAAATATTGTTTTCGTTTTCATTTTCATTTTTCTTTTCGAAAAACAACAACTGAAAAACGTTTACAGGTCTGCCCTTTACATATGGCAGCTTGTTTCACATTGGAAATCACAGTTGAGAAGAGGCAGTGATTAATTGCTTGGGAAAAATAATTGAAAGGATCAAAATTATATGCATGAGAACGACATTAAGAATTCCCTAAATTTTTGTAAGATAATTTACCTGTCACAGATTGAGCATGGAGGAAATTTTCGGTCGTTCACTCACATTAGTATATATATACTAATATACACCACATAACATAATATAAGTGAATTGGCACAATTTATTTGATTCATTCAAGATTTTTTTGTTTTGTTTTTGTTTTTGTTTTTGTTTTTGTTTTTTCAAATTATATCAAACCAATAGTTTTTGAAGTTAAAAGATCACAATGTTGGTATCAGAAATAATTTTATTGATGTGGGCGTGAAGGTTTTCCCATCGAATCTCTTCAACGTTCAACTTAAATTCATTTAAATTTATTATTACAGTCTTGAAAGTTTCATGCAATTTTTTGGCCAACGGGTAACCATTTCTGGGCAACAAGTGATCATCACTATTGAATCGGTCCTGCATGGGCTACTCATGTCTTTTGCTGCTAAACTTTTTCTGTGGTTTTATATACTTCTTTAAGAGGACTGATGAATTTGTCATCTAAGATATGTGAATTGTTAAATTTTATTTATTTATTTTTTTATATAAGGTTATTTGACATCGGAATCAACTTACATATTCAAGGTAAAAGTAAAAGACACATTTTCAACTATAGAGTTCATGTACTATATAAAACTCTCTTTAAAAACACAATTTTTGCAATTCATATCTTACAAATATTTATACTATGTCAGGTGCTTGATCTTCCATATATATATATATATATATATATATGTATGTATAGAGGATTCTTAATAGATATTTGTGTTAGTCGAACATTTTCCAATAGATACCAATATCTATTTGGAATCACATATAAAAAAACGTATGGAATCTCGTACTTAATCAATATTACAATAAATAGTCTTTTTATTATCTAATAGATAAATTTTTTTTGAATTAAAAAAAAAAAAATTTATCTCTTCTTAATCTTTAAATATTACCTTATTAAATACTATCTCTCCCAATTTCTCCATCTCTTGAATCTTTAATTACCATATTAAACTCACTTTCTCCTATCTAACTTTTTTTTTTTTTTTTTTTAAGGGAAATCACAAAAACTCAAAATTGCTAAACTGTTCTTTACTCGGACAATCTCCAACTTTAAAAAATATTTATGAACAAAGTTGTTTATTATTATTATTATTATTATTATTTTACTGTATCTATCTATCCACCTATCTAGACCATATATTTTTTTTAAAGTTTTTTTGTTATTAGTAGGATTCGAACTATTGATTTGAGGATTATTTGTCAAAACCCTAAATCCGTCCATCTACCGGTTGAACTACACCTATATTGCCGTTTTTTACTCTCTCTCTTTTTTTACCGACCGTACAACTATCACAAAAATTAATTTACCCACTACTCTAAAAGCTATACGAGTAACAAGAGACTGCCGAAAAAACTAGAAACTCAAAAGTTTTTATTTTTACTAATTGTTTTATATATATATATATATATATATATATAGGGTTCAAAAATTTTTTGTCACTATTTGGAGGGGCTTTTGTGAGAATGTCACTGGTTTACTAATGTAAGTTTAAAAGGCACCTATTTAGGTGACCAGACAAAAATACCCTCATTCTTGTCAGTTTGCGTCTGAAGAGAAAAAAGTTGAGAGAGAGAGAACAGTGGAAAGAGAGACCTTGGGTGCAAGAAATCCGGTACTAAATCTCATGGGAAACCTGCCGGCGGTGGCAATACAGTCTTGAAATCGACGAGAAGGTGATATGATTTTCTGACGCGTTTTTGTTGTTGAAACTTTTATTTGCGTTTGATGTTGGATGTTCGTTTGATTTGATTTGTTGTTGATTAGGTTTGTTTGATTAGGTTAGGGTTTAAATTTATGAAAAAATTCTGTTGAACACGATGAAGTTCTGGGTTTTCAAGCCTTTTCCGAGCTTTTCACATGTAATCCGAGCCTTTTCCGAGCATTTTGAATAGGTTTCTGCTATTTGAATCTCCGAGCCTTTCACACTGGCTCCGAGACTTTTAAAATAGGATCCGAGCCTTTTAAAACATTGTCAGAGACTTTTAAATAGTAATCCGAGCCTTTTAAGGAATATGAATAGGTTTCTAGAATTAGAATCTCCAAGCTTTTCATATAGTCTCCGAGCCTTTTCATATAGTTTCCGAGCCTTTTAATATATTGTCCGAGCCTTTTCATATAGTTTCCGAGCCTTTTCATATAGTTTCCGAGCCTTTTCATATAGTTTCCGAGCCTTTTCATATAGTGTCCGAGCCTTTTCATATAGTGTCCGAGCCTTTTCATATAGTTTCCGAGCCTTTTCATATAGTTTCCGAGCCTTTTCATATATTGTCCGAGCCTTTTCATATAGTGTCCGAGCCTTTTCATATAGTTTCCGAGCCTTTCCATATAGTGTCCGAGCCTTTTCATATAGTTTCCGAGCCTTTCCATATAGTGTCCGAGCCTTTTCATATAGTTTCCGAGCCTTTCCATATAGTGCCCGAGCCTTTTCATATAGTTTTCGAGCCTTTTCATATAGTGTCCGAGACTTTTCATTTAGTGTCCGAGACTTTTCATTTAGTGTCCGAAACCTTTCATTTTTATATTATTTATTTTATTTAACTAGATATATTTTTTTTATGTCAATATGCAGATGAGGAATCAACTAAAAGATTCGCTTAAAACTCCAGAGGAAGAAAGGTATTCGGGGAAAATAACTCGACATGACCATTTTGATGACCTTACAGATATCGACAACGCACTTAACAAGGTACCTGAACATCTTGCGATCGAAGAACGACGTCGGTATACTGAGTCGTGTTTTGGACACCTCCTTCGGATGGATCGTGGGATGAAGTTTTCAGCTAGCATTGTACATCGGTTGCTTATTCGCGAGTTGCATCACGATGGGCCTGAAGATGAGATGAGATTTTTGTTAGGAAGGCATTCGGTCCGGTTCTCAAAGGTTGAGTTTTGTCTAATCACCGGATTGAAGTTCGGAGAACTTCCTGACACGTCGACCTATGATATGGTAGAGAATGGCATACACCAGCGGTACTTTGAGGGTCGAGATGAGGTCGAGTATGCAGAGCTGAAAGCCGTTCTACGGATTGGTGTTTTTTCTGAGCAGTACGATGCGGTTAAGCTGTGCTTATTGTATATGCTTAACTGGATACTGATGGGGTTGGACGAGAGAGAGAAAGTTCCAGTATGGCAGTTTCGCCTAGTCGAGGACTTGGACGCTTTTGATGCGTTCCCGTGGGGTGCACACGTGTATAGGCGGTCTATATACGGTTTCAAGCATGCGTTGGATGGTCGACGTAGGCGGTTTGAACAACGCCAGCGACGAAAGGGCATTGATGTACACACCACGGAGACATACAACGTATATGGGCTAAAGCACGCCCTGTTGGTGAGAATTTTGAATTTGTTATTTTTTCCATATGACTGATGTATTGTATTGGATTCTTATCGTTCTTAGCTGTTTCGCAGATATTTGCTTTCGAGGTTATCCCCGAGCTTGGCAACAGCGGATGTGGGAAGCGGAGGGAAATCGAGCTCTCCCCCCGAATTCTGAAATGGGAGTTGAGTACGCGACCGAGGGGGGAGAAGTTGAATAGCATTTTCCTCGAAAGTGTAAATATCTATATATATATTTTATGTTCATAACTATTAGTATGTATACAATTACATTGGTCTAACTGCAATTTCAGATGTTTATAAGGGTGAAATTGGTTCCGACGGCAACTGAGAGGGCTGAACGGTACTTCGAGGGCATTCCCTAGGGAGGCAGTTTGTATGATGCTGATGTCGGTGATATACCTGTTCCCGTCTCTGACCCCGAACGATATACAACTATCGGAACCAGTGACACTGAGGGTCCGTCTTTCGAACCCAGTGATACGGAGGGTTCTGACTCGGACGGTCGTCATATTCGTCTCGCGAGGACTAGGCGGGTTCGATTCACATTGCCTAGAGAGCCTCGAACTAGAGATGACTCTCGAACTGGAGATGATTCACGAGGAGGCGTTGGAGGGCAAGCAGAGGTACGTATAATTCTTTTTACCGTATTATTTAATTTCAATCGAGTGAATGGTTTTAGTACCGACAATTTCGAAATCCTTTCAGAACTGTCGGTATACTGAACTGATGGATGCGTTACGCGAGTTACAGGAGGAGGTGCGAAAGAGTAATGAGAAACGAGATCAACAGCATCAGGAGTTGCTAGATTTGATTCGAGGGCTTCAGGGTTCGACGTCGCACGCCCGTACTCGAGGTACACGGTTCGATGACCCACCCTTCGATGACCCACCCTTCGATGACCCAGACGGACACCGAGACTTCAGTCCCAGAGGGAGGACAGGTAGTCATCAGGGTGATCAGCAAGGGCCTGGTGTGACACCACGAGAGAAGGTTACTGGTGGTACTAGTGGTACTGATACAACACCTATGGAGATAGAGGAAGAACCTCAGCAGGTTTTACCAGAACAACCTGTTCATTCTCAAGAACTGGTACAGAGCACCTCCTTACTGCACACCCCTCCGGTCGATCCTCGTGCAGAACACCCCTTCATTTATTCCACAGAGACAGAGATCCCCAGTCTCAGTGCACCCAAAGAGCTTACACCTGTAGGCGATCGACGGCGCGATCGACGGCGACATGGTTCCAATGTACAGCGCACCCCTACAGGCGATACAGGGGGAAATAGTCCGTCAACACATCGCACCTCTGGAGGCAATACACGGGAACAGAGTTCCTCCAGTGGATCACATCCTTTCTGTGGACCGGATTACCCACCCCTTCAACGTCAGGATCGGGTTCGCAGGGCAGGTTGAACCTCAGCAGGTTTTACCAGACCAACCTGTTCATTCTCAAGAACTGGTACAGAGCACCTCCTTACAGCACACCCTTCCGGTCGATCCTGGTGCGGAGCACCCCTTCATTTATTCCACAGAGACAGAGATCCCCAGTCTCAGTGCACCCAAAGAGCTTACACCTGTAGGCGATCGACGGCGCGATCGACGGCGACATGGTTCCAATGTACAGCGCACCCCTACAGGCGATACAGGGGGAAATAGTCCGTCAACACATCGCACCTCTGGAGGCAATACACGGGAACAGAGTTCCTCCTTACAGCTCAGCCATCCAGTGGATCACATCCTTTCTGTGGACCGGATTACCCCACCCCTTCAACGTCGGGATCGGGTTCGCAGGGCAGGTTGGCAGCAGCGGACCCCATACACTGACCCCTGTCGGCCGAAGAGGCTAAGGATTAGGCCACAACCAGCACATGTATGGGCGCCCCACGCATTGATAGATCCTGACCACCTTGCGGCGTACCAAGCCTATAAGAGGAACTCGACTGGGGAATTGTAAGTATAATCGCAAATATTACAAAAATTAATTTGTATTTTGAAACTGCTAAGTAAAACGACTTTCTTATATAACTTTTTCAAAAACTATGCAGGCGTGATGTGGATCTACTCGAGCCAGTTGGTGTCCCTTGGTTCCAACGATTTCAAACGAACAACATGGAGTTGGAGGATACGGTATGGTCCTTACCTGAACATTGTGTATAAGATGTTTCTGAAATAGTAGAATGCTAACAATACAAAATGTTGAAATTGTCAGCATATGGACGTGTACTTGTATATTCTGCGGAAGCGTCAGAAATATTACTCCACTGTCTACGGTCCGAGGATCAACATACTGGATTCACAGTTCTATGTAAGTGTTTAATTTGTACGGCTTTTGAACATCTATTTATGTGTTTCGTACATCTTTTATCTAACGTTTTATAAATTTTCTTTGTACAGTCATGGTTATTGAATGACTGGGAGAGATTGATGGGGAGTGGGGCCGACAAACCCCGCCGCAGTTGGTCTATGTTCAAGCATCAGTGGTCAACTGAGGACCTTGCGGTGGTACGTGGATTGGTCCCGGTAGGAACCAAACCATGGAACGAAGTTGACATGGTCAGTGTTTTATTAATTTCTTTTGAATTTGAATTTTAAATAAATTTCCCATTGATAACACTTTGTTGAAATACATACAGGTTTTGATTCCTTACAACCTTGGACGTACGCATTGGACACTAGCCAGCGTCGACCTCACAACAGGGAGTATTTACCTGATGGACCCGTTCAGACAGGAGGTACCATTTAGCCATAGGAAAATGCAGCTCGCTTGCTTACGATATTTTTTACCGTCGATGCTGCATGCGTTGGACTTTCACGGTCGCAGACGGAGGGGCGATATGACGTATACATTGCAGAATAAGCTCTTTCCACTCAACATTGTGTCTAGAGACCGTGTACCCCAACATGATAGAGGGTATGACTGTTTAAAGATCTTATTCTATCCTAATCGGTTTTAATAACATTCAATTCTAACGGTTGTTTATGTGGTGAATTGCAGTGGTAACTGTGGTGCCCATACTTTGAGATTGATAGAGTACCTGGCAGCGAACAGGGATACGTTCGACTGGTCAGAAAACGAAATGGGCACCATCCGAGAGAAGATGGCTGTGGAGGTTTATTGTAACTCAAAGGATTGGTCTTCCAGTTAGTGATTTAGTTGATGTACATAACATTTGAGTAATGAAATGAAATTATTTTTAAAAAAAGTTTAGTTGTTTGCAATTAACACTTGAACACACATTTGATATATTGAAATCCATAAACAATACAATGAATTGTAGACACTATAACAAAAGATACAATATGGCATTAAACGAACAACCAATAAATATATCATAATAGTTCAACATAAAAAAGCATAATAACCAACGGTCTCATAACACAACTGTATCGAGCATGGTTCCCAACGTCTGGACGATGTTGGAAGACATCAAGTTGGAGACATGTTCCTCTTGTACTGCCTTGTTATGTTTGATCGCCTTCCTCAATGGCTCCATTCATTCCACGGTAGAGTCTTTCTCAGGGCACGTTTGTTTGTTGTGTCCAATTGAATGACAGATGCTGCACTTGCGACGGTATTCATCGGGAACACTTATGCTGGGACCTTCATTAACCATCGGTGGGTTGGAGCGTCGCCTGCTATTATGTCCTGATTGTCCACATCTTCTACACGACTGTGTGGTTGTCCTCTCCGAAGACGAGGCATGTCGACCCTCCATCGGGCGACCTGATTGTCTCTTCGACTTTGGATTTAAAACCACCCGAGATGCGATGTCGGATGGCACTACCAATGAAGAAGGATGGCCAACATGCATAATAGGAACCGAGTATGCATCAATAAGTGTCTCTCTCTTGTAGTAGTCCGCACACAGAGATGTGTAATCCAAGTTTCGCTCCCTACAACAATGAAAACAATGAGATTCACGAACCCAAATAATATAAATCGTTAACTGTAACATCTCATGTACCTTGCCGCTGAGAGTGCATGAGAACATGGGAAATGGTTCATTTGGAATTTGTTGCATATGCAAGTCTTCAAGTGTAAGTTAACCGTCCATTGGTTTCCCTTCAATTTGACGGAGAATATGTTCCAGTCAACTGGATTTACGGTCATATAATTGCACTTCTCGACACGTTTTAGGATCACAAGATATGCTGCGTCGGTCAATTGATGACGCATGGACCGTGCAGCTGCATGACGATCGTGAAACCACTTTTGTAGCATATTCTGTGTGACTCACTTGGGGGGGGGGGGGGGGGGGGGGGGGGGGGGGGGGGGGGGGGGGGGGGGGGGGGGGGGGGGGGGGGGGGGGGGGGGGGGGGGGGGGGGGGGGGGGGGGGGGGGGGGATTGCGAGTGCGAATTTTAGGCATGAGTTTATGCACTCAGCAACATTTGTGGTCATCAGCCTGTACCTTCTTTGGGGACGGTGTACGCGAGACCACTTGTGTGGATCGGCAGCAATGGCATATTCGAATGCACCCTTGTGTAGCCTATGTAACTCCTTCATGTGCCTGTTATAATTGAATTCACTGTACGTCCTAGCTGCTGAATCCATTATGTCGGCAGCATCCTTTCTGTGGAATCGCTTCTTCATATTTTCACCAAAATGCCAGCAACATATAGTATGGGTTGCATAAGGGAACACTTTAGAAATCCCCGCTTCAATGCTTGCATGGCGATCGGAAATGAAAACCAGATCATCTATATGACCAAGGGCACCCCTCAAGCATTCCAAAAACAACTCCCATGAAGGTTGTTTTCTGAGTCACCGTACCCAAAAGCAATTGGATACACCTGTTCGTTTCCATCTTGTGCAGTTGCAACAAACATTGTACCCCCGAATCTTCCCTTCAAATGGGTACCATCAACTGCAATCACATGACGCATACACCTCCGAAAACCTCTAATTGAGGACCCTAACGACATGAAAAAGTACGAAAATGTATCATCGTCTGCGCATTGTAAGTCGGTGATTGTGCCAGGATTTTGCTGTTCCAAAACGTACGCAAACGATGGTAACAATTTGAAACTTTCTTCATGCGTTCCATAGGTCAAGGACAATGCATATTGCAAGGCATCATGTGCCTTACTGTACATGACTTGGATGCCATACATTGTTTTCATATCGGCGATTATGTCCTTCGGACGCATGAGACGACCATCATGTAGTTGAAGTCTAGGTGCAATGACTTCTCCGATTATGACTGCACTAGCTTATCGGTGGCGACGGTGAACCTCCTCCAAAGGACAACTGTGCTGGTTGACAAAACTTCTGACTTGGAAGTAAGTCCCTTCATCTCTCCTCACCGCTCTTAATTTCCACGTACAGTTGTCAATGAAGCAAACTAGATGTAACGTTGTCTTATTAGACCTTTTCACCTTCCATTCAAAGTTCTCCGCATTGAAAAAAGGCCAACTAGCCTCTTCAAATCCTTTTTACTCGGGAAAAATTGACCTTTATAAATCATGCATGTAGGTTCTTGCGTTGCCAAGGTGCTGCTTCTACCAATACCAAACGAGTATGAATCTGCTCCGGGAATAACCCACGTTATCGTATTATCAGAATCAGATACAGTTATATTATGTCGGACCTCGAAGTCCCAGGCATATTTGGTACAGTGCAACTAACTCCTTGTACATGTCTTCCTTGTGTTTGAATTTGTGTACGCTCTTCATCCACATTTTCTAGATCATCTACCTGTTCATTATTTGCCTCATTATCCACCTCATGGTACTGCTCAATTCGACAACCAAACACATCGCCAAATTGAGGTTCAACTACTTGATCAACCGCTACCGGTGGGACACCACACATGTTTTCCCCACTTTCGGCGAAACTCCTTTGGGGATATAGTTGGTTGCTACCGCTAAAGGATCCAAATTGTTGGGTATTTTCAGGAGGAGGAATATCATTCCCTATCACATCTCCAGGTGTCCTCTGAGTTAGACTTACACATACTTGAGGGATCACCCGATCTTCCCCTAGCATAAACTGAACATCATCGTTATTTCTTATAAATGTACGACATGTACTGCCAGGAACGATTGATACTGATGCCAGATCAACATTGAATTTGTTTACATAATACTTCACAATGGTATGCACGATCGCCACCAATTCTTCGTAAGTCATATTCTTTGACACATACATTCACTTGTTATCGGATCCAACAAACCTCTGACTTCCGTCGGGTAGTTGCTCCCATTGACCGTTGTAAGATATTACTATTCTAACCCGATTCATGATGCTGTCAAATTAATCAAAACTATTAATTAAAACTCAGGAGTACAAAATATTTTCATAAATTACATTTACAAAGGCTCGGGTGAGGATATTTAAAAGGCTCGGAGAACACTAGCAAAGTCTCGAAGAATACATGAAAGTTTCGAAAAAGACATTTTTGGTCTCGAAAAAGTGTTTAAAAGACTCGATTAGTAATTCAATAAAAAGTCTCGGAGAAGACCTAACAAGGCTCGATTAGTGATTATTTGAAAAGTCTCGGAGATGACTTGAAACGTCTCGGAGAAGACTTGAAAAGGCTCGATTACTAATTTTTGAAAAGTCTCGGAGATGATATGAAAAGGCTCGGAGAAGACATGAAAAGTCTCGATTAGTTATTTTTGAAAAGTCTCGGAGAAGACATGAAAAAACTCGGAGAAGACTTGAAAATGCTCGAATAGTTATTTTTTAAAAGTCTCGGAGAAGACTTGAAAAGTCTCGGAGAAGACATGAAAAACTCGGAGAAGACTTGAAAATGCTCGAATAGTTATTTTTTAAAAGTCTCGGACAAAACTTCAAAAGGCTCGGAGAAGACTTGCAAAGGCTCGGACAAGACATGAAAAAGCTCGAATAGTTATTTTTTAAAAGTCTCGGAGAAGACTTGAAAATGCTCGGACAAGACATGAAACGGCTCGGAGATGACTTGAAAAGGCTCGGAGAAGACTTGAAAAGGCTCGATTACTGAATTTTGAAAAGTCTCAGAGAAGACTTGAAAATGCTCGAATAGTTATTTTTTAAAAGTCTCGGAGAAGACTTCAAAAGGCTCGAACAAGACATGAAAAAGCTCGGATAAGACTTGAAAAGGCTCGATTAGTGATTTTTGAAAAGTCTCGGAAAAGACATGAAAAAGCTCGGAGAAGACTTGAAAAGGCTCGATTAGTGATTTTTGAAAAGTCTCGGAGAAGACATGAAAAAGCTCGGAGAAGACTTGAAAATGCTCGAATAGTTATTTTATAAAAGTCTCGGACAAAACTTCAAAAGGCTCGGACAAGACATGAAAAAGCTCGGAGAAGACTTCAAAAGGCTCAATTACTGATTTTTGAAAAGGCTCGGAGCAGACATAAAAAGGCTCGGACAAGATATGAAAAGGCTCGGACAAGACATGAAAATGCTCGATTAGTGATTTTTAAAAAGGCTCGGAAAAAGGTGACAAAGTCTCGGAGATCCACAATTGTCACAATGAAAATGTGAACAAATGAAAAGAAGTATTTACACGAAATATTACCTTGTTGTAATGAAGCACGTCCAGTTGTTTTGATCTTGAACTTCTATTTGTATTGAGAGAGAGATAGAGAGAGAGAGAGAGACTAACCTCGTTATCGTTTTTGTTGGAAGTGTGGAGAGAGAACCAGACAAACACAATAACATAAATGATTATCTAAGGGCAATTTTGGTAGTTCATCATAATAGGTGCCTTTTAAACTTAAGTTATTAAACCGGTCCTAGAGTCACCAAATCAGTTGGAAAAGGTGATACTTTCCACCATTTCCCGGGGGGGGGGAGCCTATTATACGTAAAATGTGATAATTAATGTTCCCTTGTCCTTTTATTATTTTAATAATATAAATTAACTTATAATTTTAATTTTTATAATTTTATTGACTATGAAAATAGGAGATAAAATTAATTTATTTTAATATTTTAATTTCTTATTATTTCATAAATTATTATCTAATCTAGTATGTATTATATACAAGTAATACTAGTCTTTCCAAAAAAAATTTCAAATTCTTTCTCAAATATATATAGTATATGATGTGTCAACTTCTTGTAAATTATGAGATTATGTGATAAATAATGTGATGTTAATACCTTACATTCTATAAACATTTGAAAAAGAATTTGGGAAAAAAAATTGGGAAGCCTAGTATTACTCATTATATATATAATATATATTTTTTAGATTTTACTAGAACAAACTAAGTAAATATTGAACTCTTATAATAACTACCTTTATTATTTATTTTGTTAGGTTAAATATTAATTTGATTTTGATAAATTTACTTTATTAGTTTATTATTTAAATTTTCTTAAAATTTATTATAAGTTAATTTGATTTGATATGAATATTATAAAATTAAGTTACAATTATGTAAATAATTGTGTTTTAAATATATCAATGGTATAATGATATTTTAATTAAGCTATTGAAATTTATATTTTATAAGCTGAGAACTATTAAAATATTTTTTTTCAGTTATGCATACAGTTAAGAACATGCATTAATTTTGCAACAAAATAAAAGACGTTTTTTCATACTCTTTGATTATGTAATTGAAATGAAAATTAAGAAGAAAATTAGATTTATTTGGTTATAAATAATTTTCTAGATATAAAATAGATATGTTATATTTTAATTAGTTAATGTCTATTTTATTTTTTTATTTATATCATTACTTTTAACTTCAAACGGTATCACATTTTATTGAAAATTATCAAATGCAGGATTCCGCACTTTTTATTGTACGAGATTTCTATTTATATTATTTGAATATTGTGTGACCTAGCTACAATATTAGTTTTTGTCTGGCCCCCTCCCCCCTCCCAAAGCCAAAGTCCTGGTTTCACCCCTAGGTTAAACCAAATTTTTTAAAGCCATCCTCAATTATAGTAAGATTTTTTTTTCTTGACTTGAATATATAATTGTTTGGCATATTGCAACCTACGATAGTAATTGGACTGTCAAGAAATAAAAAACAAAATTACATATGTACACATGTGAACTTTCGACCAAATTCATACTAAAATTCAATAAAAAAAATTTTATCCACATGCCAATCAAGATGAATTATTTACTTTTTTTTTATTTTGTTAACAATCAGTAGTATAAAGTAAACATATTCAATTAAAGTGTGCTTCAAAGATTAAAAGACGTGTTTTAACCTCAAAAATTTCTATTTTGTTTGTTTGATGTGTAGCATTTTTATTTAGTGAGCATAGTTTGGTAAATAAAATTGTAAAATAATGGTATTTTAGTAAAAAATAAAAAAAATAAAAAAAAATAAAAAAAAAAATAAAAAAAAACGAAGAAAGCAAATTTTATAATTTTTTTCAATTTTTTTTTCCAAAAAATCAACCTGGGTTCCCAAGGTGATTATCAAATAGCTTCGCCCCCATTGACAATAATAAAACGTTGTAATATTTTCAAATAATTAGTAGCTATTTGGTATATAGTTTAGGGATGACAAAATAACCCGCGGGGACCCGCACTTATGGGATGGGGATGGGTTTCAATTTGGTAGGGATGGGGCGGGAATAGGTATAGATAATAAAATCTGCAACGGGTATTGGGCAGGGATGGGTTTTTATAATCCCCGCCCCGTTATGTCCCTCTTAAAATATAATATTCATTTATTTTATTATTTAGTTTAATGTTTATGTTTTAAAATAATTTAATTTATTTGTTTAGTTTTGAGATTTATAATTATGAGATGATTTTCAATAGTTTTTTAGAATTACTTAATAGATTAGATCATATTCATTGGGATAAGTATTTATTATTTTAATAAATTTTTTTGACAAGATTTTAATAAATAATTTAGATAAATGGGCTAAATTGGGTAAATTGAGTGGGGATGGGGAAAGCATACACCGCCCCAACCTGCCCTACTCCATCTGTTGAAAGGCTTTAAGAGGGGATGAGTTTTCAAAAAATAAAATGGGTGGGGTATAGGGAGGGCCACCTCTCCCTGAACCCGTCTCATTGCTCTTCCTAACATAGTTTATGTTAGAATGTTTAAATACTATTGTTGGGCAATTTCCTAACAGCTTAAACTTTTGGGTCTGATGGTTACTAATATGGTAGCAGAGCCTTGATTGTCTCAGAAGTTTTGGGTTCAACTCCCCCCACATGATTGCATTTGCATTTGTTATTTGAATTTGTTGGAATATGTATTTGGGCTTAGGCCATATGTCATATGGTCTTGCATGTGAGGGGGTGAGTTAGAAGGTATGTTTAAATACTATTATTGGGTCCTTTCCTAACAGCTTAAACTTTTAGATCTGTTGCATTTGATAAAAAAAAAAAAAAAAAAAAAGTAAATTAAAGTGTTTTAATATATAGTGGCACAAACATCGTTTTTTAATATAAAAAAAATACCTTTAATGTTAACTTACATTTATAAATTAAGATTATGACATTAATATAATTTAATGAATTGAGATGTTGAAGATGTAATTAATTTCGTAAATGTTGTATTTGTCATGCAGTGTTTGAGTTAAACAAGTTCCAGAAAGATTCTATTGCCAAAACAGTTTCAATAATAAGAAAGTAATTCTAAAGTCATAGTGATTTTCCGGCGAGAACAAAAGGATCTAACTTTAATTAGTTTGCCTAACTCTCTCTCTTTGTTGACAATCTTCGGCCACTAAAATCCCAAACTTTGAAACTGAACTTGTTTCTCACATGGGATTTGGTAGCTTCAAAGCATCTCCCAGGTCCCAAGGCCTAAGGTTTGACCTTCTCTAGCGAACCCTAACTGCATCACTTCCAAATTCCAATTATATACGTAGTCACGTAGAACTAGAATAGAATCTCCATATATTTTACAATTACAACCTAGTTTATTCAAACATGTGATTATTAATTATATGTATAACGTACTGACCTTGAACGAATCTCATAAAATTCTCTTGAACTTTCTTCGGTCTTCTTTTTCTTCTAGTTTTATTTATTTTATTTTATTTAAAAAAAAAAATGCTTTAGGAAACTTCGACCGTCTTTCATTGTGCTTTACGACATTGTTAATTTGGTCTTCACAACGTAATTATATGGTAAAAGAAAAGGTAATTAAAAACGTTGATCATCTCTCAGACTCTCAGTACTTTGTTTGGAGACTGATGATGGTGTAATTAATTAATCAACAGGGTGGATAGGTAGCTAGGTACTGCTTGAACTAATGATAAATTATTAATGTTATTTATAATAAGTTAATCGATGAAGAGCATGAAAACATGGAGATGTGCCAAATACATAAAAAGAAAAAGCCATGCAGAAATAGCCAAACAATGAAACCTAATGGAGACAAGAATGCTTAAACGTCAAAATATTAAGAGATCGCAACAAAATACAACGCTGCTGGTTTTGGTATAAACAGCATGGGGTTAGGTTTCGAGCTGCTTGTTTCAGCAATCTTTACAAGGGGCGGTGTAAAGATTCACTTTATACCCAATTATTTCTATTTGTTATTCATGTATAGTCTACTCATTGACACAATTGGACCATATTCACATAAGAGCTTAATAATTATGTTTAGTTAGGAACAAGTCTGGTCTGTTATGTGCAACAATTCTCATTTTTCCTATCTGTTTTTATTTATTTATTTATTTTTATTTTTATTTTTTTAAAATAAAATAAAATTAAGTATGTTAGGTACAACTAAATTGGCTTCTTTAAACTGTTGTTGGAAGTTGATATTTTATTGTAGGGATAATTTCACCATCATCCCTGTTATTTAAAAAACAATCAATTTTGTCTTTATTGTTTAAGCTCTTCTGTATAAAAAAAGTTATTGTTATATATATATATATATATTGAGTTTCTCATGAGAGATCCCTTATTTTAATTTCGGTAAGGACCTTGATGAAAATATATTGATTTTAACGAATTTTGATTTGAATTTTTTTTTGAAGATGATGAGTTCATTGCAATCTACGTATGATTAAAATTTGAGAATTTTTCGAATACTAAAATTATTTTTCTTGAATTTTCCTATATTTCACCAATTTTCCAATGCCTTCATATTTAAATAAATTTGGATAAATAGTTATAGTACTCGGAAAATTCTCAAATTTTTTTCATATGTATATTTCATTGAAATCATCATCCACAAAAAAATTCAGATTAAAATTCATTAAAGTCGATGTATTTTTATCATGGTCCTTACCGAAATTAAAATAAGGGATCCCTCATGAGAGACTCACTCTCTCTCTATATATATATATTTTTTTAATAGCATAAATATATATATAAATTTTTTATTGTATCAATCAAGTTGAGTCGTCAAATCAATCCCTCTAGAACTTTTCCTTTATGCTTTATGTTAGTGAATATGTATTTTTTTTTTTTGTAATTTTAAGAAGTTTTTCTAATTTTAGAAATATTTATTTGTAATATTTGAAGGTAAAGTTTCTTCATTTTTATAAATACCTTTTTGAATTATTGAGTAGTGCTTCCATAAAACAACCACAAAGTTAACTTATTTTGTTGAATTCTTTATCCTCATTCAAAGTTAGAAATAGTACCATTTACACAAATAAGAATTTTTGTTATTATTCATGGGGACCATTCCTTCTTTTATAATATATATATATATATATATATATATATTTGTGGCATAGATGATGAAGGTAAAAGAACATGTGACAATAATTTAGGTGTATTTTCTTTAGATAATTAATCTCAACTAGATTTTCTTTTATTGAGAAATCGCCCTCCAATATTGGTCCTGACTACTCACTAGTTAGTAGTTACACTGCCCTAGACAAACTTTCACTCTTTTTCTAAGTCTAATACCTCGGATGGAATAATCTAAGCTTGCATGCAGAGATATATGTGTTATAAATAATAATTAGTTAACAAAAATAAACAACTTGGGAAAAAAAAAAAAGTTACCTCTTGCTTGGCAAATATTTTTCTGATGTTGAGTAGTCAAACCTAAGACTAAGAACAATCAAATATATGGAGAGTGGAGAACTGGTGATAATTTAAGTGGTCCTTCACCATTTTCTGACTAGTCTGCTTTAGGGTATAGTATGTGCTTCAATTCATGATGAAGAGTCATTTTCCCACATTTCTTGTACTGCCCAATTTCTACTAAATCATTCATTCTAAATTATGCATGATAATAATGTACACTGTGTGCATAAATATCTAGAATTAATTGAAAACGTAATTAACAGTGTTTTTGATGTTGTAAAATAGTTAAAAATCATTTGATATTTATCACATAAAATGTAAACTGAAACAGTATAGATCATAAAAGTGTTTATTTCAGCCGTACATAGTAATAATATTTAAAGTACTTTTTGAGAGAATTTGATTATATCTTCTTCTTTTTTTCTTTCCTTTTAAAAAAATAAAAATAAAAATAGAATAGATGTTCTTTTATAAGTAATTTCTTCCTCAAAAAAGAAGTAGTAATTTTCAAATACATTTCATGATAAGAGACGTCCTATTACTTCAAAAGTATATTTTAGAAATTATAAAAACGCTTGTACATTGTTCTTGGTAGAAATATTGACAAAGTAACTTTAAAAAAAAAGTGGTTTTATTAAGAAGAAGAAGAAGACAAAAAATAGATGCTTATATGTAACGGCATTCTCACATATTGTAGCTGTTGAATTACAATAAATTATGATATCGAATGGATCAAGAGTCTATCGTTAAAATTAAATAATAAATGTACGGTATAGATATCAACTCTTATAAAATCAAAAGAAAACTTCTTATATTTGCTTATAAAATATAAATGGTGAGATTCGAACCCCTACCGTTAACATGAAAGGGAGATGTAAAAGTTATAATATAAAAAGTCGGTCCACAAAACATAAAAATTCAAAGGAAGTTAGAAAAATATTATTCGAGCGAGGGAGTGGTCCCATTCCCTTTCTCCATTCAAAGGGAAATAAAAAAAATAAAAAAATAAAAAAATAAAAAAATAGTATGTGGTCGAAATGTACAGGTAACCCAGAAAACGGGTGGTTGTTTCGTCGATTAGTGCCGTGAAACAAAGTTTATAAAAAAATTGACTAGACATTTCTCTCAAGTTGTCACTTGTAAGTTGTAACTTGGTGTGTGTTTAGTGCGCGTGTGATTTTCACCTTTTTTGGCTCTTTATTAACCCCCAAACCCCCACTCTGTTTCCTTCACTTCCAAGTACTCACATCGCCACACACCATAAACATCAAATCAGCCTCTCTCTCTCTCTCTCTCTCTCTCTCTCTCTCTGTTTTCCACTCTGTTCTTCTTCAACCTTCTCAACCTTTCAGTTTCTGGTAAAAATACAATAACATAATCATCTGTACTCAAACATGTTTTTTGCTTCTTGATTTAATGTGTTAACTTGTGTTTTGTAGCGTGTGTTGTTGTTGTTGCAGAGATTTTGAAACAAGAATAATAATAAGAAGAAGAATGACTAACCAGAATGTGGTGGCTTCTGATCCCAAATCGGGTATTGGGCTAAAGATCACGGTGATGTTGCCCAACTCTTCTATATTTCCACCGGCGGCTGCGGCACCTGGAAGGTACTTCAGTCCAAAGAAGGTGTTGAAAAGGCTTGAAGCAACAACAGATGGAGCCGGGACTAAAATCAATGCATGGGTTGACTCAATGAGAGATTCTTCTCCTACTCGTGTCAAATCCTCTGCTTCTACTCTATCTGAAACTGAAGAGCAACGTTCTTGGATTGTAAGTCACTCTCTAGTGATTGGTGATTTGTTGAACATTGCTGAATATAATATTTATATATAACTAATGAAATTGTTTGCAAAAACAGGCTCGTCATCCCTCTGCTCTGGGCAAGTTTGAAGAGATAGTGAAGGCTTCAAAAGGGAAGAAGATTGTTATGTTTCTTGATTATGATGGCACTCTGGCGCCGATTGTTTCAGACCCTGATCAAGCTTTCATGACTAACGAAGTAATTTGTTGTTCTCTCTAATTCTAATATATTCATGCTCTCCAAATCTTCATTAAAGCTTTATTAACACTTTGTTGTATGTTGTTCATGTAAAAATACAGATGAGAGAAGCTGTAAGGGACATAGCCAGATATTTCCCCACAGCTATAGTGACAGGGAGGTGCAGAGACAAGGTACATTTATTATAAAAAAATTTCTTCCTTTTTCCAACTCTAGCTAGTTCAAAATTAATGTTGTTTTATTATTAATTACATTTAATTTTTTGCAGGTTTTTAGCTTTGTAAAATTAGCAGGGCTTTACTATGCAGCAAGCCATGGCATGGACATAGAGGGGCCACCCAAAAAGCGTAAATACAAGAAGGTGAGCGTGAGAACTTGACTACATGATCATCTGTAATAATTTTGTAGTAAAATCAAACTATTTATTTAATTTTTCTTATATTTGGATTTTTATGATCATATTCAGGGAAACCAAGGTGTTCTGTTCCAACCAGCCAGTGAATTCTTACCCATGATTGATGAGGTTTGTTTTTGTTTCATCTCACTATCTTGTAGCAACTAAAGCAACAATGCCACCATGAAAGATGTTAATTTTTTTTCTTCTTTTTGTTGTTTTACATTCAGGTGTACAAAACCTTGTTAGAGAAAACAAAATCAATACCAGGAGCTCTTGTGGAAAACAACAAATTCTGTCTCTCCGTTCACTTTCGCTGTGTTGATGAAAAGGTAAGAGGTCAAACCCACTTGTTGGGTAATTTTCTTCTTTCAGTTTCCATATATTCCGATAGATATTATTATTTATTAAAAATAATAATCAATTTGTTTTTTTGTTTTTTTGTTTTTTTTTGTTTTTGTTTTTTGACAGAGATGGGGTGGTTTAGTTGAGCAAGTTAGATTAGTGCTTAATCAGTATCCAAAGCTTAAACTAACTCAAGGAAGAAAGGTACTTATAATATTCATAATGTTTCTAACTACACTAATTAAATTTGTTAATTTTTTGTTTTTAATGAAAGTGATACTGTTAAACAGGTGTTAGAGATCCGACCAACAATCAAATGGGACAAGGGAAGAGCCCTAGAATTCTTGTTGGAGGCACTTGGTGAGTTTTAATTAATTTACTCATCACTTTCTTAATTTATAAAATGGGTGGAGATATATATTGTAATATTATTTATTTATTAATGGAGTAATAATATTCTTTTGTTGATGGTATGGTTTTTCAGGATATGCCAATTCTAAAGATGTTTTACCCATTTATATCGGAGATGATCGTACTGATGAAGATGCATTCAAGGTATTTAATTATATCATAAACTTCTTTAATTAGTGCTTTTTCCTTTTTCTTCTTTTATTAAATATGTCATTAATCAAACATTTTTTGTGTGATTATTAGGTTTTGCGCGATAGAGGGCAAGGGTTTGGTATCTTGGTATCTAAAGCTCCGAAAGAAACAAATGCCTCTTATTCTCTTCAAGAACCATCGGAGGTCAAAGATTTTTTACGACGTTTGGTAGAGTGGAAGCGGCTGTGTTTGCGACCACAATATTAATAATTTAAATGAATATTATTGTAATTATAAAAATAGAGAAGAGAAATTAATTCCACCCCTCCAAAAATTTACTGAAGGGTGGATTGAATTATGTAATTTTCTTGAGAGATTCTAAATTCTATAATGATGAGTATGAAAAGGAAAATAGTACTTGTCCATAAATTGGAAAATGTTTGGACTCTCTCTTCTCTCTCTCTCTTTCTCTTCTCTTTTTAATTTTTTTATTTTTTTTTATTTAATTACAATTACAATTACAATTACTGAGGAGACCTGGTGAGATTAGACTCTACAAGCACGGTCCGGAATACTACTCTCATTATCGGGGAGAGGTTATAAATAAGCTACAACTCTCACAACCGAAATAAGGGTAGCTCCCAATATATCGGAAGAGGGTTCTCCACACTTTGGGATTTAATGGTCAAAGGTGGGATAAATATGTATATACCAAGGCTTGAACCTTGGTGGTGGAACCTCCCTTGGGAGACTCCAACCACCAATGCAAGAGGCTAATGGTTCTCTCTCTTCTCTTTTACTATTGCATGCTATTATTATTAATTTATTAGTGTGAGATATGTGTTTTTCTTATGGACCCAAATTAGAGAATATTTTTGCTCACCCCCCTCAAGGGAGGTAAGCATTAACCCCTCCTGTATGGATGACATGTGTCCATGAAGGTGGTAAATTTGTCCAAAAGGTAATCGTGTTTGGACAAATTTACCCCTTCTATGGACACATGTCATCCATGCAAGAGGGGGGTAATGCTTACCCCCTTGTAGGGAGTGAACAAAAAATGGACTCCCCAAATTACCTGTCTAAAAATGGTGTCCTAATTTATGTATAACCAACCAAATTGAGACATGTGTCGATATGTAATTATTTGTCTTCAATTTTTTCTATAAATATAAACACATGTTCTAATTTGATTAGTTAGACACAAATTAAAACATCATTTTTGGACAGGTTATTTGAATCCTTTTCTTATACGTTGAGGGAGAGTTTCCATAATAATGAAAGGACTTGTATCATGTTCATGTTCATGTTCATGAGCTTCAATTCGTTGGTTTGTGGATGAATTGTAGTTATCAAGAATCATGATTCATGCAGCTGGCCCAGGCCATGTTATAATCGGCTAATTGCTGTTTATTTCAACCTTAAAATTCATAAGAATTCTGTTGCAAAGCTTTACGACAAATATATTAGGCCATAAATATATACTATATATTGTTATCTTTCTTTTGAAAGCTACAAGAATATTGAATATATATTAATAATACGAATATTAATTATCAAACAGCTTTTAGTGAAAAATATGTATATATATATTCCTTCAATATTGTTTTAAAGGAGAAACTATTGTTGCACCGGATTTTTTTTTTTTAACAAAATGTGATGTAAGAGTAAATATGATTGATTAATTAAGTGATCACATTCCGTACATAATATAATTTGAATATAAAATGAATGGTGTACAATAAACTTTCTCCTTCTAGAAATCTCTTTTAAGTATATATGCATATTTTGTATAAATTATCAGCAACGAGATATCAAATAGAAAAACATGCCATATCCTATACCTAAAACCTACAAATATTTTAACCAAAGTAGTCTACAAAACAATTACAAATATGATGGTGATTTTAATCATATACAACGAAAACTCCTGAAATTTCTCAATCCGTTGCTTGGGGACCATGTCCATGTGATTCTGTGCACCTCTTGTTTTTTTTGTTTTGTTTTGTTTTAAGTATGAAAAGGGACAGTCCCAGTTCCTTACTGGCATCTCTGGGCAATCATATATATATATATATATATATTTACTCTGTTTCTTGGTTGTGTTCTTTCTTCTTCGTGTTGCCTTATCCTTAGCTTTGGGGTTGTTTTTTATGGGGTCTGTTTTGGTCCCATTTTTTGGCCCTCTTTTCTCTCAGGGGTTTTGTTGTATGCATTTTTCTGCCTTTTATGGCTAATAAAGCTTGTGATGTTCAAAAAAAAAAAAAAAGAATCACGAAATGAAATTGTATCTGTAGAATATGCAGGCAGTCAAAGACAAATGTGAATTCTTGAACTGGGCGTGTATATCATAATCATCTTTTGTGCATGTCCATACTATGATCACTATATATTTATGTTAATAAAAACCCAAATAGTGAACCAAAGCATCTGTCACAGTTGTAAAGGTACAAAGAAAGTCAGACAGCGTGGCTCTTATGTCACATTAAATATACATTCTCTGTTATATATTCAGGTTCAATACTTAGATTATTTATATAATTATAATTTAATTGAACCAATTAAAAACCCTTGAATTTTGTGATACACATGTATTATGTATATATATACACTTCTCCAAGGCAGTGGCAACAATAACTTAAATGGATACATAGCTGCAATCACCAGTGGCAGTGGCTTTATTCATTTTTACTTGAAGAGTTTCTTATCTTTTCCTATTTAAGTAAGAATATCGTGTCATTAAAAAAACATTATCCTGAAACTCAAAAAAAATTCCTGTATTGTGATATTTGTGAATGTGACTTAAGTTACATGTCAAATTATGTGTGCATGTACGTGCACATTCTTCCTAGTTTTGGCAACAACTTCTCATGAAGGCACTCCCAATTATGAATGTAAAAACAGAAGGATCTTATCTTTGCAATTTTGGGAAAATTGTACATATTATTGCACTGACTAGATAACTGGATACATTTTGATTAGACTATGATATTTCATGAATGTATGACCTCGTTCATTGAATATGATTATCTGAAATTATGAATGTAAACACTTAAGTATCTTATCTTTGTAATTTTGGGAAAATCGTACATTATTGTACTGACTATTAAAGAAAGCATGTTAAATAATCTCATGCAAAACATAGATCGAAAGAGAACAAAAGAAGCTACTAGAAATAGGAATAAATATAACATAATTAGGAAATATAACTATAAATATAATCCTAACATAACTGGGAAATATAATATAATTCTAATATCCCCTTTCAAACTCGTAATGCGACTACAAGAAGTATTGAGAGTTTACCAACCAAAAACTGAAAACGCGGATGGAATAGAATGCGACTTGGAAAACCAATCTGCAAACTGTATAGAAGAAGAAACAAAGGGCAAAGAAATAGTATCATGCTGAAGATGGTGCGTCTCCAAAACCAAACTGCGCGAAACTGTGCAAATTTTTGCAAAACAAACTGTATGAACCGTGTGAAATCATGTCAAAGTGGTACCGGACCTAATTCAATCCCAAAAGCTAGCTAATAGGGTGAGGTCGGGTTGCCCCCACACTTATTAATTGCACTTCCCTTTAGTGCCGAAGCAATATGAGACTATTATTCACATGATAACTAGATACAGTTTGATCAGACTATGAGCTAGTACATGAAGTAGATAATGTATGAGCTCATTCATTGAATATGATTACCTGAAATTGTCGATCTCATGACCTTATAAGTTATAAATAGAAAGCTATTTTTTCCCCTCAATTTGATTAACTTTATTGTTTCCCACCACTAATTATAGCTATATATACATATATAGATATGTTTCATCATAATT
This sequence comes from Acer negundo, assembly GCA_035582765.1. Classification (NCBI taxonomy): domain Eukaryota; kingdom Viridiplantae; phylum Streptophyta; class Magnoliopsida; order Sapindales; family Sapindaceae; genus Acer; species Acer negundo. The sequence goes on along the minus strand of CM069231.1, from coordinate 1,322,020 downwards.
TCACCAGCCTAGCTATTCTATTGACACATGGGCCATCTTTTGTGAATGTCAAGGTCATTAAATGATGCACCATATATATATATATAGATATTACTATTAATTACTACATGCACCTTATAGGCTTATCCAAATGCCCATAAATATATAAAAAGACTACACACAAGTCATGGGTCATCTAGAGCTAGTTGTTGAAAATAACATCTCACAACTGATTAACATGTTTTAAGTCCAATCATATTTCTTTTTCTTAAGTGCAAAGTCCCCTAACCCAAACGGCCAAACCTACTGAATCCACACACATGGTCCACCTCACTGCTGGTTACACAACATATTCACCCTTGCTTGTCTCGGAGAATGAATTAACAAAGACAATTAATAACTAAATAATTAATTAATTAATTAAGGCTTGATTAGCAGAGTAACAGGGTACTGTGATCACATAAATGGAGCACAATCACAATATATATATATATATACGGTCCCGTTCTTATCAGAACATCCTTATATAACTTTATCAGAATATTAAATGTGAGTCATTCATTTATAAAAGTGATTTGACAAGTACATACATACCAAGTTTAAGTATGTAAAACGAGTGACTCACATTCAATGTCCTTATATAATTATATTAGGACATTCTAATAGGAAAATTTTCGTATATATATATACGTATCATTAAAAGATATTTAATTAGGGACAGCGAAAAGTATACAGAGCTTGATCATTTATTTTTTAAAGAAAAAAAAGACATGATGAGTAAGTTTATTCACGATCCTGATGATCTTTTAAAGGGACAGAAACAAAGGCCATTGCTTGCAAACAGAAATATAGCTCTAAACCATTGGGCACTTAGATTTCAGAGAGCCCACCTCCTCTAAAGATTAAAGGGAACCTAAAAGTTGTATTTTAATGGATGAAAAAAATGTATTAATATTATAATAATGGTTATTTTCAGAGAGTTAGGTGGTGAAAGGGAAACCCACTAGCTAGCAGGTGAAGAAGGAAGAGAATCCAAATGGTTGAAGAGGAGTTGGAATCCACTTTAAGTGCTAGATTTGAACAACACACATGGAGTTTCACTGGGGACACCCAACATGCTTCCAGGCCATGGAACACCTCTCTCTGGCATTTCTTTTTCTTATACGTGTAAAGCTATGGTTCCACTAGATTCAAACCCATCATTGGTGCCCTAACCTCTATTAAATTAACTACTATAAGCTCCAATTATTGCTGCAAAAAGGAACACTTCACTTCCCAATCCACCCCCACAACAAACAAAACCCAACCATACCATCACTAACTCATCACACAGCTTTATTAACTCATGATAACTTCATTAATTTATCACTCTCTTATATGGTCAAGATAAACCTGTTAGCTATAGAGATCTTCTATATTTAAACCATATATATGAATCCCAACATTGGTTCTCGAGCTAATTTGCATACTATTTTTTGTTTAAACCATATTCTATGCTTAAGAATACGAAATGATCTTGATCAAAAGTATTATAAAATCAGAGTTACAGCTTCAACCCATGATGTGGAACAGTGTACTTGAGATTTATATATGCCTGTATACATTATTATTATTATTATTATTATTATTATTATTATTATATATATTTCCATATGTTTCCATATGTTTATTGCTCTCTCTAGAGATGCTCTACCTATGCAGCATGTTTTTTGTCATGAAGATACTCAATAATGGATTTTTGTGTAGACGTGTCTATCTTAGCATATGGTCCCCTCTTAGAGGGTCGAGCTTATTGCTCAGGGCGCACGATATATACAGGTTCATTTCCATAGAAATAATTATAATCTTGTACGAATTGAAGTAGTTGGGTCAATGTTGGGTTTGTGTTTAAAATTTGACAATGATCTGATTCCCATGTGATGAAAGACGATGACCTTGTTAGAGGGAACAGATTTATAAGGTGTTTCGTATGTTTGTATATATATATGGATTTGTTGCTTGGATCGTACGCACCACATTATTATTGGTGCTAAAGAATAAAACTGACTCACAAACCGACCAATCGCCGCTCGAGCAGTATTTTCTAGCTAGTCAAAGCGTATCTCTGTTAAGTATTAAGCAATATTGTAAAAGACAGCGGTAAGTGTATATATATATATATATATATATTTATAATGTGTACATGTACTTTGTATTGTCTTGATGGGCTGGCAAGAACGCAGCCTGCAATTAAAAATGTAGTAGGTTTTCATCAACTTTGAAAATCCTTGAAATTAGAAAGAGAGACAATATCTTTAGTTCTTGGTTTCAGATTGGTTAGAGATGATCAACATTGTTACCACATTCAACATTGTTGTAAGCTGAAATGGAATCTGAAAAAAGGTTCCTTCTTTTAATTGAATAACGATTTAATTAATTAGTTTATTATAATGTATTGGTGGTGGCTGGTGGACGGCGTGTGGGACTTTAATTGGATTCTCAATTCCATTACAAAATCCCAAAGCAAATAGCTAGCTTGTTGTGATCAGGCTTGTCGACTGTGGTCACACATATGGTTGATAATGATCAGTACTATTGATGAATAACTTTCCTTATATTCTCTTAAAAACTCAATTTTTAGTATAAGTGCTTCTAAGATCATATGTAATTATTATTGAATCCAAAATCTTTATCTCCTACACCGCTACACGTTGCTTTCTTATAATTGAACTTATATCTTAATTGGCTTTTATTAAAGTACTTTAATTTAGTTGATGTCTTTTTTTTATCTAAAATGACAATGCATCCAGAAGACAAGTTGTTGACACACATCATCATCTATCACAATGACATATCATTCTTCTCAAAGTTTTCCCAAGTAATTACGTGCCCAATTTGGCTTCATCAAAAAGAAAATCCCTGCCATCCTTCATAGTTTGTATTCTTGTATAAATAGGTGAATATCTTGATATAGTGTAGGTATATTATAGTCGTAATGTTATGCACCTTAATATATAAAGAGGGAAATCCATCCAAACTATGACATGGAACAATCATTAATGTCATAACTATCTAATAGCAATCATTAATTAGTTGGAGAGTTATTGTGACCTTTGATAGAGGGCCAGCAGAATATCCACCATTAATGTGGAAGTAACTAATCAATCATTACGTTGTGGAAATTTAATAATTAAGAGATATTTAAATGTACATCTTTCGATGGCTCATAATGAATTAGTAGAATTTTGCAATCATCATAATCGAACTAGTAGAGTTTTCCAAGATTTTCCCAAATTAGAATTATATACTATCTGGACCTGCTACTAACTTCCAACTTTGGATTAAGATATTTTTATGATTCATGATGAAAAACACTAGCAATTCGAAACTGTGTGGGAAAATTGTTCTGCAAGACACCGATACGAATAGCATAGCTTATTTTTATATATGGATATTGCATAAAATATTACAGAAATTCCTATTGGGGTTGATTATTTATAGTACATCATGTGCTGTGCAAAAGTGGGTCTAGTACTTACAAATTTACGGTGTCCAAACGATGAAGAGATAATTAAAACGCAGACAAACTTAACGTGGTGTCTATGGGTGAAAATAGAAGAATAAATTTTACTAACAAACTCATGTATTACTCAAAGCCCCAATAGTAATACAGTACCCATTGACTCACACAAATAACTCAGCTCTTGAGTTTCTTCAAAATGGATCTAATTAGCTCACCTGTACATATTTCAAAAGACAGAAAAAGCTCTACTTATAGATGAAAAAAGCTTATAACTTAGTTCAATATTTGACACTTAAAAAAAGAGGGTTCAATATTTGACACCTCTTGTACATATTTCTACGTAGCTCACAAGCAACCCTCTATGTTTCTTTCATGCATACATTTAACTCAAGCCACCAACGTTAACCTATTTCTCGCATGCATTATCTCAAGTCGCTAGATAACTATTAAAATGCATGTGCCTTTTTCACCTAGCCAATTAAAACAATGCATGCTTTCTGGTCTCAGGTGTGGTTTTTTAGGCTTTGCTTTCTGTTTTGGTTGGCGGTGTGGTTTGGTGGTCGTTTTTTGTTGTTTGTTTTTGTTTGCGTTTCGTTTTGGCCCTGTCAATTCTCAGCGACAGGGGTCTGGTGGCCTTTGTAGCCCCTGTCGCAGTGGATTGAGCTGTTGTGCTTTGGTGCTGTTGTCTTGGTTTTGTTTGTTGTTGTTCTCTTTTGTGCTGGTTTGTGCTGGCCTCTTCAATAAAGTTTGTTGCTTTTCAAAAAAAAAAAATTAAAACAATGAATGCAACTGTAGAGACAAGCAAGCAATTCAAGGCATTTACAACAACGTGACCAGTACTTATTAGTTATTAGAGACACCCTGACTAGATTTATCGAAATATTTTGGGTCTATATATACTACATATGCTAGCTTTGATGAATACCTTACAGCTTCTCTTAATAATTGCAGTGAAAACAAAACAGAATTGCTAAGAGAAAGAACATGATTGTAACAATTAATCAATGGAATCTAATTAATTATACAAGAGAGTTACCTATGAAAGTATTCCAAATGTACAGCAATACAGAAAAAAATAAGAGACAAATTAAAAGTAATACATGCCTATAAATCTGATTGTTAGTATTGAGAGCCACGCCACAGTTGCCGTAAATTCAGAATCTAAGGACAAAATTTGATTATCGTATGAATAATGTGGCCAATTAAAATATGAAGCCACAAACAAGGCCTATGACTAGGCCAATAGCAAGAACAAGAATAAAGATGATGAGAAAACAACAACAACAATAGGACCGTCCTTTGTTGTTTTCAGGGTTGCGATGGCGTTCAATGATCAATGCATTTTCAGGGGGTGGCACTCGATATATTTGATCTTTAGGGACTTGGACGATGAAGGTACCAGGTCTGAAGGCGGGCGTTGTAAGGTCTAGTGAAGAGGGTTGATGGGGAGAGTTAGAGTTTGGAACGTCAGGAGGAGGTGGGACCCGCTCCGCCATGAGAGGATGGGGGAGCGGCGGCATTGAGAGAGGAAGTGGTGGTGGGTGGTGGTGGTGGTGTGGACAATGGGATAATGGGAGGCTGAGAGCGAGCGTGGAAAGGTGATCGAGTTGATTTTTGTGTGTGTGAAAATGAGAGTTTTGAATATTATGGGCTATTTTTAGAAAGGAGATTGCTTACTTGGTCAACTTCATCAACACAACTCAAACCACTTCCTTGTCTCTCTTTCGCTTTATTTCAAAACGAAGCCTACATGACATTGGACCACATCATCCAATGACCTCATTCACTTATAATCTTTTAATGGGCCTTAAGGCTTGGATTTTTGGGCCGCTTTTATGGCCCTACACCATTTTCTGAGAAGACTTGGTACTTGGTTCCCATGACATGACACTCCTCAATCCTCATTCAATTAAGATTATTCATTCCTAATGATCACAAGTCACAACTATCAACTAATAAGTTATTATAGAATGGTTATAAAAACGTACTATAAAAATAATAAAATAAAGTAAAGCCAAAAAACTGAAATATGCATTATCAATAAATTGATCGAAGGAACCTTATGCCATTGACCCCTACTTCAACATCTGATCCCCAGAAGCTAGAAACCACTTAAGTCGTCACTCGATCTTTATCATTGTTATGTGAATAAGGAAATGGGGTCATGGCGAAATTCCAGGGGAGAATTTAATAAAGCCCTTCTCAATCAAGCTTAACATTCATATTAAACAAGAATTTGTACTACTCAAGTCACCGCAACCTTGTTTGTGCCACATAAGGATTCAAAAATTAAATGACACTATTTAGAGTTGGCTTTTGAAGATTATCTCTACTTTAAAAACTTATGTTTATAAGCCATCTATTATGATAAAAGGATAAAAATACCTTCAAAACTATTTCCACGTCAACTATTTTGAAAACTTAAGTTTCATTTTTAGTTTTGTACTTGTCATTTAACAGAAATAGTAGAAAGAGAAGTTACGCGATTTGATTGTGTTTTGTAACTTCAACGATTTGCATTGTTAGATCTTGCTTATAGGGTTTTTAGTTTTAGACTTGATTTCTGATTTCTAGGGTTAGATTGGGGAAGACGATGAATAGTAAATAGGTTAGTGAAAGTCTCGGATCATGTTTTAAAGTCTTGACAAAAGTTTCGAAGAGCGTTACAAAAGTCTCGGATAAAAGGCTCGGGCAGTTCATTAAAATGTTTAGGCAATTAAGTGAAACGTTCAGACAATTCATTAAAAAGTTCGGGCATTATATAGAAAGTCTTGGAGATACAAAATTAACAAAAAAAATATGATTGTTAAAAAGGCTTGAAAATAACTCACAAAGGCTCGGACATTAGTCACAAAGTCTCAGACATTACTTACAAAGGCTCGGATATAACTAACAAAGGCTCGGACATAAAAAAAATTTAATGTTCATACAAAAGGCTCAGACAGTTTATGAAAAAGCCTGGGAACTGATTAAAAAGACTCGGAAACTATTTACAAAGGCTCGAATATTCAAATTTGACAAATCTAATAATCATATAAAAGCTCGAACCACAAGTTAAAAGGCTCGGACAGTGTTTCAAAAGGCTCAGAAACTCAAATCTTCATCGTCTTCTATACAAAATTTTCAAAAATCCCAACACTTAACAACTTTAACAATAGAAGATTCAAAACCAAAGTGTGTCAACGTAGCGCTACTAAACTAATCCAATGAAGATGAATTGATAATGTTATGAAGTTGGTATTGTTTGAGTTTGAGTTTGAAATAACTATATAGAGCTTTAACTTCCATGTTAGAGAGAGAAGTAGATCTCAGACAAAGAGAAAAGTTAAAGTTAAAATAATAATAATAAAAAATGTATAAAGTAAGGGCATTTTAGGAAATCACTTAGTATGTTGTCTTTTAAATATAAGTTATTAAAGTGGTGATAGTCTTAAAATACCAACTCAAAAAAATGACAAAACCCACCATTTCCACTGCCACATAATATAACACTTTGATATATAACTTCAAAATTTTGGGTTAAGTTGGATTGAGGCCATGTTCAAATCAACAACCAATCTCCGAAAAAAATGTTGGTCAAAAAGAAGCATAAGTCAACACTCCAAAGACCAGAAAACTCTAGCAATCTCTCCCTCTAGAGGACATAAAGGTTATTTGACCCTCTAAATGAATCATTAACCTCAATATAAAGAAAACTTCTTTTGACAATCCAGTTTTTTCTTTTTACACTTCTTTTTTAAAGACACTCGATACTCAAAATTTAAATTTAAAAAAAAATCCTAAAGACACTTCATTTTGTTCAAAGATTATCCTTTTTTATCTTTTAACACTTCTATTCTAAAGACACTCCATTTAAATAATAATAATAAATTTATAAAGACACTCCATTTTATTTTGATAAAAGTTAGAATGAACCATCGTAGTATTTAGATTTATCCGAGGAGTAATTTTTTTTTTTGAATTAAATTATTAAAAAAAAAAAATTATCTCTCCTAAACTATTAGATTAAATATTAGATATTAAACACTCTCTCATAAATTTTTAATTATCATATTCAACTCTTTCTCCTCTAATACATATCTCTAATTTTCTATCTCTATTCTTTTTTAAGCAAGATTAACAATAGTAATAATAATAATAATAACACTTATAAATAAGCTTGATTTTTAGGAACCGTATATATGTATATATTTAAAATAAAAAAAATAAAAAAAAAAACTCAAAAAACAAGTACCTTGCTTTTAATTCTTTCATTAGTCTTAGAAATTGTGAATTTAATAGAATCTAGTTGCAACAAATCAAGTTTTCATATATCTTTTTTTTTTTTTTTTTTTTTTTTTTTGAAAATTGAATTTTTAATATATATATATATATATATTTACTGTTAGTAAAAAAACAAAAAATATTCATAAGTTTTTTTTTTCTTTAACTATTAATCTAGAAAATATGGAAATAGAATTTAAAAAAAAAATGGAGATATAGTAATTAGTAGCGAGTATTTAAATATTTATAATAGATTTAGGAGAGAGAGTTTAATACGTAATATTTAATCTAATGATTTAGGAAAAATAATTTTTATTTTTAATGATTTAATTAGTTTGAAGTGTCTTTAGAATTTTTTTTTGTCTTCATTAGTAATTTTAGTTCAGGTTAAAATTGTCATAAATAAAAAAAATTAAATTTGAGTGTGAATAGATAATTTATGGATTGTAAGGAGAAGCTCTCCACTCTGAAATGAATGTGATATATTTCACTTAAAATAGCTCGAGGTTAGAAGACGAGAAGAGAGACCTCAGAATAAGGAAATATAGGCTCTAAACGTCACCATGCCAATGGGCTTTGTGACCTTTGAAAGGGTTTCGAGCCTACTAGCGCAACTAGTAATTGGGCACGTATGAAGAGTTTGCTCAAAAGACAAATCATCAACAATGATAGAAAAAAAAATTTTTTCTCTAAAATCTTAACTTAGGGATGGGCATTTCCAATAGAGCCCCATCCCCCACGGGTCCCTAAGGGTTTTTTTTACCCCCAAATGGGCTTTGGAGGTAGGAGTGAGGGAAAACTTGGCCCTCTTTTTGCAAATGGGGGAGGTGGTGGGGGATACCCCCAAACCCATTCCCCCATTTCCTCCAAAAAAATATATCTATATATTATTTTAATTTTAATTTATATATAAAATTTTAACAATTAAGGAAAAAAAAAAAAAACTAATATATTATAATGTTATCCTAAGTTAGTAGTTACTAATTAGTACATGCGTTTTTTATGTTTTGACTTTTATTGTTTGATACTCTATTAGAAGTATTTGTATTTATTTTGGATTTCTTTAAATAAATTATATATTTTAGAACGAATATTTTAATTACTTTTTGGATTGAATATTTTAATAGAATTAAACAAAAGATTGGATTGATCGGATCCCAAATTTTGTATTTCAATTTTTGGATTGATAAATGGAAATTTGGAATTGAAAATAAAAAGAAATTGAGGAATTGAATTAAACAAAAGATTGGATTGATCGGATCCCAAATTTTGTATTTCAATTTTTGGATTGATAAATGGAAATTTGGAAATTGGGGGGGGGGGGTGGGGTGGAGGGGGGATTGGTGGGTTGGATTGAGGAATAGGGGTGGGGACGGGGGACCTTCCCCCATCCCATTGGACCTTCACGTCCATTCCTACTTAAGTCAAGAGCATCCACCGAACCCAAAGGAACTCAACAACATTATCAAAAGTTGGCCCTTTTGATGAAAGATCAGTAAACCGTTCATCGAGATGAAACCTTATCTTGAGATCGACCTTATAAGCATTTATTATATTACATTGTAAATAAATTTCGCTCAAAACTTTTTATACAATCAACATCATTTTTCCTTTGCTTTTCCATCAACGTTTATTTTTATTTCAAAGTTTGTCATTGGTTATTACCTTTATTTTTTTTAAGGGGTGACGATATTTGCACAATTTGAAAATCGTATGAGCACTTCAAATTAATATATTTTTAGAAATTCTAACAATACCCTTAAATAAATTTATTAAAATGACGAAAATAATTATATAATATCTCATACAACATATTAATACAATATTTAATATTCTAAACATTTTAACATACATTATAATTAGTTAAAAAAAAATTATAATATCTTTTGATTATAATATTAATTTTTATTGATTAAATTTTAAATAGTGATTATTTAAAATTATAAAAAATGAAGAAGATAAAATCATTGTATTTAGTTTTAAAAAACACTAAACTAAAAGAATTTTTTTTTTTTAAAGAAAAATAAAAGGAATAAAAAGGCGGAGGAGGTTTCTGGGGAAATTTTGGAATCCGAAGTAACTATTACACTCTTCCATACTCTTTTTTTTTTTTTTTTTAATCTTATTTCTTTTATAATTTATTAAAAAAAAAAATTCAAAGCTTCAAAGTATGCACACCACATGTCTGCATAATTTTAAAACCCATTTTCACTGGGTTCAAAATCCCTGTGAAAGAATAGGGCATATTTTCCAGATCAAAGCTACAGTACATCCATACAAAAAAGAAAATAAAAAAGAAGAAAATGATAAGGATCTCATGTTAAGTGTAAGAAAGGGTATATTTGTAATATGTGGGGTGTACATACAATTTATAATAGAGAGTTTTTCCTTACAACCCATAAATTTTAACCAATTTAATTTTTTTTTTATTAATGACAATTTTAACTTGAACTAAAATTACTAATCAAGATAAAAAAATTCTAAAGACACTCCAAACTAATTAAATTATTAAAAAATAAATTCTCTCTCCTAAATTATTAGATTAAATATTACCTTTTAAGCTCTCTCTCTCCTAAATATATTATTACCATATTAAACACTCTCTCCTAATTACTATGTCTCCATTTAAGAAAAAACAAATCATATCTCCATACTTTCTTAATTAATAGTTAAAGAAAAAAAAAACTTATAAATATATATATATATATATATATATATATTAAAAAGTCCATTAAAAAAAATAGATATATGAAAAGTTGATTTATTGCAACTAGATTCGATTAAACTTATAATTTCTAAGACCGAACTTATAATTTCTAAGACCGATAAAAGAATTAAAAACAAAGTACTTGTTTATATATATATATATATATATGGTTCCTAAAAATCAAGCTTATTCGTAAATTTTTTATTTTTTTAATTATTTTTTATTATTTTTTATTTATTTATTTTTTAATATTGTTAATCTTGCTTTAGAAGGAATAGAAATAGAAAATTAGAAATATTTATTGTAGGAGAAAGAGTTTAATATAGTAATTAAAAATTTAGAATAGGGTATTTAATATCTAATATTTGATCTAATAGTTTAGGAGAGATAATTTTTTTTTTTAATAATTTAATTAAAAAAAATTACTTCTCAAATGAATCAAAAGGCTACGATGGTTCGTCCTAACTTTTATTAAAATAAAATGGAGTTTTTTTAGAAATTTATTTTTTAAAATGGATTGTCTTTAGAATATAAATGTTAAAAGATAAAAAATGATAATCTTAGAACAAAAGAAAGTGTCTTTAGAATTTTTTTAAATTTTAAATTTTTAGAATGGAGTGTCTTTATAAAAGAAGTATAAAAAGAAAAAATTGGATTGTCAAAAGAAGCTCACTTTATAATATTTTAAATCTTTTTTGGTGGGGTGTACATATAAAATAGATCTACATACGATTTTTAAGGAGTGCAAATGTCGTTACTCTTTTTTAAAATAAAGTTTTGAAAGTAGCCATTTTTTTCCTAATTTATTTTAGGGTGGTTCTATTGCCACCCAAAAAAGTTCTTCACACACCCAAATCTAATTACTCTCAACACCCATCTTAAAAATTTAAAAATTGAGCAATGCTTTTAACAATCAGCTCAATGTCTTTCTACACTCCATTTTAAATGTTTTTATTAATAACAAATATATCCTTAATTCAAATTATTAAAAAGAACAAAAGAAAGTTTTATTATTATTATTATTATTATTATTATTGAACTCAAGTTTTCGTCTTCTTCGCCTGAGAAAGTTTTCCATATCAACGTAACATAAATCCAATCAAATTCATACTTAAAAAGAAATAAAAATAAAAAATAAAATTCATACTTAAAAACACCAAATTGAACACAAACCCAGATCCAACCTATAAAGACGAAAGAAAGTTTTTTATTCCAACATTATTTTATTATCTGTTTTGTGTTTCACAAACAAAAACTTTTTTTTTTTTTTTTCCAATATCTTAAAAGTTTCTTTTCAGGTGTTCAATTTAATTTGAAATTGAAATGCTTAGAGAAGGCAATAATTGATTAACCCAAAGAGAGTAGACTTAAGGAATCAAACTCCATATCGTATTTGTAATTTCTCCGATCCATCAATCAATCACCATATGTTGTTCATCTTATATTTTCCCTCCCACCCCTGTTAATGTAGATATAGAGAATTGCAATTGATTATGATATGGTGGAAACCTGACAAAAAAAGAAGAAGGAATTTTTATTTTCTAATATAGTTTAGGAGTTGATATGAGAATGAGGAGGATTTACAAGCAGAATGCTTCACCCAGAATTCGATTAAAAATATTGTTTTATTTATGATAAATTCAGCCAAAATAAGTATCCAACATGTGTTGATGGACTAAATCAAACTTATATATATAATCAAGAGCAAGCAATATTAAATAATAAGAAAAAATCTTTATGTATTCAAAATCTTTTTGATCAATGATTTTTGACAGATTTAGTTCAACTACCGTCTAGTTATATTTCACTAAGATAACAATACTTTTGATTTTAGGATTTGCGAATCGTGATATGTGTTTGTTATTTGGATAAGTAATTTGTGGTGTTATGTATTTTTAAGTAATAGAGCCACCCTTTATTTTATAAATATTTAAAACAAATTAAATGTTGAAAAAAAAAAAATATTAAACTTTTAAATAATTATATAAATATAAATTGATAATAATAAAAGTTTGAGTTTATTTATCCTAACCATCTACATACAAATATATAGATAGATATCAATAAAAGTTTGGCCAACAGGGAAGTAATTTAGCTGGCAGATAGATTCTTGAGGTTTAAATAAATGACTCCTAAGTTAACAGCTCGAATCCTATATATCACTACTTTTTTTTTTTAGTCTTTCATGACCCAAATAGTAACTCTCACACTTCAACATTTTATAATCAAAATGAGATTTGAATGTCGATCGCAAATGTACAAGAGATTTTATAGTGAATATGTTATTCAAATAAGAGTCCCGATTAATAGAGCTACATATCAAATACGATGTCTCAATCCTAGATTAAATATGGATACCTGGATAAGGTTTATTAATTATTATGGTTACTTGTATAGCTTATAGGTTCCACCTAATTAAGCATTTATTAAAAAACAATGTCAAATTGCCCTTCCAAAATTGACAAAATAAAACAATGTCAAATTGCCCTTCCAAAATTGACAAAATATTTTCTTTGCTAGAACAATCTGAACCAACGGATAAGCATATATTAATTAAACCTATAGTTTATAGTTTAAACAACTCATTATACAATCCCAAGTAACCTATCTAGTATCTATAGACCGAAAATGCTAATATATTCATAAACGAGAAAATTTTGTATGTGACTGTACGTGATGAGACAGTGAGACTGCCTAATGAGATTGTATCAAATTAGAATTTTATAATTTTTTTTATATTCTTAAGATAAATATTACAATCTCATTATATGATCTTATGGTTTCACTACGTGGCAGTCACATACAAGATTTTCTCTTCATCAACATCAACGATTAAGTTTCAAGATTATGTTCAAAACATAATTGAACCCATTTGTCCACTTGCATAAATGATTAATCACAACTTCCATAAAATGAACAACTTAATATCAATCATACACTTTTTTTTATTTTTTCCGAAGGAAAATCATAATGAATCTGGTTTAAGAGCTGGCTGTGATTCTTCTATAGACGGAATAGCTATATAGTATATATATCATAGGTTGATTAAGTGGACGGTGACATGGCAACATCACCTCCCTGTGGTCCTAATAAATGATCCATGAAAACGACGACGTTTAAATGAAACAAAAAATCTTCTCTAGTTCTAAAAATGCGGAAGCCGGCAATTATAAAAAAGAGGTAGGCCCAGGCCCGCAATTCCCAAGTCAACGGTCAAATGTACACCCTTTTAATTCACGCGCTCCTTGTCTGCAATCTCCACAACTCTCATTTAATTTTAAACGCAGAGACACAAATAAAAAGCTCTAGAGTTTTACGATGATGATCGAATCAACAATGGACGGCTTCGATCAACTACCCGACTCTCTGATCTTGCTCATTTTCAACGCAATCTCCGATGTCAAAACCCTAATACGGTGCCGTTCTGTCTCCAAACGTTTCAACTTTCTAGTCCCTGAAACCGAATCTCTATCGTTGAAAGTCGATCAAGTCATCTCTCCCGACTCGGATTCTGACTCACTCCTCCTTACCTTTTTCAAATCCTTCTTAAAGTCTCTCCAGGACTTCCTCACCACCACCACCGAAACCAAGTCCCACCACACGACCCGAACCCGAGTTCTCAACTCACCCGCACAGATTCTTTCTCAGTTCGACTGCGTCAAGCATCTTCAGTTAGAGTTACCTGGCGGTGATTTGAAATTAGGAAATGGCTTAACGGTAAAATGGAGCGCCCAGTTCGGGAGGAGTTTGAAAAGTTGCGTGATTATAGGATTCAAGTCAGACAAATCAACGGTCAACGAGAATCCCGGTGACGTGGAGGACATCGGCGGAGGACTGAAGAGTAGAGTGATGTGGACGATAAGCGCGTTGATTGCGGCGTCAGCGAGGCATTTTATGTTGGAGGAAATCGTTAGAGAGCATGATGAGATGGAAAGTTTAGTTTTATCAGACAGAGAAGGAGAGGGTAATGTGGTGATGGATAAGGATGGGATGAGGGAGTGCAGGTTAGAGGCGGCTCATGTTAGCGAGAACCGGACCTTGGTGCCTAGTGTGAGGATGCGGATGAGGCACGTGCCGAGGCTCGTGCTTGAGTATGGGGTTTGGGTGGAGGGTGCAACGCTCGTGGTGGTTCGGCCTAGCATTGAGAAAGATGACGTGGATGATGCTGAGCTTGCATTGGGTGCGTTTGGTCACGGTATTTATAGAGAGACTGTGCAAAGATTGCTCAAGACTAGGAGTTACATGTTGGAAATGAATTCATTTTGATGTTATTTTGTTATTTGTATGTAAATTGATGTGATTTTCTTGCTATGAAATACGTTTTATAAATTATAAGGAACCCCTTTTTGATTAGAAAGAACTACAACTGCACAAGTTACAACAAGCAAGTTTTTGTGTTTTGGTGAATATTTAACTTAATCCCACAACAAGCAAGTACTGTATCAACTAGTTTTTTTGACTGAACTCAGCCCTTTTTTTCCCACAATATTTAACTTTTATTCTACTTTTTATAATGTTGTCATTTTGCATGCTTCCCTCAATACCAGCAATCTACTTCTTGAACTACTTTGTGTTATAATTATAATTTTCATATATGAAACTGTCGGTCTGTCACTAGCTATGATTCAAAAAGAACTGGTTATGTTCCGGCTCAGATTCAATTTACAGAGTAAGCATATCAACATTTATTATGAAACATCATTTTTGTGAATCAAAAACATGCTAGCAGCTATGGATGATTCTTATTTCTTTTTCCTAAGCTTTTAACCAAGCCCCCAATATTCTAAATTCGAAATCTTAAATTGATTACCTTAACATCCTGTCAAATTCAGATTTCTTTAAAACATAAAACACCGGTTTTTGAGGCACATGCAAGACATGTGATTAAATTAGTATTTGAGTTTAGTATTTCTAAAGTGGAAATGGTTGAAAGTGTCACATTTTCCAACTCATTTGGTGACAAAGTCATCGGTTTAATAACTTAAGTTTAAAAGGCAACTATTATAGTGAACTATAAAAATTGCCCTTAGATAATCATTTATGTTATTCTGTTTGTATTTTTCTATCTCCACACTTCCAACAAAAACGATAACTCAGTTACTCTCTCTCTCTCTGTCTACTAATAAAAGTTCAACTTATAAATAACTAAACGTGCTTCATTACAACAAGGTAATATTTCTCGCAAATACTTTTTTTCATTTGTTCCTTTCCATTTGTTGTCCTAAGCCATTGTGAGAATTGTGGATCTTCGAGACATTGTCACCTTTGTCCGAGCTTTTTAAAATGATCTCCGACCCTTTTAATGTCATCTCCGAGACTTTTCAAGTCATCTCCGAGACTTTTCATGTCTTCTCTGAGCTTTTTCATGTCTTCTCTGAGACCTTTCTAAAGTCACAAATCGAGCCTTTTCCGAGACTTTTCATGTCATCTCTAAGCCTTTTCATGTCATCTCCGAGACTTTTCTAAAGTCACTAATCGAGTCTTTTCAAGTCTTCTTCGAGTCTTTTCATGTCTTCTCCAAGCTTTTTCATATCATCTCCGAGACTTTTCAAAAACCACTAATCGAGCATTTTCAAGTCTTCTCCGAGCCTTTTCATGTCTTCTCCGAGACTTTTCAAAGAATCACTAATCGAGCCTTTTCAAGTCTTCTCCAAGACTTTTCATTGAATAAATCGAGCCTTTTAAAGTATTTTTCGAGAGTTTTCATGTCTTATCCAAGCCTTTTCAAGTGTTCTCCGAGCCTTTTCAAGTGTTCTCCGAGCCTTTTCAATATCCTCACCCGAGCCTTTGTAAATGTAAAATGTGAAAATATTTTGTAGTCCTGGGTTTTTTTTTAATGGTTTGGCTGTGATTAATTTGACAGCATCATGAATCGGATTAAAATAGTAATATCTTACAACGGTCGATGGGAGCAGTTACCTGACGGAAGTCAGAGGTTTGTTGGATTCGATAACCAGGGAATGTATGTGTCAAAGAATATGACTTACGAAGAATTGGTGGCGATCGTGGATACCATTGTGAAGTATGATGTAAACAAATTCAATGTTGATTTGGCATCAATATCAATCGTTCCTGATAGTACATGTCGCATATTTATAAGAAATGACGATGATGTTCAGTTTATGCTAGGGGAAGATTGGGTGATCCCTCAAGTATATGTAAGTCTAACTCATAGGACAACTGTATATGTGATAGGGAATGATATTCTTCCTCCGGAAATTGCCTAACAATTTGGATCTTTTAGCGGTAGCAACCAAATGTTCACCCAAAGGACTGTCGTCGAAGGTGGGGAAAATATGTGTGATGTCCCACTGGTAGCGGTTGACAACGTAGTTGAACCTCGATTTGGCGATGTGTATGGTTGTTGAATTGAGCAGTACAATGAGCAGTTTAATGAGTAGTACAATGAGTTGAATAATGAGCAGAACACTTACCCGAACAATGAGGTGGATAATGAGGCAAATAATGAACAGGTTGATGATCTAGAAAATGTGGATGAAGAGTCTGCAAAAATTCAAACACAAGGAAGACATGTACAAGGAGTTAGTTGCACTATACCAAATATGCCTTAGACTTCCGAGGTCCGGCATAATGTAACTGCATCTGATTATGATAATACGACAACGTGGGTTATTTCCGGAGCAGATTCATACTCGTTTGGTATTGGTAGAAGCAGCACCTTAGCAGTGCAAGAACCTACAAGCATGATATATAAAGGTCAATTTTTTCCAAGTAAAAATGATTTGAAGAGGCTAGTTAGCCTTTTTTCAATGCGGGAGAACTTTGAATGGAAGGTGAAAAGGTCTAATAAGACAACGTTACATTTAGTTTGCATCATTGAAGATTGTACGTGGAAATTAAGAGCGGTGAGGAGAGATGAAGGGACTTACTTCCAAGTCAGAAGTTTTGTCAACTAACACAGTTATCCCTTGAAGGAGGTTCACCGTCGCCACTGATAATCTAGTGCAGTCATAATCAGAGAAGTCGTTGCACCTAGACTTTAACAACATGATGGTCGTCTCATGCGTCCGAAGGAAAAATCGCCGATATGAAAACAATGTATGGCATCCAAGTCATGTACAATAAGACACATGATGCCCTGCAATATGCATTGTCACTGACCTATGGAACACATGAAGAAAGTTTCAAAATGCTACCATCTTTTGCATACGTTTTGGAACAGCAAAATCCTGGCACAATCATCGACTTACAGTGCGCAGACAATGGTACATTCCTATACTTTTCATGTCGTTAGGGTCCTCAATTAGAGGTTTCCGGAGGTGTAAGCGTCATGTGATTGCAGTTGATGGTACTCATTTGAAGGGAAGATTCGGGGGTACAATGTTTGTTGCAACTGCACAAGATGGAAACAAACATGTGTATCCAATTGCTTTTGGGTACGGTGACTCAGAAAAAAAAAACCTTTCATGGGAGTGGTTTTTGGAATGCTTGAGGGGTTCCCGTGGTCATATAGATGATATGGTTTTCATTTCCGATCATCATGCAAACATTGAAGCAGGGATTTCTAAAGTGTTCCCATATGCAACTCATACCATATGTTGTTGGCATTTTGGTGAAAATATGAAGATGTGATTCCACAGAAAGGATGTTGTTGAATAATGGTTTCAGTAGCTAGGACGTACATTGAATTCAATTATAATCGGCATATGGAGGAGTTACGTAAGTTGCACAAGGCTGCATTTGATTATGCCATTGTTGCTGGTCCACACAAGTGGTCTCACGTACACTGTCCCCAAAGAAGGTACAGGGTGATGACCACAAATGTTGCAGAGTGCATAAACTTATTCCTAAAATTCGCACGGCAACTACTAATGATGACATTGACAGAGTTCATTAGGAACATGCTACAAAAATGGTTTTATGATCGTTATGCAGCTGCACGGTCCATACGTCATCAATTGACTGACACAACACATCTTGTCATCCTAAAACGTGTCGAGAAGTGCAGTTATATGACCGTAAATCCGGTTGACTAGAACATATTCTTTGTCAAACTGAAGAGAAACCAGTGGACAGTTAACTTAGCCCTCAAGACTTGCACATGTAACAAATTCCAAATGGACCATTTCCCATGTTCTCATGCACTCGCAGCGACAAGGTAAATGAGATGTTACAATTAACACTTTATATTACCCATGAACTTGAATCTCATTGTTTTCATTGTTGTAGGGAGCGAAACTTGGATTTCACATCTCTGTGTGCAGACTACTACAAAAGGGAGACACTTATTGATGCATACTCGGTTCCTATTATGCTTGTTGACCATCCTTCTTTATGGATAGGGACATCCGACAATGCATCTTGGGTGGTTTTAAATTCAAAGTCAAAGAGACAATCAGGTCGCCCGATGGAAGGTCGACATGCCCCGTCTTCGGAAAGGACAACCACACGGTCATGTAGAAGATATGGACAATCAGGACATAATAGCAGGAGGTGTTCCAACTCGTCAATGGTTAATGAAGGTCCCAACAGAATTGTTCCCGAGGAATACCGTCGCGAGTGCAGCATCTGTCATTCAATTGGACACAATAAACAAACGTGCCCTAAGAAGGACTCTACCGTGGAATGAATGGAGTCGTTGAGGAAAGTGATCAAACATAATAAGGAAGTACAAGAGGAAGATGAATTGCCACCACAAAAGCTTGTGATTGCTAATGTGGGAAGGCAAGATGTTAAAAAGCACCTTAATGAACATGTCTCTAATTTGATGTCTTCCAACATCGTTTAGACGTTGGGAACCATGCTCGATACAGTCGTGTTATGAGATTGTTGGTTCTTATGCTTTTTTATGTTGAACTATTCTGATATATTTTTTGTTTTTTCATTTAATGCCATACTAAATCTTTTGTTATAGTGTCCAGAATTCGTTGTATTGTTTATGGATTTCAATGTATGACATGTGTGTTCAACTTTTAATTGCAAACAACTAAAATTTTTAGAAAAAAAAATATAATTTCATTACTCAAAATGTTACGTACATCAATTAAATCACTAACTCGAAGTCCAGTCCTTTGAGTTACAAAAAACCTCCACGGTCATCTTCTCTCGGATGGTGCCCATATCGTTTTCTGACCAGTCGAACGTATCCCTGTTCGTCACTAGGTACTCTATCAATCTCAAAGTATGCGCACCACAATTACCCCTGCAATTCACCACATAAACAATTGTTAGAATGGAATGTTATTAAAACAAATTGGGATAGAATAAGATCTTAAAACAGTCATACGTTCTATCCTATTGGGGCACACGGTCTCTAGACACAATGCTCAGTGGAAAGGCTCTATTATGTAATGTGTACGTCATATCGCCCCTCCGTCTACGACCGTGAAAGTTTACCGCATGCAGCATCGAGGGTAAAAAATACCGTAAGCACGCGAGCTGCGTTTTCCTGTGGCAAAATGGTACCTATTGTTTGAACAGGTCCATTAGGTAGATACTCCCTATTATGAGATAGACGTTGGCCATGACCCAATGCGTACGTCCAAGGTTGCAAGGAATCAAAACCTGTATGTGTTTCAACAAACTGTTATCAGTGTGTTATTTATTTTAAATTGTAATTCAAACAATGTAAAATAAACACTCACCACGTCAACTTCGTTCCATGGTTTGTTTTCTGTCGGGAGCAATCCACGTACCACCGTAAGGTCATCAGCGAACCACTGGTGCCTCAGCATAGACCAATCGTGGCGGGGTTTGTCTGCTCCATTTCCCATCATTCTCTCCCAGTCATTAAATAACAGTGACTGTACATAGAAAGATTACAAAAGGTTAGCTAAAAAATGTATGAAACACATCAATGGAGGGTCGAAAACCGTACAATATAAACACTTACATAGAACTGTGAATCTAGTATGTTGATCCTAGGACCGTAGACAGTGACGTATAATCGCTGACGCTTCCTCAGAACATGCAAGTACGCGTCTATGTGATGCCAATTTCAACATTATATGTTGTTAGCATTCTATTATTTCAGAAAAAACTTATATATAATGTTCAGGTAAGGAACATATCGTATCCTCCAACTTTATGATGTTGGTTTGAAACCGATGGAACCAAGGGACACTAACAGATCCACACCACGTCTGCATAATTGTTAAAGAAGTTAGATAATCAAGTTATTTCGTAGGTGTTTCAAAATACTATAAAAAGATTGTAATATATACGATTGTGCTTACAATTCTCTCGTCGAGTTCCTTTTGTAGGCTTGGTACTCTGCAAGGTGGTCAGGATCTATCAATGTGTGGGGCGCCTATACATGTGGCGGCTGTGGCAAAATCCTTGGCCTCGTCGGCCGACAGGGATCAGTGTATGGGCTCCGCTGCTGCCAACCTCGCTTGCGAACCTGCTCCTGAAGCTGAATGGGTGGGGGAATCCGGTCCAAAGAACTGCGATCCACCGAACGGATGCGCTGTAAGGAGGAACTCTGTCCTTGTGGATCACCTGCAGGGGTGTGCTGTATGAAGGAACTCTGTCCCCGTTGATCGCCTGTAGGGGTGCTCTGTATGGAGGAACTCTGTCCCTATGGATTGACTACAAGGGTGCGTTGTATAGAGAAACTCTGTCCCCGTGGATCGCCTGCAAGTGTGAGCTCGAGGGGTGCGCTGAGACTGGGGAAGTCTGTCCCCGTGGAAAGAATGGAGGGGTGCACTTCCCTAGGATTGACCAGAGGGGTAAGCTGTAAGGAGGCACTATGTCTTAAGTCTTGGAGATGAACATGCTTGTCTGGTAAAACCTGCTGAAGTACACACTCTATCTCTATAGGTGTTGTATCTGTATCTGTACCACAAGTACCACGAGTAACCTCCTCTCGTGGCGGCACACCAGACCCCTACTGATCAGATACTAGCCGCGTAGTAGGTTGCAGCTGACTTTCGGTCTCTTGGTGAGTCCCACCCATCTGAAATCTGGGACTGAAGTCTCGGTGTCTATCTTCATCATCGAACGGTGGGTCATCGAACCGTTTACCTCCATTATGCGACGTCGAACCCTAAAGCCTTCGAATCAAATCCAGTAACTCCCAATGCTATTGATCTCGCTTCTCATTACTCTTTCGCACCTCCTCCCGTAACTCTTGGAACACATCCATTAGTTCAGTATACCGACGGTCCTGAAAGAATTTTGAAATTGTCAATACTAAAACCGTTTACTCAATTGAAATTAAATAATACGGTAAAAAGAATTATACGTACCTCTGCTTGCCCTCTAAAGCCTCCTTGTGAGTCATCTCCAGCTCGAGGCTTTCTAGGCAACGTGAATCAAACCCGCATAGTCCTTGCGGTATGAATATTGCTACCATTCGGATCAGAACCCTCTGTATCACTAGGTTTGAAAGACGGACCCTTAGTATCACTGGTTCCGACAGTCATATATCGTTCGGGATCCGAGAAGTGAACATGTATATCACCGACATCAGCATCATACTGACTGCCTCCCTGGGAAATGCCCTCTCAGTATCGTTCAGCCCTCTCAGCTGCCGTCGGCACCAATTGAACCTTCGCGAACATCTGAAATTGCAGTTAGACCATTGTAATTGTTTACATACTAATAACTATGAACATAAAAAATAAAAATAAAAAGATATTTACCCTTTCGATGAAAAATGATATTCAGCTTCAACCCCCTTGGTCGCGTACTTAACTCTCATTTCAGAATTCGGGGGGATAACTCAATTTCCCTATGGGTCCCATATCCAATGTTGCCAAGCTCAGGGATAACCTCAAAAACAAATATCTAAGAAACAGATTAGTGCGATAAGAATCCAATAAAATACATCAGTCATATGGAAAAAAATATAATTAAAGTACGGATTGAAATTCTAAATTTTCACCAACAGGGCGTGCGTTAGACTGTATATGTTGTATGTCTTCGTGGTGTGTACGCTAACGCCCTTTCGTCATTGGCATTGTTTAAACCGCTAACGTCGACCATCCAACGCATTCTTGAAACAAAATATAGACTGCTTATACAAGTGCACACCCCACGGGAACGCATCAAAAGCATCCAAGTCCTCGACTAGGCGAAACTGCCATACTGGAACTTTCTCTCTCTCGTCCAACCCCATAAGTATCTAGTTAAGCATATATACAATAAGCACATTTTAACCACATCGTACTTCTCAGAAAAAACACCAATCTGTATAACGGCTTTCAGCTCTGCATACTCGAGCTCATCTCGACCCTCAAAGTACCACTAGTGTATGCCATTCTCTACCATATCATAAGTCGACGTGCAATCTAGTGATCAGACAAAACTCAACCTTCGAAAACTGGACCGAATGCCTTCCTAAAAGAAATCTCATCTCATCTCATCTTCAGGCCCATCATGATGCGACTCGCGAATAAGCAACCGATGGACAATGCCAGCTGAAAACTTCATCTCACGATCCATTTGAAGGAAGTGTCCAAAGCACGACTCAGTATACCGACGTCGTCCTTCGACCGCAAGATGTTCATGTTCCCTGTTAAGTGCATTGTCGATATCTTTAAGGTCATCGAAATGGTCATGCCGAGTTATTTTCCTTGAGTACCTTTCATCCTTTGGAGTTTTAAGTGAATCTTTAAGCCGATTCCTCATTTGCATATTCACATTTAAAAAAATATATCCGGTTAAAAAAAATATATATATAATATATACATGAAAAGGCTTGGAGAGTATTTAAAAAGTCTCGG
The DNA here is from genome assembly GCA_035582765.1 of Acer negundo. Lineage (NCBI taxonomy): Eukaryota > Viridiplantae > Streptophyta > Magnoliopsida > Sapindales > Sapindaceae > Acer > Acer negundo. The sequence goes on along the minus strand of CM069231.1, from coordinate 1,298,880 downwards.
ACACTATATGAAAAGACTCGGAGAGTACAACTTCACAAACCTATAACTTAAAAATTAAAAAGCTCGGAATACTGTTCAAAAGGCTCAAACAGTGTATTTAAAGGCTCGGAGAATCAAAATCTACAAACCAATTTAAAAGGCTCGAATTGCTATTTAAAAGTCTCGGAAGATTATTGAAAAGGCTCGGAGAAAGTTGTAAAAGGCTCGGAGATTCTAATTCCAGAAATCTATTCATATTCTTTAAAAGGCTCGGAGAATGCTGTAAAAGACTCGGAGATTCAAATTACAGAAACATATTCAAATTGCTTGGAAAAGGCTCAGATTACATGTCAAAAAGCTCGAAAAAGGCTTGGATGAAGTTTTAAAAGGCTCTGAAAAGGCTCGAAAACCCAGAACTTCATCGTGTTCAACATAATTTTTTCATACGTTTAAACCATAATATAATCAAACAAACCCAATCAACAACAAATCAAATCAAACCTAATATACATGTCCAACCAACACCCAACATCAAACGCATATTAAATTTTCAACAACAAAAACGCGTGAGAAAATGAAACTTACCTTCTCGTCGACTAAAGGACTGTAGAGCCACCGCCGGTGAGTTTACCGTGAGATTTAGTATCGGATTTTTGGGTTCACCTTTTCTCTTTCGACTGTTGTCTCTCTCTCAACTTTTTTCTCTTCAAACGCAAACTTACAAAAATGAGGGTATTTTTGTCTGGTCACCTAAATAGGTGTCTTTTAAACTTACATTAGTAAACCGGTGATATTCTCACAATAACCCCTCCAAATAGTGATAAAAAAATTTTGAACCCCAAACTATTTGCAAATATACATAGCCTTGAAAAATAAGAGATGTTAATATAACACGGTATAGTTTTAATTTATGTAAATGTTATTACATTGATATAACACCTTGAGGAAGTATTAAATTCATGGGTTTGACAAGAAGCTATTTTACACTTGCCTCGAAAGAGATTTTTCCCACGATGATTTAACAATGGTAATCCATATATAATTGTTTGCAACTTTTATTGAACATCTCAACAATTTAAATTCAACAACTAAATTATATTTTGTTTATATCCAAAAGTACTTTTCAACTAAATTTCATAAATTGTGATGAAATGATTATTTAAATCTTTAATAACTGATATCCATTTAACCTATTGTTGATTGGGGCCCTACTCCATTTCGTTTTTTCAATTCTTGGTTAGATATTCCAGAGTTGATGGCTGAGTTGGTAATGTCTGGAAGGAGCATTTGGATGGTGTGACTAAGGTTCAATGTCTCTTTTCTAAATTTTCTAAATCTAAAGCTGCTATGAAGGGGTGGCTTTCCAATAATAAGAAGAAGGGGTCGTCGGTGGAGGACTTGGAAAAACAGTTGCAGCTGCTAGACAGTAAAGTAGTGGTTGATGGCTGGACCGAAATGCATAGGATCTCTTGTTTGAAGTTATTGTTGGAATTATGGAGAAATTACTGGGTGGAAGAACAAAATTGGAGACGAAAATCTAGGGTCCAATGGCTCAAAGAGAGGGACAAGAATACAAAGTTTTTCTACTTTTTCGCAAAGGAAAGACATAGAGGAAATGGTATAGGAGATATTGTTTTCAATGGTAGGTTTCTATTGGATCTGTATCTTATAAAGCAAGGGGTCTATGACTTTTTCAAAAAGCACTATGAGAATGTTTATTGGCAACGTCCTGAGATTGTTGGTCTCGGTCTCAAAAGGTTGTCCCCTTATCAAAGAAGTAGTCTTGAGGCAGTTTTCTCGGTGGAAGAGGTTTGGGATACCCTAAATAGTTACGATGGGAATAAAACCCCGGGACCAGATGGTTTCAATCTCAATTTTTTTAAGGTAAATTGGGAGGTCATCAAGAAAGACGTTATGGAGTTTTTTATGGAGTTCTACCATGATGGGTTTAAGATCAAAAGGTTCAATCATGCCTTTCTAGCTCTTATTCCGAAGATAGTTAAGCCGAATTCTTTGAAGGACTTTCATCTTATTAGTTTGGTGGGTGCTGTGTACAAGGTGGTTGCGAAAGTCTTGGCTAACCGTATTAAGATGGTGATGAATTCGGTTATTGGTGACTCCCAAATGGCCTTTATTCAAAATCATCAAATCCTTGACAGTTTTGTGATAGCGGATGAGGTTATTCATAGGTGGCGGAAGGATAAGGTAGGATGTGTTTTGGTTAAATTAGATTTTGAAAAAGCTTACGACTGTGTGGATCACGGATTTTTGGACGATATGTTGGAAGGTATGGGTTTCGGTGATAGATGGAGGCAATGGGTTAAGGGTTGTATCTCCACTCCGTTGATTTCGGTTATTGTGAATGGTAGTCCTACTCAAGAATTTGGCATTCATAGAGGCTTGAGACAGGGCAACCCGCTCTTACCGTTCCTTTTCAATATCGTGGTAGAAGGTTTGAGTAGGCTTGTTAGTAAGACCTCAGAAATGGGACTGATAAAAGGGGAGGTGTTTGATTGGAATGGTTTGTAGGTAACCCACATTCAATTTTCGGACGATACTTTTGTCTTCCTTAAACCGTAAAAATCCTTCCTTTTGAATTTAAAGAGGATTCTACTGTGTTTTGAATTAGCTTCGGGTTTAAGAACCAATTTCCATAAGTTTTCCTTTGTTAGAGTTGGGAGGTGTTTGTTGGGGGATGAGAGGTGGGCAGAGATGCTCAAATGTAAGATGGTCTCCCTTCCTATAGTTTATCTTGATCTCCCATTAGGGGCTAGTCCTCTTTCCAAAGCTTTTTGGATCCGGTGGTTGAGACGATTGATAAACGGTTGGCTCCTTGAAAGAGGAAGTTTTTATCCAAAGCAGGAAGGTTGGTCTTGATTAAGTTTGTCTTGAGTAGTATTCTGATGTTTTACATGTCGATTTTTAAAATACCGGTGGGGGTGGCTCAGAAGATTGAGAAGGTTCAGAGTGGTTTCCTTTAGGGTGATGGGATAGAAAAAAGGAAATTGCACGCGGTTGATTGGAATTCGGTTTGCTACAGCAAGAAAAAGGGTTGGCTTGGAATTGGGAGAATAATAGATAAGAATGAAGGGTTAACTAAGTGAATATGGAGGTTTGGTACTGAAGGCATGTCTCTTTGGAAAAGAATCCTCTATGCAAAATATGGGATTCATGATGATATCTTAGGGTGGAATTGGTTGAGTAATATTGCCAACCTTCACAAACAAGGCACCCAATCAGCCAAGATTATTCAAGATGGCTTCAAGTTGGTAATTGGAAGGGATGAGAATGCTAAGTTTTGGCAGGACATTTCTTTTGATTTGATCCCTATCTCGGTTGCTTATCCCATAATTTTTGCATCGTCAGCTCTCAAGGATGGTTTCATTGCAGATTTTTGTAATTGGCTGCTTAATAAGTGGGTTTGGGATGTAAGGTTGAGAAGACAACCTTTTGGCTGGGAGATGAACCAATGGAATTGCTTCCTTAAATGTTTAGACAATGTTGTGATTCGGAGGTCTATCAACGATAAGCTTGCTTGGGGATTCACGCCTAATGGGTTGTTTTCGGTGTTGTCGTTTCATTAGCCTTGGAAGACTGTCATAGGGTGGAGGCGGTGGCTAATAAACTTCCTAGAGGGGATTAGTCCTCTTAAAGTTGAAATTTTCCTTTGGCAACTCCTAAAAAGGAGGGTTATAGTGGTAGAGGTGCTCCAAAAGTGTGGGATGGGTTTGGATTTGAATTGCAGTTTCTGTAAGGTCAACAAAGAGTCTGTGAACCATGTGTTCTTGTATTGCCCTTAGATGTGGAAGCTGTGAGGGAGTTGCATGAGTTGGTGGGGTGTTCTTTCTTGTATTACCATGCCGATTAATGATTGGTGGGACAATTGGGATGGTTTAGTCCCTTTGGTTAAGTATAGTAGAGCATGGGACTTGCTTTTCTATGTTGTGGCTTGGACTACTTGGGAACTGAGAAATCAGGTTGTTTTCAAGAACATAGAGGTGAGTGTTTCTCCAGCTTCTGACATGGTTAGATTCAGGTTGGCTTGGTGGTTTAAACACCATGGCAAAGGATCTAAGTAGGCTCTTACTATGATTCTTTTGAATATTAAAGATCTTTGTGTTGAGGCTGGTACAACTAAGCATCAAAACGTGGAGGTTTGGACCCTTCCATCGGGCGAGAATCTTAAATTTAATGTTGATTGGTCAGCTTTGGAGAATCCTGGTCCGGCTGGTATTGGAGGGGTTCTAAGGGACTCTAAAGGCAAGGTCCTTTGTTTGTTTTCACTCAGCATTGGGTTGAACGATTCTAATACTGCTGAAATTCTTGCAATTCATAAAGCTTATGAGATTATTTCTTCGAATCCTTCACTTTTGGGGCGTAATGTTGAAATTTTTAGCGATTCAAAATCTACGGTTTCTTGGATCCTTAAGGGGGGTTTCGGCAACCTTAGGAAGGTTAAAGAAATTTATGATATTAGGAGTATCATGGATATGCTAGGTGGGATCATTATTTCTCAGCAAAAAAGAGCCTCAACAAAAAAGAGCCTCAAATACTTTTGCTGACAATTTAGTAAAGTGTGAGGCTAGTTTGAGAGGTGATTTTGTGTAGTGGAGTGATGGCGATTTTGTGTGATTTTCGCTTTGTGTTGCTGTCTTGTGTTTCAGGTTGGGGCAGATTTACGGTGTGTGCTTTTTTTCTTGTATAGTTTTTCTTTGGCAGTCTTCTTGGCCTTTAAAGGTGCTGGATTGAACGAGATGTTGGGGTTTGAGTGTTTTTGTTTTCTCTTTTGTTGCGTTTTTGTGCCTTTTTTAGGGCTACAGGTGCTTGTTTTCTTCTCCCTATTCTTGTATTGTTATCGTTGTCTTTGGTTTGGCTTGAGCCCTGGCTCTCTGTTCTTATTGGTTGTGTTAGGCCTTTTATAAATTTCCTTTTGTTTAAAAAAAAAAAAAAAAAAAAAAAAAAAAAAAAAACTGATATCCATATCTTCCTTACCATATTCTTCCTTATCAGATGAATCCACCCCTTGCAGTCAAATCCCTTATTTTATTTTATTTTATATTTTTTCTTTCTTTCACTTCTCCGGTACATATATTTATATTTAAGTCATCAAGTTGTATGACAAATTAAATTTATACCCCTATAATATTTCTTATTACTTTTCAAGTCATTAAATGCATAGAAAATTATATTTTCATCCCCTATCTCATTTTACAATATAAAATAATCATCAATCCAAATACATGTTAATTTGGGTCCAGTCCATATCATTATGTGTCACTATTACTAAGACATTTATATTAAGTAATTCTATAAACTCAAATAAATTCCATCTAAATTCATAATAATTGGGGTAAACTATTTAACAATGATTTAACTTATTTAGAATTTTAAATTAAGATAAATCTTGGAAATTACTATACAATCTCTGTTGTGCTAGTATTATTAGGATATGTTTATTAAGTAATTCTACAAACTTGATGGCTAATATTTGTCATTTTGACTCTCAAAGAAAATCTAAGAGATATTATAATTAAAATCTTACTAAAACCTATCTATTAAGTAGTGTTCCGCAAGCAGTCTCACCTGATAAACAGTCGACTAAGCTTCAGCTTGCTCTGATGCTTTCTTTTGTCTATTCCTTTCTAGCAGTTGAGAAACTACCACATTCAGACTTAATTGCATATAATTGCATATCTTCCATATGAATTGATGATAGTCAATACTCAAATAGTATTGAGTTACTTAACACTCAAATTAGTGATATTACCAGCAGGCAGCAGGCAGCAGGCAGCAGGCAGCAGGCGTTATTTTTCCTACATATCATACATAGGGGTAAACTAGCTGGTAGCTTATTGATACATTTATGATCATCATAATAGGAAAGAAAAAAAATACATATCCAATATCTATGTGAAACATCATTTCAGCAAAAAAATTCATAAACCTCTTGGTAGGTATTGTGCATATCAATTCTGGAAACAAACGGCTGTGACCTAAAAGGACAACCAAAGTTGCAATAACATGAAGCCAAAGTAGTTAGCAAAATGGTAATTGTAAACGCACACATTAGACATTAAACGTCCAAAATATTCAATCTATCAAAGTAGAGGCATATAATTATGAAAAAAATAAAGAATTATATTAATGTTGCGGTTTCTTTGAAAGTGCAAGTCTAGATAAATGAAGGGTGCAGGTTCCTGATGAGATTAATAGTATTGTAATGGCTGATTTTCAGCATCCTTTATAAGTTTGTCTTTTTTAATGCATTCCCATTTTTCAAAGAAAAACAAATATCATCTAAAAGAAAAAGACATGGATTGGTCACCAAACCAGGGGCGGACCCACGTGGAGAGCAGATGGGGTCCGTGCCTTACCTCAATTTTTTTTTAATATTTTTGATTCTATACACATTGTATATATACATATTTATTAAGAGCCATTAACAATAAGTAGTTGTTAGTATGACGGGTCCGTGCCTTACCTCAATTTTTTTTTTAATTTTTTTGATTCTATACACATTGTATATATACATATTTATTAAGAGCCATTAACAATAAGTAGTTTTTAGTATGGCGGGTAGTAGATCTTAGTTTTAGGCTTAGAGTGCTTGGTTCGACTCTCATCTCAAGTCAATTTTATGTCTAAATTTTTTATGTTCCTTTTTAAATTCAATTTTATCTTCTAGTTTTTAATGTCTTATTTATTTTATCTTCTTTTCCAATTCATTTTTTCTATTTCGTCGTCATCAATTTCTTAACTAATATTACTTTGTGTTTACTTAATTCAATTTTATTTCATATTAAATTATATATTATTATTTTCAATTTTTATTATTTCCAATATTTTTAATTTGACATAACTAACACGCTCAATCAATAAATAATAAAATCAATTTTTCTTTATTTTATAGTTTTAATTTATTTAGAATCAATAAATCAATAATTTACCAATAATTTGAAGAATAAAAAATTTAAAAACATGTCTAGTAATAGTTATTAATAAATAATTTTGTATAAATTTAAATTGAATTCATTATAAATGCAAAATAAAATTTCTTATTATAAATTTAGATTGTAATTTATTCTTTTAATTTTTTTTTTCATTATTTATGTTGTTTTTCTTGTTATTATTTTTCCTTTAAATATAAGATTATTTAATTAATCTGAGTAAGTGTTATATTTATTTTATTTTATCTATAAAAAAATAAAAATATATTTTACTGTTATCTTAATTTTTCAGTAGTTTTTCATATAATTGCGATTTTAATATATTAAAGTGCCTTACCTGATTAAAATTCCTGGATCCGCCACTGGTTTAGTGGTAGCTATAGCTTTAAATTAAGAGGTCAAAATAGGAAATATTCCCCCCGGAATTTAAAAAAAAACACACACACACATATTTGTGAATTGCCATTGAAAGGTACAACAGGTCTGCGTCTTTGAAGTTCCAATCCGGACCGTTGGAGCGCTATTGATACTGACGATGGCATGGAAAATTCTAAGTCAAGCACAGCCACTCATGCAGAGCATTTGTGCACCAATCTAGGATAGACTTAGTCTCAACCGTAAAAACTACATTAAATGATGCATTAAATTTGTGCACCAATCTAGGATAGACTTAGTCTCATTGATTCATGACATATCTGGTCATCTGGGGATCGTTCATCACTATCCCCAACTCCCTATCAAGGACAAACCAACTTGTAGAAAAAAATTTCTGCATAGACTTTCTCAAAAAAATACCTAACCTGGAATAAATGACGGGGAAGACTTTTCAAACCTTGAGAATTATTGAGATATTGTATATTGCATGTAAGATCCCGACCCTATATATTCGGATCAAAATTATCATCTGCACTACTCAAATAACATTCACGATGGGATTGCTAAGCTTCAGCAGAGTATTCTCACTTGTTTCCTTGGCCCTATTTGTTAAAATACATTTTTCGCTTAATGTTGCTTCTGATTCGACTGGAGAATTGCATGCTCTTCTCAAATGGAAAGCCTCCCTTCAAAATCACAACACTTCCCTCTTGCCTTCCTGGACCCTTTATCCTTTTAATTCCACCAATAATTCTGTCCACCACAAAACTAAAACAAGCATGTGTCTGTGGTCCAGAATTACTTGCAACCATGCGGGAAGAGTCATTGGTGTTAACCTGACTAGCTTAAGTTTAAGAGGTACGCTTGATGAATTCTCTTTCTCATTGTTTCCTCAGCTTTCTTATCTTAATCTTAGCACAAATGAACTCTTTGGTACCATTCCTCCTCAAATCAGTAACCTCTCCAAACTCAAGCACCTTGATTTGTCAATGAACAAGTTGTTTGGGAACATACCACCAGAAATTGGCCATCTGATAAATCTGGAGGTCCTTTATCTTGATTGGAATGAGTTAAATGGCTCGATTCCTGAAGAGATAGGCCAGTTACATTCTCTTGTCCATCTAGCTTTGATTGGAAATCAACTCAATGGATATATTCCTCATTCTATTGGTAATATGAGCAACTTAGAATTTTTGTACCTCTCCGAAAACAATCTTTCTGGTTCCATTCCTTCTTCAATTTGTAATTTGAGCAATTTAAGTCTTTTGTACCTCCACAGTAACAATCTTTCTGGCTTAATTCCTAAAGAAATAGGAAAGTTGATGTCTCTTACTGATCTTGAGTTGAATTACAACCAATTCACTTGTTCTATTCCTCCTTCAATTGGTAATTTGAGTAACCTACAATATTTGTACCTCAATCATAATAATCTTTCTGGCTCAATTCCTAAGGAAATAGGAAAGTTGATGTCTCTTACAGATTTGGTGTTGAGTTTTAACCAATTTAATGGGTCTATTCCTCCTTCAATTGGTAATTTGAGCAATTTAAGCATTTTGTACCTCCAATTTAACAATCTTTTTGGCTCAATTCCTAAGGAAATTGGAAAGTTGATGTCTCTTACCGATCTAGAGTTGAGTTACAACCAATTTACTGGTTCTATTCCTCCTTCAATAGGTAGTTTGAGTAACCTACAATATTTGTACCTCAATCATAATAATCTTTCTGGCACAATTCCTAAGGAAATAGGAAAGTTGAGGTCTCTTTCTCAACTAATTTTGCGATATAATCAACTCAATGGTTCTGTGCCTTTTTCAGTTGGTAGATTGAGCAAATTACAGTCTTTATACGTCAGTTTCAACAACCTTTCTGGCTCCTTTCCTCCAATATTTGAAAATTTCCCACAATTAAGTGATCTAAGAATCGCTGGGAATGACATTACTGGAACCATACCTCCTGGGATTGGAAACGCAACTAATCTGGAAGGTATTGACTTTTCTTTTAACCATTTAGTTGGGGAGATTCCAAAAGAAATCGGTCGGTTGACTTCTCTGAGCAGGCTGATTTTGAATGGGAATAAACTTTGTGGTTCAATACCCACAGAGCTTGGCTTCCTCACCCAACTTGAGTACCTAGACTTGTCTGCGAATAGATTGAGCAGCTCAATTCCTGAAAATCTAGAGAACTTGTCGAAATTGTTCTACTTGAATTTGAGTTGCAATCGGTTGAGTCAAGAAATTCCAACACAGTTGCAGAAGTTAAATCAACTATCTGAACTAGATTTGTGTCATAACTTGCTCAGAGGTGATATACCATCTGAAATCTGCAATTTGAAGAGCTTGGAGATGTTGAATCTGTCACATAATAACATCTCTGGTTTAATTCCAAGAAATTTTGAAGATATGCATAGCTTGTCAATTGTAGACATCTCTTATAATGAGTTGCATGGTCCAATCCCTAACAACAAAGCGTTTCAAGATGCTTCAATAAAAGAATTACAAGGGAATGAAGGATTGTGTGGTAATGTTAGTGGACTACAACATTGCAATGTTCTGGTGTCACGCAGGCATGGCTTTACAAAAGCAAGGAAAATCATGTTCGTAATTGTGTTCCCTCTTATTGGATCGCTTGCTCTTTTAATTGGGGTGATTGGAATATTCATTACTTTTCAAAGGAGGAAGATAGACTCAGTACACAAAGAACCAAACAGTGCAAATAATCAAAAAACATTTTCGGTATTGACATTTGATGGAAGAATCATGCATGAAGATATCACACGGGCAACAATGAATTTTGATGCCAATTATTGCATTGGAAAGGGTGGATCCGGAAGTGTTTACAAAGCAAAGTTGCCATCTGGGGATGTTGTAGCTGTTAAAAAGTTGCACTCGTTACATTCCAGCGGGAGCGAGACGACAACGTATCCGAAAGAATTTGCAAGTGAAATTAGAGCACTTTCACAAATTCGACATCGAAATATTGTGAAATTTTATGGTTTTTGTTCACATGCTCAATACTCGTATCTAGTTTACGAGTACATTGAAAGGGGTAGCTTGGCCACAATCCTGAGTAACAAAGGAGCAGCAGCAGAACTAAATTGGAGCAAGAGAGTGAACGTGATAAGAGGTGTGGCTCATGCCTTGTCATACATACACCACGATTGTTACCCATCAATTGTTCATCGAGACATATCAAGTAAGAATGTATTGTTGGATTTGGAATATGAAGCCTATGTTTCAGACTTCGGCATTGCTAAGGTTCTCAAGGTAGACTCATCCAATTTGACTGAACTTGCAGGCACTTATGGATATGTTGCACCAGGTATATAATTCATTCATTCTTGTAGCCTTACAAGTTACTCTTATATAATTAATTGACTATGTCACTTGATCACATATTTTTGCAGAGTTTGCTTACACAATGAAGGTAACCGAAAAATGCGACGTGTACAGCTTTGGAGTGTTAGCATTGGAAGTGATCAAAGGAAATCATCCAAAAGATTTTCTTTTCTCAATTTCAACTTCATCTGGCAATATGAACATAGCACTCGATGATGTGCTAGATGGACGAATTCCACCACCTTCGTTTGAAGTTGAGAAAAAATTGAAATCCATCTTGGAGGTGGCCCTTTTATGCTTAGATGTGAATCCACAGTCCAGACCAACCATGCAAACCGTGTCTCAACTTCTACGCAACTAGATCCTGTGTTGCATGGTCATTACACAATCAACTCTTGTTGTCTCAATTTCATTTTGTTGCAATATTATATATATACTGTTTAAATTAATACTTTTGGGTATTTGGTTAATAATAAATGTTAACGATAAAAAATCATGAAGCACAAAAATGACATTTGAGCTGGTGAAATGACATCGATTGTTAAGTAGGGTGCATGTATTAAATGATAAGGAGTCACTCGGTCATCTTAGAGACTACTGTATTACTTTGACTTACACTCTTTGGGGCACAATTAATTTTACTCTCAAGTAATAGTTTTTATTATTTCATTAAGCTTATTCTTCGGCCCTTGAGGGTTCTCCATTTTCAGATCTAGCTAGACAGCTATATTGTCTTGATCGTCGGAGTGTGATCGCACTTTGACCCGTATTCTCTTTTGTAAGCCGATTCAGCACCCGAAGACAATACTCTATCGGATTCTAATGATCCACTAGGAGACTCATTTTTAGAGGTTATCTCAAAAAAACTTCAAAAGGTTTCCTAGGAGAGATATGGAGGAAATTTCAACATCAAGAAGTAAAGATGAATGTTATTATCACATTATGTAAATAGATCCATCAAACCAAATAATAATCACCTATAAAAATGTGAATTTGTTATGAATTGAAGATTTGAAACGTTATACTGACAAGTGACAAGCCCAAATATAATGCATCTAGCACATATCTATGATTCAGAAACCAAAGGCACAATGAATAAAGTGTTTGCCTCAAATGAAGTGGTTGACTACTGAGCAGGTAAGGACAAGACAAGACAAGACAAGACAAGAGAGCCGAGTGTTCCTCAAGCAGTCTCATCTGATCAACAGTCGACTTAACTTCAGCTTGTCAATTCCTTTCTAGCAGTTGAGACTGAAGTGCATATCTTCCGTATGAGTTGATGATAGTCAGGACTCGAATAGTAAGACTGCTAACAAGAATTTCTGAATCAATAGTGCTTGTAATTCAACACTCAAATTACTAAATTAGTAATATTACCAGCAGGCATTATTTTTCCTGCATATCATACATATGGTTAAACTAGCTGGTAGCTTATGATATAAAAGGAAAGAAAAAAATCAGCATAAAATTCATTCATTAAGACATTTCAACCAGGGTATGCAGTATGTTGATTAAGTATTACCGGTTCTAGAATTTTCATAAACCTCTTGGTAGGTATTGTGCATATCAATTCCAGAAACAAACGTCTGTGACCTAAAAGTTCAACCAAATGATTTCATAGGTTACAATAACATGAAGCCAAAGTAGTTAGCGAAATGGTAATTGTAAATGCAAACGCCCGAAATATTCAATCTATCAAAGTAGAGGAAATAAATGGAAATAAAATAACATGTATTAATTATAAGAATATTTTTAAAATAAAAAGTTTTCAAGAAAATCTCCAATAATATCTCCTGCATCACAAGGCCATCAACACTTCTTTTGAAAATCCAGGGAGCAGTAGAAATTAAATCAGCAATGTCTGTTGACGAAAACCCCAAGTCTTGAAAAATCTTGATTTTGGGCTTTATAGTATTATCATCAAGATCAGCGAAGAGAACTGCAGGTGCTTTTTGAATTCGATTCTCTATATGGGTATTGGAGAAACCGATTTGTTTAAGAAATGACAGCACTGAATCTGAGTTTTGAGGCTCTTTAAGATGACTTCTGACAGACGAGGTTTTTGAGGCGGCTTCCGGTGAAAAATGGTTTTGATTGAGCAAGTAATCTTGTAACGAAACTTTGGTTTTAGTTCCAGTTCTTAATCATTTTTGTTACAGAGTATAGATTATAAAGTTATAAAACGAAAACTTGCCTGTGATACTGAAATGATTTTTGTTGTCCCTCACACTGGTTCCTGAATTCCTGCCAATTAGGGTTTTTGAATTTGCTTAACTCTTCGGCTCTTCTTCCCCCTTTGATTTTCATAAATTTTGAGGGTTGTAATTCTTGGGCCGAGCCTACTTCTTCTAATTCTTTCCAATTTGAATGGGTCCATATTTGGCCCAAACCTTTAAGAATTAATATTAGGAATTTATGGAGAACTAACCCATTTGAAAGATCTAATAAAACTAAACTCATTTTGTTTGGTAAAAAGATAGCATTAACCCTATGTATGTTTTAAATTCCTCTTATTCTTCGGTTTATCTATCCGAATAATTTTAGGTACGATATTACAAATTAATAAATATTTTAGGGTTTTTTTTTTTAATTTTTTTTTATATGATTTCTTTAATAAATTCTTCTTTAAAAAAAATATATGATTTTTCTACATTTATTATACTATCTTTTTTTAAAAAAATTTAAACGTTTATTTATTTAAATTAGTTTGATTTTTTTATTTGATCTTCAGATAAGAAAGCCATTGACAATTGATGGATTTGTCAAAAGAAATAAAACTTCAGAAGCCGGTTCATCTTCGTCAAAATCTAATATTAATATTCCATGTTCAAAAAATCAATCAAAGGAATTTCTAACAAATGATATTAACCAGGATAATAAATCTTTGGAACGTAACCCATGATTATATCGACAAATATGGGATTATCCCGTCAATGAACGTGATGAAATTCGTCGATCTTATATTAAAGCCGGTCCATTCTAACCCATTCTTGGCCATTACATTTGTCTAGCGTTAATTTGCATATATATTTTTTGTCTTGGCACCCTCCAAAGCTGAAATCCCGACTTTGCGCCGCCATCATAGTATGTGAAGAAATGAGCCCTTACGCAAGACGGAGAAGCATCATAGTATATGCAAGACTCAAGAGAGCTGTGTGTTCCAGTAGACTGTCTCACCTGATCAACAGTCAACTGAGCTTCAACTTGCTCTAACGCTTTCTTTTGTCTATTCCTTTCTGACAGTAACGTTGTTTCAATGGATCAACTGAGCTTCTACCACATTCGGACCGAACTGCATATCTTCCATATGATTTGATGATAGTCAAATAGTAAGACTGCTGACAATACTACAAGAGATTTATATAAAAAAGTAATATCGAATACAAATTCTCAATAAATAGCGCTTGTAAATTCAACACTAAAATTAGTAATATTACCGAGGCATCATTTTGCATGCATATCATACATAAGAGTATCTCACGTGTAAGATTGGCTTATTAAAAAAAAATAAAAAAGACCACATAGGATAAATAGACAGTCTATTAATAAAGAGTTAATATTATAAATCTCCCATTACTTTTGAACTATTATTGGATGAATAGTTATAAATGCTTTTATTTTAGAAATCTCCCCTATAAACTAACACCGTTAGCATTCCGTTTAAGTTGACTGAGTTTGACTATTAAAAAGTCTAAAATATCCAAATTTAAACTTCAATTATATGAATTGATCATTATACCCTCATACTTTTACCAAATAAATTAATATAAAAGCGAAAATGTTAACTTGTAAATAAGAAGTTATTTTGTGGACAATTTTATCCCTAAAAATAGCAAATTCCAAATGAACCAAAAGTATTGAAAATGAGTATTTGTTTGGATTTATATATAAAAAAAAAAAAGACAAATAAATAAATACATATTTTGGTTTATTTTCAATGCTTTTGATTCATTTGTAATTTTGTTATTTTTAGGGATAAAATTGTCCACAAAATAACTTCTCTTTCGCAATTTAACATTCTTGTATTTTGTATCAGTTTATTAATTTATTTGGCAAAAGTATGATGGTATAATGGTCAATTCATATAATTGAAGCTTAAATAGAGATATTTTGGACTTTTTAACGGTCAAACTAAGTCAACACAAACGGAATGTTAATGGCGTTAGTCCATATGGGAGGTTTTTAAAATAAAAGCATTTGTAACTATACATCCAATAATAGTTCAAAGGTGAGGGGAGATTTATAATATTAACCCATTAATAAATGTATCTTTAGTGCAATTGTGCATATTCAACCTCACGATGATGTGGTAAACAAAAAAATTAGACATTGTCAACATGACCATCTACTTTCAGATGACTTATTGCACAATTATTTTTTCGGTTGACTCATTAAGTATTTAAAATTGACATTAATTTTCAATCTAGTTTTGGTAAGGAAAAAAAAAATTGGACTCGTTTTTAAAAATAAATATGTTTTAAACAAAAGTAATCAAATTTTAAGTTGATTATCTATCAAATCTATTTTATACTCTATAGAAAACAAGTCTTTTGATACTGTTGTTATGTTAACAATTTTTAACATACAAACCACTTTTACATTAGAGATACTCTTTGTTATAAGACAACAACAATTGTGTTTCGTGCCGGTGACGTGAAACACAATTTGTTTTTGTGAACCACAATTCACGGAAAAACAAATTGTGTACGTTTATACAAGCAACTTTTACATCGTGTGAAACACAATTTCTTACTCAGGCAAACTATCAATCTAAAGCATACAAGACAAAGACAAAGACCTTGACTAAAATATAAACAACTTTTTAAGATTGTAGTGGTGTGCATATTCAAGACTTAGACTTGAAAAATTGATGAGTGACATTCCAATTTCGCCTTTCACTAATTTGGGGTTTTAAATATATCTCCAATGCAGTTTTAGTTGTGTATATTCAACATCACATTAGTTAATGCAGTTGTGTATATTTAATCTCACGTTAATGTGGTAAAAAAAAAATTAGATATTATCAATATGATGATCTACTTTCAGATGACATGTTGCACAACTATTTTTTCAGTTGATTCAGCAAACATTTAAAATTGACATTAAATTTTCATATATTTTTAGTAAGGAAATAAAATTTAAAAAAAAAAAGAAAAAAAATTAGATATATCATTAAAAATAAATGTATTTTAAATAGAAGCATTGAAGACAAATTTTGAATTGATTGTTAATCAAGTCTATCTTTTATATCACATAGGAAGTAATAAGTCTTTTAACATTGTTGTCATATTAACAATTTTTGATATGTAGGTCACTTTTATACCGGAGATCTTCTAAGACTTTAAGTCATACGACAACAACAATTGTGTTTCAAGTTGGTGACATGAAACACAATTTGTTTTTGTTAACCACAATTCACGGAAAAACAAATTATGTACGTTTCACAAATACAATTGTGTTTCACAATATGAAACACAATTTTTGTGTGAAACACAGTTTTTTACTCAGATAGACTAACAATCTAAAGTATACAAGGCAAAGACAAAGACCTTGACTAAAATATAAACAACTTTTTAAGTCTTGAAAGATTGCAGTGTTGTGTGATATGCAAAACCTGGAGTTAAAAATGGGGAAGACTTTTTTTTTTGAAAAGAAACTTCAATCAAAAGAAAGAAACCAGTTACAGGGAAATAGGGACCTCCCCCAGAACCAGATTTCGCACATAAAGAGGACAATCCTCAAGCCAAAGAGACTTACCATCATGGTTCAAAGCTAATTTAGCAAGCCCATGAGCAACCTTATTCAACAACCTAGGCACAAAGAAAAAAGACATAGCAGAAAACTGCTCAGCCAGCAAGAGAATATCGGACACCACCATACCAACCTTCGAAGAGGGGGAGACTTATGGATGATAGCTTGCACAACACCTAACGCATCAGATTCCACGACAACCTGCGGTAAATTTCTGCTTACAGCTAATCGCAGCCCATCAAGAATGGCTAAAGCTTCTGCAATCTGAGGATGATAGCTCGCTCTCACATTCCGACACAAAGAGGCCAAAACCCTTCCATAGCGATCGTGAACCACCACACCAAAACCCGTCAACTTCTGCAGAGGGTTTATGGCTGCATCTGTGTTAATTTTAACAAAACCATCAGGTGGAGCCTGCCATCTTGTATGCTGCGAGCCTTCCAACTTCCTCACCTCAGACCCCTTTTCATTCGTACACCTATACTCATTGCTAAAAGTATTCACCCAATCACAAATCTCTATAGCAGGAAGCAGCACATTTTTTATGAATTGCCACATACCTACGATGCCATATCCTCCACCAAACAATACACAGAGACTCAAACTCATTCTACCTCAGCTGAGTGCTACAAGAAATCATGAAATCAATAAACGAACCATGGTCCAGACCTGAATTTCCTGCAGCCAAATCACACGATTTTCTCACCTCCTTAAGAGAAGGACACATCCATAAAGCATGCAAGGTAGATTCAACATTTTTCACACAACTAGGACAAATAACTTCTAGCCGCATACCATGATCCACCAGATTACACCGCGTCGAAATCCAATCATTACAAGCCTTCCATAAAAATAACTTAATTTTTTGAGGTATGTCCAAGCGCCAGAAAAATTTCTACCAAGACTCCAACCCGGAAAGGCCAGAACAGTTAGGATTTAAAAAAGAAGAAGACGCAAGCCAATAACCACTACGCGCAGAATAAGCACCTGAACTATGATAAAGCCACATTAAACTGTCCACCGAAGCTCCAATGCAAGGAGGTAAACTAAGAATAGCCTCAGCTTCATCACCAACAAAAGAATCCCTAATCAAATTCTCATTCCACTCACCCGAAACCAGCTTGAGACAATCAACAGAGGCATTTATATTCAAAATAACTGGAGACATCACCGTGAAAGTAGATTCCCGTGGAATCCACCGATCCTTATACACCCAGATTGAGGAGCCACAACCAACTCTCCACCTCTAGCCTTTCTCAACCAACCCCCTCCCCCACAGAAGGCTTTTCCAGGGAAAGAACCCCCACTAGACTCAGCCAAAAAAAAATTAGAATCCGGATAGTAGCACCCTTTCACCACCCTAACTGCAAGAGAATCTGGATACTGAATAAGATGTCAACACTGCTTAGCAAGCATGACTTTGTTAAAAGCCCCAAGGTTTTGGAAACCGAGGCCACCTTCCAATTTTGGCCTACATAATTTCTCCCAACTACACCAGCGCATTTTTTGCTTCTTGCCACTCCCACTCCACCAAAACATCGCACTCAAGCGATGGAGATCCTGAATAAGGGAAACCGAAATTTTAAAAAGGTTCATTAAGTAGGTCGGGATGCCTGAATAACAGCTTTTAACATAACTTCTCTCCCACCTGCCGAGAAAAAATGACTGCACCAGCTCTGAAGCTTTTTCCAGACCCTATCTTTAATATCATTAAACATAAGCTATTTACTTCTGCCAGTCAAACACGGTAACCCCAAATAGCGCAAATGAACATCAACCACACTGATACCCAAGACACCAACCAGACGATATTTTTCCCTTTCAGGAATATTTCTGCTAAAACACACCGCTGACTTAACAAAATTGACCACCTGACCCAAAGCTAAAGAATAGTCCTCCAAAAAATTCCTAATAGTGACACAATCCCTCAACGAAGCATTTGTAAAAAGCAGACTATCATCTGCAAAGAAAAGATGTGTAATTTTAGGCCCCTGGCGAATACATTTGAAGCCAGCATACTCACCCCTCCTCTCAGCTTGCGAGATTAGACTTGAAAGCCCTTCTGAACAAATAAGAAACAAGTACGGAGAGAGTGGATCCCCCTGCCGCAAACCCCTCGAGGGACGAATAAACCCCTTAACTTTTCCATTCAAGATAACAGAATAAGTCACTAAAGAAATGCATTCCCTTATCAAAAAAAACCCAATTCTCTGGGAATCCTATAGAACGCATCATCCCAATAAGGAAATCTCACTCCACCCTATCATAGGCCTTTGATATGTCTAGTTTAAGAGACATAAAACCTTTCTTCCCTTGAACCTTTCGACGCAAAGCATGCATGCACTTGAAACCCACCAAAGCATTATTCGTAATCAACCGTCCTGGGACAAAAGCACTCTGAGTCTATGAGATAACACCATCTAAAACTGTACGAAGCCTATTAGCAATGGTCTTAGAATTGCTGAGATAATAAAATATTAAAGGTACATAAAATAGCTAAATCGTTTTTTTTTTTTTTAAGAATTAAAATATATTAACAAAACAGATCAAACGAGCAACACATACATCACCATGAACAAATAACAAACTACACACCCAACTTCTCATCAACACACTATTTGAACACGCCAAAACCCCACCAGAACAACAACCCAAAAACAGCTACCCCCAAGCCAAAACACAGAACAAAGAGGAGATCAACCATCCATGCTCCACTCTACCAAGTCCTCCCTTATCACATAACCCCTTTTAGCTAAGCTATCTATGAATGAGTTAGAATCTCGGGAACTAAAAACAACAAAAATTCTGGGCAGCGCTTTCAAACACTCCTTTATATCGTAAATTGTTTCCCAATTATCTAAATTACCAATCCCTTCACCAAGCACCCACGAAACCGCAACCTTCGAATCACTAACCAACATGATATCTTTGTCAACAAGATCCAATCTCGAAGCACACATCCTACATGCTTTCAAGATAGCCATGATCTCAGCTGAATTGGCCCTCTGAACACCCAAATAACAAGAAAATAGACACAAAACTTTGCCATACGAATTCCTTAAGACATCTCCAATATCTGTAGGGCCGGGACACCCTTTTGCAACACCGTCAACATTGAATTTAAGGACATCAATAGCTGGCAGGATCCAGACTTACTCTTGAGTAGCTCTCCTCCTCAGAAACTCCTTGCAAATAACCGATATATTAAGGAGAATAGAGTTTATAGGCTCTACTGATCCTCTACCATGGTGTTTAAACCACCACCCAACCCTGAACTTAACTATATAATAGTGAACCTCAACTCAGCCACCTTACCATCAAAAATAAGTTTATTGCGAGCTTCCCAAATAGACCACACAACCGCAAAAAACAGAAGGACACCAAACTCTACAGCTACTCTTTGGAATTTGGAACACAGGACAACACACCCCACCAACCTATACAAGCAGACCATAATTTCCACGAATAAGGACATAACAAAAACAATTTGTTTACTTTATTGGATTTCAGTCCAATAGAGATTTAATGATTCCATATTGACCAGATGGTATAGAATTGAGTTCTTGTGATTTAAAATTATGAAGCTTATCCACTGTAATGCTGCTTTTTATGTTTAGTGACTGCAATAGAATTTAAATCACAATGGAATTAATTAAAAGTTAAATCTAATTATAAACGCAATAAATTAAGAACTCGGTTATATCTTGGTTGGAATCACCAATGAAATGAAATATATTTTGTTTTGGCAAAATTTCATAATCTCGTCAATTTTATTATTTAATAAAACTGATATTAAAAGTATTTTATAATACTTAAATAAAGAATCAAAATGGTCTTTACACGTAAATACTTAACAAGAATTTTAAAAAACAGACCTGGAGTTAAAGATGGGGGAGGGCTTTTCAAACCTTGAGAATTATTGAGATATTGTAAACTGCAAGATCCTGACCCTATATATATTCAGATCTAAATTATCTTCTGCAGTACTAAAAAAACTTTCAAAATGAGATTTCTAAGCTTGAGCAGAGTATTCTCATCTGCAGTGGTGGATCCAGAAATTTTAACGGGATGGGGCATTTGAACAAAATAACAATTATATTAAAAAAATACTAAAAATTTAAGATCATAATAAAATGATTTTTTATTTTATTTTATATATATATAAAAATTGACGGTATAGTGAATTTTAGATAAAAGAAAACAAATAGAACACTTTTATTTGAAATGAACTAAATAATCAAACATTAAAAAAGAAATAAAAACAAGAAATACAATATTAAAAAAAAAGGGAGAATTGTAAATAACTCTCTGACTTTTGATCAAATGTCAAATCAAACCCCCTGATGTGAACAATCAGCAAAAAAACCCCAACAATTAGTTGACAGTTCGTTGACTTTAATTAAATCTAATGAAATGTAATTATTTAAGTGGTTTTTTCTATAAATGAACTAAAAAAATAATGGAAAATATACTAAAAATATGTTAGAAAATAAAAAATATATATATTTTTAATGAAAATTAAATATGTAAAAATATATTATAAAAAGGCAATAAAATCATTATAAAATTTACAAAAAATTTATATTAAAATATAAAAATTATTTTTGTATGATATTGATTTTGTTAAAATATAAAAACATTTTATAACATTTTAGGATTTATTAATTGGATGTGTTAGGTATATCAAACTAAAATTATTAGAAATAAGAAAAATTCAAAAAACAATAATAGATAATTTACTATAAAATAAAATTGAATCAAGTAATCACAAATTATGGATAGTTAAAAAGTTGACAATGACATAAAAAAAGAAAATGAATTGTTTTGTTATTGAAGAATAAATTTTGAGAAAGGAATCGGAAAAGAGTGTAAAATAAAAATAAAAATAAAAATAAAAAAGGCATTAAAAAAAGGGTATAGATATTGACACCCATAAATATAATAAACGCACCCATACTTATAAATACAACAATGTCTAAAATTTTAAATTAAAATATTACTATAAACACTCATCTTAATGACAATAGAACCCTTACTTAAATGAATGTTTTTATTTCAATACAATTTATTTCAATACAGTACATTTTCTTCATCTAAAAGTATATGCAATCAAACATAATCGCTCAGTTTTCCCCGTCTAAATAACGGGTCACTTGCTGATTTTCAAGAAGAAAAATCAATAGTGCTAAAGCTAATAGTGAATTTGAAAGTAAACTGCATATAAAATTGTTATATTAGGAAAGCAATTTCTTGAAAGACAGTAAATATAATAGCTTTGAAAAAGAAAAGTGTTTTAGATTTGGTATAATCCCACGTTCCAACTTTTGATGATCTTTCCCACATAATTATCAAGGCTCCGATCACCAAAAAAGCCACCTTGCATATGGCATTGAATGGCCTCTAAAAGCAAGCAAATCTGCTTCACAAACTTCTGTTTCATAGGCTCTTCAACGCTTGCCCCAACCTCTGATTGTAGAATCTCCAAGTAAAACGATATCCGTAATTCTTATATTGAGCTCATTAAAATTTCATCAATCTGATGCCATGCAATAAGATGTGTCTGATCAGGGGAATTAGGGCAGAGACTGCCTGTAAATGTAGCAACCAATTTATAACATAATGAAATGAAGGATTTGTCAGGTGCTATCATTGCTAATTAAGCAAGCGTACTGAAATACATGACTTGATATTTTTTGTCTACAATTTCTGGTATTTTTTATTTTATTTTATTTTAATAAAGTGATATAATTGAAGATATGAGTGTAATTAATGGGTGTAAATAGTATTTTATTTATTTTTAATTAAACTAATTTGTCTTTATTGGTAAATTTCTAATCGGATAATTTTATAAGGGTGAAATCCATTTTAGTCTCTCTAATTTGACATATTACACAAACCGGTCCCCCGATTTTCAGTATTGTCTCGTTTGATCCTTCTGTCACGATTTCTGTTAATAAAGTTAAATCTGACAGGGACAGAAGGTCAAATGACCCTGTTGCCCCTTAAAGTTAGTCAGATTACTCAAATGACCGTGCTACCCTCAATCTATCTTTTTAATTAAAAATAAACTAATATTTAAAAAAATCACATTAAAAACTAAAAATTCCTCTCTTTCAAACGCCCACTCTCTATTCGAAACTTCTGAATTTTCATCCAAAATGAATTATATTCGAAACTTTTGATTCAAAGAACAAAAAAGGCCAAAAAAAAAGTAAAATCAACCATTCATATTCATCATCATCATCAACAGTTCAACACCACCAAACCTAGAACTTCAACCATCATCACCACCATACCAACACCAGATTCTACATTTTTTTTCTATACCTATAAACATACCAGAAATCAGATCCCAGAAACCACCAAACACTACCACCCCCAAAATAAGAACCCAGAAACCATCTCTTCATCATCACACACCCAAACCAATCGAACCTTGAAACAACTCTCTCTCTTCTTCATCTTCTTCAACCCACCACAACTTACCAAACCCTAACCCTAGCCGTAGCCGCCACCACCGCCACCACCCAAACAACCAATAAATCAAGCTCATATATGTAAATAACAACAACAACAACAACAACAACAATAATAATAATAATAATAATAATAATAATAATAAAACCTAAATACAGCAAATCCCAAACCCAGAAATCCCCCTTCCTTCAAACCCAGAAATTCCATCTATAGAAACCAACACCCACCCACACCAAAATCAACAGTCATCTCCAGAAACACCATCTCCAAAAATCAACACCCACAAACAACAGCACTAGAAATCACCAACACCGCATACTAGAATTCACAAAAAAATCACTACAAAATGAATGCAAGAGGGGTAGTTGAATTTGAATGCTAGAACGAGAGAGTATGATATCTGGACGCGGGGAGTTTAAAGGTTTCTTGCCATTGCTGCCGAAAGAAAGCAAAGTCATGTCATTGACCAGACTCACTATACACTAGTGATTACTTCTATAGTTCTTTTAATGTCTTATATAAACCAGTGATTAAACCCAGAAATTTTTTTTTCTTTTTTCTCAACAACAATCACAGAGAGAGAACTAGAGAAGAAACATGGCTGAAGAAACAGATGAGAGAGAGAGAGATGGGGAAAAAGAGACCGAATCCGAATCTTCTCCTAATGGTGCGGGATTGGGCGGTGGCGGCAGTGGTTGGAGGACGGCGGCGGGTTTGATGATGATGATGATAAGGAGGAGGAGGAAGAGATGTAGGAGGTGGATTTGATGGTGGTGGTAGTTTTGGTAGCTCAGTTTTGTTATGGAAATGGTGGAAAGTATCATATTTTCCAACTCATTTGGTGACTCTATGACCGGTTAATAACTTAAGTTTAAAAGGCACCTATTATGGTGAACTACCAAAATTGCCCTTAGATAATCATTTATGTTATTCTGTTTGTCTGGTTCTCTCTCCACATTTCCAACAAAAACGATAACTGGGTTAGTCTCTCTCTCTCTCTCTCTCAATACAAATGGAAGTTCAAGATCCAAACAACTGACGTGCTTCATTACAACAAGGTAATATTTCTTGCAAATACTTATTTTCATTTGTTCACATTTTCATTGTGACAATTGTGGATCTTCGAGACTTTGTCACCTTTTTCCGAGCTTTTTAAAAATCACTCTGAGCATTTTCATGTCTTCTCCGAGCCTTTTTAAAAATCACTAATCAAGCCTTTTCATGTCTTCTCCGAGCCTTTTCATATCTTCTCCAAGCCTTTTCAAAAATCAGTAATCGAGCCTTTTGAAGTCTTCTCCGAGCTTTTTCATGTTTTATCCGAGCCTTTTCATATCATCTCCGAGATTTTTCAAAATCACTAATTGAGCCTTTTCAAGTCTTCTCCGAGCCTTTTTAAGTCTTCTCCGAGCCTTTTCATGTCTTCTCCGAGACTCTTAAAAAATCACTAATCGAGCATTTTTAAGTCTTTTCCGAGACTTTTAAAAAATCACTAATCGAGCCTTTTTCAAGTCTTCTCCGAGCTTTTTCATGTCTTCTACGAGACTTTTCAAAAATCACTAATCGAGCATTTTCAAGTCTTCTTCAAGTCTTCTCATGTCTTCTCAAAAATCACTAATCGAGACTTTTTATGTCTTCTCCGAGCCTTTTCATGTCATCTCTGAGACTTTTCAAAAATCACTAATCGAGCATTTTCAAGTCTTCTTCGAGACTTTTAAAAAATCACTAATCGAGCATTTTTAAGTCTTCTCCGAGCCTTTTCATGTCTTCTCAAAAATCACTAATCAAGCCTTTTCATGTCTTCTCCGAGTCTTTTCATATCATCTCCGAGACTTTTCAAAAATCACTAATCAAGCCTTTTCAAGTCTTCTCCGAGATGTTTCAAGTCATCTCCGAGACTTTTCAAATAATCACTAATCGAGCATTTTCAGGTCTTCTCCGAGACTTTTCATTGAATTACTAATTGAGTCTTTTAAAGTCTTTTTCGAGACCAAAAATGTCTTCTTCGAGACTTTCATGTATTCTCTGAGACTTTTCTAGTATTCTCCGAGCGTTTTAAATATCTTCACCCTAGCCTTTGTAAATGTAATTTATGAAAATATTTTGTACTCCTGAGTTTTTATTAATAGTTTGGATTAATTTGACAGCATCATGAATCGGGTTAGAATAGTAATATCTTACAACAGTCGATGGAAGCAACTACCCGACGGAAGTCAGAGGTTTGTTGGATCCGATAACTAGGGAATATATGTGTCAAAGAATATAACTTACGAAGAATTGGTGGCGATCGTGCATACCATTGTGAAGTATGATATAAACAAATTCAATGTTGATTTGGCATCAATTATCAATCGTTCCCGGCAGTACATGTCGTACATTTATAAGAAATAATGATGATGTTCAGTTTATGCTATGGGAAGATCGGGTGATCCCTCAAGTATGTGTAAGTCTAACTTAGAGGACACCTGGAGATGTGATAGGGAATGATATTCCTCCTCCTGAAAATACCCAATAATTTGGATCTTTTAGCGGTAGCAACCAAGTGTATCCCCAAAAGAGTTTCGTCGAAAGTGGGGAAAACATGTGTGGTGTCCCACCAGTAGCGGTTGACCAAGTAGTTGAACCTCAATTTGGTGATGTGTTTGGTTGTCGAATTGAGCAGTACAATGAGATGAACAATTACCTGAACCATGAGGTGGATAATGAGGCAAATAATGAACAGGTAAATGATCTAGAAAATGTGAATGAAGAGCGTACATAAATTCAAAAACAAGGAAGACATGTATAAGGAGTTAGTTGCACTGTACAAATATGCCTGAGACTTCCGAGGTCCGACATAATATAACTATATCTGATTCTGATAATACGATAACGTGGGTTATTCCCGGAGCAGATTCATACTAGTTTGGTATTGGTAGAAGCAGCACCTTGGCAACGCAATAACCTACATGCATGATTTATAAAGGTCAATTTTTCCCGAGTAAAAAGGATTTGAAGAGGCTAGTTGGCCTTTTTTCAATGCGGGAGAACTTTGAATGGAAGGTGAAAAGATCTAATAAGACAACGTTACATCTAGTTTGCATCATTGACAACTGTACGTGGAAATTAAGAGCGGTGAAGAGAGATGAAGGGACTTACTTCCAAGTCAGAAGTTTTGTCAACCAACACAGTTGTCCTTTGGAGGAGGTTCACCATCGCCACCGACAAGCTAGTGCAGTCATAATCGGAGAAGTCATTGCACCTAGACTTCAACAACATGATGGTCGTCTCATGCATCCGAAGGACATAATCGCCGATATGAAAACAATGTATGGCATCCAAGTCATGTACAGTAAGACACATGATGCCTTGCAATATGCATTGTCCTTGACCTATGGAACACATGAAGAAAGTTCAAACTATTACCATCTTTTGCGTACGTTCTGGAACAGCAAAATCCTGGCATAATCACCGACTTACAATGTGCAGATGATGATACATTTCTATACTTTTTCATGTCGTTAGGGTCTTTAATTAGAGGTTTTCGGAGGTGTATGCGTCCTGTGATTGTAGTTGATGGTACCCATTTGAAGGCAAGATTCGGGGGTACAATGTTTGTTGCAACTGCACAAGATGGAAAAACCGTAGTAAGTTATTCGGTTGGAAGAGGTGTTCCACACTTCCGCCACCTTATTGAACATGAACAAATTTTGGAAGAGGTGCATCCATGCTGGCTTGCTCCTTCAATGGGTCAACGGTCTCTGTTCGTGGAGGAGACTAGTCGGCGTTCTCATCGTTAAGGTCACTGGTCGATGTCCTCCATGAGCAGAGGCTAGCGGCCACCCTAAAAAAAAAAGCACAGTGCCTTTTTCTAATCCATTGAAGAGGAGGTGAGCCTCCTCCTTTGTGGACTCCGGCAGCACCCTTCTTCGAGCCACTGGAGATCGCTTTCAGATGAGGAGGCCAAACAGATCAGCATCCAATTGCTTTTGGGTACGGTGACTCAGAAAACAACCTTTCATGGGAGTGGTTTTTGGAATGCTTGAGAGGTGCCCTTAGTCATATAGATGATCTGGTTTTCATTTCCGATCGCCATGCAAGCATTGAAGCGGGGATTTCTAAAGTGTTCCCTTATGCAACCCATACCATATGTTGCTGGCATTTTGGTGAAAATATGAAGAAGCGATTCCACAGAAAGGATGTTGCCGACATAATGGATTCAGCAGCTAGGACGTACAGTGAATTCAATTATAACAGGCACATGGAGGAGTTACGTAGGCTGCACAAAGGTGCATTCGATTATGCCATTGCTGCTGGTCCACACAAGTGGTCTCGCCTACACTGTCCCCAAAGAAGGTACAGGCTGATGACCATAAATGTTGCAGAGTGCATAAACTTATGCCTACAATTCGCACGGCAACTGCCAATGATGACACTGGCGGAGTTCATTAGGAATATGCTACAAAAGTGGTTTCACGATCGTCATGCAGCTACACGGTCCATGCGTCATCAACTGACTGACGCAACACATCTTGTGATCCTAAAACGTGTCGAGAAGTACAATTATATGACCGTAAATCTGGTTGACTGGAACATATTCTCGGTCAAATTGAAGGGAAACCAATGGATGGTTAACTTACACTTGAAGACCTGCACATGCAACAAATTCCAAATGGACCATTTCCCATGTTCTCATGCACTCGCAGTGGCAAGGTACATGAGATGTTACAGTTAATGATTTATATTACCCACAAACGTGAATCTCATTGTTTTCATTGTTGTAGGGAGCGAAACTTGGATTTCACATCTCTGTGTGCGGACTACTACAAGAGAGAGACACTTATTGATGCATACTCGGTTCCTATTATGCCTGTTGGCCATCCTTCTTCATGGGTAGTGCCATCCAACATCGCATCTCGGGTGGTTTTAAATCCAAAGTCGAAGAGACAATCAGGTTACCAGATGGAGCGTCGACATGCCTCGTCTTCGGAGAGGACAACCACACAGTCGTGTAGAAGATGTGGACAATCAAGACATAATAGAAAGTGGTGCTCCAACCCACCGATGGTTAATGAAGGTCCTAGCATAAGTGTTCCCGACGAATACGGTCACAAGTGCGACATCTGTCATTCAATTGGACACAACAAACAAACGTGCCCTGAGAAAGACTCTACCATGGAATGAATGGAGCCGTTGAGGAAGGCGATCAAACATAACAAGGCAGTACAAGAGGCCCATGAATTGCCACTAGAAAAGCTTATGATTGCTAATATGAGATGGCAGGAAGCACCTTGAGGAACATGTCTCCAACTTGATGTCTTCCAACATCGTCCAAACGTTGGGAACCATGCTCGATACAGTTGTGTTATGAGACCGTTGGTTATTATGCTTTTTTATGTTGAACTATTATGATATATTTATTGGTTGTTCGTTTAATGCCATACTGTATCTTTTGTTATAGTGTCTATAATTCATTGTATTGTTTATGGATTTCAATATATCAAATGTGTGTTCAAGTGTTAATTGCAAACAACTAAATTTTTTTAAAAATAATTCCATTTCATTACTCAAATGTTATGTACATCAACTAAATCACTAACTGGAAGACCAATCCTTCGAGTTACAAAAAACCTCCACAGCCATCTTCTCTCGGATGGTGCCCATTTCATTTTCTGACCAGTCAAACGTATCCCTGTTCGCTGTCAGGTACTCTATCAATCTCAAAGTATGGGCACCACAGTTACCACTGCAATTCACCACATAAACAACCGTTAGAATTGAATGTTATTAAAACCAATTAGGATAGAATAAGATCTTTAAACAGTCATACCCTCTATCCTGTTGGGGCACACGGTCTCTAGACACAATGTTGAGTGGAAAGGGCTTATTCTGCAATGTATACGTCATATTGCCCCTCCGTCTGCGACCGTGAAAGTCCACCGCATGCAGCATCGACGATAAAAAATATCGTAAGCAAGTGAGCTGCGTTTTCCTATGGCGAAATGGTACCTCTTGTCTAAACGAGTCCATCAGGTAAATACTCCCTGTTGTGAGGTCGACGCTGGCTAGTGCCCAATGCCTACGTCCAAGGTTGCAAGGAATCAAAACCTGTATGTGTTTCAACAAAGTGTTATCAATGGGAAATTTATTTAAAATTCAAATTCAAACAATGTAAATTAAACACTGACCACGTCAACTTCGTTCCATGGTTTGGTTCCTGCCGGGACTAATCCACGTACCACCTTCAAGTCATCAGCGGACCACTGATGCTTGAACAAAGACCAATTGCAGCAGGGTTTGTCGTCCCCACTCCCCATCAATCTCTCCCAGTCATTCAATAACCATGACTGTACAAAGAAAATTTATAAAACGTTAGATAAAAAGATGTACGAAACACATAAATAGATGTTCAAAAGCCGTACAACTTAAACACTTACATAGAACTGTGAATCCAGTATGTTGATCCTCGAACCGTAGACAGTGAAGTAATATCTCTGACGCTTCCGTAGAATATGCAAGTACACGTCCATATGCTGACAATTTCAACATTTTGTATTGTTAGCATTCTACTATTTCAGAAACATCTTATACACAATGTTCAGGTAAGGACCATACCATATCCTCCAACTCCATGATGTTGGTTGGAAACCAATAGAACCAAGGGACACTAACTGGCTCGAGTAGATCCACATCACGCCTGCATAATTGTTGAAGAAGTTAGATAAAAAAGTAGTTTTACTTAGGAGTTTCAAAATACAAAAAAAAAAATTTGTAATATCTACGATTATACTTACAATTCCCCAGTCGAGTTCCTCTTATAAGCTTGGTACGCCGCAAGGTGGTCAGGATCTATCAATGCGTGGTTTGGAGATGATCGATCTCATATTATTTACATTAGTTGATGTCTATAGTGTCTTAGGTCGTAAACGTTAAAACTCACAATTTATTGAGTCTTTAATTGATGAGAATTCTGATTTTTGACCTTAACACTCTATTTTGATCTTTGCTGAGTTTGCAAGGTTGTTACACTATTAAAATGTTATATTGACCTATAGTGACACATTTCTTTATGATAAATTTCAATTGTATCACTGTTGGCATTATTTTGTGATAAATTTTACTATTTGTCATTATATTTTGTTCAATTGTAACTTTTTAAAAATAATTGTCATAATTAGTTATAAAACTTGATAATTTATGACAAAAAATATAATTACTCACAAAATTACCTTTTTAAACAGAAAGATTTTATTTTATAAATAATTAGGTATTTAAAATGCATCTGAATCGATTAATATTTACATTAAAAAAATCAATTAATATTTCCTCTTTTTTTTTAAGCCACACCAAAAAAAATGCCACAGTCATGCTGATTTTTTTTTTTTGCCCCCTTTTTTTTTTTCTTTACCTTAAAAACACTATTTAGGTTGAAACAGTATTTCATCCAAAGAAGTACCGAGATTATAGAGAAACTTTTGCACGGATAAAAATGTAAGCTTCTCTTGATTTTATTTTTTTAGGGTTTGTTTTTTTGTACTTGTTTTTCAGGGTCGGAATCTCAAATTCAAGTTTCATATATTGAAAATGTCTTTAAATAAGGTATGATTTTTTATTTATTTATGTAGAATTGTATATATCTATTTAGAGATGTTTTTTTTTTTTTTTTTTAAACTTTAATTTGTTTTCAATTTTTTTTAAGGAACCTATTATTATTATTTCATGATTTATAGTTGTTTATTCTTAGATTTCCACAGTATATGTCAATATTCGTTTATATGCTTACTAATTGTTTGATAAAATGATTATTATGGAACAACCAATTGTTTGATGCAGTATTGAAAGAAAACTCTTAAACTTCTTTTTCTTTTGATTTCAATTTTTTAGGGTTTGTTTTTTGGTACTTGTTTTTTCAAGGTCGAAATCTCAAATTTGAGTTTCATATATTGAAAATGTCTTCAAATAAGGTATGATTTTTTTTTTTTTCAGTATGTAGAATTATATATATGTTTAGGGATGTTTTTTAACTTTAATTTGTTTTCAAATTTTTTAAGAAACTCATTATTATTATTTCATAATTTATAGTTTTTTGTTCTTAAATTTTCACAGTAGATGTCAATTTAGTTTATATGCATACTAACTGTTTGATAAAATGATTTTTATAGAACAACCAATTTTTATATACATACCAACTGCTTGATAAAAGAGTTCAAACACTCAATAAGATATTTGATATTTGGCTGGATAAATAGATTGATATTATAGAGGACTTTATATGAAGATGAATAGATTAACAATTCCAATAAGTTTTATACCTGAATATCAAACTTATAGGTTTTATTGTATACTTGTACTAAATTTTGTCAATATTGTTGCATTTTTCATCAGTTTTATTTTGGTGACTTTAATTTGTTCTCACTATTTTTTTTCTTTATGTCTTCATGTATATATAGGTTTCTCTTGCAAAACCTAAAGATTCTTTGGCTACCTGACAACTGATAGTGGATCATTAGCTTCTAATATTTTCACAATCAAGATCTTGAAAGTTTCAAGTTTTTGGCTATGCAGTTGAAAGTTATTGTGTGTGACCTAACACTTATGTTAACTTAGACTAGCCGGCTTACGTGTGTTATTTAATAGTAGACTTTGAAACATATTGGATTACTTTTGTATCAATTCGATATTATATTAATTTTTGGATATCTTTTAATGGAATGATTATTTATGGAACTCAGTGTCATTCAATGAGTGACATGTTTTATTTGGTTAAATTTATATATTTTTTATACAATTTAAATTTATATTAAATTTTGACAATCGATTAAATTGTTACTAAGTATATATCTATATAGTGAATTAATATTCATATTGTTAATTGTCATTAAGTTTGCGTTGTAGTAACAATTACTATATGATTAACTTAATTGTAACTAAGTTTGTCTATAGAGACATAATTTTTAGATAATTATTTATCACTAGATTTGTGAAAAATGACACTTTTTTAAACAATAAATTGTCACCAAGAAATATGTACATTGACAAAATCTTCAAATAGTTAATTGTCACTAAATACTAATCTAGTGACACAATTTTTATTTTGTCACTAATTAAGGTTAAGTGATAATGTGTCACTAAAAGTTATAATTTGTAACAATCACCAAAAAACTGTCACAAATACTTTTAGTGACAGGGCAAAAGTGACGAATTGTTAGTGACATTTTTTTTGTCACAATATTGAATTTGTGACAATTTCTTTACTTACAATGACAAATATGTTTTATCACTGTAGATCAATTTTTTTGTAGTGTATCTAACTGAACTTGGTGAACAGGCTTTTACCCATTACAATTATCTTCTCTTTTGGACGTTCTTTTGTCTTGCTGAGGACCGCCGTATTATTCACTACTGCATTCTTGAATGTGATTAATCTCCTGTGGAGCTAGGATATTTGATTAAATTAGTTTTATGTTCAAATCTATTGAACATTGAAAAGGGTATTTAATAATTGAGTTACAACATGGTGTTTATGATCTAGACTGAATTTATTGTAAATTAATTACCGGACAATTCATCTTAGAAAGGGCACAAGGATGTTGGTGACTTGAGTTGTACGTGACTTCGAGTTGTAGAATTGGTTTTCCATGAAGAGTGCTGAATCTGAATCTGATAAAAATTTCTAACAGATGGAACTTTAAGGTATAAAAATTTGGTTGGGTAATAGAACTATAGATAATTGCAGAAGGTGCATATAGATGTAGGATCCGCCTCGTCCCTTACTTAGGGTAAGGGCAAAGGTGGACCTAATCATCAACTAGAGTCATTTCTCTCCAGGTGACCGATGAGCAGAGGTGAATAGAACCTGCTACCAGATCCTTTGGAGACATAATGTCCTAAGTCCCAACGCTCCTAGCATCTAAGGAGAAGCCCTATACCATCATCAAAGGGGCTTCGAGACCCTCTGATATTCGATGGTGCGATGTTGAATTTCTCATGTCAACAAGATGAGATATATTTTGTTTTGACAAAATTCCATAATCTTGTTGATTTTAGTATTTAATAAATCTGATGTTCAAACCAATTAAAGAGCAATTTACTCTAAATATTTGATGAGAGATTTAAAATGGTCTTTAAATTTAATTACTTAACAAAAATTTTAATATTTAAACAAGTTTGCATCTTTGAAGTTTCAACCCCGATCGTTGGGGAACTATTGATACAGACAATGACAGGGTAAATTCTAAGTCACACACAGCCACTCAGGCAGAATAACAATCTAAAGTATAGAAAAAGACAAAGACCTGAACCTTTTAGGTCCAGTCTTGAAAGATTGTCGAGTCGTGTTATACGAGAGCATATGTGCACCAATCTCGGATTCGGTGGGTCTCAACTATGAAAAAAAATACATCGAAGGATGCGTTAAATTTCACATTTTGTTGAGTCTTTAATTGATGAGAATTTTTGACTTCTGACGGTAACACTCTCTTTTGATCTTTGTTGAGATTGAATGGTTGTTACCGGATCGAAAATCGAAATGCTTTTTAACTTATTTCAAAAAAGAAAAAAGAAATGTTTTTTAACTGAATTATTGAACGTTAAGTATACAAGCCTCTAGACTGGAAGACGATTAATCATCATTATCTCCTGCGGAGCTAGTTACAACATGGTGTGTATGACCTGGATTCTGGACACAATTTATCACCGAACAATTTATCTCAGAAAGGGCACGAGGATGTCGGTGACTTGAGTTTTAGAATTGGTTTTCCCTGAAGCTGCAATATAATCGATACTCATTTTGGCATGTAGCTAGGTTGGTGGCAATGATTGAGTGCTTGTTATGAAATATTAAATGTACATAACATAGCTAACTCGTTTTCTTAAAATAATAAAATGATTAGATGAAGAGATGCAAGAATTTTTATTATTTAAACAATTCTGAATCTCTGATGTATTTAATTACAAATATTATTATATATTTTGATGAAGAGATGCAATCCATTTTTCTATTTCATTAGGTTAAATTTATGTAATCTTAAGAATTATTTTGATGTCTGAAGAGTGCAACTAGTCTGCCTCTTTGAAGTTTCAACCCCGATGGTTGGGGGGGAACTCTTGATACTGATAAGTGATAATGGCATGGAAAATTCTAAGTCAAGCAGAATAACAATCTAAAGTATACAACAAGACAAAGAACGTTATATGCGCACCAATGATGGTTGAGGAACTCTTGATACTTTTTAAGTCGAGTCTTGAAAGATTGTCGAGTTCTGTTATATTACAGCACCAATCTAGGATACATTCATGAAAACAACATCCTGGAGTTAAAGATGGGGTAGACTTTTCAAACCTTTAGAATTATTGTAAACTGTAAGATCCTGACCCTATATATTCAGATCTAAATTAATTATCTTCTGCACTACTAAAAAACCTTTCAAAATGGGATTGTTAAGCTTGAGCAGAGTATTCTCATTTGTTTTCTTTGCCCTCTTTGTTAATGTTGCTTCTGATTCGACTAGAGAAGCACATGCTCTTCTCAAATGGAAAGCCTCCCTGCAAAATCACAACACTTCTCTCTTGCCTTCCTGGACCCTTTATCCTTTTAATTCCACCAATAATTCTGCCCACCACAAAACTAAAACAAGCCTATGTCTGTGGTCCGGAATTTCTTACAACCATGCTGGAAGAGTCATTGGTGTTAACCTGACCAGCTTAAGTTTAAGAGGTACGCTTGATGAATTCTCTTTCTCATTGTTTCCTCAGTTTTCTTATCTTGATCTTAGCACAAATGAACTCTTTGGTACCATTCCTCCTCAAATCAGTAACCTCGCCAAACTCAATTATCTTGATTTGTCAACAAACAAGCTGTTTGGGAACATACCACCAGAAATTGGTCAACTACATTCTCTTGCCGGTCTATGTTTGAGTGAAAATAAACTCGAAGGTTTTATTCCTCATTCAATTGGTAGTTTGAGCAACTTAAGCATTTTGTACCTATCGCGTAACAATCTTTCTGGCTCAATTCCTAATGAAATAGGAAAGTTGATGTCTCTTACCAATCTAGTGTTGACTGACAGTTGGCTTAGTGGTTCTATTCCTCCTTCAATTGATAGTTTGAGCAACTTAAGCTTTTTGTACCTCTTCCATAACAATCTTTATGGCTTAATTCCTAAGGAAATAGGAAAGTTGATATGTCTTACCGATCTAGAGTTGAGTTTTAACCAATTTAAGGGGTCTGTTCCTCCTTCAATTGGTAGTTTGAGCAATTTAAGCATTGTGTACCTCTATAGTAACAATCTTTCTGGCTCAATTCCTAAGGAAATAGGAAAGTTGATGTCTCTTACAGATCTAGAGTTGTGTTACAACCAATTTATAGGTTCTATTCCTCCTTCAATTGGTAGTTTGAGTAACCTACAATATTTGTACCTCAATAATAATAATCTTTCTGGCTCAATTCCTAAGGAAATAGGAAAGTTGATGTCTCTTACAGATCTAGAGTTGAGTTACAACCAATTTATAGGTTCTATTCCTCCTTCAATTGGTAGTTTAAGCAATTTAAGAATTTTGTTCCTCCAAAGTAACAATCTTTCTGGTTCAATTCTTAAGGAAATAGGAAAGTTTATGTCTCTTACCGATCTAGAGTTGAGTTACAACCAATATCAATTAAAATGCTAGTTGATTAATTAGATAAGTGAAAGAATGTTTGAGTTGCTCTTTTGGATGCTTTCTTTTTTGCGCTATAACTTATATAATTTGTTATTAATAGGTTCGTGAGTTAGTTGGGAAATATAAGGGCACGTTTTGTATTGTTTTTAAAATGATGTTTTTAAAAACTATTTTTAAAAATAAAAATCAAGTTTTAAAAATAATGTTTTTAAAAATGCAAACATGTTTGGTAGTGTTTTCTAAAAATAGTTTTTAAAAACAGAAAACAATGTAAATGTATTTGGTGATGTTTTTAAAACAGGTAAAATCGTTGTTTGGAGGGAAAAATTGGGAAAAGTTGTGGTTTGTTTTAAAAAACTGTTTTAAAAATGATGAAAAACAATAAAAAGTTGTTTTTAACTTTTTAATTGTAACTTTTAAAAAGTTTTTTTTAATTTAAAAAATGATTAATCAAACAACTTTAAAGCTGTTTTTTGTTTTTAAAAACAAAAAACTGTTTTTAAAAATAGAACCAAACACCACCTTCAATTGGTAGTTTGAGTAACCTACGATATTTGTATCTCAATAATAATAATCTTTCTGGCTCAATTCCTAAGGAAATAGGAAAGTTGAGGTCTCTTTCTAAACTAATTTTGCAATATAATAAACTCAAAGGCTCTGTACCTTTTTCACTTGGTAGATTGAGCAAATTAAAGTCTTTGTACATCAGTTTCAACAACCTTTCTGGCTCCTTTCCTCCAATATTTGAAAATTTCCCGCAATTACGCGATCTAAGAATCGATGGGAATGATATTACTGGAACCATACCTCCTGGCATTGGAAACGCAACTAATCTGAAATGTATTGGCTTTTCTTTCACCCATTTAGTTGGGGAGATTCCGAAAGAAATTGGACTGTTGACTTCTGTGAGCAGTCTGATTTTGAATGGGAATAAACTTTGTGGTTCAATACCCCTAGAGCTCGGCTTCCTCACCCAACTTGAGTACCTAGACTTGTCTACGAATAGATTGAGCAGCTCAATTCCTGAAAATCTAGAGAACTTGTCGAAATTGTTCTACTTGAATTTGAGTTGCAATCGGTTGAGTCAAGAAATTCCAATTCAATTGGAGAAGTTAAATCAACTATCAGAGCTAGATTTGTGTCATAACTTGCTCAAAGGTGATATACCATCTGAAATCTGCAATTTGAAGAGCTTGGAGATGTTGAATCTGTCACACAATAACCTCTCTGGTTTAATTCCAAGAAATTTTGAAGATATGCATAGCTTGTCGAGTGTGGACATCTCTTATAATGAGTTGCATGGTCCGATTCCTGACAACAAAGCGTTTCAAGAGGCTTCAATAGAAGAATTAAAAGGGAATGAAGGATTGTGTAGTAATGCTAGCGGACTACAACATTGCAATGTTCCGGTGTCACGCAGGCCTAGCTTTACAAAGGTAAGGAAAATCATCTTCGTAATTGTGTTCCCTCTGTTTGGAACTCTTGCTCTTTTAATTGGGATAATTGGAATATTCATTACTTTTCAAAGGAAGAAGAGAGACCCAGTACACAAAGAACCAAACAATGAAAACAATCAAGAAACATTTTCAGTATTGACATTTGATGGAAGAATCATGCATGAAGATATCACAAGGGCAACAATGAATTTTGATGCCGATTATTGCATTGGAAAGGGTGGATCTGGATGTGTTTACAAAGCAAAGTTGCCATCTGGGGATGTTGTAGCTGTTAAAAAGTTGCACTCGTTACATGCCAACGGGAGCGAGACAACAACATATCCGAAAGAATTTGCAAGTGAAATTAGAGCACTGTCACAAATTCGACATCGAAATATTGTTAAATTTTATGGTTTTTGTTCACATGCTCGATACTCGTATCTAGTTTACGAGTACATTGAAAGGGGTAGCTTGGCCACAATACTAAGCAACGAAAGAGCGGCAGCAGAACTTAACTGGAGCAAGAGAGTGAATGTTATAAAAGGTGTGGCTAATGCCTTGTCATACACCGCGATTGCTACCCACCAATTGTTCATCGAGACATATCAAGCAAGAATGTATTGTTGGATTTGGAATATGAAGCCTATGTTTCAGACTTCGGTATTGCTAAGGTTCTCAAGGTAGACTTATCCAATTTTACTGAACTTGCAGGCACTTATGGATATGTTGCACCAGGTATATAATTCATTCATTATTGTAGCCTTACAAGTTACTCTATATAATTAATTGACTATCTCACATGATCACATATTTTTGCAGAGTTTGCTTACACAATGAAAGTAACCGAAAAATACGACGTGTACAACTTTGGAGTGTTAGCATCGGAAGTGATCAAAGGAAACCATCCAAAAGATTTTCTTTTCTCTATTTCAACTTCGTCTGGCAATATGAACATAGTACTCAATGATGTATTAGATGGGCGAATTCCACCACCTTCACTTGAAACTGAGAAAAAATTGAAATCCATCATGGAGGTTGCCTTTTTATGTTTAGATGTGAATCCACATTCCAGACCAACCATGCATATTATGTCTCAACTTCTATGCAACTAGATCTTGTCTTGCACGGTCATTACACTATTAACTCTTGTTGTCTCAATTTCCTTTTGTTTCAATTTTATATATTTTACATGAACTGCATATTGTTAATGATGTAGGACAATTGGCGTTGGAGTTTGAAGAAGAGATAGACCGAAAACTGGCTAAAAGAGCTGCTCCGAAGAAACGGGCATAACTTTTAGCTCAGTTGTCAGATTTCCTATTATAATATGTTTTCGGAAAGGGTTTTCAGTGCTCCATACCATGACAACTGGGGATTCCCCGGTTGACGTCGTTTACTCCCTCATCGGAGCTGTTTAAGTTAGGTTGTCGGGCGACCGAAAATTTTAGTGTTTTTTCTGTTTTCCGTTTTTTAGTTGACTTTTGTTTAGTATGAGGATATTTTAGTCTTTTTGCTTATTTTAGGATTTCCAGAGCCTATTTAAGGCTCTTTGTTATCAATTTCGAATTATTGAATAATACATTATATTTTGGTTTCAAATTAAATTACTGGTGGATTCCAGTTTCGTATGATTTAGGGTTTACGCTGGTAAACCCTAGAACTTCCGTTCTTCGTCAGTTAATGTGCTCCACTATCAAAGTGTTGTTAAAACATTCTTGATTTTTTACAAGCAAATAAAGTTGTCATTTATTGCACATATGACAACATTCATATACTATTGTGAAATTTTTGTCGACAACATCATATGCATGTTGTTTAATGTGTGCTTTTAAGAAAAAATAAAAAATAAAATTATTTATCCAATTGCAAAATAAAAAGTAGATTTTTGCACAAGTAATAAAGACATGGCAATTAAATACCTCCAAATTGATTTCTCAAATTGTAAATACAATCAAATCATCAAAACTTCAAACTAAAAGTACATATTCATAATACATAAATAAATTACAAATAAACACCGTCCATCCCGTCCGTCCAACGATTAAATTGCATCTACAGCATCCCTGTGATTATTAAATTTTCAATTACAACATGTAAACAAACACAAAGCAAGCAATAAGAATATGGAATTATGAATAAAAACAAAGGGAAAAAAGAATGTTGCATATATTCCCTCATCCCCTCAATTTTCTCACTACTAAGCACAGATTATAAACAATGTTGCATATCACCAGGAAACTACAGAAATCAAGAATAAACTGAGGAAAAAGAAAGAATAAAAAGTGAAAGACAACTTTACCTCTCTGTATCTCAATAAGTAAGCCTTAAGTGGCTCAATGTAGTTCTCAAATCCCAGTGTAGCCACTGGCCAGAGCAAATCATTCCCATTAATTGTCTTCCTCTTCTCTTTCTTACACTTATCACTGGCCTTGCTAAACAAAACAAAACAAAAAATTTCCTAACCATCTTCAAGAAACAGAATCCAATTTCCCAATGCCAAAATACATTTCACAAAACAAACCCATCATTTACAAGAAACACCATTTCAGAATCTACTAATTTCCAAAACACCCAACATAATTCATTAAACAAAAACGCTCAAGTCAAAATTCACCCAAGTGTTCTCTAAATCACCATTCAAAACAATAATACATAGAAAAAAGGGCAAATTTTCGAACATAATAATCAACATTGAATGGAAATTCATTAAAAGTTGATAGTCATGAAAACACAATTCAATGCAACTAAAATAATTTACATGTAATGTCAAACACATTTCTGCATTCCAAGCTGAACAAAGCAAGTTTAACATGCTAAAAGTTAATGATTTTGATAAAAGTTTAACATGCTGAAATTAGGTTTTGTTCTGTGAAAAAAAAAAAAAAAAAAAAAAAAAAGTGAAGTAAAATGAAACAAATTAGACTCGTAGAAAAAATGGAAGCCAATGGGCTTTTTAATGGAAAATTATTCAGCTGGAAGTTGGGCTTTTAAAATCAGGTATTGAGGTTCTTAATTGGAAGTTGAGCTGTTAAAATTGGTCATTACATGTAGTATTTACAACTTTCATACCCCATGTTTGTTATTGAGCCCGTGAATTTGAGAATAATAACTTCATAAATTTGAAAGTTGTCATTTAACCCATTTACCAACTTTCAAAAGGGCCCTTGTTGTTAAAGATAAGTTTTGGTGTAGTGCAGCTACTAACTTGAACATTGAAGTGTGATCACACATTGACCTATTTTCTCTTTTGTAGGCCGATTCGTCACCTGGAGAAAATACTTTTATCAGATTCCAATGACCCACTAGGAAACTCCTTTTTAGCTAGAGGTTATCTCTCAAAAAATCTTCCAGATGTAAAGATTGATTCTCATACACATTGAGGAAATTTCAACATCAAAAAGTAAAGATGAATGCTAATATCACATTATGCAAAGTGATCCATCAAATCAAAGAATAATCACTAGTAAAAATGTGAATTTGTTGTGAAATGATGATTTGAAACGTTATACAATCCTAAAAGAATAAGAAGATACATGACATTATGACAAAGGCAAAATATAATGCATCTTGCACATCTATGATTCAGAAACCAAAAGCACAATGAATAGTGTTTGCCTGATATGAAGTGGTTGGCAATGACAAACAAGAAAAGATCAGGTCATGCAAGACTCAAGAGAGCAGTGTGTTCCAGCAAGCAGTCTCACCTGATCAACAGTCGACTGAGCTTCAGCTTGCTCTAACGCTTTCTTTTGTCTATTCCTTTCTAATAGTTTAGAAACTACCACATTCGGACTGAATTGCATATCTTCCATATGATTTGATGATAGTCAAGACTCAAATAGTAAGACTGCATGCTAAGAAGAGATTTAGACAAAAGAAAATCAAAGAGAATTTCTCAATCAATACCGCCTGTCTGCCCAAATTAGTAATATTACCTGCAGACATTATTTTTCCTGCATATCATACGTATGGGTAAACTAGCTGGTAGCATATTAACACATTTATGATAATCATAATAGGAAAGAAAAAAAAAAAAAAATACATATGTCCAATATCTATGTGAAACATCATTTCAGCAAAAAAAATTGTTCATTAAGACATTTCAACCAGGGTATGCAGTATGTTGATAAAGTATTACTGGTTCCAGAATTTTCATAACCCTCTTGGTAGGTATTGTGCATATCAATTCTGGAAATAAACGGATCTGACCTAAAAGTACAACCAAATGATTTCAGACAAATAAATGTAGATAATACAAGGTGAAAAATGCATTAAGTCATTAGAGCAGAAATAGAACCTAGATATCAACCATGATCTCCAACTCCTATTCATTGCTCATTCACAATGGATTTCTTCATCAAAAGTTGATATTTCGATTCATAACACAATTTGCTTCATATTCAATAACTATCAACCAGAAACACAAATTTTACGAACTACGAGCTCTCAACGGAAAGGACACTTCTCCAAGTTCAACAGAATAAGGAACAACATACCTTTTTATGAACTTCATTTTAGGTAACTTACAAATGGTAGCCAAACTAGTTTTTCTCCGAAGCAAATTCTTGCTTTTCAGTTGGTTAAAAATTTCTAGTCGAGGTTTTAGGCTGTTCTCAACGCTGGATAAAAGCACCGATGGGTGGTTAACTATAAAAGAAGTATCTACATTCGCTCTTCTATGCAGCACTTCGATCACCTCTTTAATCTTCCTCGCAGATACAGCAAGTGCTGGGGGCATCCTCCTAAATACCGAGAGAGTATCATCTTCACTAAATCCTAAGCTCCCAAAAAGCCTCAACTTGCGCTCCCAATTCTCCTTAGTCATCGAACTTATAGTTCGAATAGCAGGAAGAAACCTCTTAGATGTCCTATCTACTCCTAATTCATCTACTCTTCTCACAAAATCCTTCATAGACTCAGGCTGATGGAGGAACAATCTAGGGAAAGTAAACATGTGTTGAACAATCTGTGAAATAGTAATCCCACAACTTTTCGTAAACTCTATATTAGGCATCATAGTCTTTTCCAAATCAGATTTCAAAAACCAAGCAGATGCTTTTAATAATTTAGAAACATCAGCATTGGATCCTAAAATACTTCTCAACACCAAAGTCGATTGTTCAAGGCCATCAGCACTTCTTTTGAAAATCCAGGGAATAGTAGAAATTAAATCAGCAATGTCAGTTGACGAAAACCCCAAGTCTTGAAAAATCTTGATTTTGGGCTTGATAGTATTATCAAGATCAGCGAAGAGAACTGTCGGTGCTTTTTGAATTAGATTCTCTAAATGGGTATTGGAGAAACCGATTTGTTTAAGAAATGACAGCACTGAATCCGAGTTTTGAGGCTCTTTAAGATGACTTCTGATAGACGAGGCTTTTGAGGCGGCTTCCGGTGAAAAATGGTGCTGATTGAGCAAGTAATCTTGTAACGAAACTTTGGTTTTAGTTCCAGTTTTGTGGGAGCGAGAAGAAGAAGAAGATAAAAACAGGAGAGAGATGGAGTATACAAATGGTGGTTTGGATAGTTGTGTAGAGTTGTTGAAAGAGAGTGAGATGAGACTTTTGTAAATGCAGTGATTCATTTTTGTTACAGAGTATAGATTGTAAATTTATAAAACGAAAACTTGCCTGTAATACTGAAATGGAAGGACCTCAATTCTGATTTTTGTTGTACCTCGCACTGGTTCTTGTATTCCTGCCAATTAGGGTTTTTGAATTTGCTTAACTCTTCGGCTATTCCCCTTTGATTTTCATAAATTTTGGGGATTGCAATTCTTGGGTCGAGCCTACTTCATGTCTTTCTTTCCAATTTGAATATGGGCCGAGCCTACTCCATGTCCATATTCGGCCCAAACCTTTGAGAATTAAAATTTGTAATTTATGGAGAATTAACCCATTTGAAAGATCTAATGAAAACTAAACTCATTTTGTCCGGTAAAAAGATAACATTAACCTTATGAAAGTTTAGGGCGTGTCCTATAAACATTTTTCATTTACTGTTTTTCGAAAAGAAAAGCGAAAAAATAAAAATAGTGTTTTTGTTTTCAATTTCGAAATCCGAAAATACGTCTAATAACATATATTGAAAGCTGTATTATGAAAATAAAAACATTAAAAACGTATCCGGTAGATTAACCAAAAAATATCAAAATTTTGACAATAATTCATCCCAATAAATTATCAACTAAATCAAGATTTTTTTTATTTCACATTATAACCTGAAAACAATTTGGTTAAACATTTTATTTAACATTAATTTTTTTGAAAGAAAATCACAAATTATCAACTATTAGATTCAACACTAAACTCATAATTAAGATACAAATATTATTTTTTATTTAATAAATAATAATTTTTTATTAAATATAAATTACATTGAAAATTTTAAAATATAAAAATAAATAATAAATAAATAAAAAGTTCAAAACAAAAGAGCGAATCTACAGAATTGATGGAAGGTCAGATCTGCTCCACCCATGCGGGAGGAGGTGAATTTGCTTCATGGAGAAAATAGGAAGGAGAAGTAAAGAATAAGAAGAAGAAGATGAAGGTTGAAGAACACGATGGAAGAAGTAGAAAGAAGAAGAGGATGGTTGTGTAAAAAAAATAATAATAAATAAAATAAAAATAAAAATAAAAATAAAAATAAAAATAAAAGGTAAGAAAAAAAAAAATTTATGTTTTTTTTTCTTAAAAAAAAAAACAAACATGTTTCCCATGTTGTTCAATTTTAAGACTGTTTTGTTTTTCATTTTGTTTTTTTTTTTTTATTTTTTTGAAAACAAAATGAAAAACAGTTAATGAATGCGAACTCAAAATCGTTTTCGAAAAATAAAAACTAAAACAACCTAAAATGGGAACTAGACAAGCCCTTAAATTTTCAAAATCTCACTCTCAATCTTTCTGTCTTCCTTTCTCTACTTTCTTGACTTCTATTTTCTCGAACTCACTTTCTTTCTCTATATTTCTTTACTAAATATAAGCCAAAAATTTTTATTATTTTTTTTTTTATATATACTAAAACTCATTCTAAGGGATTTAATTAAAAAAAAAAAAAAATCATTAAAGGAAAGAGAACATGCACTAGCATGGGCAATCAACTAGGACCAAAGACTCCATAGATGGAGGACAACACTCAAGCCAAAAATAATCCTTAACGAATGACAAAGCCAACTTAACTAAATTATGAGCGACTACATTCGCTTTCATACAAACAAACGAAATAGAAATAGGTTCACTTCTAATTAACAACGGGATATCACTAATGATAACCTCCACATCAGA
Source organism: Acer negundo (assembly GCA_035582765.1). Taxonomy (NCBI): domain Eukaryota; kingdom Viridiplantae; phylum Streptophyta; class Magnoliopsida; order Sapindales; family Sapindaceae; genus Acer; species Acer negundo. Next base: position 1,254,661 of record CM069231.1, on the reverse strand, counting down.
CCGAAGAGCCACCCCTGACTTGAGTAAATCAACAACAAACTTAGCGTCAAATTCAATAACAACACGAACTAACCCGAAATCAACAGCAAACCCGAGTCCTCGAAGCATGGCCATAGCCTCAGCCACCTGAGGACAGAAGCAAGTAGTGATTGACTGAATAGATGATCCCATAACCAAGCCTTCATGGTTGCGAACAATAATGTTAATGCCAATTCGGTTATCAGCCCCATCAACAGTTGCATCGGTATTGACTTTATAACTCCCCACCACCGGTTTACACCTTTAAATTGCCTGACTCTAAGCCATCCTAGGCTTCTTTAAAGTCTTAGAATTGCTTGAACGAAAATCATCAATAAAATTCGACGACCATCCCATTATATTTTTCTCACACTGCACAGACGCATTATGAACCACTTGGTTCCTTTGCCAACAAATTTGCCAAAAAATAACACAAAATAATTTCTTTCTTCATGCAAAAGAATTAGAGAATAGAAAAAAAATAAAATCTAGAAAATTACCACCTTCAGCCCACTTCAAATCTTGAAAAAAGTAGCAAGAATAACGAAGTGTTTTAAGGTTACAATAGCCCCATAGAGTATGCATCCTCGACTTTGGGTTCCTAGCACAAATGGGGCAGAAGACTTCCGCTAACACACCACACTTTACAATATTCTCAAACGTGGGAATCCAATGGTTGCAGACATTCCAAATGAAAAGTTAAATCTTTAGCAGTATCTTGAGACGCCATAGAAAGTTCCAACATGACTCCAAACCGCTAAGATCAGAAGAACCATGCTTGGAAATAAGATTTTTGGCTACTTTATATCCACTCCAATCCGAATAAATATCTAAATTCTCCAAGTACCATATGAACGAATCAATGGTCCGCGACGAGCCTAAAGGTAAGCTCAAAATAGCCTTAGCATCTTCCTAGATAAATGAAGAATATACAAGCGGTACGTTCCAACCTCCTGAAGGCGAAATAAGCATCTTAACAGTTGCTCTCTCACCTCGAACATGTGGAGAAAGAATCTAAAAAGTGGAATGCCTCGAGATCCACTTGTCATTATACACCAAAACAGACCCACAATCATTTATGCGCTAAAAAGAATCAGCCTCCAAAATACCATGCCCCCAAGGAAACTAATCTAGATAAAACACCATAAAACACCGTGTTTAGCTTCCAGAAAAGATGTAGCAGAGTAATAACAACCTTTCAACACCCTTGTTGCCAGTGAATGCGAATTAGCCACTAACCTCCAGCGTTGCTTTGCAAGGAGAGCCTGATGGAAAATTGACAAATCTTGGAAGCCCAAACCCCCAACCTTATTACCCACACAAAGCTTTGACCATGAACCCAATGAATTTTCCAAGTTGTTTCAGAGCTACCCCACCAAAAACGTCATAGTATATGACGAAATAGCCTGAATAACTGCCATAAAAAAAACCTATTTACCTCCAACCGAGAACAGCTTACTTTTGCACCCACGAACCTTCTCCCAAATTCGGTCCTTAATGTTCGTAAACAAAACCTTTTTATTCATACTAGTAAAGCTATAAAGACCCAAGTATTGCTTATAATAGTTAACCATCTTCACATCTGTAATATTTGCCAACCAGACCCCTTCCGTCCTACTTATAGACTTACTAACATACAAAGCAAACTTATTAAAATTAATCACTTTCCTCGACATTTTCACGTAATCATTCATAACACTGTAGATAGCCACACAATTCTCACTTGAAGCCTTAGCTAATAGAAGGATGTCATCATAAAAGAACAAATAAGAAATTGTGGGACTTGTCCTATTACATTTGAACCCCGAAATTTGTTTATTCACAAACGATATATTAAATAAATTGGAAAAGCCCTCTGCACAAACCATAAAGAGGTACGGCGACAAGGGATCGCTTTACCATAAACCGCTGGAAGGTCTAATATTCCAACAAATATCACCATTGAGAAGAAAGGATAATGTCATCGACGACACAAAATGCATAATTCTTTCAATCCATACCTTACAGAATACCAATTTGGCTATCATTTTAGCCAAAAACTCTCACTCCACTCGATCGTAAGCTTAGGACATTTCTAATTTTATAACCATGGACTCGACTTTTCTTTTTCTGTTTCTCAACAAATGAAAGCATTCAAGCCCAATAATAGCATTATTTGAAATGAGGTGACTCAAAATAAAGGCATTTTAGGCTTACGAGATAATCTTACTAAGAACAATTCTGAACCAATTTGCTATTGCATCAACCACAATGTTATACTCCATATTACATAAGCTTATGGGTCTAAAATTCGACATACATTTCGCCTACTACACCTTGGGAATAAGTGTGAAAAGAGTGTTGTTTACCATCTCCATGGAGTCCCCCTCATTTAGGCAGCAAAAAACATATTTTAGTCACACTATCCCCCACCATGGTTCAATATTTTTAATAGAGCATAGCATCTAAACCATCAAATTCAAGGCCTTGGTAAGAAACATATCAAATGTTTCCTTATGGACTTCTTTTATTATAAAAGGTCTATCAAGGAAATTTCAGCTTCTAGACGACAACTTCTCTTAATCATAATTTATAACTCTCTCAATATCGCCAACATAAGGCTTAGACGATCAAAATAAATTATCAAAATACTTAGCTCAGATCCTTCCATTTTTTTTTTTTTTGTATCAAACAGCCTTTACTTGAGATCATATTTCATACTATATTGTCCTACAACAAATGGCATTATCCCAACCTTCCGATTCATAACTCCATTGTACATTTATGGGTAATTCTGAATACATGTATTTCCATATTAAATTCCTCTAAGTGGTTGCTACAATAACAATGTATTCTTTCAGCTCATATATGTTCCATGGAGGCCTTCTAGACTGTCATATTTGTTACTGCTGTTGATTTCTAGCATGACCCATAGGACTATGCCTAGCTATTTTATTAAAATTAGACAAAGGTGACATTGACATTGGCATTTCTTGAATCTCCTTAGTTAGCTAAATATGAGTGGAGTTTAGCTTGTTTGAATATGACATTGTTAATTATGCTCAACAGGGGAAGCTCTCAATGGATAACAGCAGAGACAGATATGTGATCTTGCATACCTCTTGGTATCCTAACCCTTATCTGATACCTAGATTGTTGGGATACAAAATGTATTGTTAGCAAAGAGACATCCAGGACAAAACATTTGGATCTTAAGGCTAACAATTGGTTAGGAGAAAGATTTTGAGTGGTTATATTCTCATTGACATGTGGTGGCATCATATTCCTTAAGATGATTCCCAAGTCTCTCAACTTGCTATTATAGCTTTCTGGTAGTCTATCTATGCAAACCTTCTTCCAATGAATCTTATTACTATACGTTACAGTTACTTCTACCATCTATCTTAATCTCTTCATCTATAGCCTGTTCAGAGCCAAATTGAGCTGCAAGTGAAGTTCCTTTAGTTACTAACATAAAATCAGTTCCTTCATCCAATATATATGAAGATACTCTCCTAATTCATTACCTTTATGAGGACTGGATTAGTAAAGAATCTATCCAATTTAAGTTTATGATATAGGCAAAGTGTTGGTTGCAAGATTTTCAATATCAAAAACTGTACTTCCTATAGTTGAAAATAAATGAAATACATAGATCATAATCCCTTAAAATGATAGAAATTATAAGGATAACAGGCGTAAATAATACTTACCATCAGATCACCATAAGTCCAAGAATTATATGAGATCAAGTGAATATCATTCACTACATTATCCAAAGATATTTTCAGACGTAATTTATTAACAGTTGGCAAGCCATCTATATTCCGAGTAGTAGATTGTTGCTAAATCGATTCTTTCCATCACTGTCAATAGTACTTATAGAGATAATAAACTTTAATAGTATACCATGGATGTGGAGTATACAGTGAAAAGTGGTTATAAGGTGGGATTGTCTTTCGACACACAGTCGAGTATCACTGGAATTCAAAGATCAGGTATGTTGCAGAATAATGTTTAGGGTTTGAAGATGTTGTCTAAAATGAAAATATTTCTATGGAGAGCTTACCGAAATTGGATTCCAACTATAGTTAATCTCGCAAACAGAAGGTTCCGGTTATTGATTTGTGCCTTGTGTGTAAAAAATTCTCTGAGACCACAGTTCACTCCTTATGGGGTTGCTCGGAGTTTAAAGGTGGTACATAATGATTGTGGTTTTATGAAGGCTATTTGGTGTCATAACAAGGTGAGCTTCATATATTTTTTACAGTTATGTTTTAATATTGAATAGTGATGAAATTATTGTATTTAGTATTGTTCTGTAGCATTAATGGTATCTACGAAATAGCAATGTGCATGGGAATGATCAACTTGTCATGGTTAGGGCTGATTAACTGCTTTAGTGCGATGTTTATGCTTGGTTTGTTGATTTTTGAAGAATTATTAGAAGGCTACTACTATAGAAGAGATTTGTAGTGGTTTAATTGGTATTTGAGATGTGAGATGGCAGCCTCCAACAGATGGATTCTATAACATAAATTATAATGCTTCTTTGGATGTGGCTAATAATACGATCGGGGTGAGACTGGCTAATAATAGTTTCATTTCCACACTTGGTGTAGCCCTCATTTTCTATTGTTTTGCATTCGTTTTTTCTGGTAAAACCGAGTATTTAATAGTCAAATAAGCTTGTACAGGTTATTAAAGCTTTCTAGGGGTGTTCATGCAAAGTTAGAAGATTTTGAAGCTGAATTGAAGACTTTGAAGATTAAAGAAGGCAATGTGTGGTACGTGCCTTAAAACGTACCGCAAAAAGACTCTAGAGATGTGCCACAGTACATGTGTTGAAGTGTACCACACATGTACTGTGATTTTACTCCAGAAGTTTGGTGTGATACGTTGAGTTGAACTGTACCATGCCAGTACCGCAATTTAGGCATGCCAACTCAGTATTTCTGTGGGATTCATGCCCTAATTTTGTACACTTATAAATATATCATCTTCTCTAGCTTTGAAGCACCTCTCCACGACTCTTGAGTTCTAAAACTTTCAAAATACCATCTTTAACGTAGTTCTCTACCAAATCACCAAAACTCATCCATCAGATCTTCACCATATCACTAAATCCAACCAAAACCCCTAACCATCCACCTAGTTCCATCATCAAGCAACCATCTTGGAACAAGGGAGTTGGAGGAGGGAAGCAAGATAAGAAGGTTCCAAGCTAAAGGAAGAGGATGAACTCCGAAATCGTTTCTTTCATATCTTTTTCTCTTTTATTATTGTATAAGCCATGTTTAGTGCATATTTTACAGGCTAATTGGAACTGATGCCCCATAAACTCTTCCAAAATATATACTATGCCCTTTATATATATATATATATATATATATTTTTTTTTTTGCCACTAAACCCCTTGAACTTTCGTTTTTCGGCAAACACTTGGGTTTTTTGTCCCCTTTGAATGGGCATCTACAATAGGCATTTGCCAATTTGTGAGAGTTTAGGGGATTTAGTGGCAGAAAAAAAAAAGTATAGAGAACATAGTGTCTATTTTGGAAGAGTTTAGAGGGAATCAGTTCCAATTAGCCTATTTATATCTTGAATGGATTTTACTTGTATTATGAATTAAATATCTTAAGCTAAAGCCAAGATAAAACCTATTTCATGACTATTAAATAAAGACTTTATATTTATATGATTGTGCTTGTGTTCATTGTATGGAAATTTTGTATGTTTAATGCTTTTGAGTGATTTGATGTCATTTGAATGATATTTGATTGTTGTGTTATGGACCGAGAGGAGAAGCACACAATGTGCTCAACAAAATGCCCAATGCATGTCTAATAAGGTAGAGATACGCGAGGCTAGCTTACATAACCCATTTATGTGTGCCATAGCTCTTAATGAATTCATGTGCATTTCTTGTAATCATCAAGAGATAGATTATAGGTTTATGTGGGTGTAATCTTTGTTGCTCGAGAGAGAATAAAGGCTAATTGTGGGTTAACACGGGTGTACAATAATCTAATTATATGATAATCTAAACTCCAAATAGGATTGGATAGGTGAAGTCAAAGCCTTAGCTATCTCATTTATTACACTACCATCAAATTCTCTTGTATGACTTGCTTTAGTTTAATTGCTTAGTAATTTGTTTTAAATTAGTTTAAATTTTAGTAGTTAAAGCAACAATCATCATCAGATTTTGTTGTCCAAATAGTAGTCACTCTAATCAATTTCGGTAATTAACACCCAATCCTTGTAGGAATGAATCTTATTTGCATTGTGCTACATACATCGGTCTCATACGATTGCGAGTTGCATTTTGTATGTGTTCAGGCGGTTATGGCAGTGCGTACTCAGCGTATCCGTGCGACCTATGGCCCTCTTGTGGCAGAGGCAACCGCTATGTTGCGAGGAATTACGCTTGCAGTTGAGACTGTGTTGTTGAGTCAAATGCTTTTGCAGTGGTTAATTTGGTGAATGCAGGAAGCAGCCTTTCAACGGCGGATATTGGTGACAATATAATTGATTGTCTAAAGGATATTATGGGAGGCTCGGTGGCGTTTGTGTCCAAAGAAGCGAATTATGTCTCACACACTCTTTCAAAAATGGCCTTAGGTGTTGATGAAGACCTTGTTTGGATGGAGGATTTCCCTCCGTGTGTGAAGCGGTATTTATTGGAAGATTTTCCAACCTAATTGTTTTGGTTTTATTGCTTTGTTTTGTTTCCCCATCCAAAGTATAAATATATATAGTGGTTCTCTAGTAAGGATGTCTTGAAATTATAATTTCAGGACGTCCAACCACAGCCACACATTCACATTGGGTGTAGGTATGTGTTAATGTGAGGTTGTAGGCCCAATGTGAATATGTGATTGTGGTTGAACATCCTGAAATTATAAAATTAGGACTTCATGACTAGAGAATTATTCTATATATATATCAGTCTTTCTCTCCTTAGAACCAACTGATCTTATTTATATCAATTCTACAACTATCAACCATTGAATTCACATACTTCAGCTTAGTCAAAGTCTTCTTAAACTTAATCAATAACTCACAAGTCTCGTCATAATATTAAAAGTTCGGTTCGATTCCGAGGAAAAAAAACTATATATATATACTGAGTCCAAAAAATTTCTAACACTTTTTGGAGGTGGCTTTTCAACACTATTTTTATTTTAATAACTTATATTTAAAAGGCACATATTATGGTGAACAAACAAACCCCCCCACAGTAACCTTCTTCACCATTTTGTTTTTGTTTTTTTTTTTTTTTTTCAAAATCCTATATCAATAGAGGTGGAACTGATGAATCGACGAACACACATACACTGACTAATCGACGAACACACGTACACCGACAACGACGGTGGACCATGAACACGCGTACGTTGTTGTCAACGACCACAACCAAACACAATAGAGACTTTTGGTTTCTCTGAAAAAAACGAAGTATATAACTTTTTCTAAAAATGAAGGGTTTCAAATTGGGGATTCGGGATTGGAGAAGATGAACATAACAGAAATATGGGAGTACAGAACAACAACCCAGAAGTCTCGAAAAGCAATCACAAAGTCACGGAACACAAACACAAAGTCTCAGAAACACTGGGTGCGTTAGCGCAGCGCCGCTAAACTAATCCATTGAAGATGCATTGATAATGTTATGAAGTTGATTTTGTTCGATTTCGAACTCCATTGGAGGTCTGTTACATACCTTTATGAAGAAGATAAAAGAATAAAAAAAAAATTAAAAAAAAAAAAACTGAAAAGTAAATAAAAAATAGAGTAAAGTAAGGTATTTTTAGAAGTCACTTACTTTGGTGCCTTTAAAACATAAGTTATTAAAGTGGTGATAGTCATGAAACACCAACTTTAAAAAGTGATAAAAATCCCTATTTCCTATATATATATATATACCACCCTATTAAACTTATATAATGTGGATGTGTAAATTTTATTGAGTTAGAGGCTTGAAGAAGAAATTCCAGCATGGCTGAAACTATAATTTTGTAAGCAAGATAGAGGAAGGTTCTGCAGTGGCCCACATCCTAGTAGTGTTAAAGGTATGGTCCCTTGGTGTAGTGTTCAGGCGGTTATGGCAGCGAGTACTCAACGTATCCGTGCGACCTACGGCCTTCTTGTTGCAAAGGCAACCGCTATGTTGCGAGGAATTACGCTTGCAATTGAGACTAGATTGTTTAGTCAAATGCTTTTGCAGTGGTTAATTTGGTGAATGCAAGTAACCCTTTGACGACGGATATTGGTGACAATATTATTGACTGTCCGAAGGATATTTTGGGAGGCTCGGTGGCATTTGTGTCCAAAGAAGCGAATTATGTCTCACATACTATCAACTATTGAATTCACATACTTCAGCTTAGTCAAAATCTTATTAAACTTAATCAATAACTCACAAATCTCGTCATAATATTAAAAGTTTGATTCGATTCTGAGGAAAAAAAAACTATATATATACCGAGTCCAAAAAATTTCTAGCACTTTTTGGAGGTGGCTTTTCAACATTATCCCAATAACTTATGTTTAAAAGACACATATTATGATGAACGGACAAAAATACCCCCCCACAGTAACCTTTTTCACGATTTTTTTTTTCTTTCAAAATCCTCCATCAATGAAGGTGGAACTGACGAATCAACGAACACACATACACGGACTAATCGATGAACACACGTACACCGACGACGACAACGGTTGACCATGAACACGCATATGTTGTTGTCAACGACCACGACCAAACAAAATAGAGACTTTTGATTTCTTTGAAAAAACAAAGTATGTAACTTTCTCTGAAAACGAAGGGTTTTAAATTGGGGATTCAAGGTTGGAGAAGATGAACATAACAGAAACATAGGAGCACAGAACAACAACCCATAAGTCTCGAAAAGCAATCACAAATTCTCGGAACACAAACGTACACAAAAGTCTCAGAACACAAATACAAAGTCTCGAACGCACAAATACAAAGTTTCAGACAAACAAACACAAAGTCTCGGAAACACTGAAAAGTAAATAAAAAATAGAACGCACAAATACAAAGTTTCAGACAAACAAACACAAAGTCTCGGAAACACTGAAAAGTAAATAAAAAATAGAGTAAAGTAAGGTATTTTTGAAAGTCACTTACTTTGGTGCATTTAAAACATAAATTATTAAAGTGATGATAGTCTTGAAACACTAACTTTAAAAAGCGACAAAAATCCCTATTTCCTATATATATATATATATATATATATATATTTATATATACCACCCTACCAAACTTATATAATGTGGATGTGTAAATTATATTGAGTTAGAGGCTTAAAGAAGAAATTCCAGCATGGCTGATACTATAATTTTGTAAGCAAGATGGAGGAACCACAGCCCAGTAATGTTAAGGGTAGAGTCCCAAGGCAGAAGATATGCACCTATCTTCATTGCCGAATACGAGATGCTCAGGCTTAGAATGCTCAGATGCATACAGAAAGAGAATATGAATCATGCATCATCATTATTTAAGATAACACTGTCTTAATTCAAATAAAATAAAATCAATTAAAGTAAAGATGAAAATGATTGAGCAGATTTAGCATCTCACTTTGTTAATCATGCATCAACAATGGGTTGCATTATGAACAAGGGCCCGTCTTGCCTAGTTCTTCATCTTTTCTATCATTCTTCTTAAACCTAACATTTACTTCAAAAATGATTTCTCTCAAGCCTTTTACAGTGATTTCAAGATCAAATATCATTTAAAATTCAAAATGAGTTGGTTGAAATGTTTTCAACATCATATTTTTGACATAAATCCTAACATATATAGTTCAAATTTTGAAAACTTAATGCTCCTTTTATATGTCACTATTATATAAGAAAATTCTACAATGAAACTCTAGATTAATTATAATATTCTTGTTTTTTTAAGTATTGCAACAAATTTTGATACCGAACAATCAGGGTTTATTATGACCTACTGAGATCAAACACTATATAAGTCATCTAATATTTATTCTAATAATGGGAGATATTTACTCTCATAACGCTGGATAGAAAATTCTCCACACATGCTAATACAATATATATATATATGATGAGACTAGAAACCCCACCGCTATAAATTTGTATCGAGTATTGACTAATTGTTCCTGAAACCATAGAGAAGAAAATAGGTGCGGTGAATCGGTGATATACTACTTATCCAATATGTACCACATCCGATATTTGGTGGGGATTTTTTTTATTTTTTTTTTATTTATTTTTTTTTTTAATGTCGGGTCAAAAATGAGTCTTCGGTAGTGCGTGATAAACGAGGTCTTCGGTGGCCTAATTCTGGGGATGAGTGTCTCTTACAAGTGTAAAAATAAACCGGCAGATTAGTTTTGTGTTGGATTTGTAAAAGTGAGAAAAATTTACCTTTGATTGAGGTGAAATGAAGTTTATATAGTGTCTTGTTGACACTGAAGATGTCATGTTCCACCTTATTGGTTGAGTTTGACAAATGTCATTATCTAGGCAACAGGTGTCGCACTGCATGCAACAACACCAACGTATGGTCGGTGGTTCATGGTTCCGAACATCGAGCCTCCGAAACAAGATCGGAATAGTATACCTGAGGTAAGTTGTTTAGATGTTTTAATCACGTTTCCGTGGTTCACAAACATGTCCAGCAATAAATAATGGTCTGATCAGGAACCAGGCCCGGCCCTACGGGGGCCAAGTGAGGCAACCAACTAGGACTTCCCAAGATATAACCCATGTATGATTTAAACATGTTCCACCTTATTGGTTGAGTTTGACGATTATCTAGGCAAGATCGGAATCATGGTTATCGAGCCTGAGAATAGTATACCTGAGGTAAGTTGTTTAGATGTTTTAATCACGTTTCCGTGGTTCACAAACATGTCCAACAATAAATAATGGTCTGATCAGGAACCAGGCCCGGCCCTACGGGGGCCAAGTGAGGCAACCACCTAGGACTTCCCAAATTGTTAAAAAAAAAAAAGAAAAAAAAAAAGATTTAAGATATAACCCATGTATGATTTAAAACTATCAAACTTATAAATGAGTTTAAAATAGATCCATTAAAAATATTTTTTTAAAAAAAAAACTAACGAACTCATAAATAAGTTTAAAATAGGCCTGATGAACATATAATTTTTTTTTAAGAAAATTCCACAAATTATAAAACTCAATTATTATTCTCAAATTCTTTTACCAAATCAAACGTGGGTTAAATCCTAATCCTAATCCTAATATTTTAAAAAATATATATGCATATAACAGGAAAACAACATTATAACATTACTCATATCACTTATCACAACAAGAAGAATACATTAAACGAAAATCAAAAATAAAAAAATAAAAAAATCAAATTCTCTTAAATCTTGCTACGAAAATTCATAATTAAGATACAAAATCTCAACTTAAAATATCAAGGGCCCATAAATTCATTTTCCATAGTTCACCTCGGGTCCCGAAAATTTCAAGACCGGCCCTATCAGGAGCAAACAACACTATTAGTTTTAAAGCTAATATTAACTTCTCGGCCGGTTCCTACCATTTTCTAGCATCCCTACATGTCTCACTAATTCAATAAGTACTTTGCATATTATATTAATTTATTATATATTTCCTACCTAACTTGAGCCTAATTAGCTTGCTCGGCCCGCATATGCTTTTGAGTCTGGTCCTTGAAAGCAATACAAAATAAAAAGAGAACCGAATACGGCTTACCTAGTTACCTTGGCTAATGTGTTAAAAAGTACGTCTTACATCTCTGATTTCCCATACCATTCTGCAACATTTTTCAGTTTGACCATTAATTCCTCAACATTTATTTTGTACTACTGCCAAGTTCTGGTTTAAGATGGCACGTACAATAAGTGATCAGCAGATCGATACAATCTGAGAGAAAGCTGTGTTAATACAATAGCTTTTGATGGGTCCTCAACAAAAGTCATAGAACTTGGGTATGGCCAAGCTGATAAAGAAGCATGTACGCATGCATGCAATAAATATATATATACAATAGAACATGATCAATTGATCAGTACTGCGCTGTAACTCTGTAAGTGTAAGCTAACTATTAATTACTATATATAGAATTATTTTGTCAAGTAGTGGCCCCAGTTTAGCTAACTATTACCAAGTTTGAAAAATGACAAACCAAACAAGCTAGAAAGTAGAAACTAGCTTGGGGGGAAATCAAAAATGGGGTTGCTATAGATATATACCCCACAATTCAAAAAGTCATCAATTTAATTTATAATTATAACAATAACAATAATGACAGAAATGATAAAGAGATATGCAGAGAACTATAGAAGAGTGAAGAGAGTACTATTATTATTATATATATATATATGTTTTTTTTTTTTGAGAGAATGAAGAGAGTACTAGAGTTGATGATTCCATCGTGGAATTAATAGGTCCCAAAACAAATTAAAGCAAAGAAAGTCTAATCAAAACGCAACATGTAGTGGGCGGAGGTGGAAAGGGCCATGGCCAGTCTCCTTCTCATGCTCTCAAGTGCATTAACACCCTCATCATGCCTTCCTCACCACTTTATATATATAATAACAAAGATTATTGTTCAATCGAAGCTTAATATTCCAGAAAATTACTCCACTTATTGAGCTAAGAATTTAAAATGATTTATTCGTGTAACAATGATCACTTAATCCGTCCAATTGTGAAGCTAATTTGCTTTTGGTTTTGGTAAGCCAAATATATATTGTTAATTATTAAATAAGAGAGAGTTAGGCATGAGTTGAGAGTCGTGTATTAATTATCTAATCTAGCTAATTAACATATATTGATAATATTTTAATGTAATTTGGTGAGGGTGTGGGTGTGGTTGTGGTTGGTACCAATACTTGAGATATATGGGGCAGTAGGAATATATAGTTATATGAGTAATGAAACATTGAATGAAGATGTAACTGGCATGGCCTCACAAGTTGAAGGCATGATTGGATCATGAAACAATGCTCGTGACCTTTTACTTTTCGCATTTCAACTTTTCTTTAATCTCACTATTTTTAAAATGTGTTTTGGCAAACATTAGAAATAAAAAAAAGTAAAGGCTAAGAAAGAAGCTCGCTTGTTTGTGAGCTGTTTGAGTCTGTGACCCCATTTTTCAAAGAGGGAGGCAAAAAGGAGTGTTAGAAAAATGAAGAAACAGATGGTAAAGAGATCATGAACAAACACTAAAAAAGGCAAAAGCAAACAGCAAAGCTGTAAATGCTTCTCCTTCTCTTCCCTTTCTTTTAAAATACCTTCCAACTTCCAAACACATTTCAATTTCATAAAGCTTTGTCTCTGAACAAACAAGTTTAACCATGAAGGGAAGAGAAACCAGAGGAGCTCCAGCAGCAGCAGATTTGTTGGTATGTTTTCCTTCTAGAGCTCATTTAACTTTAATGCCAAAGCCTATATGTAGCCCAGCAAGACCTTCTGATCCCAACAACCGCCACAATCACCACCACCATCACAATCACCACCACCACCACCACTCTCACCACCCAAAAAAATCAACCACAAGAGGTGCTGGTCAAGCTAGTCCTATGTTATGGGCCAAAAGCAAGTCAATGGAGCCTGACATTTCAGAACCAACCTCACCGAAAGTGACCTGCGCCGGACAGATCAAAGTCAGACCCAAAAGCAGTGCATGCAAGAGCTGGCAATCAGTGATGGAAGAGATTGAAAGAATTCACAACAGGAGAAAAGACAAGAAAAAACCCACTTGGGTTGAGTCCATTGGTTTCAAGAAAGAGGTCATGCAATTCTTGACATGTTTACGAAACATACGATTCGATTTTCGTTGTTTTGGCGCTTTTCCTCAGACGGATATAACAACCGATGATGAAGATGATGAAGAAGAAGAAGTAGAAGATGAACAAGAATATCAAGAAAAACATGTAGTAGCTGTTGAGGGAAGTGACGGTAGTAGTGAGTCTTCAAGAACTGTTTTCTCTAAGTGGTACATGGTATTACAAGAAAATCAAAACAATAAATTATATACAGAAGGGATAATGAAGAAAGAAAAACAGAGGTCTTGTGTTGTTGATAATGATGATGATGATTCCTCAGCCTCTGCTGCTCCTGTTGTTCCTCCACCAAATGCTCTCTTGCTTATGCGAAGCAGGTCTGCCCCTGCTAAGAGCTGGTTAGAAGAGAAACAAGAAGAAGAAGCTGCACAAAATAATGAAGATCATGTTGAAGAGAAAGAAGAGAAGAAGAAAACAAGGAATAATTTACAGTCATTAATGGAAGAAGAAACCAGAAACAATAAAGAGAACTTGGTGGTTAATATGGCATATGACACTGATTACTACAAAATTTCAACTGATATTGCAAAAGAGACATGGGTTGTTGGAGGCATCAAAGATCCATTGTCAAGAAGTCGAAGTTGGAAAAGATGATCATCATGAATATCCCGGTGACTACTACTCTTTCTTTCTTTTTCTTTTTTTTAATTTTTTAGATATTTTTATATCTGTCTTCATAAATACTTTGATGGTGTTTGTTGTTCAAAATATAATATTTTCCCTAAGTTGTTGTTTGGTAACTGGGAAAACCAATCCTGATGATCAGATTTTCTATATTGTAATTTGTATCAGATTTGTACAGCTTTTCTTTCCTTTGATTGGAAAAGATTTTGCTGCCCTTGTACATTTTCTGTTTGTATTTTACTACCTTAATTAATAAATAATTTCTCTATACATTACACTGGATAGTGCTTAATTGTTTTGTAATTGAATCTGTTGATTAATGAGATCTATAAATCTGTATTATCCGAATCCAATGATCCAGTCACATGTGCTTGGTATTTATACGTACAAAAAATCCAATCACAATGTCACATGTATTTTGATCATGATCCCTTTACCATTTATATATAATTCTTTAATTTGTCCTTTAGCTACCTATTTACATCATATTACTAATAACTTATCTGGATACTTTGGGATCTGAAGCCGGCAAAATAAAAGGATGGCTGGTGATGTGATGTGAATTTTATAGTGAATATGGTGATTTATTTTTATTTTTTAATTTGATTTAACTGTATTTGATTACAGTATTAATTAACTTCTCTGGGTTGAAGAAAGAAAATGAATCAAAAAGAGGAATGCCCGTTGTTCTAATAATTATGATTCATAATGATGTCCTCTATCATGCATGCCGAGACATCTGACCACAAATTGATGAATTCTGCTCCTTTTATGTTGCTTAATTTATACTTTATCGTCTGACAATGTTTTTCTATATGATAAACCATAACAAATCTCTAGTTAATTAATCCCTAATTGTGAGCACTAATACTATACCTCCCCTATTAGTTCAGACGGTGTACACCTTTTAATATGTATACATTTTATATATATGTGTAAAAAGTTTTTTCATTTAACATATACGTAGTGTCTGATCTTAGTAAATCTCGATATCCGTTTAGTGAAATAATGAGTTTAGTTAATAAGGCTAATTGTTATTATTATCTTTGTTTAAAATTCATTCGCATGGGAGAAATTTGGTTTATATTTGTTTTAATAATTTATTTTTGAATGCAAGATGAGTTAAATGGACCTCCTGTAAAAGATAAGAAAGAAAAAAAACTGTGATTGTGTTGAAAATTTATTTTTATTTTTTCTCTTTATTTGTTATTTTAGTAGCAAATGGCTAGTTTTCCACTTTCTTGCTCTCCCAAATATTTGCTCGATTAATATGGTGAAATTGTCAACAGAGACGTAACTCAGCTGGTAGATGAACGAGCTTGAAACTTAGACAAAAGACTGTTAGATCAGCGACTTGAATCTTACTAAGAGCGAAAGCTTTCAAAAAAATATATCTGGTCACAGATCAATAGATATTGTCAAACCCATAACCTCATAACGTAAGTAGGAGGGACAAACCACTAAGTGCTTGATAAGTCAATCTCATCTTATCTAATTGATTTCTATGTTATAATGAGGTTTTATTAACTAGAATCAATCTATATTTATAAGGTTGTATTCACATATATGTATATTAGAATTGAAATTCTATAATACTGTGAATTACCCCCTCCTCATATTCCGAATTATTGTAATATTTTATTAAAAAAGAAAAAGAAAATACTAGTTCCACAAAGAAGCGAGTTGTCTTTGCTACATCCTACTTGTCCAGCTCAGGAGACAGACCGAGATTCGCCGAGTCCTAGGCGTATTTTATCGACTGCGGCCCATTTAGGCCCAATCGTTTCCAATACGTGAAAGGCAACAATGGAAAAAGCCAGGCCCCATGGTCATTATTGATTCTTCCATCTCAAACAACATTTACATGACACGAGAGAGACTGAGATTTCAAAAGTATCATTATCAAACTGGATTTTTGGTATCAAAAGTATGGAATAGGAAGCATAAAGGACTGCACAAACTTTGCTTTAAGCATCCAGTCAAACACGATAAAAAGAAAAAAAGAAAAAAAAAACAAATTACTTCATCTCTAATCTATATTTCTTTTCATTTAATTGACTTTCCTTCTGTTTATAGATTCCCTCTCTCAACCTTTTCTGCTTAATATGCCGACAAAGCTTTAGAGGCCCATTAGATCACATTTCATTCCTAGACTCTCTTGTTTCTTTCTAAAGTGAAATCTTATGTGCCCGTGACTACACAAAGATTTTCTGTTAATGTTTTTATCTTAAGGAACTAATTATAGCTTCATCCCAATTAAATAATTATGTTTGAGGGTAAAATTTGCCAACCTACACCATCGCTTAATGTGGTTAAGTGGTAAGAGCACTCATTCAATCTGATTTATAGGTTTGCCGTCACTATAAATAATATATCAAAAAATAAAATTGTCAAACTAAAAATGTTAAATGATACTCATTTAGCCGTCAATGTTTCATATTCAAGTCACTACAATAATATATATACTTCTATGTATACTTCGATGTTGTTATTGAACGAGGTTACTAATGTTTGGAGTCTCTTTTCATGTTTAGTATTTCCATGATTACTGGTCAACTACTCCAATATTGACCAAACTTTCTATTTATTTCACCTTTCTTTATTACGAAGATAAATGACATTCAATACAAAGTTACAAACATGAGAGTGAGACTAAAAGAGACCGTTATCAAAAGAATCAAGTTCAAGTTCACAATATTTTGTTATAGTAAAAACAGCAAGCTCTTTCTAATCAATCTATTACTGTTCTTTTTACCTAATAAACAAACTATCATGACCAAATTGTATTTTTAGTATCAAAAGTATGTAATAGGGAGAATAAAGGACTGCACAAACCTTGCTTTAAGCATCAAGTCAAAGACAATAACAAAAAAAATTAATAACAAAAATCATCATCAAGAATCAATAAATAATTCATCTCCAATATCTCTCTTTTTAGTATCTGAATTGTTGGTTGTGCCGCATAGATTCCCTTTTAACTTTTTTCTACTTAATATGCAATGCCGGCAAAGTTTTAGAGGCCATCAGCTCAAATTCCAGTTCTTGGTTCCAAATTTGCTGTTTAATGTTCTATCTATTTATAAATATATCTTCAACTGCTGTACAATTTGACTGATTTTTCCAACAAATCAGGGTTGTTTGCAGGAATTTCTTTGACTCTTGATCCGTTTCTGTATATCTTGAAGGCTGGAATCGAGTTCACACCTTCTGATTTTGCTAAGTATGGGTGGTCTTCAATCTCCACCTAAATTGTCAACAACAAATTAATAAATGTGTCAGAAAATTGTACAATCAAATATAATAGACAGATGATTTTATTTTCAATTCTGAAATTTAATTCCAAACCTTGAGGAAGTTGACAGATGGGTATCTCTTGCAAACTTGCTCCATTAGATGCAATACTTGCTTGTGATTTGCTTTGTTACAAAACAGTACCACAGCCATCCCTGTCATCATTTACAGGAAACATCAATTTTACTCATCAGAATTTGAATCCATTATAATAAATTCTGAAGAATCATTGAGATATATAATATATAACTTACCAGGTGATGTTACAAAGTGTCTAAAACGTTCATTGCTAGTGATGAAAACCAAATTCGAACCGAATTTCATGTCCTTGACATCTTCACCGCGTTGCTTTTTGAGCTGTACTCGTGCCTCAAACAATGCCCGTCCCACCTCCTCGTCTCCTGGAATTTCTCTAATCAACATCTCGTAATCTTGAATCGAAGCTTCCCATCTTTCCAGCTAATAACACACACCAAACAAGAAATACCATAAGCACTTTTCCCTTTTTTTACTTTTTATTTTTACCACACAAAAGCAAATCTATTACATTAACTTTGTATAAAAAAAAAATTAAAAAAAAACAGAGTCAATTTATAATTTAAGTAAGCAGTAATGCACCTTGGAATTGCAATCTGCTCTGCGCAGCCTGGCCTTACTGTAAGAAGGTTGCAAATTAAGAGCTGTAGTGCAATCTTCGACAGCCTTTTCGTATTGGCCAAGCTTGGATCGACAAGCTGCTCGATTGCATAGTAAGATTGAGTTGTGTGGATCGTGATCTAGGCCTTCACTGTACAAAGTGCAAGCTTCCAAGTATTTCGATGCCTTAAAGAGCAAGTTACCGCTCAATCTCGCTGAAGCTGTTGCCCTAGCCCTCTTTGATACCATAATCACCTCCTGGTTGTTCGGATCAAGTTGGACTGCATACTGAGCTGCTTTCACAGAATCTTCAAACCTATTCATCACAAAATTAATCCTAATTAAAATGAATCCTGCATCAAAAATCAAAATATTACACACTACTATGAAAGATAAAATATGTTTACTAACCTGCCGGAAGCCATGTAAACTTGTGCCTGAATCATTAATAGATACGCGCTACCAGCATGACCAAACAACTTTGGAAATGACTTGCTGCAGAATTTTGGTCTCTTCCGGTGGGTGGCATAGGCCTCTTCATGTCTTTGGAGCCTTAAATAGGCCTCAACTTTTAGAGCAAATACCTGTACATATAATTTGGGAAGTAAATCACACGTCACGCGTAAACTTAGACTTACATTTTGCAAGAAGAGGAGACTAGAACAGGGAAGCTAACCTGTGGAGCTGAATCAGCACCAAATGTTATTGCATATTGAGTCTCCTTTAACAAACCACTCCAGTCCCTTAACTTCCGAGCTTCGTTGCATCTAATGAGGTGTTTCTGAACAGCTTCAGCTCTAGCAATGTCTTCCTTTTCGACAAGGGATCCTGAGTTTTTATAGTGATATGATGCTCTCTCTGCCTCTCCTAGCCTGAATGAGATAAAATTCACATAATTGATTAATGAAACTCAAATAAAAATATAAGATTCTAAGTTATCATTTCTTTCAAGGTTGTGTCAAATAAAATACCTGAGATATAGTGTTGCCAAACGGTGATGGGCTCTGTGATAAGAAGGATCAATTCTAATGGCTTCTTTGCACTCAACGAGAGCTTCCATTAAGCGGCCTAAACCTATCAAAGCTGCACTTCTATTGCTTCTGTATGTTGCTTTATTCGAATTAATAGCGATTGCTCCCTCATATAAAGCCAAGGCATCTTCAAATCTTCCTTTCTTGTATGCTTCATTTCCCATGTTCTTCAACACCTCAGGATCCAGTTTATTCATCAGACTTTTTAATTGTGGAAGCTCGCCGCTAGGCTGCCTCACGATGTTTCCCATAACACCATTTCCACCAAGTTTACCGTGGCCATTACTTTGCTTAGCCTTGGAGTTGGAATTCACTTCTTGAAGATTCTTATAAAGGTAATCAACAGTCTTAATCGTTGCATTAGGACTATTGTTCCCCAGGCTACTCCCATTTCTGAGCTGCTTCAAGTTTCCCAATTGGCCTAAAAGCATTACGTTACTCGAAGTGGCTCGAACGAGACCTTTGCCATCATTAGTAGCTTGTTGGTAATTACTAACCACCACAGTGCTAAGCTCCATGGAGGTACAAGTGGGATCTGTTTTTAGCTTTCTCTTAACGATCGAATCCTGATATTTAGACCCTTTGGTTTGGCCTGAACTAGAGGATGATGATGTTGAGCTTCTGCCGGCATCTGAAGGTCTTCTACTGTGACCTTTCAACTGAGAAGTGGAATGTCTAGGAGGCGCTGAACCAGGGCTCTTGCTCTGTTTTTGTTCCGGTTTTGGTGAAGGTTTAGCCTCATTGGCTGACTCCAAAAGGCCACTGTCTACAGAGACACTACGCCGTTTCTTGGAACTATGAGCAGGAGGTTTCTTAGAATTATCAACAACAGCAGCTACCTTCAACATATTGTCATTGCCATTCGCGGGCAGCGAACGTACCGGTGTTTTTCCAGACCAGTAGCTCCAGCGTTGGAAAATTCCACCCATTAGACCACAACCCGGATCAAGCTCCATTGAATACTTGCTCAATTCAGCCATGACCCTCTCTTATAGGTCTCTCTGACTATGCTCTACTTATAGAAGATAACAAGTAAAATGAAATTAATAACAATGAATCAGTCGGTCAATAATACAAGCATGATTCATGTACAGTGAGATAATAAATTCAATCAAAAGAATGGTTCAAAAAAACATTTAAGCTTAAACAAAACAAAGGAATGTGAAAACTGTTAAAGAGAGAATAAAATGATCAAGAAGACAAGGCTTGTAAGTGAAGAATTCAATGAAACAGACATAGTCACCAGGTGTATTATATATTGTATTGAACTCAAAGCCTCTCCTAGAGTGGCTTCCAAGAAACCAACTTTATCTCTCTTTTTTTGGATAGTGAGAGAGAGAGAGAGAGAGAAAATGTAAATAGATCAGGAAGCATTCTGTGTATCGAGAAAAATCTAAAATAAGTTTGAAAAGATTTGATTACCCCAAAATCCTTTCACTCAGGTCCACATGATACTAAACGTACAAAAAGGACTATTGCTATTCAATTTTTTCAACTTAGATAGTGTGATTAATTAATAAATTACACTACTGCTACTACTTATGAATAGAAGACCTGGCTCCACCCCTTTTGGTGGGTCCTTATGATGCATGTTGATAAAACACAAAGGTTCCTATTGTTTTATTATAAAATTCCAAGTTCCATTTAATATTCACATTGATTCAAATTTTATTTTATTTTTGTCAATGTGCTTCTTAATTAATGCATAATATTTTTATTTTTTTTTAAAGAAGAAATAGGAAAAAATTGTTAACATCTTATTATTAATAGTGTTACGTTTATGTATTATAATTTATAAAACTCTTCAAGGTTAGATCCAAAGATGATTGAATAGCGTCAACATAATATTAGAACAAATTTTGTATTGAAATCATAAAAAAGTTCTTTCTATTAGTTAAATTGTTAACAAATAGCAAATATACTAGAAAAAGAATAGAATCCCTTAGTTAGATAGAAGTAAGATCTTCATAATTTAGAGCTCGAAGAAAAAATGATAAATTTTATTGATCAGAAATTCAAAGCTTAACCAAATTTAATATTAGAAAACTTTCTATTAATTAGATTGCTCATTTAGTTAACTCATTATAATTATCTTTCAATAGTTATTTTCTCTCTAGCTTACACCGCTGATTTGGAAGTCATTTATCCAAACCCTAATATCGATTGTTTTTAGCTTTAATTGTGAAAAGAACAAAATAAGGTAGCCAAATTGGCCAAATATGAACCCCAAAATAGGCAGAGAAATTGATAAATGCACACGTCTTTTAATTAATATAGATGTCGGATTGGAATTATACGAAGCAAGAAAACAAAATAGATCTGTTAATTTGGTGATAACAATCGGAGTAGAGTTTTAGGCAGTAGGCAGAGATCCAAATGTCAAAAACTGAATGAGACGGCAAAATCCTGCTGCATACTGTTTGGCGTTTTAATCGAACCAACTTTTTCTTTGTTTTCGGTCTGACGGTGACCTTCTTTTTGATGGGATGGTAACAGTTATCTGTCGTCGTTTTATGTGATAGTAATTGGTCCAACACATTCCTGCAAATAAAAAAATTAATATATTATTACTTATTAGTCTATTTGGACTGTAAAGTGTAAAGACTTGCAGTTTGACTTGGCTCTGGACCACTTACGAGTTACGACAAGTAGTCGGTGCCGGCTTATAGGTTATTATCTCTTCACCAAACAATACAAATTCCCCAGCTTTGGACGGCAATACCATTAACTATAATCAATCATTAGTGCCACATTTTTAACACTAATTTAATATCTTACTCATACACATAACTATCATTAATGCTCCCTATTGAACAATCTGATACTGCAAAGTTGAATCCTTTTCAAGGGTTACCCAATCTTTGAAATTCTTTTCTAAATTATACCCTTTGCGTTTAAGAACTTTGTTTTTTTTTTTTTCAAACCAGATGAGACTTATAACAGGACTAGTCAAATTAATCAAAGAAGAACCGTCTTGATCTTGAAAATATATTTTTAAAAATAATTATAAAATTATAACATAATTTTCATTTACTTATTGATTCAATTTCTTTATTAACGTCATAATTTAGTTTTTACGATTAGGTATGTATTTTGAGGGTTAAGGCTTAATATGTCTCATTTATCAGGTGCAGCTTTATTTTTTAATTAAAAATATTAAGCCGATGTTCACCGAAAAGAAAGAAAATTTGTGTTGAATGTAATTGATTACAACTAAATTGTCCTTTACATGTAGAACCGATATAGAACAGATCAGCAGATGATCATGAGGATCACAAATATGTATGGCAAACATGATCGAATCATATATACGTACGGCTGGGGTGGGGATCATCCAGTGGAAAAATCTTGCAAAAAATATTAATGTCGGGACTGATTCGGAGGTGAAATAACTGGTGGTGTACCTCGTGTTTGTCATTGTATTTAGTATTTTACACTGTACTTTTATTATCTGCCGACAATTACAAATGAGAGAGTTTTTATAATTCTCTCCTTCTGAAATATTAACAAGAGACATACTAAATCCACCAGAAAAATATTTTGCTGGATTGGTCCTGCTAAAAGCTCAGTCAGTCAAAGTTTTACAGCTTACAGGCAAAAAGGAGAATCTATCTTTTATCATTTATTTGCCTTTACATATTTCAAATTTATGGAGTAATAAGAGAGGATTAGAGAGCTTTTAGACCTATTAATCAAATAGTGGTAGCCTGCATATCTATCCACTTTAGACATTGCTTGCTTCTTCAGAAATTCTCTTTGTTTAGGTTAATAAAATGGGCATGTACTTAAATTACACTCATTTGAGAGGGCGTTACACACTTATGCTATACCGATATATAGTTAAGTCTACCGTCTAATAATATCATTATCCCATGTGGTATGGATAATAGATTTTAAAATTATATTCTGATTTTCGTATCATGTGACATGATTTCAATGGTCGCTCAATAAAATGAAAAAATATATATATTAAATGAAAAAGAAATTAGAGATACATTTCAATTACATTTGTTAACTAGATATACCCTTCTTGAAATTATATGTGTTAAAGCCCACATAGTTTGATTTTAATTAATAAGTCTTAAGGTAGTAAATGAACCTATAATGATTATTTATTGGGCCAATAATGGATGCCTTGTGCATTGGGCAATCCAAACCAAAAGGCACATGTGATAATAATGACAATATCAAGCCCCCCACCTGAGACTCGTTTTAATCAAGACCAATCCTAATATTCTATGCATGTAATCATAAATAATCTTCACAAAATTCTGTGACACTCAAGTTTTAAAAAGACCTAATCACTCAATAAACAAACAACCCAATTAGCAATTGAAAAAGAAAGCAGATTAATATTGAAAGTAAAAAAGAAAATTGCCACTCCGGAATTTGATGCCAACCAACAATTGCAGTAGAATTTATGGTAGGGTTACAGCCAAATGATGACTCATATATGGCCACCCCCACCTACACTATGTTTTTACACCAAAATGGCAAATAGTTTGCAAAGGCAATTGGGTCCGATCAAACTTTTATTTGGCATGACCTTTCACGCCATCATATCATCAGCATATCACTAGTCGGCAAGGCATATAAAATATAGGCTTATTGGTAGAGATTCCTCTGAATTGTTCATGGATTGGCACTCTACCCCTAAATTTTTGTTTTCGGCACTAAACCATCTGAATTTTCATTTTCTTTACACTTTGATCCAAAACATAACGCCGTCCATTTTTCTATCATAAAAAATTGCACTAAGTTCTCCTGATTATATGCATAATTGCATTAAACTGAAAACAATATAATAATATAACTCAAATACCCCTCTGAACAAATTTTAAATATAAAAATTTAAAATTTAAAATTGAAATAATGGTTAAATAATAATAAATTTCTGAATTTTTTGATAAATTCAATTAAATAAATAGAGAAAGGAAAAAAAATTAAATTGTTTAACAATTATTTAAATTATCTTTTTTATTTAAATATCCCTAAATACAAAACCCAGATGAATATTTAAATTATTTAAAGGAAATTATCATTACATTATCTTTTTTATTTAAATATCCATAAATATCACTTATTTGATATTAATAATGTCAAAAACAAAAAAAAAAAAATAATAATAATAATAATAATAATAATATAATAATAATAATGATGAAAATAATCTTGTAAGGATCAATTTCTTGTCAAAATAATGAACTGATCTTGTAAAATTCTGCTCCAAGGAGCTTACGGTCTACGTTGGAATCTTCAAAAGACTTTAGAGAGGCTTGAGATTGAAGAATTCAAGAGTAGAAAGTGAAGAACTCACGCACAAGATATGTAGAAAGTGACGAAAGTAGTATAGCTCATGGAATTTAATTTGTTGGAAAAGGCTTAGGAGTCAAGGCTCTGATAGGAGGAAAAAAAAAAGAAAAAAAAAAAAGAAAAAAAAAGAGAAGGTGATGCGTATAGGGATTGAAAAGGGTTCACAACAAGCATTATACGTAAAGGAAATTAAACATGTGGATGTGGTCACATGATCCGAGGAGGGCCTTTGAAAACTATACAAAAAACTTGAGTTATAAGCATGGATCGATGGATTGGTTTCGCTTCACATCGGGATCATCATCAGCCTCAAACAAGTTACAAGACATTCTGGGGGTCCTGCATGTCACTCCCCTCCATGCAATTAACTCGAGCTGGATATTTCAGAGAGATCTTTATAAAATTAAACAGATAAGCACCAGTATTATCTTAATAGCTATATATTGCACATAATATTCATACGAATCTCATAATATCTTCAATCATTGTTTATTGATTATAACAATTAGTATCTATATATCCATATAGGCCACATGGTCCGGTCTGGTTGTTGCCTGCCTACACCCCCTGGTCCAACTTATAATCAGAAAATCCAGAATAATTTCCTTTGTAATAATTTGCTTTCACTGATGCATATTTAATTATTTATAATAGTTGAATCATAATGCAGGACATGATTATTGGGGGCTTCATGATTTACAACATGATTGTTGTGTAAAAGTAACATAAATAAAGAGAAAATATGTACTTTCATAATTACTGATTTATATATTTATAATTTTATTTTTATTTTTCCTCACAAGAAAGCAATATACTACCTACCAGCACTTGTTCATTTCCTGAAAAAAACATGTACTATCTATCCATGAAAATTTGACACTATCACACATTCCTGACACTACATACCTAGAAAAGCCATTATTCCTTCTACAATTTAGCAGAGGAACTGCATACTTATTTGATGGTACTGTTAAGCTTCCAAGAATATACCATACAAGCAAACACACACATATAGATATCCAAGAATATCTACCATGTCCATATACAGTTGACTATCCTATCTATATAGAGATATATATATTCTGTGTCCCTGTAACCATTCTTCCCAAAATCTTTTAAACAATTGATTTACAAATCATAAAGATACATCTCACATGCGGTATCATTAAGTTATAAGAACCACCCCGTCTGGTTATAATTCAAACAATATTGTTTCAAAGATAAATATATAATATATATCGTTACTAAATTAAGGAAGACTATTAATTGATTCATACAAACAATAAAGTGAATATATACTTATGACTTAATCAGAAACATATTTCACTAACTAACTCACTCACATACAAGCTAGCTGCTGCTGTATTCATCTAAGTTTATTCACAAAAATGTGCTGTTCAAGTGTTCAGATCCATACCCCAAAAATCTTGGCCAGATATATATGGTACAATACAGATTATTTAATAATTACATACTCAAAATATGTACATGAAATCATCACACAGAAGTCCTTTAGTTGTTGATGCCAACTTTAAAAGGTATTCCATATGAAGTTGACCAAAACATTGTCCAATGTGTAAGCATTCCCTGCCATCTATGATAATCTATATACGCTTCTTCCTTTGGATAAGTTCTATATATAGCTGATCTCTTAAAAATCCAAAATAGATTATAACAACTGAATATAGCTTAGCTTGAAAGTAAGCAAATTGAATTTTGTCCAATTGAAGAATTAACATTAATGCCAGTGCATGCAGAGCATGTTATTTTGTACCTTCAAACTGCAACTTATATAAAATGCCATTGAAGAAAATGGAACAAGTTCCGGTCCCTTCAAAGAGAAATATTATAATAAGAAAGGAAGTATTTTCCGGCCTAAAAAACACCATTGTTGCACATGGCTTCTTGGTCATATTCATAAAACCTCAAATCAGCTGAGAGCCTTTTTTATGAATTGTTGTAAATTATGTCACATTTTGTGTTTTCTACAGTACATCTGCCAAATATCTTTCAAGATCTTGTTTGTAATGTTGAAAAAGAATAAAAAAATTATATTAACAAATAAGATGAAAAATATAGAGCACGCAAACACAACTAAAATAAATGAAATTGTTAACAAGATAGCAATAACGGAATAAGAAATTAAACTTGAAAAGAAAGTTACAATATATATATATATATGTAAGTATGATATCTCATTTTATAGGCTCACAATTTATTTACAATAATATGGTTACAAATTGAAAAGATAATGATCATAAACTTGACTATAAATGGAGAAAGTGGGAAGGTAAAATGATCACAATTTACATTTTGGAAACTTAAACAGTTAAACATGTCTTTTCAATTTAATGATACTTCTACAAAATATATACCATAAACTTGAGGGAAATAGACGCAGCATCCGAATGAGGTTACGGATTCGAATGCTTCCCTTATAAAAAATAATAATAATAATAATAATAATAATTTAATATTTCAAAAAAAGTAATATAGGAAATGACTGTAAGTAACAGTGAACGAGATAACAAATGAGACCATGTTACCAGGGTTCACTTTGGGCCGTATACATAATACTCATTAGGCCCACTGAGCTTTCAGTTGCTCAATGTAGGCTGAACAAGAAAAAAATAAACTTCTCTTGTTGTGTGCGCATCTAGTTACTGTATATTGATTTTAGCTTCTATTATTTAATACTTTTAATTTTCTATATTATTTCAATAGAGAAATAATGTAACATTACATATTTTTATTTTTAGATCACATTTTTTTAAACATAAATCTGGATATGGCTTGAATATTCCAATTGTACCAAACACGATTTACCAATGCGGAGACTTTCTGGAGACGTGAGAACGTTTGGGAGTATGAGGTTATGTTTGAGGGAGGTTTGGAGGATATGATGAACAGTAGAAACAAAGAACAATGCTTACCGATGTCACTGCCGCTCTGTGGCTTTGACAGCGATAATGGCATCGGTTGTCAAGCACTGTGAATTTTGCACAGCGGCAATGAGAGTGAGAGCGGTCCAATTCCAGTGCTTCACGCTGTGAGTGGTGCTATGGCTTTCACAGCAACCATGACAGCGGTCGATGATGATGGCGCATTAAGATAATGGTTTTTTTGAGTGATCAAGTTCAACACGGTTTAGGAAGTAGGTGGCCAACTGTAACTTGAATCGTAGTCAATCACAAGCATACATTGAATCAGAAAATATTCATGGAAGAAAAAATATGTTGTTTCTAGAAGTTCTAAAGGGAAAAGGATTTCTACTTAAAAGAGGACTTGTCATAAATAGGAAATAGTATTTATGTGGGACAAGTAATCATTGTTCGTTTAAGAGTAAGATTTCTTTTTAGCTTAAACTTCCTGTGATTCATATAAATAGACCATAATAACTAGGTTATTGGTGGTGGAGCAAAATAGCAAATACTAGAGAGATCTCAAAGTGAGCATTGGGTGTAATTGGGTTTGGAGTATTATTTAGAGAGAGAATCTTGAGTGTGTGGTTGTAACAATTTACTATATATTGGAACTTTCTCTTGTCGTCCTGACGGTCGTTGTTTTTTCTTTGATTTGGGTTTCCATATAAATTCTTGTGTAGTATGTGATTAGATTTAATTACTTTTCTTCATCTTATCTTTTCTTTATTATTGTGTTTGTTTGTGTTCTATCCGACAATACTTCCGCACGCTTAGTAACGTTTGTTCGCTAACAACAAAACCATGTGAATCACGTGACATAAGTCACATAAACATGAGGCATCTAATCGAGTTTAGATTCTCTAGTGATCTACTTTTTATTTAGGTTACCTTTTAATAATATTTTAGTTTGAATGTACAAGAGAAAGGATAAAGAAACGAAATCATTGTTACGTAATTTTTTTTTATTCTTAGCTAGGTATCACTTCTTCTTCCTTTTTTTAACTATATTCTTAGGCATAAAAAAAAAACTAGACCAAGATAGAACCAAACCCCTCAAGGAAGAAACTGACCAATAAATTACATGACATAAGAATAGTGGCACTAGAAAAATTGAGTTTGAATTATAAAAAAATAATAATAAAGCAAATTTTATAATCAAATGTTGGAGTCCACCCCTCTTTATAAAAAAACTTCAAATTTATATAATAGTGTAATATATAAAAAAAATAATAATTAAGTGTTAATAGAAGAAAGCAGAACTACTAAAGTATTGTCTTTAAGGGCGTAGCTCAACTGGTAAATGGACGAGTTTGAGGTTTAGACAAATAACTCCTAGGTCAGCGTTTCAAATCCTACCAGCTTTAAAAGGCTTCAAAAAAAAATAACTAGTCCCAAATAGATAGATAATTCGGGGATTTATGTGGGAGGGGGAAAGATTTGAACCCACAACCTCGTAGCGTGGGTGTGAGGGGATTTCCCACAGGGCTAAAGAGCTGGTACAATAGAACTGTCGTCCGGATATCTACTCTCATAATGAAAAATGAGTACTACTCCCACAACCGGAAAAAAAAAAAAAAAAAAAATTACACATACTTATGAAATGAGTATGGTGGAATTTAAATCTATCACCACTTATATAGAAGTGTGTTACACTACCAACTCCGCTAGGAAATGATGTGCGCTCGAAAATTAATATCTCCATTTTAGATGCACATTAATGAAATGAGTTGCAACGTGTGTATGTATAAATACAATGGAGAAAAGTCAAACCGAAAGCGTTGATAAAAGAGCTACAACCTCAACTACTATCCTACATTCCTAACCATCTCCATGTGGGCCATGCATGTCATCTAAACTCTAAACTCTAAACTCCATCTCCAACTCCACCTCCACCTCTACGAGTTTCAATTCTCTTCCCACAACAAGTGAAAACACAAGTTACTATTACAGTGAACTCCTCTTTATATAGACATTACTTTAATTTAGAGATCGTCGACCATTTGTGATTTTGTTTTTTAAACTTACCAAATACGATACTAGTGCTGAATATAGTTTATTCTCATAAAACTTTTTCCTCCCCCGCCCCATAAAACAAGATGCTTTTAATTTACATTAATCGGCTAATCCGTGCAAAACGTGTTTGGATTAATCTTGATTTGTTAGGCTTCCTGTTTTTTTCTAAAAATATTAAAACCATTTTTATATACAATTGTTTATATTTAATTCAAATATATATATATATATATATATAATGAAGGTGGTTTTTTACACCTTAAAACATGATCTTATATCTAAAAGAGCCAAAAATAAATAAATAAATAATTACTTTAATTTTTCCTTTCATTTTACTTTTAGAAAAGCTTATTTAGATCATTCACTTCACATTGATTCTCACAATTTAATTATAGTGAAGAATAGCATCTGCAAAAAAACAAATGACATCTATAATAACTAAAATCTGCTTTGAATCTATTTTTTTGGCTTGTCTGAAGGAAAGTACTGGTAATAAAATACTTTTTTTTAACCATTTTATCTCGTTATCTTCTACATGACTACACATATGTTGAAACTACTGTGCAACCATTCCATTACAATCATTGTCATAATTACTCCATGGACTAGACAATTTGAAATTGAAGTTCATCTACACACCACCACTTTAAACTAAAATACAGTACAACTTTGCATCACTTTATCCCTTTATTTCCTTATCTTCGTTTGGAATTGTGATTGTTATCTTGAACACAATATACATGTTTCACGTATGAAGCAGAAAAATTAGAAAATACTATTATCCCTTTATTTATTTATTTTTATTTAGAAATTGTCAATTTAAACAAGTGCTTTTAACACCGAAACGTTGATGTAAGAAAATATAGTTGAGAATTCACATTTAAAATTAAAAATAAAACAAGGAAGTCACCAAAAACCCCATATCATGAAGGGAAAAGTCTAAGTCACATGCATGTTGTTGAAGAAAGATAGATGCATTGTGAAAGGCAGAGCAATCGCGTTGGTAGAAAATTTTTAATATTTCGTGTAGGCTTAAAAGACGTAATAGAATTCAATTCGAATCTTTAGGGTTCATAGGATTTGGCAGGGACCCCCATATATATATATATATATATATATATTATAGAGAGAATAACACCTTGCATTGCACATCACATTCTTGTTTTTTTTTTTTTTAAAACAAGTATATATTGAAAGGAAGTCTTGTATAAAGTACTATAAAGAAAGTATGCATTAACTATTTTTTACTATTATTATAAATTAATTAGTTTTGATGGTTGCAGCCAACTTTTATGTGGTTGAACTGATCATCTACCCATCCCATATATATATTTTTTCTTGAGAATTAAACACAAAGCAACCATTTGAAAGTTACAATAAAAGGAAAATGGAATAAATGCTCCATGAAAACGAAATTTAAAAAAAAAAAAAAAATGATACTAGAGCATCAGTATATGATATATTATATAATATAATTTAATTAGTTTATAATCTCCTATTTAAATATATATATATATGTTTTTATCCGGCTTGAAAATGTTGAAAAGAAAAGAATAGAAACATCATGATCACAATCTAAATTTCAGCACCGGTGATGATCAGGAAGATGGTAAAAAGATTCTCTGGTATTGCTCAATTATAACTTGGATTTTGTTTCTGAGTCTTGACTTAGTCAAAGGCTGAGGTTTGGTTGGGTTGTTTGTTGGTGGTTTAACATAATTTGTACTCACGAGCACAAATTATATATATTGTTAAATCAGTACTACATTTGATAATTGACGCCAGAGGAATTATACTAATACACCGATCTTGTCTTCATTACTGCACCAAAAATCATGAAAATTCTGTACGCATGGTTGTTCCAGAACAATCATTATTTTGGAATATTGAAATTCTAAGGTATAAAACTATAAAATAACTTTCTCATACACACAAAACCCTATTATTATTATTATTATTATTATTATTTTCTAATTAAAAGCATAAATAATCACCACATAATGTGATTGGTAGTAAAGATGCTTATGCAATCGATCAATATCAATATTACAGGTTTTAGTTGTCATCATCATACTTATTATTAAAAAAAAAAACATAAATATTAATCTAACCAGTTTATCAATCCATTTTCCAAGGGTGTAAATGTGTAATTAGAGAAAAATTATACTCCTTATTATGTATTTCACTTATTTTTATCTTTTATATTTTTTTGAATTTTATTTTTATCATTTTTTGCAGATGTATTTCACTTATTTCTAAAATAATATATTGAAATTTTGATATATATGATAAATAATAATTGATTTTTCATATATATCTATCGGGTCAAGCTATATCAACTTGAATTTCTTACTTTAACATCATAACTATTGGATTAAAGAGCACATGAATACATGAGTGGTTGAGATGTTGAAGTTAAACAATTAAATCAGAAATTTAAGTTAATATAGACTGGGGGATCGTTTGTTTTTTTTATATGAAGACCGAATAGTACTGAATTTTACTGAAGACTTAACAGTGACTGAAACTTGAAACTGAATGGTATGTTTGTTTTTTTATTTTTATCACCCCTGAATAAAATGTCAACTTATTTATTTTTTTAAAGAAAAAATGGTTTTAAAATAAAAAAATTGACGATTATACCGTGTTACTATTAGTTGTTATTTATTTTTCATTTTATATGATATAAAAAACTAATTAAAAATAATTTAACAAATCATAAACCATTTTTATGTAAAATTGATAAGATATTATTCATAATCAAGATGTGATAAATAATTGTTTTTCTTTTAATATGATAAATAATGATTTAGAAATCGTTTTGATTTTACAATATATATATAATTGAAGGTTCAACAATGGTGTTGAAAGTGACAGTGTGATTAATTTTTTTTAAGCTTATCATAAGTAATAGGTTAAAAGAAATAAACTTGTATAATATACAATTATGATAAAATTGGAGATATATTATTTTTAAGATGATAATCTTGGAAGAAAATATATTAAATGTAATTCAATGATTTAGAATTAAGTTAAAAGTCAGGATTTGTTACTTTTTATTTTAAGTTGTTTTTTTTTTTTATATAATATTTTTAAGTTGTTTGACCACTTAAAAAACAAACAAAACAACTTAATAAATTTAATCCAAACTCATTAAGTTTTAAGTGGAAAAAACAAACGACCCTAACTCATATCATAAATAATATTATGAGATGATGTCATGAATGAAATAAGAGATTTTCTTCTCGCAATCTTTTATTTTCCACACTCATTTTCTAAATACACATAATTTTAAATACTTAAAATTAAAAATAAAATAAAATAAAATAAAATAAAAAAACTCTTAAATAAATTAATCTGCAATTTTGTTTTATTGTTTGTTTATACAAAAAAAATCTACAAAAATCAACACTTTAAAAAAAATTGTTTCTCTGTTGTTGTAAATCATTCTCATCACTTCAAAATCAAATCAAACTTGAATGATAGTGAAACAAAATATTTTTGGGTTTGTGAAAAGCAAAATAGATAAAAAAGAATAATCGAGTAATACGTTGGATATCAAAATTGTGTCGTAGTGTATTTAGAATTTCTTTATACTTTTTAGTAATTTTAATTAGGTTAAAATTAAAATGAAGTATAGAAAAATATTATTGAATAGATTGTGAATGGCATCAGTCATGAAATAAAAATAACGAATATTTTTCTGAAAAAAATATATTTCATTAATTATAGTATAATAGAACATCACCTCTTAACAGAGAGCTGGTAGTACACCTCCCTTTCACTTAAATGTTGAGAAGTTTAAATCTCACAATGCACGTTTTACAAGTATGTGTGGAGAGTTTTCTTTTCAGGTCGTGGGAGTAGTTATCTCCTGTTATGGGAGTAGATATCCGGACCACACATGTATTATTTGATTTCGGCAGGTCCTGATAGTCCTATTGTACATCTTTTAATTCTTAAAAAAAAAAAAAAAAAATTAATTTTAGTCTAATAAATATAAATATAAATATAACAGAATTAAGAAAGTAATCTTATAAAAGAAGTAAAAAACAAAAAAGAAAATCCACTGATTTTTTGAATAAATAACAATTTTTTTGAATTTTTTAGATCAAATATTAATAAATAAATAAAAAGTGATGGATTGTTGTTAGTGTGAGCAGAAATATTAACAGAGAAATTTGAAGATTATTATTATAAAAAAAATTTTTAAAAAAAGTTAGTGGTGGTGGTCGCCTAGCTTATCTCCTGACCGCCCAAGTTGTTCCCTTGTAGGTTTGTACGCCTTGTCTCTCAGTAATTTCTTTTGAATTTCCAAAACTCGAAGCACATATCGTTTTCTTTCCTTTCACATTCAAAACATACAGTAGAGGTAGAGGTAGTGAGAGCCAATAACCATCTCTCTCTCTCTCTCTTATTCAGTTTGAGTTTGACCCGTTGCCAGCCACCGGCAACTCTTTTCTCTTCTACTCCAATGGAGACCCCACCTTGCACTCTCTCTCTCTCTAGAGGATCTTCTTAGTGGAAACATCTCCCTCTCCTCTTTTTTTGAGCCTTTAAGCTTAAATAACCTTTTCTCTCCTCTCTTTTCTCTCTTTTACCATGTCTTCTTCTCCCAAAACCCTAGCTTTTTTAGATCCCTTTTAGAGAAGAAGAAGAAACATATGTTAAAGTTGCAGATCAAGCTGAAAAGATATGGCAACTTTCTTTTTTGATCACTTCTAAGCTTCTTTTGCAGTCTTCCAATAATTTGCTTTTTTTCCAGGTATATATACATAACAGGTTTCTCTCTATATATATTTTTTCTGTTTTGAAACTTTTTATTTTCAAATCGGGAAAAAAGAAAAAGCTATGGATTCTGGAAACAGTGGTAGTATGCAATCGTCAAGTGGTGGTGATGAAGAGTACGATTCACGGGCACCTGAGTCAGCTTTCTTGAACCCTTCAAGCAACTTTGGTTCTTTATCAAACCACAACCCTGCTTCATTTCTTTCTCATCAACAACCCACTACTACTTTTTTCGATCCTTCATCAAATTATCTCCAAGCTTTCTCACAATCTCATCATCCAAACTCTAATTCCAGTTCACTGTTAAATCTTGAATTGGTTGGTCCTGGAAGCCACCTGAGATCATCAGAATCCGACAAAGGTAACCAACAGCAAGGACTCAATAATCATGCTCCATTTGCTAGCTCATCATCCATGCAAGCTCATCGATTAGTCCATGACAATAATGGTGGACGATATTTGGCACAACCCTCGAATCAGAGTAATAATGCTGTGAAGAATTCAAAGAAGAGAACAAGAGCTTCAAGAAGAGCACCAACAACTGTTCTCACCACAGACACGTCAAATTTCAGAGCAATGGTGCAAGAATTCACTGGGATCCCAGCACAACCATTTTCCGGTTCACCTTACTCTCGCAGACTCGATCTCTTCGGGTCTGGCTCAGCCATCAAGTCAGGTCAGATGGAATTACCAATAGGCCCTCTTTACCCTCTTCGTCCTACTACTCATAAGTTTCAACCCATCTCCATTTCTGCTTCCACTAGTAACAATAACAATACCACCACTTCCACTAGTTTCAATTTATCAGTACCTTGTAATAATAATAACTACCATTTGGTTTCTGATCATTTAGGCCTCATGACCAAAGATCCTCATCATCATCAAAACATGTTGAATAACATGCAACAACAAAACCCAGTTCTCTCGTTCTTGCAGCAGCCTCCTCTCAACCCTTCTTCACAGCTTAATGTGGCTGCTCATGCTGGTAATTTTGGTGCAAAATCTCATCAGGCAAGTGGGTTTGGCATGCCTTCTCTTGAGGAATTAGCTATGGGTGGTGGTGGTGGTGTTAATACAAGTCTTGGTGGGTTGTCTTCTACTGGTCATCATCAGGATGTTCAAATGATGAGGCCTTTCGATGGAAATTATAATAATAATTCATCACAAAGGGTTACTAGCAGTTGCAAGTTGAACTACGCAGCTCCTTCGTCAGATTTTCATCACCATGACAAGAGTCTGGAAAATGTTTCTTCAAGGGCTGAAGGTACAGTTGATTCATGGATTTGTCCTTCTGATTAGGAATCATCAACCCTTAATACTGCAGAGATGATGTTTTGATATGCAGTGATCATCGATCTTGATATCTATATTCTCAATTTCTTCTTTTTATTACAAATAAATATGAAATTTAGTCAAGAAAATATAAATGGTGCTTCATGGTATATCATCAGTTGGAGATGTAGATATTAACATATTGTCTTTCTTCTTTATGTTGATTGATCGGGATTCAGATCATTAAAACAATTTTAAATTTGTTTTTTCAAACAATTGGTTCTGTAATTCTGTTTAATAGTAATTATGTTTCAATTTTAATGGGGTTGATAGATGTGTTGAACTTGATCGTAGCAATTAAGAGAGCAAAAGAAGCAAACATGTCGATCCTCGTACCTTGTCTACATATATAGAGGGTCGGTGCTGATTTAATTTAATAAATGACCTATTATTCTGGTTGTGTACGTAAGGATCCCCATAAGGTCCTGTCTATATATGCTAATTACCAAATTCAAGCACCAGAGGTCTTAATTGTAGAGAATGGTCCAAAATCTTTTTTTGCTTGGTACCTAGCTAGCTGCCGTGTCCGCAGGTTTATTCATTTCAAAATCACTTTTTTGGATTATCTCTTTCCGCTAATTAATCTGAGTCCCTAATATGCCAAATTGTCAACCAGATTTTTTTTTTTCACTTATTTTTCTTTTTATTAATGAGTAATAACACCATCATCATGACGGTTATTATTTTTGTTAATTAATTTGATGACCATATATTATATGATAATAATAATTTTAATGGCATAATGGCCTCTTCTCTCCTCGTGTTATAATATAACAATTACAATTCACTCTTAGAGTGAAGGGTTTGAAAATATAAGGGGAGCGATTAGTGGCAAGATTAGGGGAATCTTTACCTGCCGCAATCATATTGAAAATTTGTACCTTAATTAATTTATTTGTTTCAATTTAATGAGATGCTTAGCAGCTTCATTGGATAAAATCCCAAGAGAAAAAAAAATCTTGAATATCTTTTGGGAGATTTCATATCCTAATTTAAGATTTCTAGCCAACGCTGTTGTGACATGTGCACTAGGTCTCTCTTGCTCCCTTAGCTTGAGACCATCTCATTATCAAATACCTCAGCTCATTATCCATTTCAAATCATTTTAATTTTCTCCGACCCACGCACTAAATTGTTTATTGTTTAATTTAATAAATTATACAAACAGCTGCCACAGATAGACAAATAAAATAAAATAAAATAAAAACATTAAATCTCACATTAGCATCTCTAATTTATTTGAGGATCGGAGTTGTTAAAATTAATTAGCATAAACATGTGATCCATGCATGCCAATTCATTCAATTATTTATTGAGAAGAATCTATTGCGTGGTCGCATATATATAATATAATTGTGAATTTTGGGAAGGCTAGCTGTGCTCTTCTCAATTCTAATTCAGTAACTTTCTAAATTCGTAGTTGATTTATTATTTATTTATATATTTGACCTGGTTTTATAAGAAGGGGTATTGATTCTCCGTTGATTTTAAAAGAATAAATAAATTTTAAACATTAATTATTAATAATATTAACATGTCTCGAGATTCTTAAAATTATAAAAAAACATTCAAATCAACAAAATCCAAATTCTAACCCATGGCAGTAATTGATGAGAATAATGTCAGATATATATAT
The DNA here is from genome assembly GCA_035582765.1 of Acer negundo. Classification (NCBI taxonomy): domain Eukaryota; kingdom Viridiplantae; phylum Streptophyta; class Magnoliopsida; order Sapindales; family Sapindaceae; genus Acer; species Acer negundo. The sequence continues at coordinate 1,217,232 of CM069231.1, read as the reverse complement.
TAACTAGCTAGCCATTACAAGAGATTAGTTACTAATTAGATTGTGTACCGTACAGTTAAGCAGAAAAGGTAGGGTGTCATTATGTGAAAATGACTAGCAATGAGTTAATTTCATCAATATCTTAGTGAATCTTTTTGATAGTCAGAAAAAAGATTATAAAAAAAAATGAGCTGGGTGATTACTGATTAGCATTAAAAGGATGACAAAGAGACAATAATAATTTGATTATTAAAAAAAAAAGAGAGAGAGATTAGGATGATAATGAAATAATTGGAAAACAAATGGAGATGAGATGATTATTAGCAATGGCAAATTGGAAGAAGAGGACATGTTGAGAGGATGTGGTGACATGTGACTCTCTCTTTTGGAATCATGGTGGCCCATGCCAGAGAATAATCTGGTTTTTAGCAATCATCATTTTTTAAGAAAATTATTTTTATTTCCATCTATCTATCTACCTCTCTCACTCTCACTCTCTCATTTGTCCTAAGCTCAGTCTCCCTTCAGGTTCAGGGTCATGTGAGAAAGACTTGTGTCCTCTCAAAGGTTACAAACTGAAAAGGCAAATGCATATATATGATCATATATATGCCTTCTCTCTGCCTTCAATTTAGAGCCAACTACCCCGCCAAAAGAAACAAACCTTTTAGAGAATCCATCATTTCCTTCCCTAGAAAGAAAGCATATATTCAAATGCTGGATGCGACAAAACCTAAACTTACTTGCCTCAATTTTACTATATATAATGTAGTTTTTGAATCATCAGAACAAGCTTTGACATAATTTAATAATTTCAAGTTACATATGTAGATAATTATTGAATCAATGTTGTTGTTTTATGTATTATAGAAACATTCTTTTCAATCCATGCTGTTGACAATGGTGTCATATCTTTTAATTTGCATTTGACTCCATTGGTGTACGTTTTGATTGTGTAACTTAATAATTATTATTATTTGCGTAAGCGATGATGAAAGTAGATTAAAATCTGACGCAAGTGGGTCTCTATGAAGACCGCAGGAAACAAGCCTAGCTAGACTTATATTATACATATGCCTGCAATATTAGACCAAAAAGCTTTGGATCCTGAGCAAACAAGATTTGGATTCCTTTGACAATTTTTTGGCCTGTAGACTGGTTTAAATTATGAAACATTACTGTTTGAAAGAGATGGAAGAATATAAATTACAGTTGTTATACACTAACGTTTATATATATAAATATATATGCAGCAGATCATCCATGGCCAACAAAATATTGTTGTCTCGATCGGTCCATAGTTATATATATATATATAGCACACAAACCACACATTTAATTAAGTAGACTTTTTCACAGACATTATTGTTTGACCACATCCACATATATGGACTTTCCCCTTCCCACCAACATGTGACCTCACAATAAAATCGATTATTCAGACGTTTCAAATTATAATTCAGATATATTAAGTTGAGCACATACATCAATTCAGCCGAGAATGTAAAATTTTGTTAACTTTTAAGACACGGTGACAATAATTAATTAACAGGAGGGCCCATCATGATATTGTTTCTACAAAGGGTGATAATGAAGACGTTAGCTTCCTAACTGGTTGTCTGAGTCGTATAGTGCAGTTAGGTAGCCCACTAGAGAAAAGTCCTTTGTTTGAAAGATCAACCGAATCCACAACAACACAAAAAAAAATGTTACAAATTTATTATATAATTAGTTAAAAGTTGGTCAAGTTGAACTAGAATAGTTTCTTGTTGTAAACTGATTTATTTGTGTCTCTAGAACCTTTGAAATCGTCCACTGCATAAGAAACCATTAACCAACCTTGTTTTCCTTTCGGATTTGGATCCTCTCCTTACATAATCTTTTTTCTGACCTCATCTATTCTTATAACATATAAGTATTGCAATGAATATATAGTTAAGATGTGATTGGTTTTCACAACTATTTTTATCAACAACCAATTATATACTTTAAAAGGATCAAGAAAAAGACAAGGTAAGAAGAGGATCTAAATCCCATTACTTTCGCAACTTAAACCTAATAATTCTCTTGACCAGTAGCAGTAGTACTGACATATTCCCTTCCCTTTTATATAATATATATGCAGCAGCAGCATCTTACGATTGATTGCAGAATCCTGATCAGTTTTTCAGGATACGTTAGCGTCCAACAGCCTTTTCTTTCTTTCTTCACTCAAAAAAAAGTCTCAAAAGACAGCGTCCGTACGTGTAGATTGATTAATGGTCATTATCCTTCGGTTAATTTCAACTGTTTAAATATTTCCTGGTAATGACTGTAAAGGACAAATACGTACGTGCATGTAACAAAATTTTATATAGTTCATTGAATACAAAAGTAATCAAAGTATAACGTAGTTGTTGTTATTTTCTTGTGTTTTTAAACTAAAAAAATAACTTGAAAGCTACTTGAACTGTTTGTTAAGAGAACATAATTCAACTTTTTTTTTTTTTTTTAATTCCAAATCATAAAATTTGGATATTTTTCTCATCTCACTTTTAACTCTAAAGGACGAGTCTGCAAAACGATAATTGCTTATTGTTGGGTTAATTTGCAAGGCCTAAATCAGTGTACTACACTAGTGCATAGGGATCGGGCTTTTAACAACAAATTTTAGTTTACTATCCTATTCAAGAACGGTGTCCTGTTTTATTTTGGAGTGACCATTTAACTCGAGGCTTTATTACTTATACTTTTCTAATTCTAGGGTTTTGGATTTCTAATATTGTAAATACCGATTTAATAGTGAAAGGTGAAAGTTGAAAGCTCGAGGATTTCGTGGATGTAGACTTACGTCAAGCCATGTCAAATATCGTCTTTCTTTATTTCTATTTATACTTTCGTATGTTTTGATTATTGCTTTGGGTTTGCATATTCCGTAACACTCGTTCCGTCACTGTATACCTTACTTTATAATAATTTTATAAGACATCAACATTATCATTAATGAAGAATTAGAATTTGATTTTTTTTTTTTTTTTCATCATTGTTTTATAGACAACCAATATAAAGATGAAAAATAGGACAAGATAAAGGAGAGATCAAAGGGAAGATCCTGGTCCCAATATTGGAGGGTTAATTATATTGTTAGGGGAAGTGTTGAGATTTTTTAGTATAAGCAAGCATGAACGTACCTCTCTCTGAATTTTTAGGGTTGATGATCTTCATGTGAGAGTGAGAGCTTTCACAAAGCTAGCTAGGTAAAAACATCACAGAAACACATAGAAATGAAAATGAGGGTTATTGCGGATATGGAAACTTGTTAATGTCTGGTCTGCCTCAGCAGCTCTTACGTGATTTTCATGATCCCCACATGTTCCCCACTACAACTCTGCCTTTTCCGTGTATACCTCTATCAAATATTCAAATATATATATATATATATATATGGGGCTTTAAAGCAACCTTTCAGATTTTTTATGGAGATTTGTCTTTCCATCTCTAAACTACAATTTGTTTATAAGCTTTTAGCTTATGTATATTTATATAGAAAAGGTGTATGTACACAGTACATATATAATATTAAAATCAATGGCACGAATTATATATCTATCTATGTAGATAGTTATATATAGGATCCTATTACAGTGACTGCACAATAACAGTTGTCTGTTGTGTCCTTGTATTCACTATGTTGATCTTCAATTTTCTTTTATTTTTTTGTTGTTGATTATTTCAATAGATTCAGAATTTACGACCATCTAGTATAGATATGAGGACATACTACTATGTTAATCTCATAATATATCAATGATAATAATATTTTAAATGCATTCTAGCAAAAGATTAGGTTGCTACCGTCCTCCCCTTTGCTGTCACCCACCAAAAAAGAAAAAAAGAAAAATAAAGGCTGCAGCAGCCAGAATATCTTGCCTTGCCAGTTGCCACCCTAAACCTCTTGCTTATTTCCGTATATTATCGATTCCAATTACATGACATGTTGAAATTTCTCTCAAGTGGAAAATTAGATTCAATAAGAAAATATATAAATAAATAAATAAATAAATAAATAAAAAAGAGGAGAGGAGGTGAGTGAAGGTAGCGTGACGCGTAGCCAGTTCATGCTTGCATAAGACAAATAGCACGTGTAAAAAGGGGTTTGAAATAGCGGGAAATAAGGAAGAAGGAGACACGTGTAAGGTGAGATGAGAGGTCCACGTGGGGAAGATGATGATTCGAAGTGGTGGAACCCACTTTGGAAGTGGAGGCGGTGTAAATTGTACGAACGTAATCATATGTTGCAGCCTCTCTCTTCTAGTCCCCAAACAGATCGATTGTCATTTCTTTCCCTCGTCGCTTTCATGCTGTTTTCGCCTTTTTGGCAATTTTTGGTTTAACATACCAGATTTATTGGGCTATCTATCAAGATTGGCCCATTTCGTTTCTATCACTTCACAAAACCTGAAACTTCCAGAATTATGTATATCTATTCTGGATTTCTTTTAAATGATATGAGGATTAAATTGTTTGTTCAAGAAATTGGACTCACTTACACATTACTACCAAATGCAAATGAAGCAAATCAAGGAAATGATCAACCAAAATCAAAGCATTGATACTCACCTCAAATTCAAGAAGAAGATAGAATATTGCAACGTAATGTACGGCAGAGCTAGTACAAGATTGGGTTAATTGCATTTAAGTAAAATGTCCATAAATTTCATAAATTATATATAAACATACCCTGCTGTTAAAATCAAACCGTTTAGCTTTAACGCTTAACCAGTTCAATCTATGAAATATCAAATTTACCCTTTCCACATCATTCAAAATATATGTATTTATTATTTATTTATTAAAAAAAACAAAAACAAAATCAAAAATAAAAAAACTTCATTCCCATCTCAAACACCATTATCAAGTCCATCTTCATCTTCATCATTAACCTTATCTCTAACACCAACACCACTAATCAGTTTCTTCTTAATGAACACAAAGCGCAAATCAACTAAAATTATTCCAAACAAAAAACTCACCATGCCTAATATCACACCTCTCTCTACATTTTTTCTGACCGATTAGATCCCAAATATTTATTAGCAAAAAGAAGAAAAAGTGAAAAAACAAAACTACTTTTTTAATTAAAAAAATAAACACGAAAACAATTGTCACTACAAATCTCACACCATCACTCACTCTCAATTTTCTCTTCCAACCTTGGGTTCATGGCTCCATCAACGCCTCTTTTCTCTTGATTCTCTTCCTCCCTTCAAACCTCCATCTAAAAGATGGAGCAGTGCTCGATTTGGATTCTTTTAATTTTTTTTTTTCTTTCTTTCAATTTAATTAAATGATGGAGGATAATTGATCTCACATCAGTGCTTGTTTGGCTGAGTTTTCTACTGCCTCAAAAGATCTACATACCTTTATTTTAGTTTTTTTTTTTTTTTTTAGTTGTTTGGTTAGATTTTTTAGATTGTCTATTTTTAATTCAGTAGATGATTGTAGAGTTTAAACTTCTACTAGGCAAAAGCTCATGAGAGAAGCTTATATATATATATATATATATATATTTATATATATATTTATATATATATATATATATTTATTTATTTATTTATATATTTAAGTCTACCAACCAAACAACTATAATTTTTTTTTTCAAAAGCATTACTTCTAATAGATTTATCACAAGTAGACCTTTTACAAATGAGTAATGTTACATTACCCAAATTCGGTGTCCAAATCTGGTGCCTAAATGAATGGCCCAGGGTATTGCCATATCATTTAGGCACCAAATTTGGACAATATAGCATTACTCTTTACAAATAGAGGGTTTTCAAAAGCTCAACCAAACAAAACACGAATCTCCTCCACTCATTTTCTTTATTTTAAATAGTTTAAATAATAAATAAATAATTTACACTTATTAATTATTTTTTACGATTTCAATTGTAAAAAGACTGAACTATCCTTGCAATATTAATGGCTAACGGTGAGACGTTAATGGCAGGATATGTTTGTGTTGAATTTATGAAACTTATCAACATTTTACCTAAAGGGGAAAATTCAGGGACCTTTATTGCTATTAACCCTAAAAGAATGTATAAATGTGGCGCCCAAGCCATCTAGTCAACATTGATGTGAAGGATATGCCATATGCTCATGTACTAGGGTAGAGGAGAGATACAAAAGTCCACCAGCCATCCTCCTCCGTACACGTGTCACAGATGAACAAGGCCACTTGTCATTGACCGTCTAGGCAGAAACCCCAAATAAAAACCATAACAAGAAAACAGTAGAACAAGTTCAAAATTTCAAATCTCCGACAGAGCTGACAAAAATGAAAGCTGAGACGGTGACAATGATTCTAGTGAATTTGGCAGGTATAATGGAGAGAGCAGATGAATCATTGTTGCCTGGAGTGTACAAAGAAGTGGGTGAGGCTCTCCACACAGACCCAACTGGGTTGGGCTCTCTCACCTTGTTCAGGTCCATTGTACAGTCCTCTTGCTACCCGATTGCAGCTTATCTCGCCGTGCGACACAATCGGGCCCATGTCATCGCTCTCGGTGCCTTCCTCTGGGCTGCCGCCACCTTCCTTGTTGCCTTCTCCTCCACTTTTTTTCAGGTCCAACCCTCATCATTTCTTTGATTGCTCAGAAAATGAATGAAACTGGAATTTTTGTTATCTGTTGTTTTTTTTTTAGTATAGTAATTGTTGAATGTTATGCTGATTGCTAATTTGGTGGCCAATAATGCAATTCTTGTCAATTTGTTATTACTTGTTTGGAGAATTTTTAATCTGAATCTCTGGGTCTAAGTTGATCACCTTGGAGCCAGAGTAGGATGAATAGATAAAAGATCCTTGTGAATCTGACATTCATTTCAAGCTTCTCTGTTACCTTTGTGGTCAAATGGGGCACCGCTACTTATGGAAAGTATACTATAGTATGCTGTATGCTCAAGTGCTTTTGATTGTTCTCATTTCTTGAATATGAACAACTTATTTCAGTTCTGCCCAATGGTTCTGTCAATCACTACTTTATATGAGCATTAAACCAATTTGATGGTATATAGATTCTGTTATGTTCTACATCTTCTGCTAGTTCAAGTCACTAAGAATCCAAAACTGAAGAGTTGTATAAAAACATTGATTACTTTCTTGTAAATGCATTCAAAGGTCCGACTTTCACTAAGCACATATGTGAAGTTACTACTTGAAAGAATAATTGTCACCTATGACATACCAGCTTATCATATTTGTTTTGAAGTCATTTATCTTTTGTCAAGCAGGTGGCCGTTTCCAGAGCACTGAATGGCATTGGCCTTGCAATAGTTGGACCTGCAATCCAGTCCCTTGTTGCTGACTCAACTGATGATGCCAACCGTGGTATGGCTTTTGGATGGTTACAACTAACAAGCAATCTTGGTTCAATTCTTGGTGGACTCCTTTCAATATTAATAGCTCCAATAACATTCATGGGGATTCCTGGTTGGAGGATTTCTTTCCATCTTGTTGGAATTATCAGTGTTGTCGTTGGTATTTTAGTTTGGTTATATGCAAATGATCCACACTTTTCAGATAATGGTTCAAAAACTAGCAATCAAGTTTCAAGTAAATCACTATGGTTAGAAGTGAAGGATCTGGTCCTGGAAGCCAAGTCTGTTATAAAAATTCAATCTTTCCAGATTATCGTGGCTCAGGGTGTCACAGGTTCATTCCCCTGGTCTGCTTTGTCATTCGCCCCAATGTGGTTAGAGCTTATTGGATTCTCCCATGAGAAAACTGGATTCCTGATTGCTTTGTTTGTAATCGCTGGTTCCCTTGGTGGGCTGTTTGGTGGTTGGATGGGGGATTACCTTTCTACACGTCTTCCGAATTCTGGGAGGATAATTCTAGCACAGATAAGTTCAGCTTCAGCTATCCCTCTAGCAGCAATACTCCTACTGGTTTTACCTGATGATCCATCCTCAGCGTTCATGCATGGTTTGATTTTGGTCATCATGGGTTTGTGCATATCCTGGAATGGTCCAGCTACAAACAAGTAAAGTCTCTCAAAGATACCTTTCTTCATTCTCATTTTACGCATAAATTTTCTTCTATCTGCTATAATCACATATTTGAAACATTATTTGCATTAAAAATCAGATTGTTCACAATAAAATTAACTAAGTTTTTCCATAAGGAAAGATCAAATTGTGATGCAAGGTATATTGACTTTCATGGAAAATGCAACATTCCTTTCAATGTTGAAAGCATTTCGATACACAAATTCATCAGGTGAATTGGAATAAATTTTAGAGGAATGAGGAATTTAAATACTAAGGAGAAAAGGTGGTACACATAATTCATTGATGGAAAATTTATTTATGCGCCCTGATTGCCCTTCAATCAGAAATTGCGTAAGTGTGAGAGAAGAACATATTAGTCAATTAATTAAGTAGTAGGTGGTGTAGAACAGCCAAAATTATGTAGTATACTTTTGCATAAGAACAAATAAGACTAATGTGTTTGTATTGACAATTTAATAATATTTGTAATGTGGTCTATATGCAGTCCAATATTTGCAGAGATAGTTCCTGAGAAATCCCGTACAAGTGTCTATGCTTTGGACCGATCTTTTGAGTCCGTACTATCATCTTTCGCTCCTCCTGTGGTTGGGATACTGGCTCAGCATGTTTATGGTTATAAACCTCTTCCCAAAGGATCCAGTGTATCTGAAGAAATTGCTACAGATAGGGGAAATGCTGCATCACTGGCCAAGGCTCTGTACACAGCAATAGGAATTCCAATGGCTCTCTGCTGTTTCATCTATTCATTCCTTTATCGCACCTACCCAAGAGACAAGGAGCGAGCTAAAATGGAAGCACTTGTTGAATCAGAGATGCAACAACTGGAATCCGGTGATTTACTTGCAGGTGAAGCAAATACCCAAGTTCAGTCATATTTACCACATGTTAAAGACAGAACTGTTATTGAACTGGGTTATGAGGAGGAAGCTGGTCTTGATCTTGATGACAATGACGAGAAGATATTGCTTTACCGACAGTTGACATTCTCCGATTTAGGCAAATAGCAGAGAATGCTTTTTAATTTTGATGTTGATAACAATGTTGAGAAAATATGGTTTTCAGTAGGCCACAGTAGTTTCCCTCACGAAGCTAAAGCTGGTTTACTGGAAAACTTTAGTGAATTTTATTGGAATTGGTCGTGAGGGAAATTTTAGGATTCTAACAATAGATGAAGACTCCATCTGAGCACATCAAAGTACCATGAACTTGTTCATAGCTTGAGCAAGAAATTTACACTGCAAGGAAGTCTGATTGGTAAGACTCAGATATAACATTGCCGCGTAAGTGCTTCATCTTTTTGTTCAAATTTTGTCATGGCTGTTTACATAGTGATTGAACGGTGTATAGTTTGAATGAGTATATAACACATTCCGATACGTAGAATTTGAAAATGATTGGAAGTGGTGTTTCCAGTTCCCTTTCTAATTGATGAGAAGGCTACTTATAATTTGATACAAATTCCAGTCCTGTGGTTTGAGTTATATGCTTCTCAAAATATTAGAAATGATTTAGAGATTTGAATTGTTGAAAAGAATTCAAGAGTTGATACTTTGAAATTTGAACTGATCATCTCTTGAAGAATGTTAACCAAAAGTGACACGATATACAAGCTTTCACCTTTTCTTCTATTACAAGCACCTTATAAATGATTTCTTATTTACAGACTTACAGATATCTTTTGTATGAAGATTTATTGATGAAAATAAGGAAAGCAACAGCGAACAGATCTTAGATGGGTTTTGTAGCAGTAAACATCACGAAACGGCTATTCCTTATGCATGTAAACCCAACCAGACCACAGGCTCTGCAAAGATCTTCTAGTTCACTTTCAGACATGAAAGCAAAGCTGCCTGATATTTGCATTATATTCTGTACAAAAAAGAAAGAAATCAAAATCAATGATGAATGAATGTCAGACCCTTTAGACGAAGCTTATTCAATAAACTTGACAACCTAATTCCTGAGACAAGTCATTATAGCAAAAGATTGGTGTGATAAAACTAATCAAAGTATTTACAATCCCCTTCTCAAGACCATCAATTTCAATGGGACAAGTTAAAACTAAATTCCTGAATTGCAGCCATGCAATTTGCAAGCTTAGTCACGTATACCTGGCGTAAAGGTCTCAAAAACGGAATAAAATTGTAAGGCCCATCAAGTACATAGGTGGTTGCAACAAACACTCCTCCAGGTCGCAGAACTCGACTTATTTCAGCTACCTACAAAATTACAGCCATTAGCTTCAGAGAATGTCCGCATGTGAAGACTAGGAGACTTATCAAATACAAGGTGCCTAAACATATGCATAATAAAATTTAGAATATGAATTCATAAAGAAGATGATGATATAAAAAGATCGGACAGGTTCCATGACGAAATGCTTACAGCCGTTGAAGGTGAAGGCCAGCAGTGTATGGCAGCACCAGCATGCACGGCATCAACTGAACTTGATGCAAAAGGAAGTCTAGAGATATCAGCTCTGACCAAGATATAGTTCCTAAAAGAAGAAGATAAAAGCTCAGTCAGGCAGAGATTCTCAAAATGTACATTGAAAGATGTTCAAAGTCAGATCCATACTCTTTTGGAAAGTTCTCTTCCTTCTTAACAAATTCATAACACTGCTTCAGCATGTTCTCTGAGTAGTCCAGAGCAACAACAAGAGAAAACAATTCACTCTTAGCAAAAATTCTCGAAAACATCCCACTACCACAACTAGCATCTATAATATTTCCACCAAACACTGGCTTCAGGTAATCCTTCATCAATTCGAACTGCAATTAAGATCATTATTTGGTTAGACGCTCTACCATTAAGAAGTGTACAAAATGACAGTGGCATGCATTACCCCATAATATGTACAATTTATTATATATCAGTTCTATGATGTACAAGTTCGATGACAGAGGCATTTTCAAATTCGTTAACATCTCAATTCAATCTATCATGAATTTGGCAGTTCTAATATAAGTCGGAATGACTTTCCTTTCTCACTTTCCACTTAGGTTACAAAGATGTTTTCTACATTAAAACGTGATTAAAAAAACCGGACTAGTTTAGTTCTAATGTGAATAACAATAAACATGATATGGATAATAACACACCATTATGCATCACCAACACCCTTTAATGGTGAAAATATAAGAATTACTTGAACATAAAGCAACTTTTAAAAGCTTTTGAAACATTGTTGTCTGCATGAAGAAAGATTGTAGTAGAAATGAAGTAGAGACCCATTTTACCAAATTCTTATAAAAGAACATGATTACTATACAGATATGCAATAGAGCAGTCATATTACCTCTTTTTCTGGGCCAGGAAAACCACCCCATATAAAATTTTGGCGCCAGCCCCTCTCATAAAGAAATGATACAAATGGAGTCCTGATTCAGCAATTAATATTTCAGTTATTTTTTTTCATATTATCATATAAAAAGAATGTATGATTATTATAAATGATAGAATTGATGTAAAATGTAAGATGTATTATCGGAACCCATACAATGTGCGATAATAATAATGTCAAGAAGTGTCCATTCCAAAGAGGCAAAAAATAACTCATGATAAGCTTGTCTTTCTCTTTTCCAAAATATAAAGTACCATCAATGACTACAGGTTCTCTGATCACTAAAAGTTTAAAATACCAGAGTGGACTAGATTGGCAATTGCTAGTGCAGACAAAAAGAAAACATTGGAAGAGATATTATCAGAGAGTATATTTCTATAACCAAATAAACCAATAGCTGCATAATTTGCTTCATTGAAATTGTTCTAGACCAAATATGTATACCAAATTACCAATTAACGAGTCAATTAGTGCTTTTTGTAAAGCCAAAAAGTTGGAATGAAGAATACCTGAAAAGTTCAGTAACAAACGGCATGGATTCACCATAATTCTTAGCCCCACTAGCAGTTGTTAAGTCAAAATGAGATTGGACGCCACTGTAAGTCTTCTTACAAGTGTTGCATTGCAAACTAGACCCAGCTGCAGATTCTCTGAAAAAAAACTCAAACAATCAAACAAAACCCCAAAAAACAAATAAAATGGCAAGATTAAAATGACTTACAGGGACAAGCAGGGATCACCAATCCACGTGACTGGTTCAAAACAAATAGGACAAGCCAATACCTTCTTATTTACACTACTTTCCTTGTCAACAACAATAGGTTCCTAAAAACAATACAGAGTAATTATTATACACAAAAACTATAATATCACAAGAGAAAAATGGAAAGCTGATTTGCATACCGTTGGTTTGGTTTCAACGAAGGCTGTTGAGGAAGCACGAATTTTAGCTGCAAACTTGCGATTAATGATCGGAATATTACTGGGTTTGAAGAAACAACGCCTCGAGTTGCCGAGTTGATTCGGTAGATACACGGAGAAGATGTTAGTCCTAGCAAAAGTGGCCATAACTCTCTCTCTCTCTCTGTGTTTTTTCAAGATTTAAATATCTTGTTAGAGCATTTGTTTTGTCATGACACTGACTACGCAATGATCTTTTTTATGTATTTAAAAATTGGATAGAGTTTTTTGGGGAAGACTAAGAACAAAAACAACAAACGTGTGTTAACAAATACCGGAGAATTTGAAAACCATGTCTGTGATGGTGGTTGGGCTGGGTTGGGTGAGAGAGATTGAAACGTTTAGAGAGTGACAAATTTCTGTCTTTCTTGGTTGTCTGGGCTAGGCAAAGGAATGGACTTCTATTTTATGTGTGGACTCAACCTCTACGACATATATAATTTCAGGCCGACGTCGATATACCCTCAAAAATTATATTTACACTTCTTTCGTAATTATACTTATCAAAAATTTAAAAAAATCTCTAAAAGAGTTTCTCCTTACAATCTACAAATTATCTATTCATACTCCAATTTAATTTTTTTTATTATTGACAGTTTTAACATGAACTAAAATTACTAATCAAGTCAAAAAAAAATTCTAAAGACATTCCAAATTAATTAAATTATTAAAAAAAAAAAAATTCTCTTTCATAAATCATTAGATTAAATATTGCATATTACACGTTTTCTCCTAAATCTATTATTACCATATTAAACTCTCATAATTATTATATATCCATTTAAAAAATATATATATCTCTACATACATTCTCGATTAATAGTTAAAGAAAAAAAAACATATAAATATTTTTAATTTTTTACTAACAGTAATATTATATATATATATATATGTATGTATTAAAAAGTCAACTTTAAAAAAATATATAGATATATGAAAAGTTGATTTGGTGTAACTAGATTCGATTAAACTCATAATTTCTAAGACTAATGAAAAAATTAAAAACAAGATACTTGTTTTTTTAGTTTTTTTTTTTTTTTTTTTAATATATACATATATACGGTTTCTAAAAATCAAGTTTATTTATAATTTTTTTTTTAATTATTTTTTTATTATTATTATTTTTTAACTATTAGTATTGCTTGAGAATGAATGGAGATAGAAAATTAAAGATATGTATTAGAGGAGAAATAGTTTAATATGGTAATTAAAAAATTTAGAAAAAAGTGTTTAATATCTAATATTTAATCTAAAGGTTTAGGAGAGATAATTTCTTTTTTAAATAATTTAATTCAAAAAAATTACTCATCGAATAAATCAAAATTCGTTGGTTCGTCCTAACTTTTATTAAGATAAAATGGAATATCTTTAGATATTTATTTTTTAAAATGGGGTGTCTTTAGGATATGAGTGTTAACAGATAAAAAGGATAATCTTAGAACAAAAGGAAGTGCCTTTAGAATTTTTTAAAATTTAAAAATTGAAAATAAAGTGTCTTTAGAAAAGAAGTGTAAAAATAAAAAATTAGATTGTTAAAAGAAGCTTCCAATCTCTAAATTGTAAATAAACCTCACTTAATACCAAAAATATCATTTCTTTAATTATAATATATTGTAATTTTATATGTACACACCACCTACAACTATTATTATGTTATTTAACTAACTTTATTGTTATTTCAAATTTTGTTGTTGTATTTAATTCTCTTACTATTCCTTGTCTTCTCTACTTCTTTTCCCTTCTCGATGTTTTCAAAATCAAACTCCATTTTTCATTATTTATTTTTCATTAAAAATTCATTTTAAGATTTATTTTATTTTATTGAAGAACCACTTTCTGTTTGAGAGAGTTATAGGAATGCAAGATTTGTACTATGTTCCAATTGATGTGGAAGTAGATAGGAGTGAAATGATATTAAAAATAAAAAAAAATTTAAAAAAAAATAAAAAAGTATATATATATATATATTACAAGAAAGAACATCTAGTATTGATAAATAAATAAAAAAGTATAAAGTGTGTTTGAAATAAAAAAAATATATATATATAATATAGTTAATTTAAAAGTATGTTTATATACATAATGGTTCTGTTCTTCTAATAAAAATAATAAAAATTAATTTAAAACTTACATTTTCACAACTAAATCTGTCTTATAATTTTAATTCATTTTCCATATTTAGAAATCAATTTGTATTTCTTTAAAATAGATTGAAAATATATTTAAAAGAGAATCAGGGTTTATTAAAATGGAAAGAGTTTTTATGATATATATTTATATATCAATATCAAACCATTAATAGGAAAAAAAAATTATAAAAAATTAAAATAGGAAACTAATTAATAATTATTGGTGGGTATACTAAATTACTAACAAACAATTAGGTCTTTTAGTAATTTTATTCAAAGGTAATATTGGATTTTTAAAAACATACTAACTCAAGATGTATATACAGTTTTGAAAGGGTGCAAATATCGCCACTCATAATTTCATTGTTTAACAACATTTAACATTTAACATGATTCATTTAACATGATTCACATGAACCAAATATTATGGAATTGATTTAAATATTGATATCCAGCCTCTAGGGGCGTAGCTCAACTGGTATATAGATAAGTTTGGAGTTTGGACAAATGACTTTTAAATTAGCACTTTGAATCCTATCGATAGTAAGATAAAATAAAATAAAAAATTTAAAAATTAAAAAAAATTAAAAGAAAAAAGAAAAAAGAAGTTATTAATATCCCAGTCATGTGTGGTGCATGACTTCAATTTGCAATATAAGGGGCAGAGGGACGGGGCTGGCAGGGTGATGTCCTGCACTCAAAAGTTTTTCACTTTTAAAAATTTCATTTAGAAAAATTATAAAATTGGTATTAAATTTAAATCTTTTTTCATTTTAGTCCCCTAATTTTTTTTTATTTTTGTATAATAGTCTCCAAACTTAATTTTCTAGCTCCGGTCTTGTCAATATGGTTTTAAGACTATGTTTTTTCAAGTTTTTTCTATCATAAATAAGTACATTAGAGGCAAAAAGGACCAAATGCTGGCTAACATGGGCGTAGCTCAGTTGGTAGACGGACGAATTTAGAGTTTGGATAAATGACTCCTAGGTCAGCGGCTCAAATCCTATCAATGACGAAAGTTTAAAAAAAATACATAGTCCCAGGTTAATATATATTTTAGTAAAAACAAATACTGCAACAAATACTGCAACTTTGTTTAATTATATAGTCATAAAGATCAAAGGGCATTATTGTTAATGTTGGAAATAAAATGTCAAATGTATGAAACATTTCATTCATAGTCATGTTTGGACTTTTTAGAAGTAAAATGACCGGATCACTCTCTTAAGTCTTGAGTACTAATGAACTGAATTGTGTTTGACTTAATTTTATGTGAAATTAGGCTATAAGACCATCTCCAACCCATTGCAGAAATTTGGCTATAAGACCATCTCCAACCCATTGCATAAATTTGGTGCAATTTTGCAGTAAATTGCAGTAATTTCCACACCATTTTTTTTTTATCCATCTTCAATCTAATTGCACCAAATGTTACTCTAAAAAGAATATTTCCTAAATATTCAATTTTTTATTATTTCTCAACAATTAACATTTCACCCCTCAATTAACATCATATTGCGATAAGTTAAGAAATTAACAAATTTTGTGTGTTGCTTTAATTGTTTGGTTTTCAATTTAGTGTTTTTTTATTAACATTTAGTAATTTTGTATTATGTACTTAATTTTAGTTTATTATAAATATTAATATAAATAATAATTAAATTTAAAAAATATATAAATTAACAAGAGCATTAGATAATTAAAAGAATACAATTGGAATACATTTGATTTAATAAAAGTAAAATTGTGATTAAACAAAACTTTTAATTAAATGATACAATCATAATAGATTTTATTGAATAATAGTCAATATGTGAATAAATAAAAATTTAGGAACTAAAAAACAAAAGCAACAAAGTAGCGCTGAGATGTTATCTGCGTTTGATCTGGCGCATGAAGAAGAGCCGCTGCAATCTGGCACATCCAATAGCATATGGGTTGGAGAGAAAATCTGTAACAAATTGGAGATTGGTGATTGGGTTGGAAATGCCCTAAAGACTAAACTGAGGATATATTAGTGCAATTAAACTCTTAAAATATTAAACAATAATGATTTAAAATTAAAATATAAGGAAATTGAACAAAAATCCACGACGTTGCAACCCTTGTACCGTTCTATAAAACTTGTTGCATACTGCCTCGTTGTTTAGCATTGCATAGCTCGCAGGCTTGCAGCCATGATCATCACTCACTCCATTGTATTTTGTATCCATTGAATGCAAGGGCTGTTCAGGAAATTATAAACATTATTCTTCACAATGAATATATATATTCCATTTTATTTGCCTTAAAATAAGATTGTAGAAAATTATAAATTTAGTAATTAGAAGTGGGGCTTTAAAAATTTGAATGCAGTGAACATAATACTGTAAATAAATGGGTTAGACTAAATCAATTTAAATTTATGACTTAAAATTTTGATTTTAACATCTCAACAATCCTAGTGCTCTTAACCCAAGAGTTGTAAATGCATTCAAATCTCTACCATTTGATTAAAAGCACAAGAGTGGCTGAGCTGTTGAAATCAAAATTTTAAGTCACAAATTTAAGTCGATTTAATAGAATATATATAATGTTATGGAGAGGTGCAAATATAGCCACCGAAAAATCAATAATGCTACTTTACCCAAATAATGTGTCAGCATTATAATCCATTCATTTAAATTATATTATATTTGTATGATTTAAATGAATGGATTATAGTGATATTATATCATTTGAGCATCAAATTTGGACGACAGATTTGGATACCAAATTTAGATAAAATAGCATTATAGTAAAACCAAAATGTAGCTAAAAATCCAATTTTTAGTACTAAACTGTTGGATTAGAGTTAGCTAAGTGATTAATGGAACAGAACTCTCATTGGGCCCAAAGGTCCAATTCAAAGCAAATTATATGTGCACCCCATTTATTATATTATTTTTCAATCTCTTCTAATTTATAGTTATAACTCACTTAATTTTTTTTTTTTTTTGAAAAGAGTTGTAACTCAGTAACTCACTTAATATAAAATAATAATAATAATAATTTCTTTAATTTTATGTTGTTACGTTATCTTTTATAACTACACCTTATTCAGAATTTTACTGTTGTTCACTCAACATATGTTTGTTTTTTTAATTATTATTTTGATTTTTCATTCGTTCTTTGTTTTATAAATAATAAAAATAAATTACACTATTGAAAAGAAAAAAACCAATAACAAACTTTTCACTAATAATTGTTGATGATATTAAAATGAGTAATGCTAGATTGTCCAAATAACATGTTAAGTGAGTTATCTAACACCATATCAATCATGAAATGATGTGGTGAGTAATGTAATAATTATACCTTATATGGTATATTATTTAGGTAATTTTCTTTTAAAAAAAATAAAAATTAAGATATCACTTGTTTTACGGTAACATAGATAAGATGAGATTGATCAAGTTGTATATCTCTCACACCTATGTCATCACAATAAGGTGTGAGTTTTCTTCTCCTTCATAAACCTTGTATTTATGTAATTTTCAAGGAAACTCGTTGCCCGTCTCAAAATGCCTAGTAGTTAAACTAAGTGATTATTATTGTTTATATATATGATGGAAATAGCTGAAACACAAATGCCCGTCTAGCTCAGTTGGTAGAGCGCAAGGCTCTTAACCTTGTGGTCGTGGGTTCGAGCCCCACGGTGGGCGTTTGTCTAATATTTTTGATTCTTCCAAAAAAAAAAAAAAAAAAAAACCAAATTACACATTGACTCTACTAGTTTAACTTTGCCTATGTTTCACCATCGAAAGTCCATATTACTCTTGTCACGCAAATTAAAATACTAATCCCTTAACATAAATATTTTAAATAAAATTGATTACAAATATTTTTTCTAAAGGATTAATAAAAATTAGAAAAATAAAAATAAAAGAGACCACCGACCAATCGACCATGGTCACGGCAAGGGCAGAGGCGCGGAGCTACCTTATGTCCAATGGGGGCTCAAGCCCACAATGAGCAACAACAAAAAAAAAAAAATGTTTATATTTTTTAGATTTGAATTTTGTAATGTGTTTATAAGTTAATCTCCTAGTGGTTAAAATAAACAACAAGATAACTAATTGGATCTAAATTTATCTCTTAAAAAACACAATTATAACTAAAACACAAAACCTATAAGTCTATAACATCTTAATAACAAAAGTTCACCATAGATTATCATTTTTTTTTTCTACATCTTTTGTTTTCACTTTTACATCTTTTGTTTTCACTATTATAAATGAGTAGCCATACACCCTCATCATGTCGAGCGTCTTTATCTCTCACACACACACACAAAAAAAAAAAAAAAAAAAGATTAAAAACAGACTTTCTGATTTAGATTTATCAGAATTTATATTGACTGTTCTTATTGTGTTATTAGTATATATATATATATCAATAATGTTAACCATTCCACCTAAAATCCCATATTTTTCATCCCACTACATGTGTCATGTGAGATGTCAAATTTTGAGTGGATATACATTAATGATGATTTATCTCATCTACCTTATGTATCTACTCACCATTTGACATCACATGTCACATGTAGTGGGATTAAAAAGATGAGATTTTAGGTACATGTGGCATGTGAGGTGTCAAATTTTTAGTGGATATACATTAATGATGATTTATATCACATACCCCTTGTATTCACTCACTATTTGACACCTCACATGTCACATGTAATGAGATGAAAAATGTGGGATTTGAGATGGGATGTGTAGCACTACTGATATATATATATATATATATATATATGGTATAGTTTACATTTTGAGGTTAGAAGTTATGATAATCGGTGTTATATGATACTCATTAGTAATAATTGAGTCCAAATTCAATTTCTTTTATTCTTATTTATTACTTGTTATTGATTTATTTAATATTATTATTTTAATTTATATTTTTAAATTTTAGCATTTTTGAACCAAATCTCGTTGGATGGAATTTCTGCATCCAACATTAGTTAGCAGCCTCCTTACAAGAACACCTCATTTATACAGTAGTTGAAGAGGCAACGAACTCTCCCAAATCTAGAGGTGACGAACACCTCCATGTTTGAGTCAACGTTATAACATAACCGTCAAAGGATTATATATCAAAAATAAAAGGAAATTAAAGTTAAAAAAAAAATAAAAAATAAAAAAGAAAAAAAGAAAAAGGTGAAAATTAAAAATGGAGGAGGTGACGAACACCCCCTCCCAAAATCAAACATAATTTACATGATCTCCTGTCCATGTCTCAGATGTGCAAGGGTGGTGAATCTATGAGTTATCTAGGGGTCCCTCTTTTTATTGGTGCACATGAACGTCGCTGGTTGATCTCTTGGGCTGATAAAATTAAAGGTAAACTAGAATCTTGGAAGGGTTTCACTTTATCCATGACAGGCAGGTTATGTCTTATTAACTCTATGATTATAGGTTTATTCCTGCATTCCTTTTAGGTTTATTGTTAGTCTTCATCTCTTTTGAAGGATTTAAATGCGGCTATTCAAAAATATTTTTTAGATTCGCTCAATCAATGATCGTAAACCCATTCAAGTTTCTTGGAAGTCATGATGCATGCCGATGGATGATGGTGATCTTAGTGTTAAGGATCTTTGTATTCTTAACAAAGCCATGTTAAAGAAGTACGTTTGGAAGGTCGTCATTCTAGAGAAATCAATTTTAAAATCATTTTTTTGTCTAGTCATACTCTCTCATCAGTCATATTGCATTTGTGTTGGGGATGTTACCGATTATTCAAATATTATCATCAATGGATAGAACATTTGAAGGGGGTAAAGACAACTATGAGGTTTGTTTGAACCCTTTTAAAGTTTCTCTTGAATCCACTCTTTTTGAGGACACTAACCACTTTGAAGAAGAAAAAGATGATGAAGTTGAGATCCAAGATGAGGCTAAGACTGAAGAAGACATTGAGGCCGAAGAAGACGATGCAGAAGAAGTTGAGATCTAAGATGAGGCTGAGGTTGAAGAAGTTGAGATCCAAGATAAGGTTGAGGCTGAAAAAGACGATGAGGTCGAAGAAATTGAGATCCAAGATGAGGCTGAGGCCAAGGCCGAGGAAGACGCTGCTGCTGGTAAAGAAGGCGTTGACAAAGAAGAAGAGTAGCCTACCAAGAGAAGAAAGTTAATATAAGAAAGGTGTTTTGGGTTAGTCAGTTATATATATAGATATATATAAATCAAAGATATATATATATATATATATATATACATATTTAAATGGGAAGGATCCCCGACCCCTAAAGATTACACAAATTGTTACACAATTCGTGAACCATTGGATGATGGTGACTTGGATGGTGGAGATGCACTCATACATATAATCACCATCAGCTATATACACCTTATGCTCCCTATCCTCTCTCATTTTTAATTGATTATCTTCCCTTTCCAAACCAGAATCATCAAACCAAACCTCAATCATCCACTATCATCACATCCGAACCAGATCATCTCCCTCAATCTCATCTCTCTCGATCCACCATCCGCCATCATCACTCCTCCGCCATCCCCCAACACCACGAAATTAAATTCCATTATATTCCACAAACAAGAAAAATAAATTAAATCAACAAAAAGAAAAACCACAAATCTCATCCAATAATCCATATTTTTCAATCAAAACAAAATAAAAATTCTAGAAAATCTGAAAAAAAAAAAAAAAATTGGAAATCTGAAAAATCCGAAAATAAAATGGAAAATATATTGGTGTGTTCTTCAATGTTTATCTATTGGTCATGTAGATCTTTTTCTCTCCATCATCATTCGTTAACACACAGACCCATAAAAAGACAAGAAAAATCTGGAAAATCTGAAAAATATGGAAAAACTATAAAAGAAAATGAAAATTCTATTTGTGTGTTCTCCAATGTTTATCTATTGGCCATGGTCTTCATCTCTCCATCGTCAACACAGACCCACAAAAATAAATGCAAAAAATAATAATAATAATAATAATAAATAAATACATAAAAATTGAGTATGGATTTGAAGAGCAGGAAGAGCAAGAAGAAGAAATGGGCATGCCCGTTCAAGCGAGTTATGACTCAATAGCTAACTCGGTTAGGACCAAGATGGGTATCAGTATTGGAGGAGCATCAGCTGCAGCTAGAAAACTCTAAAAAAATCTGGAAAAAAAAATCTATTCGTGTGTTCTTAAATTTTCCAGATTTGTCAGATTATACGATGGAAAAACCAACAAAAAGAAAAACCACAAATCTCATCCAAATCTATTTGTGTATTCTTTTTGTACTATTAAGTAAAACCATAAATTTCATCCAAATCTATTCCAGATTTTCCATAATTTTTTTTTTCGTTCTTTTTTTCACACACAGTGAAAACACACACACAATATCTTTCTCTCTCTCTGGTCTCTACAGCTCTCCTTGTTCAAAGTATAGGGTTTTTTTTTTTTTTGAATGATCAGCTAACTTTTTTGAAGATATATATTGGGTGTTGGATTTGGATCTGGTTTTGTTATGAAGGTAAGAACACACAAATGGATTTTTTTCCATTGGTGATGGAATCGGCAAATGAGCAAGGATGAAGGAACACAATGACCTCCTACTCCTAGTTTCATGGGGAAGCATCGCTTGTAAGTTGTCATTTCTCATCTCCATAACCAAATCAATCAATTTTTTTTCCAAATTTTATAGTATTTTTTTTTTTTTTTGGTTTTGATTGAAAAATATGGATTAATGAATGTGATATTTGGTTTTTTTGTTGATTCAATTTGTATTTTTTGTTTGTGGAATTTAATTTAGTGATGATGAGGGTGGCGGATGAGTGATGATGGCGGATGGTGATCGAGATAGATGAGATGAGATTGATGGGAGTGATATGGGTTTGGAGGTTTGGGTCGATGATTCTGGTTTGAGAAGGAAAGAGAATCAATTACGCATGAGAGAGAACATGGAGCATGAGGTGCATATATCTGATGATGATTATATGTATGAGTGCATCTCCACCATCCAAGTCACCATCATCCAATGGTTCACAAATTGTGTAACAATTTGTGTCATCTTTAGGGGCCGGGGATCCTTCCTCATATATAAAAATCAAAGATATTAGAAGGTGCTAGAAGGTTCTTGTGGAAATGTTTTGTTTTATCATTTATGGTGCCTAAAAAATAGTAATTCAATTTTGTTTTTATCTGGTTTGCTTTCGGAAACTTTTTTGACATTGTTTATAATAATAGATTTTTTTTTCCTATCTGGTATGATATGCAATATGTTTTGTTTCATCAAAAAAAAAAAAGTTCACTTAGAGGATGTTGATTAAGGATTCTCTCGTTTTCACTTATCTTCGTGCTTGTTATTTCACCCAGAATCACAGACCAAGAACTTAATATGTTTTTTCTTCTAGTTGGCCAGGTCCGAAATCTCTTTATGCTCTCCTGATGCTTGAGTCTAGGTGGTTGGTTTGTCGTCATTCCAAGATTCATTTTTGGACAGATAATTGGTTAGAAGATCTGTTGATTGATTTGGTTAAAGATAGTTCTTCGTTGCAGCCTCCTCTAGTTTCTCTTATTGGAGATGTTCATTTGGATATAATAGGTTGGGATATCCTTCGTTTTTTCGTGCTTCTCACCCGGCTCTCGCTTTTGAGATTAAGAGGGTAGTGGTTAGCATTGATCCAGACTCGTTCTTTGGATGGTGTTGCTTCATGTAAGACTGATTATTACTCTCTTTCTAGGGCTAGAAGTTATTTTTTTTTTGGACTAAACAGATTTGGATGACTTTTATTTCCCCTTGTTGGTCTGTCCTTATTTAGCGTTTGTTTCACAAAAAGATTCATATGGATATTGCATTGTGTGCTCGAGGTTATATGTCTCCTTCCCATTATCGACTTTGTTGTGTAGTGGATGAGGATATATGACATCTGTTTATAGAATGTCCTTTTGTTTGTGGGTTATAGGATGCAGTGTCCTCTACATTTGACTGTAATATTAAGTTGGATGGTACTTGTTTGGATTTTTGGCAAGAGGCGATGGGGTAAGGTTTTAGCACTTAATTGAAAGCTCTTTGGCGGGCTTCTATTATTTTAGTCTCCTCGGTGATGTGGCTTATTTGGAATAAAGTCTCCATTGAGAGTGACAGGCCAGTTTTTGTCGAGGCTCTTTCCTTGATTTGACATTCAGTTCATGAGACAGATTCGGTTCAATCTAGCACGGTGAAGAATTCGTTGGATAAGCTTATGACTTTTCAATGACTGTATGTCTTTGGTTGTCCTTTTAAGGTTATTTGGTGTGCTCAACCATTAGATTGTCTTAAGGTTAACATGGACAGAGCTTTTTTATATAGTCCTGATCTGACTAGTTGTGTAGGGGTTTTTCGTAATCGTAGAGACTTTGTTAAGTGCTGATTACCTATTCCTCTTGGTGTTTACTTTGCTTTTGAGGCTAAGTTAGTTGTTGTTATTCACACAATTGATTATGTTTTGAACTTTGGCTGACATAAGTTATGGTTGGAGAGTGATTCGTCTTTTGTGGTGCCATCATTCACTATAAGTCTCGTAGAGTTCCTTGGCGTTGGCTCCTTGCTTGGGATATGTGTTTGAATTTTCTTTCTCAAATGGACTTTGTTGTCACTTGTATTTATCGAGAGGGTATCCGAGTTGTAGATTTTTTAGCGTCCATGAGCCCCAATATCGTTACTCCCACATGGTGGTGAATAGCTCTAGCTTTTTGCACTTCTTTTATTTATGATGATGTTTGTAGCCGACCTTCCTTTATGTTCTGTTGATTTGTTTTCTTTTTATTTTGCTAAACTTTTTTTTTTGTCTCTTATTTATTTATTTTAATAATATGTTGGGATGTGACATATGATAAGGGTGCTACGAAAGTGCTAGCTTAGTTGGGATGTCCTAGTGTATCTACCGATTCCAATCACTAACAATCTTATGAAGAAAAAAAAAACATAATGAGATGCTAGCCACAACAAACTTGCCACCTCCTCGGTTTCATTGGATGAGTAGGGAAGGGCATGGGGGCCTAATGGGGCGGAGGAGGGTCCCTCCATCACCTCCCCTAACACCCATTTTGGGTGACTGGGGGTTGGGGTGTTTTGGGGGGAGGTTCCCCCTCCTCCACCCCCAAACCTCATTTCCCCATTTGTATTCATATCCAAATTCAAATTTTCAATTCATAATCTGAAAATCGCAATTTAGAATTTGGAATTCGATCATTCCAATCTCTAAGTTGACCCTGTTAAAATATTCAATCCAAAAATTAATCGAAATATTCGTTCTAAAATATATAATTGATTTAAAGAAATCCAAAATAAATACAAATACTTGTATTATACAATAAATGTCAAAATAAATCAAATACAGTTATATTATAATATATTAGGTTTTTTTTTTTTTTTTTGTTAAAGCTTTAGATATAAATAAAAATAAAAATTATATATATATATATATAGAGAGAGAGAGAGAGGGAAATGGAGGAATGGGTTTGGAAGGGTGTCCCCCCACCACATCCCCATTTACAAAATGGAAGCCAAAGTTTGCCCCCAACCTGCAAAACTCATTTGGGGGCAAAATTTCCCTCAAAACCCCCATGGGGCTCTATGGGAAAACGCCTATATCCCTATGGATGAGCCTTTGCCGCCCACGAATCTCTTGTTTTGGAGAGGCCGGCCACTACAGAGAGGCCATCGCCATTGCCCTCTTTTTGTATTGAAAGTTTTGTTTTTTATTTATTTAACTGTTTTTATTTTAATATATCAAATAATTGGAATATCCTTTGAGGCTTTGATTGTTATGTTATAACATAAATTATAAACAAAAACTTGAACCATAATATTTTACAATTAAGATACAAATTAAAAATAGAAAGTTGTAAGTTTGAGAATATTATATATATATTTTTTATTGTAGGACAATATCCCTCCCTCCTATCAGAAAGAGAGACGTAACATATTTAAACATGAGTAAGGTTGATTTTAGTACCGATCGAATTATGGTACTTTTAAAAACTATATATAAATGGGCTTATGATATACTAAATTTGACATGCCATCAATTGATTAATAGAGATTCTAGAAGTAGTTTGGCGTCACCTACCAATCACTTAATTTGACCACCAAATTATATTCATGGCGATCCATAATTTAAGGGGTTTGTTATCCCTCTTTATTTACTATATCACTAATTTTCATTCATGGAATGAACACTCATAAGGGCGAAGCCAGGACATAATTTTAGAATGGGCTAAATTAAATATAAGTTTTTAAAGTGAACCTTCATAGTATAATAAAATTTTATTAATAGAAAAGTATACACTTAGATATGGAAAAAATAACAAGTTTAATCTATAAAAAAATAAAAATAAAAATAAGGACCAAATATGATTTACACAAGCACATCACCTTTTATTAGAAATGGTAATGCACCTCGATCCCTTCCACAATGGTGATGAGGGTTCGAATCCCACCATGGACATTTTACAAAAATATATGAAGAGTTTTAGTTATTCAGACATCAAATGTATTGTCTCTTTAGTCGTTAAAGGCTATAAAAATGGGTTGGGCTGTAACCCATCCCTAAAAAAGCTCCGTCTATGCAAGAAACTATAATCGTTAGTTATGTAAATACTCATAAGAAGATTCGAATTTCAAACTTTGTGGGAATTAACCACACTATTTTGCACACAAGATGAGTTGACTCAGTTGTATGCCCTCACACTTACACCACGAAGTAGTGGGTTTGAGTATTTTCCTCTCTTCAAAAACCCAAAATTAATTTTATATTAAAAAAAAAAAAAACCATACTATTTTGCTTTAGACCAATTGGCATAAATGCCCCTGAACTCTTCAAAAATTTACATTTTACCCCATAAAATTTTTTTTTCAACATTAAACCCCCTAAACTCTTGTAAATTTACAAAAGCTGACGGAATGGCAATGGAAGCCTGATTCCGTCTAGGGAAAATTGCACTAATTTAGCCTTATTATATATATAATTGCATTAAACCGGAAAATATAATAAAAGGACCCACATACCCTTCTGACCAATTGACTTGGTTTGTAATCCAATACAAATATAACACGTGTCATCAAATTTTAAAAATAAAAAATAAAAATAATGGTTAAAATTATTTTTTATAAATAAAATAAATCATTAAGTAATTAAAACATCTTTAAAATCTTTACCATCCATGTCCATGATATTTTGCATTTTTATCTCCAGATTGTTGAAATTTTTTCTAGTAATCAACTTATTGGATTATAATTATGTTTTCTATTGATCATAATGCTACTAAACCTAAAAAATTTATCTCCAGTGTATTTTGGTTTATATATGTTTGATAATTCATTTTTGTAATTTAAAAAAACAGATGGAGAAACAGATTTTCCAGATTTTCATATGAATAATATCTTCATATTTTCATCAATGGAGAAACAGATGGAGACTCCATCAAAATCGTCACCACCAAACGGCCAAACACAAGCACAACACCATCACCCAAACACGAAATCGCATTAGTCAAACCACCACCAAAATCCAAACACGAAATCGACGAAATCGCACCACCACCAAACCCGAAATCACACCAGTCAACCACCACCAAACCCAAAAACGAAATCACATGAAATAGGAGAGAAATAAGGTAGAGAGCAGATGGACTGGAGATCAAAAATGGAGGAGATTGATGGAGATGGATTCGCGAAAAGAGAGAGAGAGAGATGAAGGAGATCGAGCGGCGGTTGGAACCAGATCCGTAAAGACGACGTGACGGCTGTTAAAGGAGATCGAGCACGAAGCGAAGAAAAGAGGCGATGGTGGCGAACCAGATCTGTAGAGAGAGAGAGAGAGAGAGAGAGAGAGAGAGAGAGAGAGAGAGAGAGAGAGAGCGTGACGAACTAGATGTGAAGAGGGAGAGAGAAGATGAGGCGGCTTTTGAATGGTGGTGGTGGCTAGGGTTTGAGTGTTGGTGGAAGACGATGATGATGAATGATGAGTGTGGTGGTGGTTGACTGGTGATGATGATAATGAGTGGTGGCTAGGGTTTTTGTTTTGTTTGGTTGTTGATAATAAGAGTAATTGAGGCAGATGATTCAAGCCCATCAGATTGTAAGAAGTTGGTGGCTTACTGGGTTCTAGAATAATTGATTGAAGAATAATAAAATTATTTTTTTGAAGGGAAATGCAATAATAATTTTTTTTTCCAGATTATTTTTACCATTTATTTTGTTTTTGGAGTTGATTGAAGAAGATGAGATTTGTGGATTTTATTTTTGTGATTTCCTTTTGGAATTGATTCAAGAAGAATGAAGAAGATATAAATTATTGAATTAGATTTGTGGATTTTTTTTTGTAATTGATTTGTGATTTTTTGTTGTTGTTGGAATTATTAAATTATATGAATTATTGAAGAAGATATGATATGATCTCCTGTCCATGGTGATTGATGGACGGTGGAGATCAATCTTTCTTTAAAAAAAAAATCTAATTATATTCTTTAAAAAAATATTAATTATAAATCTAATTATATTCTTAAAAAAAAATCTAATTATAAATTAAAATTTTTAATTATATTCTTTTAAAAAATATATTTATTTTTCTTAAAAAAAAAAAGTATTATGGCAAACCTTAGGGGAGATTGGTGTAATTAGTTCTTGTCATATGACGTGCACGTGACTAGAAAACAGACGGAGTATGGTTTCCGTTGCCAATCTGTTAGTTTTTATAAATTTACAAGAGTTTAGAGGGTTTAGTGTAGGAAAAAAAAAGTTTAGAGGGTAAAATGTAAATTTTTAAAGAGTTTAGGGGTCATTTATGCCAATTAGTCTTTGCTTTATATATGAATAGTCAATATTGATTCTCTGCCGACATCTTTGTTTGTTGGCTCTGCTTAAATTCGGGTTTTAACTTTTCAATTTGTTTCGTGATCCATCAAATTAATCATTATCGGATGACATTGATGTCCAGTCAAAATCGATAAACATGTTGATGTTACTCCACACTAGCTCTTATATATATTTTATGATATTAATTTGCAATATACGAATTGGAGTATTAAGGTCGTGGGTCAGTGGGTCAGTGGATATATTTGTGAGTGATCGAAATTCTTGACATCTAATAAGTAAAAAAATAACGGTGAAGGCCCATAATACCCAGTAAAATTTTATGTATAAAAGTTGGTAAATGAGTTTTTCTTTTGTTTATAGGTTTTTGTTTTCCTTTAAAAGAAAAGTTAGTAAATGAGATAGTGTTGTTGATCTAAAAGTCATTTGTCAAAATCCTTACCAGTTGAGCTACGCCCACACTGGCTCTTGCTTTTAAGTGTGCAATATTTTGTACATTACTAATGATCATAAATTCATAATGGTAGTCGTTACTGTTTAGTGTAATAATCTAAAAGAAGAGATAGAGATAGTTGATAATAACATAAAGAATAATTAACGGAGGGGGAGATAGTATAGAGATGAAAATTTTTCTATAAGGATGTCCTGATAGAATTATATAAGGACATTGAAAGTGAGTCACTCGTTTTACATACTTTAACTTGGTATGCATGCACTTGTCAAATCACTTTTATAAATGAGTAGCTCAATTCAATATCCTGATAAAGTTATATAAGGATGCTCTGATAGGAACGGGACCGAGTATAAAGAAACCAATAATGATAAAAAAAACCTAGGAAAGTGGACTTTATAGATTGTTTTAAGGATTGTGAAATTGGGCTTGGGTTTGTTGGGTATGTTCCAAGATAGGTTAGATTTGCAGTGATGGGACACATCATTACTATTTTCCACTCTGTTGTTGGGTCCACTGTTTCTTTACCCATTAAATATTTATCTGTGTAAAACCTTTATTTATTTATTTTTTTTATACACTATTTTCGTTTTGACGACTTGAATATTATGATACTAAATGAGTGCTCTGTATTAGAAAACCACATTGGACGGTGTAAAACCTTCGAATTTAGGGTTTTATTTATTTGTAAATATTAAGTATGAACCTGTACACTCATCTAGACTAATCTTTGTATAAAAAAAGGTATTATAAACAAATTTTTTTTTTTTACGAACAACCGTCACTAAACGCACGGAAGTGTTACCGGATAAAACACAAACAAACATAATAATAAAGAAAAGATAAGATGAAGAGAAGTAACTAAATCCAATCACACACAACACAAATATTTACGTGGAAACCCAAATCAAGGACAAAATCACGGCTATTAGGACGATAAACGAAAGTTCCAATATATGGTAAATTGTGATAATCACACACTCAGGATTCTTTATCTAAATAATACCCCAAATTCGATTACACCCAATGCTCACTTCACTTTGAGATCTCTCTAGTATTTGCTATTTTGCTCCACCATGGATAACCTAGTTATTATGATCTATTTATATGAAATACAATGGAGTTTAAGTTAAAAGGAAATCCTACTCCTATACGTACAAGAATTACTTGTTCCACATAAATATTATTTCCTATTTATGACAAGTTTTCTTTTAAGGAGGAATCATATTCCTATAATCATAAGAACTTCTAAAAACAACATATTTCTTCTTCCATGAATATTTCTCGATTTAACGCATGCATATAATTGACTACGATTCAAGTTGTAGTTGGTCACTTGTTTCCTAAACCGTGTTGAACTTGACTACACATAAAACCGTGATCCACGCGCTGCATCAAAAGTCGACCGCTCTCTGTACCGTTCTAGAAGCCACAGTGCTTTCCACAGCAGTATCCACTTGAATTGGACCGCTTTCAGTTCCGCTGTGAAAACCGGTGACCATTGCTGTCATTATAACTGTCAAAGCCACATCGGTTGTGATAGTGGTTGTTTCCTGTTCTTCGCTGCTACGCTCTCACATCTCTAGGAAATCTCCGTATTGGTAAATCGTGTTTAGTAATCATTGGCAATTTAAACCATATCCAACATTTTTCTCTCATAGACATACATTGTAGATTTGTAGTCTTGTAGACATAATTATAGTATAATAACATACATCACTACAAATTTACCATGTAAGCAACATAACTTCAATCATAATAATACACATGGTAAAAATATGACGATGTGTATTATTATACTATAAATATATCTAAAATGTGTGTTCGGGAGAGAAAAATTGGTATTATAAGACATAAATATTATAACTAATAAAAAAGAGACAATTTAACAAAATTGGACAAAATTAGTTGGTCCGACGATATGCCTCTTACACTTATACTAAGAGGACTTGAGTTTGTTTCGTATCATTTTCTTACGAACATCGGTTTTATTGTAATAGTTTTTTTTTTTTTTTTTTTTTTTTTTTTTCAAAGACTGACTTAATTTTTTAATAAAATCGATGTTTGTGAGAAAATGATGAGATGCAAACCCACGACCTCTATTAGAAAATGAGACGATTTAATTTTTTAACCAATGAAGACTGTAGTCTTTAAATCAGTTATGGATAAAACCCATTGTTATGAAGATTAAATTTCAGTTGTTTTGGGGCATATACATACTCTGCAATTGAGGGCCAACTGGGCCTCAACAACTCGCAATGATGTACAATTTGTACACAGTCACAAAGTGGTTGCTTAATGTAGTTTCATTAATCTTGAAGGACTTGTTTATAATTTAACAAAATCATAATTTAAAAATGTCGGAATTCACGTAATTGATGCCTATAATGCAACTTGCTACATAAACATAATCTTCTCCAACGGTTCACTTTATCGTTACGACAAGTACCCTGTTACAAACCGAAGAAGGGACGGAACAAATTCGTATCTATAATGACGCAAATGCCCTTCTAAATTACTACCCACTGCCCCCCTTCCCACCTAATATTTTAAATTAGTAATTTTTTTTTTTTTTTAAAAAATTTTATTTTATGAGTTTTGACTTTAGACACTTATTCCAGTTAGGTTATAATTTTAAAATTTTAAAATTAATAATTAATAATCAGCCAGTTATTTTAAATTTTTTTTTAGAAAGTTGATTAATAATGAAGGATAAATATAGAATATAGTACAAATTTAAGTTAAACAACTTTTATTTATAAAATAATTTGCACAAAAGGTAAAAGTAATAAAACTTTATTAATTTAGCATGATTTGTTGCGGTTGATGTGTTTGAATATAAAATGCACTCACTTATAGAGAAGGGTACTTGGTGTATTCACCACACGTGAAACTTGGCATGTGACCCACGAAATGAAATGATGTAGTTTCTGTTTCTAAAGGAAAATGGCATCAAAGTTTTTCAACGTTTGGTTGCTTTGGTCACATGGGGGGAGGGCATAGAAATAAATATATATAAAAAAAAAAGATGATTGATATTGCATTTCTTAAGAGTAGCAAGCAAAGAGGAGGGCATCCCCTTCAAACTATCATTTCTAAAGGAGCTATGAGTGATTACTTCCCAATTTTTGACTTTTGCTGTCATTAAATCACTAGACCATCTTTTCATATCTAACAACTTCTCACAAATCAAAAGCACCACTTATAACTCCATAGACCTTTTTATCATATTAAACCTAACATTATATAGCATAATCAATGTTTAAGATAATTACCATATCGTAGGTTTTCTTTTGTTTTAAGTGTTCTGTATGTCCTTTTCTGTAATTTTCTTTTTAGTATTGTGAAAGTAGATATTTGAATCACGTATGTAATATTTGATTTATGTGGTTAGATCCAATGTTGGATTAAAAAAAAAAAGTCATTATCATATCAATCATGTCAGATTTACCTATTTTTATATCAACTCACATTTCAATTATCCAAATTACATCTAAATCACTTTTCATATCATTATTTCTCATAATTTATACTAAATTACAGTAAAATTGAAAAACAAATTAGAATTAGGGTTATTATTATAAGATTTTAAATGGCTTCTAACAAATAAAATGATAAGTATTACTCTATATTTTTAAATTTTGAGGTTGTTTAAATTAAAATGAGTCTTGGTATATACCATGGCCACATGTGATTTTTTTTTTTAAAAAAGTAGCTGAAAAATAATGTTATCTTATCTTGTATAGTTGTATGTTCTGTTGTGTCTGTTGAAAAACTGGATTAAAAGTGTCTAATAAAGTGTATCACAGTTTGATTTCAGTCTAAAGCCGTCCACGTGGGATGATTAGTCCAATGGTGAAGACGAGAAACAACCAGAGAAGGACAAATTAAGCAATCATGAAAATCAAGAAGACATTAAAGTAATTAGTAATGCTAAACATTCTAGCAACGATTCCTATTATTTTTATCCCAATACATATGGTAGCTGATGTGTCACTTCTAAAATAATTTAAGTAATAATAATCCGGTTAATCTTCGTTGGTGACCGGCACGTGGCAGTAGTAACAGAGGAAAGTGAAAAACAAAACAATGAGATGGCAGAGGAAGGAGGGCGGTACAAGATTCAAATTGGATTGGAGTTAATGGAGAGAGAAAGTTGACGGTTATATCTTATATATCATATTTCATATATCCACAATTCAAATTTCTTTTTCTTAGCTTTAAAAACAGAACAAAGAGTAGTAGTAGTAGCTACTACTGCTCTTATATAATTTCTTTTTCTTTTTTCCAATTTTTTTATTTTTATTTTTTATTTTTATCATTTTTAAAATTTAAGCTTCCTTTTGTTCTCACCATCATCAGTCATCACTTCCAAAAGCAAACTTTAAAGTTTAAAGAAAGAAAGTTCCAGATCATCAGAAGGACATATTCGTCATTTCGATCGGATCCACACATCTTTTCTTTATTTTTTTTTCTTGATATCTTCCACCATAATAAACAGAACCAGTTGCTTTACAAAATTGAAATCGAAATCTTGCCGGAGAAGTAGGGCTAGCAAGTCTCGTAGTACTATTTATATTCGCTTAACTCACTTTTAAATTTGGATACAGTAGTAATTCTTGTTGTTGTTGTTGTTGTTGTCGGAAAGTTAGAGTTACAAAAAAAAAAAAAAAAAACAAAAATGGAGAGAACCACTCCGGTCAGAAAACCACACACATCCACCGCAGATCTCCTAGTTTGGTCCGAAATTCCTCCCTCCGATTCTCCGGCTCCCACCTCCGCCACGCGCCCCGCCTCCCGTGGCCAGGTACATAATACCTTTTCTATTTAATTTTTTTTTTAAATTTTTATTATTTTTATCTAGTTATTCTCATTTTTGACTACTTGGCTTGCAATGGTAGCCATCGGATGGGATCAGCAAGGTGGTGTTTGGAGGTCAGGTGACGGATGAGGAAGTTGAGAGCTTGAACAAAAGGTGCGATCTGCTTTCTCTTTAAAATTTTGGTTTTTTTTTTTTTTTTAATTATAATTCTTATTATTATTTACGTGATAATAAATGCGCATAGACGGTCCTGAACTCGGTTTTGTTTTGGTTGATTGGTTTGTTCAAAATATTTATGTCTACTCTGTCTTTTGTCTGTACTGACTACTGAAGACTGTAATTCACGGTTTTTTTCATTAATGTTTTGCCTGTCTTGTCAGTTGTCTGCAACGGTCGTGAGATTTTTACTTGTATTTCATTTGCCACTTTTATTTACATCTCCGTGTTTCGTCTTCTCTTCAGTTTTTTGATCTGCTCTTTTATGATCAATCTCCTTACTTCGCCATATAAATATGTATTAAACTAATAATTAAATCTATTCTCATTATATGTTTCCAAATTAATGATTAAACTAACTTTATTTTGCTGTTTATAAGTTTGCTTGCCGCAGAGGAAATGAATTCAGATGTTATGCCGGATCTTTCTTTCTGAGTATTTATCTGATTAGTTTAATTTATATTCATTGGATCTATAGTAAGAAATCTTGCTGTAGTGCCCTTGTGTTTATAGAGTCAATACAAGTAAATTCTACACGTAATGATAATTACGGTAGCTTCACCTATGGATTAGAAACTGGTATTTGTAATTATCACATTGAAAATGTAATCTTCAGCATCGATGTCCGTCCAAAATGTTGTTACTCTACTAGTTGGATTTAGTGATAACGGGCCAGACATTCTTGACTAATTTATGCGGATTATAGTACCAAATTAATTATGTGTAGTCACTGGTTTTTGATGATTTATCAAGTTTAAGAAATTAGGAATAGCTGTCCCGATTTTAAGTTATTGTATCTTGTCTTTTACGCAGGCAAAGATAATAAAAAGAGATTACTATACATGGTATATTGGTATATTAGACATGACAAAATTGTCATATGCAAATGTTGGGTTTAAGTTTTAACACTAGATGATTCTATATCAATTCTTTAAAATATCATCAGTTGTTTCCAAAGCCTTTGGGTTTGTAGGCGAGTCTGTGTGTGCAGGGCCATTTAAAAGCATATTGCATTAACAGGTCAATAGAAACAAAGTAGGCTGTGGCAAAGATGAGACAGAAAGTTCATAAGCTTGTTTTCCTTAACCACAAGTGCTTTTTGTTGTTGTTATTGTTGTACTGTATCCTAAATATCATGTCGGCCTTAATATAACCTGCATTTCCATTGGAAATGACTACATATAACATGGCAAATGCACCCACTAATAGTGAAGTTGAAAATTTAATTATTTGCTCCTGTGGGATATTTGCAGCTTCTTGGTGTCCTTATACATAAAGATGGTCACTTAGTTGTCTTCTATTTGGGGAAGACAATTCAAACCATTGACTTTGTACTTTGCAGGAAACCTTGTTCAGGGTATAAAATGAAGGAGATGACTGGTAGTGGCATTTTTGCGGGCAGTGGAGAGAATGATGAATCAGAATCTGGTAGTGCAAATCCTACACCAGGTAGCAAAACAGGTCTACGCATGTATCAGGTATCGATTAACTCTTTGCGTATTAGATTTCATTGATATATGTTGTCCATAGAAATGGAAAATTGCAGCACAGTAAGGTACTATCTAATAACTTTCTATTTTGTATCTGATGTTTGGAACTGTCAGCAAACTCTAGCTGGAATCAGTCATATCTCATTTGGTGAAGAAGAGGGCGTTTCTCCCAAAAAGCCCACTTCTATACCTGAGGTGGCGAAGCAGCGTGAGCTAAGTGGGACACTAGAAAGTGAGTCAGAGGCAATGTTGAAGAAGCAGATTTCTGATGCCAAGTGCAAGGAGCTTAGTGGAAATGATATCTTTGCTCCCCCTCCAGAAATTTTACCACGGCCAGCTGTGCGCGCCTTGGCATTGAAGGAAAACTTTGACTTGGGAGAATCTGCTCCACATTACGTACAAACATCTGTCGAAGTCTCTAATGTGAGTGAGTTGTGTGGATTTTTCTTCGTTCCTATCCCTTTCTTTTTCTCTCTCAATTGAATTTTAAGGTTTTGAATTGGGGGAGAGGGGAAAGGTGTCATAGGCCATCATGCTTGCTAGCAGAAGAGCATTAACTGAGCAAATGCTTTAGTTGTCTTTTAAAGAATAAAACAAGCTTTATGATATCACATCTTTTAGAAAACTGATTTTGCATCAGATGGTTAGGAAGCATGTAATGAGTGCCTAGGAAATCGTCGTGGGTATGGTGATGATATCCATTACCTGGACTTAAAATTCATTAAGAGTGTTTATTGCACAATTCTTGGATTAGAAAGCGTGGTTGTGTCCAGTTCGGGTTCTTCAATTATACTAAGTTCACATAGTTTCTCCAGTCCTTTGATTCTCATCTTTGTTAGTTTATAAGTATGTCCTTTGTTCTGTGTCGTGTTTAATGAAATTCATAGATCTAACATTCTAATTGTATTTGAACCTGACTTTTTCCTAATAGCCTGCTGGAGGTCAGAGCGATATAGCATCTAGTGAGGAACCTGTGGTGAAGACAGCAAAGAAGATTTATGACAAGAAATTTACTGAGCTTTCAGGAAACAACATATTCAAGGGTGATGTTCCAATGGAATCTGCTGAGAAGCCACTGAGTGTAGCAAAACTGCGGGAAATGAGCGGCAGTGACATCTTTGCCGATGGGAAGGCAGAGTCCCGAGATTACTTGGGTGGTGTACGCAAGCCTCCAGGCGGCGAAAGCAGCATTGCCTTGGTTTAACTTGTTAGGTCTAACTCGGTCATTCTATACTTCCGTGTCTGTTTTTTGTGTTATCCTTAGTGGGGGTGTGATTACATACATTATTTGACTATGCATTTGTGGGTTTTGGGAAATCTTGTTCTAGGTTTTTAACATACTGCCAGAGCTATGGACTGTCTGCTAATTGCGTTTCTATGTCCATAATCTTGTGCTTTTCAGTGCTTGTTTTTAGTGCAATTCGTGGTCTGTTCACCAGATTTAATTTTATTGCTTAGTGTTACAGTGATATATCATTAAATTATTTGTGTAATTCGGTTTATTTGGCATCTTCTCCTGTGGTGTTCAAAAGTTAACATTTTCACTGAACATTTGCAAAGCAACACAATTAGTGCTGCTTATGACTAATAAAGAGAAGCTTCTGTCCGGTGCCAGGGTCCCTGTTCCTTGGCTTCGACGTTATCATTTGTATTTCTTTTTTTTGGTGAAATTTTTTATGTGGAAAGTAGGAGTCATAATGTTAAATAGTATGAAAAACTTGGATATTTTTGGGGAGGTGAGGAAGAAGTCCTCACGGTTTTTGCTTGGGTGACAAGAAACCAGGAGCCTATAAATGCCTATTAATAAAAGTGTAAATTGTATATTTTATATTTTCATATTTCACTTGAGTCATTGAAACATGAGTAATGACTAATGAGTCATTACCAACGAAAAAAGGGGCCACCATTTATTTTAATTAAAATTTTCACGTAATTAAAAGAGTAATCGTAAGAGTATAACAGACAGTGAATACAGTAGCTGCTAAATCCGTACTTTATGCGGGTTTGTTATCATCCTGTGTTGAGGCTCCACGGTAACAACAATATTTACTAACAGAATCAACCGACTGATTTTTTTTCACCTGATTGGATTGATTATCATATTAAAAATTTAAAATATCATAATCAAGGTCAAAAAGATCAACCTCGAAGAGAGAAAATCAAGCAGCGTTTTTTTGTGGAAGAGGTTAGCATTCTGTTTAGTTCAGGAATGCCAATAACTAACTGGATCAAAATCAAATTTATTTTAATCACTAAAAAATCGATCATAAAAAAAATATCGATTTATTATTATTATTTTTTTTAAATACAAACAAAAAAAAGTGTCCTAATCATATTCTCTCTCTTCAGTGCTTTTTTCTGATGCGGAGGAGTGCACTCGCTCGACTACGTTTTCATGTTGTGTGCAGTGACAGACCGTACCTCACTCACTTTTATATAACCGTCAAAATCAAACAAAAACCCATCTCTCTCTCACAGTCGTTTCACATTCTTCTCATAAACAAAAGAAAAAACCCAAATGCCAAACCCATCCATATAACGAGATTCAAATACAAAATGTAAAATTTTCTACACTTCACAATTCACTTACAACAACAAATATCTTCACTTTTTTTTTTTTTTTTTTTCTTCTGGGTTTGTTTGTACGCTCTCTGTATTGATATCTGATTTGGGTTTTGGGTTTTTGATACTGGGTTCTCTTTGTTTTCCTTCTTCAATACCAACATTTTGAATGATGTATAATCTAGCTGAGAAAGAGAAAAGGAGATTTATAGAGAAAATGAAGAGAGACGAAGAGCTTGGGAAGATGTTGAACGAGATTTCTCAAGCTTCGTATCTCAATTTTGGTCATCAAAACACGTCTCTTGTGAGTGGTTCACCGTTTGGTAGAGTTTCTCTGCAATCAACAGAGTACTCTTCTCCTTCCAGTTCTTGTTTTTCCAACAATGGGTTTTGCTTGTCTGAGGACGCCTCTCCATTGTCAACAGCAAGTGTTGCCTTTAATATTGACGACACTAACGATTATAAATCACCAAGTGGCACACCTTATTTTAATGGGTTGTGGTTGGATTCTAAACCAACTGATCCTTCTCATTTCAAGAAGAATGTCAGTGAAAGGTCGGTTGATGAACTGGGTTTGTGTGAAAATCTTTTTAGAATGAATATTAGAGATGAAGACAAGGATCATAGTGTTAAAATGAAGAGACTTGAGATGGACCCAGATGGTGTTGGTTTTGGTTTTGGTGATGGGTATTTGGGTCGGAGTTTATCTTATAATGTTGAAAAATATAGCTCATTTGATGGTTTAAACAATAGTGCTTTTGATTATAGAGGGCTAGGTTCTTCTACTAGTTCAGGTTCTATGAGTTATGATGATGAAATGAACTCTTTATTAATTGGTTTCGGTGGGGGATATGCTGAGGGTGATTTAAAGGGATCTAATTTTTTTCACAATCAATCAAGTGATTTGCGTTCCAATCCAAGTTATAATATCCAAAGGAATTTTGTATCTGAGAAAAGAAAGGAACATGGAAGGAGCTGGACGAATGGCCCGATTCAATCACAGAATCCATATAGGATTAGGCCTCACCTTGATGATGCTTCTCTTGGCTCACAGCAGTTGAAGCACTCTGATTTAGACACTCTGTTGTATAATGGCTCAATGTTGAAAGAGAGGACTAGTACAATGCCAAACAACAGGGTTATGATTGGAGCAGGGGATGTAGATGGTTTTGGTTATGAGGATAGTTTCATCATACAAGGAAAATGTCTAAGTCAGGTCATCAACAAGGGACGTGATTCATCAAGGGGTCACAAGAAGAACAACCTCAATGAGATTGCTACAAGAAACTTGCTGGAGAAGACCTCTAAACTCGACACTTGTGCCTATGATGGTGGAATTTTTGACAATGGTCAGAGCCTAAGTAGTTATCAATCATTGCAGTTGCCACCAAAATCCAGTTCCTTGGTGGATGTTCGCGGTTGTATTTACTCAATGGCGAAGGATCAAAATGGCTGTCGATTCTTACAAAGAGTGTTTGATGAGGGAACTTATCTTGATGTTCAGATTATATTCAATGAGGTCATTGGTCATGTTGTTGAACTTATGATGGAGCAGTTTGGCAATTACCTTGTGCAGAAGTTGTTGACTGTGTGCAGTGAAGAGCAAAGGATGCAGATTCTGCTGCTGGTCACGAAAGAACCAGGACAGCTAGTTAGAATTTGTTTAAACACATATGGGTAAATTCATTAGACTTGAATATACTAGTTGTCTTTCTTATTTATTGTTTGAGTTATATATTCTTGCATTTATTTTTTGTTTCTAATTGTTATTGTTGTGATTGCGCCAGCACACGCGTGGTACAGAAGTTGATTGAGACTCTGAAAACCAGGCAGCAGATTTCATTAGTCAAAGGGGCACTGAAACCTGGTTTTCTTGATCTCATTAAGGATCTGAATGGAAATCATGTGTTGCAACGCTGCTTGCAATGTCTTAGCAATGAAGATAACGAGGTATAGCTTTTTCATTCCATTTATTTCAATCATGACAGTTGAGTGTGGTTCTTAATATCAAGTGTTTGTCAGAGATGTTCTCACTGCTTTAGCTTTTAGCATTCTTGAGTTCCAGTGTGATGCTACTTTACGAAATGCACTTTTAATGCATACACACATTTTCATTCTTGTTAAATGATGTACTACACTATTTTCCTGCTAATCTTATATGTTTTTGAATGACTTCTTTAAAGATAGACTCTGCATTTCGGCATGATATTTATCCTAAGCTTTGACTTGTTCCTATATATTATTTTACTATATGAATCTTATGCATTGCCCCTGATGATGTCCACATCATTCATCAGAGCCTAGAGCCAGCATCTTGAGGTAACTTGTATTGAATTTTTCAACATTCTGCTCCATGTGTGCATCATAGGCATAAGACAAGAAGCGTAGCATTTACTCTGTATCTGTTATTATTATTATGTTTTATTTATCATTCTAACTTGTTTATGAGAGGAAATCAGTTAGTAAGCAAACAGATCAAATGTGATTAATCCAAATATATTGGGTCAGCAACTAAATCCTGCTTCTTGTTAACCTGGCAAGGGAAACTTCTTTTATTACTTGCTAGGTATAAATTTTTACTCATAAGACTTAATTTTACCTTCAAATTTCATCAACTCATTCTGATTCAGCAGTTTACTCTGCCGAATAGCTCAGTTTGTGCTCCTTAGAGAGTGCTTTTTATGGTTTCACCTTAGCATGGTTATATTTACATTAAAAGGGACAGGATAATTTGGAACCATTACCAAAACCTTTCAAGTTGTGGGTTCTTGTGATTGGACCACAGTCAGAATATCACTTTGGAAAACATAGATTCAAGTCTAGTGAATATCATAGTAGTTGTCATGTCTCAGTGTTAGATTTATTGTCTCTTAAATTACTCTATTGGTTTCTGTCTCTTAACTCATGTTCTTTCTACTTTGCAACATCTACTTCTTTTCTCCTTCAGTCTAATATATTAAGGTTCTTCGTGTTCTCTTGACACATAAACGTTTGCTGCCATTAAGTTTCTATCTTGAGAGCATATGGCAAGATATCTCAATTGAAAGAAATTATCTTGATATCTTGAGGGGTTTATTCTTGAACACACACACTCTTGACTGTCCCTGAGTAGTGTACTAGTGTTGAAGACATCTGGTTCATTACAAATAGGAAACATTATATATAGGATCTAAAATTGTGTCAATCCTGCAATTTAGGTTAGAAATGCTGATTATTAATGAATTAATTTCATTTTATGCTGGTTATTACCATTCTCATTTCCTTTAGTAAATTTCTTCTCCCACTCTGTAATCCTTTCTGTGGGTGTGGGTATGGGAGTGCATGTGAAACAGTCTAGACTTGCTCTAATAATGATTTGGGGCATGTGTTATGTCCCATTTGCATTGGTATATAATATGTACATGGACATGGTGATTTTCTCTAATAAATGCATGTAGATGTATCATGAAGGGTCAGTAGAAGGCTAACAACATAACTGCCAAGCAGATTGATCAGTTATAATTGTTTTGCTGGATTTGCCAACCCATATATGCAGTAATAGGCTGTGGAACAGAGAATAGTACTTGACTAACATATGATCTCTACAAGGCATCACCCTGTGGAGTTTTCATTTGTATTGAGGAATGCAGGATGACAAATTTGTGAAGCTGTTCATGTTGGTCATAACCATAGCTCAGTAATGGCAGGGTGGACTTAAGTCACCCAAAAAAGTTTTTAGGTTTTTTTTTTTTTTTATTGTGTATACTGTCTTTTTACCTAATTTGAGGCCTGGGGTATGTCTAAATGAAAGTGGATTCATTTTAACAGACTTTCACGAAGGTAGCATGCATCACTTACATGTTTTTTTATTATAAAATATTTGAAGCTTTTCAGCAATGTTCTGCTTATAACCTATTAATTCCAGTGTAGAGTTTTGCTAATTACATGCCTTTGTAGAAAATAGAGTATGCAGGGCCTGCCCTAGTTTTTTCAATAAATTTTCTATTTTAATCTTTTTTTACCCTTTTCTTCCCTGTCAATGATCTTTCGCAGTTCATATTTGATGCTGCTGCAAAGTTCTGTGTTGACATTGCAACTCATCGGCATGGTTGTTGTGTGTTGCAAAGATGCATTGCTCATTCCTTTGGGGAACATCGTGATAAGTTGATCACTGAAATTTCCACCAATGGGATTCTCCTTGCACAAGATCCTTTTGGGTAATCATCTGAATCTGAATTATATTATTAGAATTATTTTGATTACTTCGGACTGAAACTTTTAATGGGATATGACAATGTAAGTTAATGTTATTCCAATATTGCTGGTTACTTGGTAAATCAGAGTATCTTTTACATAAAAGTGTGTTCTGTTTTACTTATTTTTTAGTGTCACTACATGTTGGTTGCTTCATAAATACCTGATATTGATGAATGCCTTGCTATTTGGCATGTTGCCATTGCTATCAAGAGTAAGAATTCTATATATGTACCACTATACTATGCATTTATATGAATTTGATGCCTGAAAATCTATAAATTTATATTAAAGGAATCATCCAGAATATTTTGTCTCCATCATGGAGTGGTTGGTTGTAAGGGCATCTTAAACATGCGGCTCACTTTCTTTGAAAAGCTCTTCAAAAAGTAGCTTTCTTCTTCTTCTTCATTTTTCTTTTGGAAAAGAGAAAATTTCAGTGAGAATTGAATTCATGCCAGCTAAGTACTACCTTGGCAATGATATTATCTCTACTTGAGAAGACTGCTCTACTTTGTGCTTAAGATGAAAAATTTAGCAGAATATTGGTGTACTTAAACTTAGTAGCTGTTTGAGATGGGTAAGATGGTATATTATGCCGTACAAATCGAATAACAAATTATTATCTTTTTATTTTCCGGTAACAGTTTGATCATTGGATTCTGATGGTATATTTGTGGATCATACTAGAAAATTTAAAGTAGAAAGCTAAGTTTAGTTTAATACAATTTCATTAATTGAACACTCTCTATTAAAAGATATTTTATGTTTTAGAATATTTGGTCACTCTTTACTTGTTCATTTTCCTATCTATTTTATGGCCCTAGTATTTGTGGAATCTTAATTTCTTTGTCAAATCACCATATTCATGGAAGAGATATTACTTGTAAAATTTTGTTGTACATCCCAAATCATTTGATTAATATTTATATTATTTTTATCTGCCAAATTAACTCACAAAGATTAACATATATTAACTGTTAGGTTGTTTAGTCTCTCCATCCACCAATCTTCAGTCACCAATTCTACTTTGATATCCATTCATGGTCTATTTTGCTAGCATTCATATGTATGAGCAAAAACAAATGTTTAACTATTATATCAAGTTAATTTTTCTTCTTTCTTTGCATACTGTAACCTTTCATTAATTATAATTCAGTCTGGGAAGTGGTTGTTTCTAACAGTTATCATGGTTTTGTGCCTAAGTTTTATTCTGTTATCTGACTAAAAGCCATTGTTCTTTCTGTGACACCAGAAATTATGTTGTTCAATACATTATAGAGCTGAAGATCCCTTCTGTCATTGCCAACTTACATTCTCAGTTTGGAGGACACTATGTTCACCTCGCGAGGCAAAAGTTTAGCAGCCATGTGGTTGAAAAATGCATCAGGAATTTTGGAGAGATTCGATCACAAATTATCCATGAATTTCTTTCTGTGCGACATTTTGAACAGTTGTTGCAAGATCCATTTGCCAACTATGTTATTCAGTCTGCATTGGCAGCTACAAAGGTTAGTATATACAAACATGCCTGAACCTGGTTTGATTTTCCCATTTTTTAGTAGATTCTGTCTTTGATATCTCTGTTATTTGTCAAAACCAGGGCCCTCTTCATGCGTCACTGCTCGAATGTGTCCGACCCCACAGTATCTTACGTACTAGCCCATATTGCAAGAGGATTTTCTCACGGAACCTCTCGAAGAAGTGATGTATATTCTTCTGTGGTAAGGAGTGTTGTCGTTCTTCAAAAGTTACTACTACCCTGTTCACTACCAATAAGTATCAATCTATCTTGGGCTACTAGATGTAGAATAACTTGATGTCCTGAAGAGAAGTTTTTTCTGCTGCTTGGGAT
The DNA here is from genome assembly GCA_035582765.1 of Acer negundo. Lineage (NCBI taxonomy): Eukaryota > Viridiplantae > Streptophyta > Magnoliopsida > Sapindales > Sapindaceae > Acer > Acer negundo. The sequence goes on along the minus strand of CM069231.1, from coordinate 1,173,303 downwards.
TTGTTTATTATCTACCTGAGATAAGATGAATGTAAACTGAAAGTTTTGCTTCCAGTTGTTTGTTTATTATGCAGATATGACTTGTATGTACTATTCTGTTATCGTGTTGTTGTCGTCTTGTTGATTTAAACTTTGAACGAACGATATTTCACACGGTTGGAATCACAGCTTTTGCTTTAAATCTCTGTAAATGTGATGCAGGATTATGTTTCCTCATCATTTCTGAAGCTGGGTTACTTAAAATGTGGTTTGTTAGGTGAGAAATATTAGTAGCTGCCTGCCAATATAATACAGATGAGAAAGTATTTCTCCTTTTGAAAATGTAGATATGGATTATTATTTGTGTTAGCAACTATCCCTACGAATTCCTATTAACATGTCTTACGATGTAGGTCAAAAAACACTTGATTTTGTTACATGAACTCGACCATTATGTCATTTAAATGTCTCTTACCATTCTGGGTAATTTGCATGGTGTATTGGATCCAGATTTTAAGGTGTATCGATCGACAGGAAGAAGATAGCATACAGGAATACTTTTCTCTTCATGTTGGAGGTTTTTTTTAAAAGAAAAATTGGATCTTTGTGATTAAAATTGACCTTTAAAAGTAAAAAGAGACATACAATCTATTTGTAAGAGCATCCACTGTGCATAGAACCCAAACATTAGACTCATTATGTGCCACCTCACCATTTATAGGTCTTATTTTCAAAAAATAGGTCTTCTCATTTCTGTTATTTATAAATCAATAATGCTAAACATCCCACATTTTCATCTCACCAAATGTGACATATGAGGTGTCAAATTGTGAGTGGATAGACATTAATGATGATTTATCTCACCTAACATATGTATCCACTTACCATTTGATATTTCAAATGCCACATAAAAAATATGGGATTTTAAGTGAGATGTGTAGCATTATTGTTTCTAAATAGGTCTCCTTTCCCCACGATACAACTAAATTGAAAAAGATAAATTGGATCCACTTTTTTTTTTTTACAAAAAATCATTACTTTAAAAAATATAATATAAATATATATATATATTAATAAATAAATTATATAATATATTTTAAATATCAACAGTATCGATAATTATTTAACAAATTATAATTAATTTAAAATAAATCAATTAATTAATTTAAAATTATCAAAACCGAATTAATGTTTTCATAGTTTTCATAATTCAAGTATAGTAAAATTAATTAAAAAAATTAATGTTTTTATTCAAATTATTTTAATTTCTTTAAAATAAAATTTTAAAATAAAATAAAATTTATTTATACTTTTTCCTTATATATATAATTATTGAAATTAATAATTATATATTTTAACTTATATAATTATATATATATAGTGAGTCTCTCATGGGAGATCTCTTATTTTAATTTCGGTAAGGACTATGATGAAAACACATCGATTTTAATAAATTTTAATTTGATTTTTTTTTTTTTTTTGGATAATGAGTTCATTAAAATCTACCTATAAACAAAATTTGAGAATTTTTCAAATACTAAAACTATTTATCCAAATTTTGTTAAATATGAATACATCGGAAAATAGACGAAATATAGAAAAATTCAATAAAAATAGTTCTACTGCTTGGAAAGTTCTCAAATTTTGTTATAGGTAGATTTCAATGAACTCATCATCTAAAAAAAAAAAAAAAAATTCAAATTAAAATTAATGAAAATCGATGTGTTTTTATCATGGTCCTTACCGAAATTAAAATAAGGGATCCCTCATGAGAGACTCACTATATATAAATATATATATAAAAGCCCAGTGATTGAAAGTTATTGACAACCAAACTCCAATCATTGAGTAAGACCCAAATTGAGTTCTAACTCAATTTGGTTTTAGTTTGGTGGCCTAGTGGGTCCCACAAATGAGTCTCATTTTTTGGGCCTTATGTGTAACTCAATTTGGGTATAATTTGGTGGCCTGGTGGATCCCACAAATGAGTCTCCTTTTTGAGTTTTTAGGTCTTATGTGTACCCCAGACTAGATCCACTCTCAAATAGGTCTTGTGAAATGGGTCTCATTTGAGACCCATTGTAGATGCTCTAATGGTCCATAATTTGTTATAATCTCAAACATGTGAATCCCTTTTTATTTCTTCCAATAATTAGAAAAATGGAAAATTGGCAAACAGCTGATTGCCAACCAGTTCTGGCTATAAAACCATACCACATAATAAACTTAATAAAATGATAGATAACTTGGTAGCAGCAAATGCTATCACCATATTATTTTAGGTAAACATAAACAAAGTTTTTTCACACTAGCATGAGTCACATGACCACAAAACACAACATCCAGGACAATATGAAAACCAAACAGCAAACATAGAAAATAGCTCACTTGTTCCTTAAGCGAAAAGAAACAGGAACAGCTCAAGCATCCTCATACCCTACCAGTGCCAGAAGCATTTTTTCATAGTCCCCATGCGTGTCCTTGACAATGGCACGATCCAGAGGAACACTGCTCCTTTTATGGTATTCTTCTTTTATTATCTTCATATCAACCTCTGCCCTTGTAGCGACAACTCTAGTAAGAGCTCCTTCATCTGTTCCCTGTCTGTTGATTGCTAGACGGAGAACCTTCTCGAAATACTTCTCAGGGCGGATCAAGCACTTAACCGTAGCCCTCAGTAATGCAAGATACTCGTCCTTAGGGTCAGTCTTTAAGTCCTGCAAGTAGAAGTAAAATTTTAAGCCTAATATAATAATTTGAAAAGCAGGAAGAGAAAAATCTAAAAGAGTATATAGTTTAAGAAGATATATCACCAACAAATAATTTCAAAACTCACTGGCCTACCTTGTTGATATCATTTCCGAATGCATTTTTGTAATGATTCAGAGTTGCATTGATTTGTGCTTTGCTCCTTGTAGCCAATATCCGGATGAGATCCTCATCACTGTAAGCCTTATCAGAGATTTTCTCATGGAGTATCTTAGCTTCTGATTTTGCGAGAGTCATGTTCACCTCATCTCCCTCGTAACGATATGAGCTCACAAGAGGTAGCAAAAGCTAGTAGCCGCAAATGTGCAGCAACATCCAGTCGTTCACAATGCAAACAAGAAATAAGTATTACAATGGCTTAATAATGAAGACACAAGTATAGAAACAAAATGCACAAGCCAATAAAAATCTCAATCAAGTATAGAATAGGTGGGGAAATCCAAATTTCAAATCAAATAAAGAACAGCAACATAATCATTGTTGTTAAAGCAGCATCATTAAAGGCACATTCCCTTCTGACTTGTAATCTAGTCTCTACATACCCAAAAATTCATCAGGTCAAACCCACTAGAAATAACACCAGAAACCAAGTGTAGATGTAGCATATCTAGTCTAAATTCAAAAATTACTCCCTACATTCTAATCAAATTAACATATAAAAGTATGAAATATGTTCATTGTTAATAGGAAAAAAATTATATAATGATAAAAAACTATATAACTTCAGCAAAAAAATTCCCAAAAAGAGCATAGTCATAATCATCAATATTCTTTCAAAGCACTTAATTTAATAGTACAGAAGATGTACCTTGCGGAAGTCCCCCTTAGTGTGATAGGCAACATCTTCTTCAAGAGATTTCTTGAAACGAGCATGATAAGCCTGCCTTGCCTGAAGCAGTTGATTTGAAGACCTTGTGCATGCAATTTCCATAAGAACTTGATTGCTTGAAGTCCACCTCTTAGTTGCTTCATTAGCCAACAATGCATCACGCTCAGCAGGTTCAAGAGTCCAAAGCAATACCAGCCTCTGATGATAAGGAACTCGGAAACAAAGATATATGTCAGTCTCTTAAAAGTTAAAACATCATGCTCATTCCTTACTCTGCACAATTCAGCTTGTCAAACATAATAGAATAGGTTGATAAATACCTCAAACCATTCAATGAAACAGGCGGGGAAAATATACTCTACAGAGCAAAATGAAAGTAAATTAAAAAAAAAAAAATTTGACCTCAAAGTCGTTTGAAAGTTCCTTGTCAAGTGCCTTGAGAAGATCTTCTCCATAAGTTTCAGCATATTGTTCACGAATCAACTTACGCTGAGCAGCATTTCTGTGGGCCAATATGGATATGATCAGCCCCTCATTTGTTCCCCATCCTGCAAGATATTTTATATAAAAAAAAGACTTGAGATTAAATCATTCAAATATAGAAAGTAACAGTGTGTCGAAAAATTTCCAATAGAACTCACATTTCTGATACAAAAAAGTTATGATAAATTAATGATCATATGAAAATACAATCGTTCCAAAAACAACAAATTGATGAAATGGAGTCACAACAAAAAGTCCATTGGTCCTCAGATTAGGCTGTAATATGTATTTTAATCATACAAATTTTGCAAAGTTTAATTGATAATCTTAAATCTAGATCTATAATTACAAAGTGAATCAAAATTGCATGAAATGCCAAAGAGATCAAAGTCTAACATAGCAAACATGAAAATAAGCATCAGAAAGTAAATGAATACAGTATCAGATCATCAAATCACCAAAGCAAATGAATCAAGCATCAGATCATCAAACCACCAATGTAAAACCCCCAAACATAAAAATTGACTTCAACAACAAGAAATTGAAGATCAGATATTTCAAACACCTTTGTTCATACAATCAGCCTTCATAGATCAAGGTCGTTTAACATTTAAATGTAACTCGCCAAGCACATATCTACAACAGCTTCATATAAATATAATTTAAATCTAGTAATCGTTTCAACAAAAATACATATATCTCTAAATAGATAGATCATCATTCTATCGATCAAAAAAACTGCAGTTTCAAGTTAAAGTCAGATCATCAAAAAACTGCAATCGAAATTTTTAATTTGTATATAATCAGACAATCAAGAGAGTAAAACGACAGATCCGATCGTCGAAAATGGAGGATCATGAAAATGAATCATAAAAAACAGAGGTTTGATTAAACAACGGTAAAAAAAATGGCGATGATGAGAGATCACCTGAAAAGGCTTTTCTTAGTTGCTCGCAGTCTTCGGATACAGAGGGGATATGCGATGGGACAGTGAGAGTAGACATAGTTTCGAATTGGTATTTTTTTTTTTTCTCTGCAAGTCTGTGACGAATCGAGGACGATATAGATCAGTGAAGTGAATCGGCTTATTTAAAGGCAAGAACGTAGTTGTTGTCGGGACGTGTCATGCTTTATTTTTTTTTTTGCCTTTTGCCACGTCACTTTCCTTTTTTCGGATTCAATGGGCTATTATTACTTCAGCTAAAAGCCGCTGGACACGTGTAAAAGTTTCACACGAGAGAAATGCGTCTAATATGTATATTCATGTTAATAAAAGTAATATTGGTTGTATAATGAGTTTTTATAGTAACGATATAATTTTAAAATTTTAAATAAGGTGTGTTTATAAAGAGTAATACTGTATAACCAAATAATACATCAAATGAGTTGTTATCACCGTATAAATCATGGGATGACTTGATGAATAATATAGTAAGAACAAATTATTGGCCATATTATTTAGATTAGTTTTTGAGTTAATTTTTTGGGTTTTCTAGCATTAATGATTTATAAAATATGTTTATAAATCATATTTACAAGTGACAATATCGACACCTTTGCATCAATAGTTGGACGATAAGAATTTGGAAATATAAAGTCATCCTTTATGACTTTATATATTATAAGATTATTCAACTTAAATTTGTGAATTCAATATGTAATTATTTATTTATTTTAATTTTTTTTTATATAAAAAAAAACAGAGCTGTAGCTCAGTCTCAGCTATAAGCCAGTGCAGGTTCCTCCCTTGATATCCTGAAAACGAAAATCATATAATTGTAGTTAATTAGAAATCATGATAAGATATTATTATGATAAGAAATTGTAGTTATCCATATATTATGATAAGAAATTATTAAGTGCATCCATCGTGTTGAAGCATTTATCCCGATTAACACCCCCATAAACTTAGCAATCAAGTAATTTGATTAAATATGTTTGTGATGTGATAGGTTCAATTATGCAAAGAAATATCACATTCCATGCTTTATTTCATACGGACTTTACTTGAAAACTAACACCAAAATACATATATGATAAAATTGTAAATATTTTGAACAGTACGTAATAACATTTCTTTGGAAGACTTGATTTCCTTTTACACAATTATTTCTCATCGTGTGGATTTGCTGTTGATCAGACTGATAACATCAGAATAATCATGTTCATGCTCGGCCTATACTGTGGATTGTCGTGCAAGCAAGTAATTCCAATGTTTAACAATAATATCACTTCATCTTGAACTTCAGGTGGAGGAATTGGAAGGCGTTGGTCCAAAAAATCTGTCAACACCAAGTTCTCCCCAGTCAATGGAAATGACAGAGACGGGATGAGATCACCTGGGTGCTTTCCTTTTATCACTTCCAATACCAATACCCCAAAGCTGTATACATCACATTTTTCCGTTACCTTCATCGTGTATGCAAACTCTGAAAGAATAAGAAAATGGCGATCTTAGACATAATGTGATATTTAGTCTAAACATTATGTTAGGAAAAAAAAAAGGCATCTCAAATTAAAAGAATAATGATCTTAGAGTACCTGGTGCAATGTATCCAAAAGTGCCAGCAACTTCTGTCCAATTGGAAGCCGAGTCTAGCTTCATCAGCTTGGCAGTGCCAAATTCTGAAACATGAGCCTCATAGTCTCGATCCAGCAAAATATTTTTGCTTGATATATCTCGATGAACGATTGGTGGCGAGCAATCGTGGTGCATGTAAGATAAAGCATGAGCCACGCTTTTAATGATATTCAGTCTCTTACTCCAATCCAATTCTGTAGCTTTTTCCTCTTCATTCAGGATTGTGGCCAAGCTACCCTTTTCAAGATACTCATACACCAGAAATGAATGTTGTGCATTTGAACAGAAACCATATAATTTCACAATGCTTCGATGTCGGATTTCTGTCAATGCCTTTATCTCATTCAGAAACTCTTTCCTGAAATTCCTTTCACCATTATGAAGAGAATGGAGTTTCTTCACAGCTACAATGCTTGGTGATGGTAGCTTTGTCTTGTAGACACTTCCATATCCCCCCTTTCCAATGCAATAAGCATCATCAAAATTGTCGGTTATTTTTATGATGTCTGAATACAAAATGTTTCCATCAAAATCCGATATGGAGAGCAACTCTTCACTGTGTTCTGTTGAAGCATCTTTCTTTCTTTTCTGTAAAATGAAGTAAATTCCAACGGACGCTAACAAAAGTAGAAGAGCTCCCAAAAGAGGGAATGTGATCGAAAACACCAGTTTATTCCTCGACATGTGTTCATACCTGGTAAAAGGGGGATTGCATGGTCTAAGTCCTCGAACATTGCCACACAAATCCGTGTTCTCTTCTAATGCTTCTATTGGAGCATCTTGAAATGCTTTGTTGTCCAGGATAGGACCCTGCAAATTGTTGTAGGATATATCGACATATGACAAGCTGTTCATTCCATTTAAGCTGTTTGGAATGACACCGGAAAGACAATTGTGGGAGACATTCAGCAGCATCAAGCTATCCATATTGCTGATTTGTGATGGTATCTCCCCTCTAAGAAGGTTATGACTTAAATCCAACTGGGGCAGATGATCCAAATTCCCCAACTGAGCTGGAATATCTTCGCTGAAATTGTTGTTGCTCAAATTCAGATAGTGCAGCTTCATGAAGTTCCCTAAAGATTCCGGAATTGATTCACTAAAATTGTTTCTGGACAGGTTCAAAACCGCTAGATTAATCTGTGCCCCAATTTCTGGAGGTATACCACCAAAAAGTTGGTTGTCACCCAACAGCAACTTAATAATAGAAGTCAACTTTCCCAGTTCCTTGGGAATTTCTCCAACTAAATTGTTGGAAGAAAGATCCAGTGCTTGTAGCTGAGTTCCAATTCCAATCTCAAATGGTATTCGTCCCGAGATATTATTCCCTGCAATATTCAAGTAAACTAATTTTGGACACCTACCCCAGGTAGATGAAATTTCACCATGGAACTTGTTATAGCTTAGATCTATAAAATTAAGGTTTGGATAGACACCAAAGCCTTGAGTTATATTCTCAGTGAGTTGGTTTCCATCCAGGCGGAATCTGAACAAGCTTCTACAGTTTTTCAAGCTTCTTGGTATTGGTCCTATGAGATGGTTGCTATTTACCGTGAAGTTTTGAAGTGACCCATCTCGGCAAAGGTTTTGGGGCAGGTAACCAGTAAACTGGTTCTCACCTAGTTCCATATGTTTCACTTTCGTGAGATTTCCTAATTCTGGAGGAATAGAACCAGAAAGTTTGTTTTTGCGGAGATGGAAAAATTCTAAATCTACAAAATTACCAAAGGAAGCAGGGACTGAACCACTCAATCACTCAACTCTAGATCAGTAAGAGATATCAAATTCTCTAACTCATCAGGAATGGGGCCTGAAAGTTGATTTTGATAGAGATGTAGAAGAGTGAGGCTTCTCAGACCACCTAGCGATGCTGGAATCGGACCAGAAAGATTATTTTCAGAAAAGCTTGGACTGCTAAGAGACTTCAAATTTCCTATTTCAAGGGGAATTGGACCAAAAAAGATATTGTGGAATGCGAATAACACTGTGAGATTTTTCAAGTTTCCAAAGTGGAAGGAATAGGGCCAGTGAAAGTGTTGGTATCAATGAATAGTTCAAGTAAATTGTTTAGATTTCCTAATTCTGGAGGAATGGAACCTGAAAGGGAATTGTTGTAGAGATACAAATAAGCCAGGTTACTGAGCTTACCAAGAGAAGCAGGAATTGAACTATGTAAACGGTTGCTATACAAGGCAAGGTCTTCTAGATATCTCAAACGACCAATGTCATTTGGAATCGAGCCATTTAGTTGATTTTGAATAAGGTGCAAGATCTGAAGATTTGTAAGGAGACAAATTTCTGGTGGGATTTCTCCAGAGAACCGATTAGTGGATAGATCGAGGTAAGTGAGTTTGGAAAGGTTTGCAATTTGAGATGGGATGTTACCGGAGAGTGAATTCATAGCAAGATCAATTTTTGCAAGATTAGGAAATGATGAGAATGAAAACTCATGAAGCATACCATTCACACCAAAACCGGTCATGTTTATTTTGATGATGCTTCAAGCAGAGTTGCATGAAATTCCAAACCAAGTGCTTGGGCTTGTGCTTGGTTCGGAATTGGTGGCATTGTCAGAAAGCAGAGTCCAAGAACGTAGCTAAGACTGTGTTTGGTTCGCAAAGCTGGCTTTCCATTTGAGAAGAGCATTTGCCTCATCCAGGGGCGGTTCAATAGATTTTGAGGCCCTAAGGGAGGAAAAAAAACAGGCCCCAATTATTTTATATAATGAAAAAAATTTATAAAATTAATAAAAATTAAGTGCTTTTTGAGATGCAAAAATTTTAATCAAACTTTCTTCAACTAGTAATTTTTTTTTAATAAAAAATAAACAATAGAATTTGATTACTCCAACTAAATTGCAATTGAAATTTATTTTCTTACAATATAATCTATAAGAAAATTAGCCACTTGATTTATCAGACAATTAGAAAAAATTAAAATAGAAACTAAATTTTAAAATTTAAATTTTACCTGTTGGAATCTCTTAAGCTATTCTTAAAGATAATAGATAATATAAATAATATAAATAATATATTTAAAGAATGATTGTAGAGATTTAACTTGTAAGCTGTAAGAACAAAAACTTTTAACAAAAAAGAGTTATAGTTGCAGTGATGTACTTGATTGTTGTAGATAAATGGAAATGATTTTTTTTTTTTAAAAAAAAATATATATATATATATATATAGATAATTTTTAAACAGTAAAAAAATAAATGGAGAGAAGTTTAAGGGTTTTTTTTTTAATAATAATAATTTTTTTAATGGGATAATAAAAATGCATGAAAAGTGGATTATGGATACTCAGATTTTGATTTCCAACGGTTATCTATTTAATAAATAATTTATAATATTATTAATATTATCCTATTTTCTAGGTTTTTAAAAAATTCTTATTTTCTAGGTAGTAATAATAATAATATATATAAAAAAGACCTTTCAATTTCTTTTGTTATGGTTATTTAATTAATTTTTAATAATATTATTAAAAATTATAATAAATGAGGCCCATAAATTTTTGCCTTTTTTTAAGACCCTAAGCTGGTGTTTTGGTTGCATTGCCCGACAGCCGGCACTGGCCTTATCAGTTGAAGCAGAAGCAACACTTGGGAGCAAAGCAAATATCTTAGGTTTTTCAAGTTTATTTTTTTTTGCCATTGTTTTCGGTTTTGTATATTGCAATGATAATTCACAAAATTTTATATGCACATATATAACCAGCATCGTAGTGGTATTATAGAATGGAGTTTTTACAATTTGGTCCAAATCTAATTGGGACCAAATTGTAAAAACCCTAATATAATTTATATTAGGATCAATTTATTGTATTTTGAATTAACAAGTAAAAAAGTGAGATTTCCCAATTAAATTGGGACCAAATTGTAAAAACCCTATAGAAATTTATGCAAGAACGAAGACCTGGGTCAATTCGTCCACCACTGTTTTATTTGTGAAGACTTTTGAGAGTTTGCTCTACGCTTAGTCCATTACAATTTACACACGAAAGTCAAAAGAATACTTGCAAAAAATGTATTTATGTGGGCCTTTTGATCAATTATTTAGGAATATGATGGAATGAAGTGAAGTATGTGCTCTAAATAATTAGTTGGATTTTCGGATAGAATCCAGGAAGCAGAACACATAGTATGCATGCCGTTGACTGTTGACTGTTGTCTATTGTTTCAGACATCAACTTCAACAGAGTTTGAACACAAGGAGACCATGCCCCAACGGTTAGGGTTGAAACTTCAAAGAGTGCCAGGTTTATTACGTGTTATATACTTATATGCACAATATTTTCACTTCAGAATCTTTTGGTCTAATTAAAAATAAATTTAAGTAATTATATAATTTTTAATAGCTTTTTGAATTTTTTTTAAAATTAATTAGAAAGTTTTTTGAATTGTTAAAGACATTTATATTAATTATTTAATTTTAAAATTTCAGATACAGTGTATTTAGGCCATCTCCAATAGAGGGTTATATGTTCATTTTAAGTCTCAAAACCTTCCCAATAGAGAGTTAAAATATGTTGAGAGTTATATTTATTAAAGGTGAGAATCTGAGAATGTGAGAGTGAGAGTTATATGGTGGGACCCATATGCTATATATAAGGTGGTGGGGCTATTGGTGGTCACGGTTCAGTTTCAGTTTGGTGGCCACCTAAAACTGATACCGAAACTGGAAATTTGGTTTGCTATACGGTTTCGATTTCGGTTTTGGGCGGTTTTAGTGCCACGTGGCAGCGTGTCATTGGTCACTTTTTTTTTAAAAAAAATTCGCCACGTGTCAGCTTCTGATTCGTTGAAGCATTAATTTTTTTTATATTTTTTTAAATATATAAACCGGCGGTTTAACCGTGGGCAAAACCGTCGGTTTTTTGGATGGCCAAACCGAAATTGAAACCGAAACTGTGAAAACCGGTTTCCAACCGGTTTTCAAACCGTCGGTTTTGGTCTCGGTTTCGGTTTCGGTTTCAGTTACTATTTGGGCCATACGATTTCGGTTAAACCACGGACAAAACCGACGGTTTAACCAAACCGTGGCCACCTCTAGGTGGGGCACATGTGTTGGATGAATAAAATAGTGATATTTTTGTTTTTTTTTTGGGACCCATACCATAATTAAGAGAGATGAATGTGTGAGATCTAGTTGAATTTGTTGACAGTCAGAGATGGACGGACTAGATTTGTTGACCGTTAGAGATTGAAATAAATTAATTTTTTATCACGAAAATACTAGAAAAACAATAAAATTTAAAAATAAATTATAAAAAATTATAAAAAAATTTAAAAATTCTTCCACCTGCTAGTTTTTTGAAATTGTCTATATATACTTCATTCTCACATAATTTCACATCACATTCATTCATAGTTTGAGTTTCTAATTTTTTTTTTCTTCTTTCTTTCATTGTGTTTGTGATCAATATGAGCGGAAGGGCAGCAAATTGGTCCAATGTTGAAGATATTGCTCTATGCCAAGCTTGGCTAATGCATACTGAAACTTCAATTATCAATATAAACCAAAGAAATGAGGATTTTTGGAATAAAGTTATGAATCAATTCCACCAAAATTACAGCAACGCAATAATTGCACCATGATCAATAGGAAGCATCAAAGCTCGGTGGAGGGTTATAGGATCTGCTTGTACCAAATATTATGTAGCATTGTTGCAAGTTGATCAAGATAGGCAAGACGGCCAAAATGCAGATGATGGTGAGTTTTTGTTACTAAACTTTTCATTTAATTTTTTTTCTTTCTAAATTGTCATTTAATTTTTTTTAACCCATTTAATTCTTTTATTTTTACTAAACGTTCATTTAATATAGGTGACAAATGCAAATAGTGTATACCAAAGCCGAAACAAGGGAAAAAGTTTTGATTTTAATCATGTTTGGCCATTGTTGCAACAAAATATTAAGTGGAATGCATCAGTACCAACGAGTGCAATGGATACTGAAACCGATGCCAATCAAAGTGAGCATAATGAAGATGAGTCAATTCCACTTGATTCAGATAATGACCCATTGGCATTTCAACTACTATCAACCACACGTTCAAGTCCACAAGGAAGAAATGCAGCAAAAAAGGCCAAGCAGGGGAGTGCTATACAAGAGGCTTTGCTTGGGGAAATTCAAAAACAAAATGAGATTTTGAAGCAACAAATTGAAATGATTTCTGGTTACTAGACACAATGTGAGGAAAAAGAATAAAAGAAGTTAGAAAAGAAGGCACTTAAAGAAGAAAGGGAAATTATGAGTCATGATCCTTCCACTATGCCCGAGGGAATAATGAAAGATTATTGGGTGCAAAGAATTAATGAAGTTATGGAAAAGAGCAGGGCACACAACAATTCCTCAAACTTGGGGTACAATCCGTCAAGCTCGGGATATAATTCCTCAAACTCGAGGTACTCTCCTTCAATGAAAACTGGGTACTACCCGTAAGCCCCTGACTTCCCGCCTTCGTCCAACTACTAGTTTAAATTATGTATGTAGTTCAAATTATGTTTGTAGTTCAAATTTGTGATTTACAGTTATGTTTGTACTTTCGATTATGCATGTAATTTTTCTTTATGTATGTGTTTATGATAAGTGTATACTAATCTATGAAATTTAAATTTTATGATGTTTCCTTATTTAAAAATTGAAATTTTCAATATTATCAAATTTGGCAATAATTTAAAAATATTAAATATTTGTACCATTTTAAAGATCTCATTGATTTAAAAATATTAAATATTTGTACCATTTTAAAGATCTCATTGAGAAATTTACAATGATATTATTTTTATCAACATTAAAGTTTATAAATTACAATTTATTGACCACTTATTATAAATTAGGCATAATTAAATTTGTTACAAAAATATCACTCTTAGCACCGCTGGAGCAAAAGTACATATAAACATCACTCTCAGCACTATTTGAGACTTAAATGTAACTACAGTTCTCACTCTCTATTGGAGATGACCTTATAAAGAGTTAGGATCCTTTCTCCTTACCTTTTTTTCCTTGTTTTTTTTTTCTTCAAGTGTAAGTGAAACACCTACTTGCATGAGATAGAAAAAAAATTAATAAATCCATACCATGTATTTTGTTATATATTTTTTAGCTGTCACTAGATTAACAATAGTTCAGTAAAAAAAAAAAAAAAAAAAAAAGACAATAAGAGAATGATGATCCATTTATACTGTAAAATAGGTTTGTAAATCATGGAAGATAGACCATCCTTGATATAAGACTAACCCAAACCCTTGACCCACAATACCGTTCTTGATGACGACGTACGAATGGTATATCGGGAATTTGGAAAAATAATTATATTCAGAATTTTCAATCCCTAGCCGCCGTCGTCTCTCCCCAGCCAAATCATTGTTGCTGCCCGACTAAGACCCGTCGTCATTAGCCTCTCACTGCGTCGACGATCGCACCCCGTCACACTTCACCACACCAAATCGATTGCATTTTAGTGTTGATTAGCTCCATCCGCCTGATCTCCTTGCTTCCGCCGCTCAGTCGCCTCATCTTGACCAGCCTCCTTGCTTTATTCAGCCAACACCATTTGACGTCTTTCTTTTTGCCATGAATACCTTATAAAAATTTAAAATTGAATTTATTGAATATTTCTTGTTTGTTGACCTATGACTTCTATGGAATTATTGGACCTCTTTTTGGAGCTTGAAGTGCGGACTAGAGTCTCTTCGATCCAAACAAATTCTCACATGGATGGAATTTCAGATCCTAAACCAATAATGAAATCTTATGCTCAAGCAATCTCTACCGCCATTGCTTCAGTTTCTTTGGCTCCGAAGAAAAAAGGTGATTATGTTACAGTTAAAGTCAATCCGAAAGCTTATGAAGAACGGTTGAAACTTTACAGTTATTTTCTTATCGGTCAAGTTGTCTTATCAAAGGGAGATGAGCCATGGAGGATATTGACTCTTAAAGAAAAACTTCAATCTATTTGGAAATTGAACTCTTAATGGCGTCTCATATCTCTTAGACGGGGATTCTTTCAGGATATTTTGAATTCAGAGGAAGATAAAGCACGAGTTTAGGGCATCAAATCACTTCATTTGAAACATGGAATTCTAAGGCTTTAGCCATGGACTTAGAATTTTAATCCCGACACACAGCGTACGATGAATGCTCAAATATGGGTGCGGTTTTATGATTTACCTTGGGAGTTTTGGCACCCTCAAATCCTTCTAGACATGGCACGTGAGATTGGAATCCCTCTAAAGTTTGATAGAGCTACCTTAGAGGGTGATTATGGCCACTTTTCTTGCATGCTGATTGATGTTGACCTTTCTAAACCTTTGCCTGACTCCATCATGATAGAAGTTAGGAAAGATTGTTTGTTTTCGACTCTTTACTTTGAGAATATTCCAAGTTTCTACTCGGTTTGTTGCTCTATTGGTCATACAAATACCTCATGTCATCATGCAGCCCGATTTACAACGACTGCCACCACCGAGCCAAAAAACAAGAATTTAGAAAGAGAAAGATCTAGAATTCGACAAGAGTAAAGACCGAAAGCAAGTCAAGAGATGTTCTGACCTCTCGAGTCTTTGAGACTATCAAATCAGGTATTGATGTCATTGAGATTAAGCTCGATGAAGTTGCAACCTCTTTTCCAAACAAGACAACTTTAGACCCGGCTGCCTCTTCTAGTTCACTCAGGCCAATCAGTCCTACTAGACGAAGGGATGCCTTGAAAAACTTTGTTATTTGGATGATTCCATAGATCTATTATACACTGAGCATGTAGATGTTGATGCCATGACAGATCATGTTATTGCTCATATGGAACCCTTGATAGATCCTCCCTTGGTAGAGCCACATTTGCACACTCTTGAGGGTAAAGTTAGCTCTGACATTGATAGTGAAGACATCAAATTAGACTTCAGCCACCCCATAGCTTTAGACGTCACAAGTATTTACGGTGGAGTCTCTTAGACAGATCAATTGAAAGATTCAGATCGGAAGGAGGTTACTGCTAAAAAAGGTAAGAAAAATAAAAAACAGGTTACCGGTGTTGTTTCGCCCAAGACTAGGACCGCTAAAAATAATTTGTTACATAAATGATTGTCATTTATTGGAACTGTAGAGGTATTGTAAACAGTGATACCCAACGTACTTTGAAAGACTTTTTTTCTCGTCATAAACCGAAGTTTGTTTGCATTACTGAACCGTTGTGTGGTTTTGATTCAATTGCTCCTACTTTTTGGAGCTCTATGAGGTTACATGTTATTGGTGCTAATGCTAGAGGTACTCCAAATATGTGGATTTTTGGGTCTACTACTTTTCAGGATGCTACTACTATTCAGTCTTATTTTCAACATGTTAATGTTTCTGCTAATTTGTGTGGGATTGTCCATCATATCTCTTTTATTTATGCTAGTGTGAACTACATCACCCGTAGATCTCTTTAGGGCTCTCTTATGGACATTGCTGGTTCGGATGATCTATGGCTTGTGCTTGGAGATTTCAACTTGGTTCCATGCGCTCATAAGATCACTGGTAATGTTTCTATTAACTCTTGTGATGATTTTTGTACTGCTTTGACGGTCTGTGATTTTGTTAACATTGAAACGAAAAGAGTTTTCCATACTCGGATCGACCGAGGTAGGCGTGGTATGGTTCTTTCTCGATTAGACAAAGCTGTATGTTCCCATTCTTTTCTGGATGCCTAGTCATAGATAGCTTATGTTACCTTGCCTAGATCTCATTCAGATCATCACCCTTTATTGGTTTCTTGTTCTGCGAGTGTTTCACAGGGTCCATGACTCTTCAGGTTTCAAGGTATGTGGGTTTCTCATCCTTCCTTCCTTCCTTACTTAATTTGGTTAGATCGGCTTAGTCATCCACTATTACTTGGAGTAGTATTGGGATTGTTGTTCAGAAGTTGAAGCTGTTAAAAAAAGCCTTGAGGATGTGGAATTGAGAGGTGTTTGGTGATATTGCCTTGAATGTCACTAATGCTAATGAGAAGGTGGTGCTTATTCAGGGTAGGATTGGTTCTTAAAGTTTTTTAAATGATATTTTTCGTCTTGAGACTACCGCTATTGCAGATTTAGATAATGTTCTAAAATAACAAGAAATTTTTCTGAAAGAGAAAAGTAGAGTCATGTGGCTTGTTAAAGGTGATCGGAACTCTAATTTTTTTCATTCACTTCTGAAGCGTAGAGGGGGGAAAAGTCTCTTTCCTTTATTCAAATTGGTGAGAACATTTCTTATGATCCAGCTGAAATTGGTGAGTATGTTTACTCATTTTATCAGCATCTCTTTTCGGAACCTGGCAACGATAGTTCAGACTTCTCTATAATTCGAGAGCATGTGCCTTCATTAGTTACTGTTGATTAGAATGCTTCAATTCTCAAGGTTCCCTCTTTTGATGAAGTGAGAAGTACGATTTTTGTCATAAATCCTCTGAGTGCTCCTGGTTCTGATGGTTTCTCGGGCAGATTTTATTCTCATTTTTAGGAAATTGTAGGACATGGTGTGGTTTTAGCTGTGTAGGATTTTTTTCACACTGGTCGAGTTTTTTCGGGTTTGAATTCTAATTCCTTGATCCTTATTCTGAAGATTTCAAACACTCTCATGGTCAATTAGTTTCGCCTGATTGCTCTTGGTAATTTCCTATTTAAGGTTATCATTAAGATTATTGCTGACCGCTTGGCCGATGTTTGCTCCTGCATTATCTCCCTAAATCAATTTGGTTTTATTAGGGGTCGTCAAGGTGGAGACTGTATTGCCGATGTTTCTGAATGTTTTAATGTGTTGAGTAATGGTAGTCGCGATGGACACTTGACTTTAAAAATAGATATTTGTAAGACTTTTGATTCTATTAGTTCACCTTTTCTCTTCAAAGTCCTCTAGTGTTTTGGTTTCTCTGAGAGTTTTATTAGTTGGGTTGCAGCTATTTTTGATTCTGCTAAGATCTCAATTCTTATTAATGGTTCCCCTCAGAAATATTTCCCTTGTTTCCCGTGATGTGTGGCTAGGTGATTCTCTCTCCCCTCTTGCTTTTTTGTTTGGCAGAAGATTTTTTGAGCAGATATCTTACGCATCTAGTATACTTGGGTTCTATGACTTCTATCTCTTTTTTGGTTAGGATGCTTGCCCCTTCGCATTTACTCTATGCTGATGATGTTATCTTATTTTACCGGGCTTCTCCCTAGAATATGAGAGTGATTTTAGATGCTTTTGCGCTTTATGACTCTCTCTCAGGTCAACGAGTTAATTAGGGAAAATATTTCATATTCTTTGGCAGAGACATCTCTGGGACTCAAATTACTAATTTTCTCTCAATGTCTAGGATGTGTAAGGGCGGTGATTCAATGACTTATTTAGAGGTCCCTTTTTTCATTGGTGCGTCTAAACATCGATGGTTGATCCTATGGGCTAATAAAATTAAAAGTAAATTAGAATCGTGGAAGAGTTTTTCTCTTTCAATAGCAGGCAGGTTATGCCTTATTAATTTAGTGATTATAGGTTCTTTTCTGCATTCATTTCAAGTTTATCGTTGGCCTTCATCCCTTTTGAAAGATTTAAATGCTGCCATTCAAAATTTTTTTTGGACTGGTTCAATCGATGGTCATAAATCTGTCTAAGTTGCTTGGAAGTCTTGCTGCAGGCCTAAAGATAGTGGTGGTCTTGGTGTTAAAGACCTTGGTATTCTTACAAGGCCATGCTTAAGAAGTTCACATGGAAGATGTTGACTAAGGAGTCTTTTGTTTTCACTTATCTTCGGACTCATTTTTTCACCCAGGATCACAGACCTAGAACGTGGTATGTTGTTTCTTCTGTTTGGCCAGGTCTAAAATTGCATTATACTCCCCTAATGATTGAGTCTAGGTGGTTGGTTGGTCGTCACTCTAAAGTTCGTTTTTGGACCGATAATTGGTTGAGAGATCTATTGATTGATCTGGTTGAGGATAGGTCATCGTTACAACCTCCTCTGGATTCTGTTTTGGGTAATATTTACTCAGATGCTACGGGTTGGGATATTCCTGCTTCTTTTCAAGATTTTTACCCCGGATGTTGCTTCTGAGATTGAGAAAGTGGTGGTAAGCATTGACCCAGACTCATTAGTTTGGACTTGTTCTCTGGATGATGTTGTTTCTTGTAAGTCTGCTTATGATTCTCTTTTTGAGGTTAGAAGTTATGTTTTTTAGGGTAAACAGATTTAGACGTCTTTTATTCCTCCATCTCGCTCTGTCCTCATTTGACGCTTGTTTTATTATAAGATTCCTATGGACATTGCGTTGCGTGCCAGAGGTTATATTTCCCTATCTTGTTGTCGATTTTGTTGTGCTGTAGAGAAAGACTTAAGACATATGTTTCTTGACTATCCTTTTGTTTGTGGGTTGTGGGATGTTGTATCCTCTACATTTGGTTATAAGCTTAAGTTGGATGGTACTTGTTTGGACCTTTGGCAGGAGGCGATGAGGGTTGTCTTTAGCACTCAACTGAAAGCTCTCTGGTGAGCTTCTATCATCACGGTTTTCTGGGTAGTGTGGTTCTTTTGGAATCAAGCGACCTTTGAGGGTGGCAAGCCTATTTTTACCAATGCTCTTTCCTTGATTTGACATTCCGTTCGTGAGACAGACTCTCTTTAGTGTGGCAATATGAAGAATTCAGTGGATGAACTTCAGACTCTTCAACAGCTTCATGTCTTTGGTCATCTTTCCAAAGCTCCTCGTATTTTAGAGGTTAATTGACGCCCTCCCCCGCCGTGCTGTCTTAAGGTTAACACGTACGGGGCTGCTTTTGGTAGTCCTGGTCTTGCTGGTTGTGTAGGGGTTTTTCGCACTTGCAGGGGTTTCGTTAAATGTGGCTTTGCTATTCCTCTTGGTGTCTGCTTTGCTTTTGAGGCTGAATTGGCCGTTGCCATCCACGCTATTGATTATGCTTGGACTTTTGGCTGGCGTAGGTTATGATTGCAGAGTGATTCGACTTTTGTAATGGATATCTTTCGTTCTAGGTCTTGTAAGATTCCTTGGCATTGGCGCCCCACTTGGGAAAGGTGTTTGAGCTTAATCTCTCAAATGAACTTTGCTGTCACTTATATTTATCGGGAAGGTAACCAAGTTGCAAATAGTTTAGCTTCTAGGAGCCCCAGTATTGTCTCTCCTATATGGTGGTGGACCGTTCCGAATTTTTGCAATACCTTTATTTTCAATGATTTTTGTAGCAAACATTCTTTTAGGTTTTGTTGATCTATTTTCTTCTTTTATTTTGTTTTCTCTTTTGTTCTCTTTCTTTTTTATTTAATAAGTTGTTAGGATGTGATTGATTCTGATCCCTAACAACCTTATATATATATAAAAGGTTTGTAAATCATATTTATGAGTGACAATATCGGCATTTTTAGAGCATATCCAATGCAAAAGTGGCTTACATACCAATAATCGTTGACATGACAGCATTGTCAAGAGATTTGCTTCCTATGTGGCATAAAAATAGATTTGAGAGACAATCAATTCAAAATTTGGTCTTCAATGCTTATGTATAAAACACGTTTTTTTAAATAACGTGTCATTTTTTTTTTCATGTTTTATTTTATATTTTATTTCCTTACTAAAAATAGATGAAAAATTAATGTCGATTTTAAATACTTGCTGAGTCAACCGAAAAAATAATTGTGCAACAGACTGTCTGAAAGTATACGATCTAAGAGTATCTCCAATGCTAATGTGGGTTGTGAAAAAATTCGATGCCACATAGGATGAACTTTGTTAAAAAATTTATCTCCAATGCAACCTCTTCAGTACAACTTCAAGCTGATGTGACAATTTTTTTTAGAGGCTGTTAACATAACTCTTTGATTTCAGAGGGTCTGTTGGACAACCATCTTGTTGATCTAGTCAGCAATCACTATTGTCTTCTATTTTGTTTTATTCAACAATTCTAAAGTATATTTAAGGAGACCAATAATAAATTGACATGTCATTAAAAATATGTATTTTACAAGTGAAGCATTGGAGACCACTTTTTCATTTGGATGTTTATCAAGTTTAGTTACATACCACATATGAAACAATATGTTTGACAATGTTGACATATCACTATTTTTTCAAATGCAAACTAAACTACCATTTAAGAGAATCTCCAATACAAAAGTGGTTTGCATACCAATAATCTTTGATATGACAACAATATCAAGATACTTACTTCCCATGTGGCATAAAAATAGACTTGATAGACAATTAACTCAAAATTTGTTCTCCAATGCTTCTATCTAAAAGACAATTTTTTTAATGACATGTCCATTTTTTTTTTTCTATTTTATTTTATTTTATTTCCTTACCAAAAATAGACGAAAAATTAATACAACCCAAAAAATAGATGTGCAACAGACCCGTCTGAAAGTAGACGGTCATGTTGACAATATCTAATATTTTTTTTGTCACGCCAACTTGAGGTTGAATATGCGCGGTTGTATTGGAGAAAGATTTATTAATTGAATGTCTATTAATCCTATGTGGTATTTTTTTTTTTCATAAGCTACTCTTGCATTGGAGATGCTCTAATGTTGACAATGTCTAATTTTTTTTTTTTGCCACCTTAGCTTCAGGTTGAATATGCACAGCTGCATTGGAGTCAGATTTATTGACAGAATGTCTATTAATCCTACGCGGTATTTTTTTTTTTAGAAATTAAATAATTTAAACCAACTAGCCAAAGCCAGTGCAGATTTCGCCCTTATATAATGTAATATGAAAATTATAATTAATTAGTTATCTATTTAATATGATAAGAAATTATTAAGTGCAGCCATGGTATTCTTCTTCTTAATCTTACTTTCCTATTCATTATTCATTGCCTTCCCCCGGAACAAGATTTTCTTTTTTCGGGGAGCTGGGCAGAAGGAAAAGAGGCTCATAGCTAAAGGTAGCTTGTCTCGCCCAGGAGGTGGGAACAGTTGAGAACAAAGTGGCGAACGGGTGCGTAACGCGTGGGAATCTGCCGAACAGTTCGGGCAAATAGGGTAAAGAAACCTTGTATTGATTGTTCTCGAAATGTAAGTTTTCTTCTGACGACCGGAGAAAGGGAATAAATAAATCAATCAAATTCCATAATACACAGAGCAGAACTCAGGTTAGAATACTGGTACAGCTGGCATTCAACTTGATGTAGCAGGTTCGTTTTGGTGCTGTCACTTATTTGTTTGTAATGTCTCTTATTTTCCGCAAGTGGTATTAGAGACTACGTGTATTTTATTTTGTCTGTAGTGTTTTTTTTTTTTTTTTAATTCTATCAGACAAGAGAGGGGCTGCTATTTTGGCAGCTTGTGATAGCCATTCAATGGTGATTTTGAACTCTCTGGTATTATCAATTGTTCTAGTTGAGCCCAGGTTGTTTTCCAATCATTGTAGACTTTTTTACATCATTTGATATTCAGAGCTTGGTTTTTCCCTTGTTCTGCAATGACCGGAATTGATGGAGAGGCTAGCTCAACTTGCGACGGTGATCGAAGTTCGAAGGCTCTTTAGGGCTCGATTACCAAGCTCGAGCAGAAACATGACAAGTTCATCGTTGCAAGGGCGAGGTAAAGGCACGGCAGTGGAACAACTGACAGATCGAGAGATGACTCGATTTCCAATGGCGAGGAGGTGAAAATGGATTTGATTTTTCTGAACCGAAAATGGATTTCCTCGATTTCTAATGGCTGAACCCCTCAGGTTAGTGTATTCTAAATGTGTAAAAAGGTCTCTATAACCGATTGTTGTTCTGTCAAGCTTTTTCACAAAGAGTATACAGTTTTCATCAAATACTTTACTCTAAATATGTTTTCAGTATTGAAGCTTGTAATTTTATTAAATATATTTGTGATGTGATAAGTTCAATTATACAAAGAAATGCTTTTTATTTCATAAGCACTTGAAAACTATAAACAACGTACATGTAAATGTAAATACTTTGAAGAGTAATAATTAATACTTCAACATAGCTTTTCAGCTAACAATATTTCCTTCCAAGACATGATGGCCTTTTACACAACTATTTCTCATCGTGTGGATTTGCTGTTGATCAGACTGATAACAGCGGAGCAATCATGTTCATGCTCGGCCTAGACTGTGGATTCGCATGTAAGCAAGTAATCGCAATGTTTAGCATTTGTATCACTTCATCTTGAACTTCAGGTGGAGGAATTGGAAGGCGTTGGTCCAAAACATCTTTCAACACCATGTTCTCCCTAGTTAATGGAGATGACAGAGAGGGAATGAGATCACCTGGATGCTTTCCTTTTATCACTTCCAATGCCAATACTCCAAAGCTATACACATCACATTTTTCCGTTACCTTCATCGTGTATGCAAGCTCTGGAAGAAAAAGAAAATTGTGATCTTTAGGCATAATGTGATATTTAGTCTAAAATTGTGTTAGAGAAAAGAAAAGAAAAGAAAAGAAAAGAAAAAAGACATCTCAAACTAAAAGAATAATGATCTTAGAGTACCTGGTGCAATGTACCCATAAGTACCAGCAACTTCAGTCCAATTGGAAGAGTCTAGCTTCATCAGCTTGGCAGTGCCAAAATCTGAAACATGAGCATGATTGTCTCGATCCAGCAAAATATTTTTGCTTGATATATCTCGATGAACGATTGGTGGCGAGCAATCGTGGTGCATGTAAGATAAAGCATGAGCCACGCTTTTAATGATATTCAGTCTCTTACTCCAATCCAATTCTGTAGCTTTTTCCTCTTCATTCAGGATTGTGGCCAAGCTACCCTTTTCAAGATACTCATACACCAGAAATGAATGTTGTGCATTTGAACAGAAACCATATAATTTCACAATGCTTCGATGTCGGATTTCTGTCAATGCCTTTATCTCATTCAGAAACTCTTTCCTGAAATTCCTTTCACCATTAGGAAGAGAATGGAGTTTCTTCACAGCTACTATGCTTGCCGATGGTAGCTTAGTCTTGTAGACACTTCCATATCCTCCCTTTCCGATGCAATACTTATCATCAAAATTGTCGGTTGCTTTTATGATGTCTGAATACAAAATGTTTCCATCCAAATCCGATATGGAGATCAACTCTTCACTGTTTTCTGTTGAAGCATCTCTCTTTCTTTTCTGTAAAACGAAGTAAATTCCAATGGACGCTAACAAAAGTAGAAGAGCTCCCAAAAGAGGGAATGTGATCGAAAACACCAGTTTATTCCTCGACATGTGTTCATACCTAGTAAAAGAGGGATTGCATGGTCTAAGTCCTCGAACATTGCCACACAAATCCTTGTTCCCTTCTAATGCTTCTATTGGAGCATCTTGAAATGCTTTGTTGTCTGGAACAGGACCCTGCAAATCATTGTAGGATATATCGACCTCCAACGATCTATTCATTTCATTGAAATTCTTTGGAATGAAACCTGAAAGGCAATTGTGGGAGACATTCAGCAGCATCAAGTTATCCATATTGCTGATTTGTGATGGTATCTCCCCTCTAAGAAGGTTATGACTTAAATCCAAATGGGACAGATGATCCAAATTCCCCAACTGAGCTGGAATTTCTTCGCTGAATTTGTTGTTGCTCAAATTCAAATAGTGCAGCTTCATGAAGTTCCCTAAAGATTCCGGAATTGATTCACTCAAATTGTTTCTGGACAGGTTCAAAACCTCTAGATTAGTCAGTAGCCCAATTTCTGGAGGTATAGCACCAAAAAGTTGGTTGTCACCCAACAGCAACATAAGAATAGAAGTCAACTTTCCCAGTTCCTTGGGAATTTCTCCAACTAAATTGTTGGAAGAAAGATCCAGTGCTTGTAGCTGAGTTCCAATTCCAATCTCAGGTGGTATTCTTCCCGAGATATTATTCCCTGCAATATTCAAGTAAACTAATTTTGGACACCTACCCCAGGTAGATGAAATTTCACCATGGAACTTGTTATAGCTTAGATCTATAAAATTAAGGTTTGGATAGACACCAAAGCGTTGAGTTATATTCCCAGTGAGTTGGTTTCCATTCAGGCGGAATCTGACCAAGCTTCTGCACTTTTTCAAGCTTCTTGGTATTGAACCTATGAGATGGTTGCTATTTACCGTGAAGTTTTGAAGTGACCCACCTCGGCAAAGGTTTTGGGGCAGGTAACCAGTAAACTGGTTCTCATCTAGTTCCATATGTTTCACTTTCGTAAGATTTCCTAATTCTGGAGGAATAGAACCAGAAAGTTTGTTTTTGCGGAGATAGAGAAATTCTAAATCTACAAAATTACCAAAGGAAGCAGGGACTGAACCACTCAGTTGATTATCACTCAGCTCTAGATCAGTAAGAGATATCAAATTCCCTAACTCATTAGGAATGGGGCCTGAAAGTTGGTTTTGATAGAGATGTAGAAGAGTGAGGCTTCTCAGACCACCTAGCGATGCTGGAATCGGACCAGAAAGATTATTTTCAGAAAAGCTTAGACTGCTAAGAGACTTCAAATTTCCTATTTCAAGGGGAATTGGACCAGAAAGGTTATTGTGGAATGCGAATAACGTAGTGAGTTTTTTCAAGTTTCCAAAAGTGGAAGGAATAGGGCCGGTGAAAGTGTTGGTATCAATGTATAGTTCAAGCAAATTGTTTAGATTTCCTAATTCCGGAGGAATGAAACCTGAAAGGGAATTATTGTAGAGATACAAATAAGCCAGGTTACTGAGCTTACCAAGAGAAGCAGGAATTTGACCATGTAAACGGTTGTTATACAAGGCAAGGTCTTGTAGATATCTCAAACGACCTATGTCATTTGGAATCGAGCCATTTAGCTGATTTTGAACAAGGTGCAAGACCTGAAGATTTGTAAGGTGACAAATTTCTGGTGGGATTTCTCCAGAGAACTGATTACTAGATAGATCGAGGTAAGTGAGTTTGGAAAGGTTTGCAATTTGAGATGGGATGTTACCGGAGAGTGAATTCATAGCAAGATCAATTTTTGCAAGATTAGGAAATGATGAGAATGAAAACTCATGAAGCGTACCATTTAAATCGAAACCGGTCATGTTTATTTTGACGACGCTTCCAGCAGAGTTGCATGAAATTCCAAACCAAGTGCATGGGCTTGTGCTTGGTTTGGAATTGGTGGCATTGTCAGAAAGCAGAGTCCACGAAGGTAGCTGAGACTGTGTTTGGTTCGTAAAGCTGGCTTTCCATTTGAGAAGAGCGTTTGCCTCATCAGTTGATGCAGAAGCAACACTTGGTAGAAAAGCAAATATGTTAAAAAACAGGACAAAGAAAACAGGGGAGGGTAGGTTTTTCAAGTTTATTTTTTTTGCCATTGCTCTCGGTTTTGTATATTGCAATGATAATTCATAAAAGTTTATATGCACATATATAACCAGCATCCTGGTGGTATTATAGAAATTTATGCAAGTACGAAGACCTGGGTCAAGTCCTCCACCACTGTTTTATTTGTGAAGACTTTGAGAGTTTGCTCTACGCTTTGGTTGGGGTCAATGACTCAAGGTCTCTCTTTTTTTCTTTATAACAAAGACACTTGGGTCCATTACAATTAAAACACCTAATAAGAAGTCAAAAGATTATTTGGAAAAAATGTATTTCGGTGGGCCTTTTGATCAATTATTTTGGAATACGAGTGAGAACTCAGGTTTGTGCTCTGAATAATTTTCCGAGGAGAGGTGAGAAATTCTCTTCCTTTATTCAAACAGCATTTAATGATAGTTGCCCACCACTAATACTGTTTATCTACCACTTTGATAAGAAAAACCAAGAAAAAAATCACTACATGAACTTTTGGTTCAATGAGTTGTGCTTACCCTTCAAATATCTTTCTCCTTCATTCTTTCAGGTTCATTAGGTGAAGTAATTTGAAAATGCTTGAAGGATAAAGAAGTAATTTGGATACAACAAAAGTTACAAAATGTGTAAAACAAAATCTTAAGGCTGTATTTTCAAAAAAATAAAAAACAAAAATCTTAAGGCTGTAAAATAAAAATAAAATATATCAAATGACACACTTGCCCTTATTTTAAGTAACTTTTAATGCGTTTTTCAGTTGATAATTTCTCATTACAATCTAAATTTATCTTTTCACACTTCTTTTCTAAATACACTTCATTTTAAAAAGTTAAATTTAAAAAAAAATTCTAAAAACCTTCATTTTATTTCAAAATTACCATTTTTACTTTATAAAAGCCTAATTTTTATAAATAAAAAAAAAATCATTTTGTTTTAAGAAATATACATGATGAATGATTTAAATGATCAAGGCTTGAACGTAGAAAATGCCACGACAGAGTTGTGTTGACCGAATCTGAATGAATTTAAGATAGTAACATTCACTTCATACGGCTGCTTTTTGTTGGCAACAGTATCAAACTCAATAGAAGGGTCTAGGTTAAACTGATTAATGCTTGGATGCAGCCATAATGTGTTTATGGCCTTGACAGTGGCAATGGCTTCCAACCGTTCCAAGGTAGTGCCTTATCGTAAACTTGGTGGCATTGCTTTCAATGCATGAAGACACTCCAAGTAAATCTGCTATTGGGTCAATCATATAAAACTTTAATGATAATGAAAACAAAATGTTTTAGGGATTTTATAATAGCTCATTCTTGAGTATAATATGACACCATACAATTTTAAAAAATAGTATATGATCACATATGATTATATGTGATCATAAATATATATATATAATGTTATCGCATATGAATTACACGTGATCACACAATTAAATTATTGTGATCGCATGTTAGAACATACAATCAAAT
The DNA here is from genome assembly GCA_035582765.1 of Acer negundo. NCBI lineage: Eukaryota > Viridiplantae > Streptophyta > Magnoliopsida > Sapindales > Sapindaceae > Acer > Acer negundo. The sequence continues at coordinate 1,145,938 of CM069231.1, read as the reverse complement.
ATTAGCTGATATGATTGTACCAAAGAAGACATGATCACAATTAAAAAAATTTCGTTGAATCATGAACGTTGCACCCAAGGGCAGCCCTTTTATAATATAAAATATAAAAGTTTAGTAAAAAAAAAATTTATAGTGTATTTAGAAATTCTTTAACTTTTTAGTAATTTAAATTAGGATAAATTTATCATCTAATTTAAAAAGTTAAAATAGAATGTAAAAGGATATTTAATAGATTGTCAATAGCATATCTCTTTAGCATTCTGTGAGGTTATAAAGATAACGATGCACTTGCCCTTATTTTAAATAACTTTTTATGCCTTTTTTTTTTTTCTTTTTTGTGCGCATTTTGTAAGGTTATAAAGATAATTTTACTTTTAAAACAAATAAGAAATTCTCACACTATTTATGGCTCCCATTCCCATTTTTATATATTTTCAATTAAAATCAATATTAAGGACTTGAAGACTTTGTATCCATCTCATACTCTCTACTACGTGAAATCTTTGTATATATCTCACAATGTTATATTTGTTATTTTCTCTTTAAGTTGTTATTATCCTTTCAGCTATCGTATAGAATTAGAATACCAATACTACAACACACGACCTGTGTGTATACATATGGAAATCAATTTAGTCAAAAGAAGCATTATTCTCTATATGGTATCAGAGTTTTTATAAACTCAAACGAGTTCCTCAATCAACCATGACCAACAATACCTCTCCCTCTTCTTCAAACCAATCCGTAACAGTTGTTTCATTGTCTTCTTCATCTCATGAAATCAACTCTACTGCAAAAACAATTATCTCTATCAACATTGATGCCCAAACTCCTCTGAAGTTAACAGCCACTAACTACTAATCATGGAGGCTACAGTTCCACACTCTTCTCATCGGATTCGACCTCATGGGCTTCGTGTATGGCCGGAATCCATGCCCATCAGCTACCGTAATGGTAGGAGAAGTTGCTACACCAAATCTTGCTCATCACATCTGGACCGGACAAGACCAATTGTTATTAAATGCAATTCTTGGATCTATTTCCCCTTCAATCAGTCCATCCATCGCTTCCGCTCAAACTTCTTGTTATGCATGGACTTCCCTTGCCAACATCTATGCGAAGCCTTCCAGAAGCCATATCATGCATCTCAAAGGGTCCTTACTAATGTCATGATAGGAACACGAAACATTACAGAGTACATGCAACATATCAAGAGTGTTGCCGATGAGTTAGCCATGTTTGATGCTTCAGAGAACTCTGAAGACCTGACTGTGAAAATCCTGAATAGACTAGGTGAAGAGTTCAAGGATATCTCTTCCGCTGTTCGAGCCCGTGAAACTACAATATCCTTTGAAGAACTTCATGAGAAACCGATCAACTATGAGGCGATCCTGAAACAATATGTTACTAAGAATCAATAGTTCCCCATCACAGCTAACTACGCCAACAAACCTCCCTCTGGAAATCAGTACAACAGCCACACACGGTCCAACCGATCCTCAAATCAAACCAGCAGTAGCAATACCACCAGGTCAGCCGAAACTCAAACTAGCGGCGACAATACAACCAGGTCAGCCGAAACTCATTATCAGAACCATAATTTCTGGCAGTCTCAACACAAGCCTCGGGCCTATCGCGACTTTTGCCAACTCTGTGGAGAACAAGGTCACACAGCCAAGCATTGTTACATGTTTACAATGAGCACGTGAACAATCAAACTCAACCAAATCAACCTCCCCGTCACTGGCAGCCACGTGCTAACTTTGCGGCACTAACCTCAGCCTCCTCTCTTAACTGGCTGCTTGACTCAAGGGCCTCACAACATGTCAACACCGACCACAACAACCTCTCACTTCATTCTCTGTATGGTGGTTTCGATGACATTATGATTGGTGACGGCTCGGGCCTCTAAATTACACACATTGGTTCCCTTCGTCTACCCTCTAAATCCTCACAATTTTTGCTATCTAATGTATTTTGTGTTCCAGATATGAAACAGAATTTAATCTCTGTATCTCAGTTTTGTATCACTAACCAAGTATCTATTGAATTTTTACCTTGCTCTTTCTCCGTGAAGGATCTTCGAACGGGGGTGCAGCTTCTGCAAGGACGGACTAGGAACGGTGTCTACGAATGGTTGACTAATGCTCAACCAAAACTCTCATCGATTTTTGCTTTCTTTAGTGTTAAAGCCTCTATCCCTAATTGGCACCATCGTCTAGGTCACCTATCATCCAAAGTCGTCTCAAGTGTTACCTGTTTTATCACTTACCAAGTCTAGTGTCCCATGTAATGCACGTAAATGTAATAAAACTCATAAATTATCTTTTGCGGTTTCAACTGTTTCCAGTTCAAAACCGCTAAAGTCTTAAAAATCACATCCACACAATGTATGAATTCATTAAGAATTGCGAAACACACATATGAACCCTATATGCTAGCCTAGTATATCTCTCACTTTCTAATCATATATAGTGGTTATTTCATTGGGCATGTAATTCGCAACCGCATGGACCATACTACAGCCAATAATTCATTCACAATGGCTAACCAAATACGAGATGGCAACCAAGTAAAAGCATTAAGAATACGAGATATTCATACAAACGTATGTTATATGTTCTTGTCCCCTTAATTAATCTCTAATCTCTCTCAATGTCTTAGTGATTACATCCTTGCATAAATGCTTTGATTCATTAAGGACTGTGTGACACACACACGAGCTCTACACGTCAGCCTAGTGATCTTTCAACTTACTGGTCAAATGTAGAGGATATCACGCTAAGCATGTAAATGTGAACCACGTTATATATAACACACAACCTAAATTTCATCCACAAGGTGGCTAGCCGAGTGAAAGCATTAAGCAATGAAATACCCATGTAACTACACGAGCACAAGAGGAATTCAGTTTGTCTTTGCTCTAGATATGGATTCGGTTTTATCAATCTCCCTATGATGGCTAGACATGGGAAACAAGCTTACCTTGGTTGTTAAACATTAAGGACATTCAATCTAGGTTAAGGGTTCATCCTTTTGATTTGGGAACTATCCCTAAATCAATTTATTACTCAATCTTGCCAATGATGGATAATTATGTCTTTAAAAGACCCATTAAGCACAAGGATTTGAACCACGGCCAATTTAGCAACTAAATGCTTGAACTGAAACCTTTTCCACTCTTTGGAGCTAAATCTCTAACACTCCAATTACTCATCTCTAACACTCCAATTACTCTAAACATGGCATTTTAGTCATCCATCAATCAATCAACAATTATGAGATGTTAAATTACACTACTCCTACATTAAATTACTCTACTCCTAATCCCAATCATGGACACATATCAATTTCGGACCTCTACATACATGGATATTGCAATTAGAGCTTAAAACATGTAATTAGCAAAGAGTAAAACAAAACCCACATGAATTTAAGAACAAACAACATATATAACACAAGTGTAGGGTTTACAATATTCCCCAAATCGGGGTTACACATCAAAGAAGCAATAAATAATAAGAAATTAGTAAAAAGGAGACAACTTTTGAAGACAAACACTCTAAAGAAGCTCCTAGCTTTCTTAGCTTGGATTTGGTCCAAAAAACACTCATTTTTCCTTGCAAACTGCCCTAAGATGGATGGAAGCGGTGTGAAAATGGTGGTGGAGGTGTGTGGTGAGCTCCCATGGAGGAGAACCTCCATGGGAGCTTGGATCTCTCATTTATTTGGTGGAGAAGGTGAAGAAGATGAAGAAAATGGAAGAAATGTGATGTGGGTGGAAGAGAGAGAGAGAGGGAGAGAATGGATTATGTCAAAACTGAAGATAAAAGGGGATATTTATAGTAGAGAGAAGGCTTAGGGCAGAAATGAGGGTGAAAGGACAAGAATGCCCTTCATAAGTGGCTGATTTTGGGTGTCTCACGGATAAGTTTCCAACAACGCGCACCGTTATGGAAATGGACATATATTTCTCCTCAAACATCATAATTGCTTTCTTAAAGAACCGTTGGAAAGAAGACTTCTGGATTTTTCCAACTATAGGTAGCACAAAACCTAGTTCGATCGGACGAGAGAGATATGGCCCCCGAAAGTTGAGTATTCTGTAGGAAGTTTTCGATTTTAGCTCCACTGAATTATGCGCCCTATTATGCGGCCATAGGCCGCATAATTGTAAAAAACTGAAGCTCTGCCAAGAATTCGGCGGCCCCTAACTGCGGAATAGGGGCGCCGAATCCAAGTTTCAAAAATTACACTTTTAGCCCAAAATTCCACATTTTTGCACTTTAGTCCCTAAGCTGAAAAATAACCTGAAACACTTATTTAAACATATTAAATACCCGGTTTTACCCGGGAAACAAGCATAAAAGATGAAAATGAGGGGCTACACAACATGTAGAAATAAGAGTTATCAGACCATGCAACTCATTATAAAAGAAGTCCACAGATGACAAACTATGCATATCTTTAAATTTTCTTGGAATTAAACCAGAGTGGTTATTTTGTGACGGATTCAACATCTCCAAGCTCTTCAAATTGTAGATTTCAAATGGTATCTCCTGGGCCTCTAAGCAAGTTATGACTCAAATCTAGCTCGGATAGTTGATCTTCTCCAACAAAATTGGGATTTCTAGACTCAACCGATTGCATCTTAAATTCAAGTATTGCAATTTCGAAATGTTGTCTAGATTTTCAGGAATTGAGTTGCTCAATCTATTTGCAAACAAGTCTAGGTACTCAAACTCGATGAGAAAGCCAAGCTCTCTAAGTACTGAACCACAAAGTTTTATTCCCATTCAAAATCAGCCTGTTCAAAGAAGTTAACCGTCCGATTTCTTTCGGAATCTCCCCAACTAAATGATTGAAAGAAAGGTCAATGCCTCCTATTTTAGCTGAGTTTCCGATCTCAGGAGATATGGTTCCACTAATATCATTCCCAATAATTCTTAGATCGCGTAATTGTGTGAACTTTCCCAAATTTGATGTGATTTGGCCATAAAATTTGTTATGGCTGATATCTATGAAATTCAACATTGGATAGATACCAAAATCTTCAAAAATGTTCTCGGTGAATTGGTTACCATTCAAACGAACCCTAAACAAGCTTGTAAAATTTTTCAAGCTTGTAAGGATTGGACCAGAAAAATGGTTGTCAGATATCGTCAAGTATAGGAGTGATCCGCTTTGGCAAATATCATAGGGTAAATAGCCAATGAAATTGTTTTCGTCAAGATAGAGATCAATCAACTTCGTGAAATTTTCAAATATTTGAGGAAATGAGCCAAAAAGATGGTTTGAACTGAGGGACAAAAACTGCAATTTACTCAATCTACCAAGTGAAGAAGGCACAGAACCTTTGAGTTGATTATTTTGCAAACCTAGATTAGAAAGAGATGTCAAGTTTCCAATTGAAGGGGGAATAGAACTAGTAAATTGGTTATAACTCAACGCCAGTTCGGTAAAAGACATCAACTTTCCTATTTCCTTAGGAATTGAGCCATAAAGATTGTTACGGAACAGGTACAAAATGCTTAAGTTGCTCAAACTACAAATTGAAGAAGGAATAGAACTAGTAAGTCAATTGCCATTCAACTCTAGATCGGTAAGAGACATCAACTTTCCTATTTCCTCAGGAATTGAGCCAGAAAAATTACTATTATCGAGGTACAAAATGCTTAAATTGCTCAAACTACCAATTGAAGAAGGAATAGAACCAATAAATTGGTTATAACTCAACTCTAGATCGATAAGAGACATCAACTTTCTTATTTCCTTAGGAATTAAGCCAGAAAGATTATTATTATCGAGATACAAATTACTTAAATTGCTCAAACTACCAATTGAATCAGGAATAGAACCAGTAAATTGGTTGTAACTCAACCCTAGATCGTTAAGAGACATCAACTTTCCTACTTCCTTAGGAATCGGGCCAGAAAGATTGTTACTATAGAGGTATAAAATGCTTAAGTTGCTCAAACTACCAATTGAAGGGGGAATAGAACCATTGAGTTGATTTTCACTCAAACCTAGACTATTAAGAGAATGTCGTTGGCCAATTTCTGGTGGTATGTTCCCAAAAACTTGTTAGTTGACAAATCAAGATAATTGACTTTGGAGAGGTTACTGGTTTGAGGAGGAATGATACCAAAGAGTTCATTTGTGCTAAGATCAAGATAAAAAAGCTGAGGAAACAATGAGAAAGAGAATTCATCAAGCGTACCTCTTAAACTTAAACTAGTTAGGTTAACACCAATGACGCTTCCAGCATGGTTGCAAGAAATTCCGGACCACAGACACATGCTTGCTTTAGTTTTGTGGTGGACAGAATTATTGGTGGAATTAAAAGGATTAAGGGTCCAGGAAGGCAAGAAAGAAGTGTTGTGATTTTGAAGGGAGGTTTTCCATTTGAGAAGAAGAAGCAACATTAAGCGAAAAATGTATTTTAACAAACAGGGCCAAGGAAACAAGTGAGAATACCGTGCTCAAGCTTAGCAATCCCATTTTGAAAGTTTTTTGAGTAGTGCTGAAAATAATTTAGATCTGAATATATAGGGTCAGGGTCAGGATCTGAATATATAATCTTTCAAGACTCGACTTAAAAAGTTATCAAGAGTTCCCCTACCATCAAGGTTAGAATTTTCCCTGCCATTATCACTTATCAATATCAAGAGTTCCCCAACCATCAGGGTTGAAACTTCAAAGAAGCAGACTAGTTGCACTCTTCAGACATCAGGGCTTGCAACATCAAAATAATTCTTAAGATTACATAAACTTAACCTAATGAAATAGAAAAATGGATTGCATCTCTTCATCAAAATATACAATAATATAGTGAATTAAATCTCTATTGGACTGAAATCCAATCATTTTAAGAAGACGAGTTAGCTATGTTATGTACATTTTAAAACTCAACAGTCTTCAGTCTTCAGGGAAAACCAATTTTAAAACTCAAGCCTCCGACATCCTTGTGCCCTTCCTGAGATAAATTGTTCGGTGATAAATTTAGTCCAGGTCATACGCACCATGCTGTAACTAGCTCCACAGGAGATCAAAAGAGTGTTACGGTCGAAAGTCAGAATTCAATAAGATGATTAATCGTCTTCCAGTCCAGAGGCTTGTATATATAACATTCAATAATGCAGTTAAAAAAAAAAAACATTTTTTTTTTCTTTTTTGAAATAAGTTAAAATGCATTTAGATCCGGTAACAACCATTCAAACTAACCCCAAGGGGTGGCTGGTCACTGGACTCACTGGGGCAAACTGTAAACTCGGACGTCTTAGGTTCGATCCCTGGCAGTCACGTTTCTCTTGAGGTCACTGGAGATTTACCCAATTGTTATTCTGCCTACCCTGCCATTGTCGGTCTCAACAGTTCCCCAACGATCGGGGTTGAAACTTCAAAGAGGCAGACTTGTTTAAATAATAAATTTTTTTGTTTAAGTATTTAAATTTAAAGACCATTTTAAATCTCTCATCAAATATTTAGAGGAAATTGTTCTTTAATTGGTTTTAATATCAGATTTATTAAATACTAAAATCAACCAGATTTTGAAATTTTGTCAAAACAAAATATATCTCATTTAGTTGACAGCGAGAAATTCGACATCGTACCAACAAATATCAGAGGGGTCTCGACTCTCGAAGCCCCTTTGATGATGGTATAGGGCTTCTCCTTAGATACTAGGAAAGTTGGGACTAAGGGCATTAGGTATTTAGGTCTCCAAAGGTTAGGAGCAGATTCAGCTTCAGCTCACCTCTGCTCGTCAGCCGCCTGGTGCGAAATGAGTAGGGGACGATGTGGATCCTACATCTGCATATACCTGCAATTAGCTCTAGTTCTATTACCCAACCAAGATTTTATTCCTTAAAGCTTTATCTGTTAGGAATTTTAATCGGATTCAGATTCAGTACTCTTCATGGAAAACCAATTCTAAAACTCCAGTCACCGACATCCTCGTGCCCTTTCTGAGATGAATTGTCTGGTAATAAATTTAGTCTAGATCATTCACACCATGTTGTAACTCAATTATTAAATACCCTTTTCAATGTTGAGTAGATTTTAACATAAAACTAATTTAATCAAATATCCTAGTTCCACAGGAGATGATGCCGATTAATCGTCTTCCAGAGGCTTATATACTTTACACTCAAGAATGCAGTAGTGAATAATACTGCGGTCCTCAACATAAGCATGTTCACCTAGTTCAGTTAAATACCATGCAAACTCAGCAAAGATCAAAAGTGAGTGTTGTGGTCAAAATTCAGAATTCTCATCGATTAAAGACTCAATAAATTGTGAGTTTTAACGTTTACGAACCAGGACACTATAGACATCAACTAACATGGATAATCTGCGATTGATCATCTCCAAGTTAACACAGCATCAAGTGCAAGGTCGTCATTTTGCAACCAACCATACAAACACAGCAATTAAGATCCCCTACATCATCCATCAACAGAAATATCACATTAAACAAAATATAGCACAATCTAGATATAATGTTAATCGGTAAAAGAAAATAGTAGAGATCATGAAAAGCAGAAAAATCAAACCATGTAAGAAATAAAAGGAAAACTAAAACTAAAACAAACAATAAAAAAGAACCGGAAGAAAACCCTTAAATAGGAAGGAAATTTCAAGTAACATCATGAAAACCGTTAAGAACACTGCTCGGATAGCACCAGCCTACAGAAACAAATAACATCAAACCTATTAAAGAAGGCACTAAATTCAACAAAGAAATGGGACGCCTTCAAGCAATTTCATCAGTGATCAAATGTAGTATCCAGTATTTTGTTCACAATAAGCATAATTTTGCCTTCAAAATGCCAACCATCACATCTAGCATTCAACATTAAATTCACAACCAGCAGAATTTTACCTTGAAACATGTCCACAGTGATCAAATCTAGCATTCGGCGTTTCGTTCTTCAGCAAGCATAATTCTAAATAAGTCCACTCCCGTATGGAAGCAAATACAGACAACCCATCAGCCCAAACAAATTGCCACCACATGGAATGCTGCTCCATCATTCCTGCAAAGCTAAAATTCCAACATACACAGTTTAGTTCCATACACTTTCAAAATCAATCAAATAAGTAAACAATTTAATTCTGAGACTCACATTAGCCCTGGATCTATGTGGAGATGGACTTCGTGAAACAGATGGCTGACCACGCGGGGAAACACTTTTCAGAGCAGGAGAGTTTTCATTATGGTTGCATCTGTCAGGACTTTCACCCCTATTTGGAGTCCTATGTGGTGATTGGCTCCTCTTAGAACTGGGGAGGCACTTCAACATATATCCAATTTGCATCGATTAGTGAATTACAACTATAATTTAATGATTAGGAATGGCACACACAAGAAACACTTATACCTTCCACGGGATCGCCTCCGACTACGCCGCTCTTCATCATATCTGTCCCTCCCACGGTACTTGTGACGGTCAGGACTGGCACTACGACTCATGCTTCGGTGATGATGATCTCTTTCTTTCCCACGATATTTGTCACGATCATGTCTATCCCTGCTTCTACTACGACTTCTCTTTCGGTAGTCCTTGTCCCTGTATTCATCCTGATATCTGAAAATACATTGTCAGTCAATGTAGAAAATGTCCAGAGCACTGACCTGCATCTATACACCTAAAAAAATCAATTCATATATATGTAAAAAATGTTAAAAGATATATGGCCAGTTACATCAGCGCCAAACAAAATGCTTGTGTCCAGTGTGTTGTGTACTTCATGGGGTATGTGAAACTCTATTAAGTGCAATAACAAAAGTGACATAATAAACATAATGCAAAGTAACATTATCACCTAATTTATTTTGGTTGGATAAATATGTATGGCCATATTACAATTTACAAAAATATGTATGACCATAATCACGAAATATTTCTTGTATTGCTATTTAAAGGTTTAAGGATGTGAGTAGGGAGTAGGGTAATTCCTTACAAAGTTAGCCCATAATATTAAAGGAAAAAATATTTCTCATGACCATTATGATGACTGAATCTGAGCATGAGACAACACACATCCATATATCGAAAGACAAAAGATAAATGAAAAAGGGACATGCTTGCTCTACACTTCAAATTATATGCCATCTCATTTGATATCAGTTAGCCACAACTTATGGATTTCTTGTCATTTCTCTGGCTAAACTTAGAAGTCAGAAACACTGAATGTATAAACACAGTTGAACCACTTGTATGCAAGAAATGGATCCTACAATGGACTGGAAACAGCATGCTTTTTCAAATTTATATCTATACTCATACACCAAAGAAAACAGAAAAAACATAACGAAATCACGATTTACGTTTAGTATATATTTAACAACAATATTAATTAGTTATCTATTTAATATGATAAGAAATTATGAAGTGCAGCCATGGTATTTGTTAGTGATAATACACAGAGCAGAACTCAGGTTAGTGTACCCAGAAGCTCAATTTAGAATACTGGTACTGCTGGCATTCAACTTGATGTAGCAGGGTCGTTTTGGTGCTGTCTCTTATTTTCCTCAAGTGGTATTAGAGATTACGTGTATTTTATTTTGTCTGTAGTGTTGTTTTTTTTTTTTTAATTCTATCAGACTAGCCTTAAAAGGCAAGGGAGGGGCTGCTATTTTGGCAGCTTGTGATAGCCATTCAATTGTGATTTTGAACTCTCTGGAATATAGTGAAATTCCTCTAGGTATTATCAATTGTTCTAGTTGAGCCCAGGTTGTTTTCCGATCATTTTAGACTTTTTTTTACATCATTTGGTTTTTCCCTTGCGACGGTGATCGAAGTTCGAAGGCTCTTTAGGGCGCGATTACCAAGCTCGAGCAGAAACATGACAAGTTCATCGTTGCAAGGGCGAGGTAAAGGCACGGCAGTGGAACAACTGACAGATCGAGAGATGCCTCGATTCCCAATGGCGAGGAGGTGAAAATGGATTTGAGTTTTCTGAACCGAAAATGGATTTCCTCGATTTCTAATGGTTGAACCCCTCAAGCTCAATTTAGAATACTGGTACTGTATTCTAAATGTGTAAAAAGGTCTCTATAACCGATTGTTGTTCTGTCAAGCTTTTTCACAAACAGTTTACAGTTTTCATCAAATACTTTACTCTAAATATGTTTTCAGTATTGAAGCTTGTAATTTTATTAAATATGTTTGTGATGTGATAAGTTCAATTATACAAAGAAATGCTTTTTATTTCATAAGCACTTGAAAACTATAAACAACGTACATGAAAATGTAAATACTTTGAAGAGTAATAATTAATACTTCAACATAGCTTTTCAGCTAACAATATTTCCTTCCAAGACATGATGGCCTTTTACACAACTATTTCTCATTGTGTGGATTTGCTGTTGATCAGACTGATAACAGCGTAGCAATCATGTTCATGCTCGGCCTAGACTGTGGATTCGCATGTAAGCAAGTAATCGCAATGTTTAGCATTTGTATCACTTCATCTTGAACTTCAGGTGGTGGAATTGGAAGGCGTTGGTCCAAAACATCTTTCAACACCATGTTCTCCCTAGTTAATGGAGATGACAGAGAGGGAATGAGATCACCTGGATGCTTTCCTTTTATCACTTCCAATGCCAATACTCCAAAGCTATACACATCACATTTTTCCGTTACCTTCATCGTGTATGCAAGCTCTGGAAGAAAAAGAAAATTGTGATCTTTAGGCATAATGTGATATTTAGTCTAAAATTGTGTTAGAGAAAAGAAAAGAAAAGAAAAGAAAAAAGACATCTCAAACTAAAAGAATATTGATCTTAGAGTACCTGGTGCAATGTACCCATAAGTACCAGCAACTTCAGTCCAATTGGAAGAGTCTAGCTTCATCAGCTTGGCAGTGCCAAAATCTGAAACATGAGCATGATTGTCTCGATCCAGCAAAATATTTTTGCTTGATATATCTCGATGAACAATTGGTGGCGAGCAATCGTGGTGCATGTAAGATAAAGCATGAGCCACGCTTTTAACGATATTCAGTCTCTTACTCCAATCCAATTCTGTAGCTTTTTCCTCTTCATTCAGGATTGTGGCCAAGCTACCCTTTTCAAGATACTCATACACAAGAAATGAATGTTGTGCATTTGAACAGAAACCATATAATTTCACAATGCTTCGATGTCGGATTTCTGTCAATGCCTTTATCTCATTCAGAAACTCTTTCCTGAAATTCCTTTCACCATTAGGAAGAGAATGGAGTTTCTTCACAGCTACTATGCTTGCCGATGGTAGCTTAGTCTTGTAGACACTTCCATATCCCCCCTTTCCAATGCAATAAGCATCATCAAAATTGTCGGTTGCTTGTACGATGTCTGAATACAAAATGTTTCCATCAAAATCCGATATGGAGAGCAACTCTTCACTGTGTTCTGTTGAAGCATCTTTCTTTCTTTTCTGTAAAATGAAGTAAATTCCAATGGACGCTAACAAAAGTAGAAGAGCTCCCAAAAGAGGGAATGTGATCGAAAACACCAGTTTATTCCTCGACATGTGTTCATACCTAGTAAAAGAGGGATTGCATGGTTAAGTCCTCGAACATTGCCACACAAATCCTTGTTCCCTTCTAATGCTTCTATTGGAGCATCTTGAAATGCTTTGTTGTCTGGGATAGGACCCTGCAAATTGTTGTAGGATATATCGACATCCGACAAGCTCTTCATTCCATTAAAGCTCTTTGGAATGACACCGGAAAGACAATTGTGGGAGACATTCAGCAGCATCAAGCTATCCATATTGCTGATTTGTGATGGTATCTCCCCTCTAAGAAGGTTATGACTTAAATCCAACTGGGACAGCTGATCCAAATTCCCCAACTGAGCTGGAATTTCTTCGCTGAATTTGTTGTTGCTCAAATTCAAATAGTGCAGCTTCATGAAGTTCCCTAAAGATTCCGGAATTGATTCACTCAAATTGTTTCTGGACAGGTTCAAAACCTCTAGATTAGTCAGTGCCCCAATTTCTGGAGGTATACCACCAAAAAGTTGGTTGTCACCCAACAACAACTTAATAATAGAAGTCAACTTTTCCAGTTCCTTGGGAATTTCTCCAACTAAATTGTTGGAAGAGAGATCCAGTGCTTGTAGCTGAGTTCCAATTCCAATCTCAGGTGGTATTCTTCCCGAGATATTATTCCCTGCAATCCGTAGATCAACTAATTTTGGACACCTTCCCCAGTTTGATGAAATTTCACCATGAAACTTGTTATAGCTCAAATCTATAAACTTCAAGTTTGGATAGACACCAAAGTCTTCAGCTATATTCCCAGTGAGTTGGTTTCCATTCAGGCGGAATCTGACCAAGCTTCTGCACTTTTTCAAGCTTCTTGGTATTGAACCTATGAGATGGTTGCTATTTACCGTGAAGTTTTGAAGTGACCCACCTCGGCAAAGGTTTTGGGGCAGGTAACCAGTAAACTGGTTCTCATCTAGTTCCATATGTTTCACTTTCGTAAGATTTCCTAATTCTGGAGGAATAGAACCAGAAAGTTTGTTTTTGCGGAGATAGAGAAATTCTAAATCTACAAAATTACCAAAGGAAGCAGGGACTGAACCACTCAGTTGATTTTCACTCAGCTCTAGATCAGTAAGAGATATCAAATTCCCTAACTCATTAGGAATGGGGCCTGAAAGTTGGTTTTGATAGAGATGTAGAAGAGTGAGGCTTCTCAGACCACCTAGCGATGCTGGAATCGGACCAGAAAGATTATTTTCAGAAAAGCTTAGACTGCTAAGAGACTTCAAATTTCCTATTTCAAGGGGAATTGGACCAGAAAGGTTATTGTGGAATGCGAATAACGTAGTGAGTTTTTTCAAGTTTCCAAAAGTGGAAGGAATAGGGCCGGTGAAAGTGTTGGTATCAATGTATAGTTCAAGCAAATTGTTTAGATTTCCTAATTCCGGAGGAATGAAACCTGAAAGGGAATTATTGTAGAGATACAAATAAGCCAGGTTACTGAGCTTACCAAGAGAAGCAGGAATTTGACCATGTAAACGGTTGTTATACAAGGCAAGGTCTTGTAGATATCTCAAACGACCTATGTCATTTGGAATCGAGCCATTTAGCTGATTTTGAACAAGGTGCAAGACCTGAAGATTTGTAAGGTGACAAATTTCTGGTGGGATTTCTCCAGAGAACTGATTACTAGATAGATCGAGGTAAGTGAGTTTGGAAAGGTTTGCAATTTGAGATGGGATGTTACCGGAGAGTGAATTCATAGCAAGATCAATTTTTGCAAGATTAGGAAATGATGAGAATGAAAACTCATGAAGCGTACCATTTAAATCGAAACCGGTCATGTTTATTTTGACGACGCTTCCAGCAGAGTTGCATGAAATTCCAAACCAAGTGCATGGGCTTGTGCTTGGTTTGGAATTGGTGGCATTGTCAGAAAGCAGAGTCCACGAAGGTAGCTGAGACTGTGTTTGGTTCGTAAAGCTGGCTTTCCATTTGAGAAGAGCGTTTGCCTCATCAGTTGATGCAGAAGCAACACTTGGTAGAAAAGCAAATATGTTAAAAAACAGGACAAAGAAAACAGGGGAGGGTAGGTTTTTCAAGTTTATTTTTTTTGCCATTGCTCTCGGTTTTGTATATTGCAATGATAATTCATAAAAGTTTATATGCACATATATAACCAGCATCCTGGTGGTATTATAGAAATTTATGCAAGAACGAAGACCTGGGTCAAGTCCTCCACCACTGTTTTATTTGTGAAGACTTTGAGAGTTTGCTCTACGCTTTGGTTGGGGTCAATGACTCAAGGTCTCTCTTTTTTTCTTTATAACAAAGACACTTGGGTCCATTACAATTAAAACACCTAATAAGAAGTCAAAAGATTATTTGGAAAAAATGTATTTCGGTGGGCCTTTTGATCAATTATTTTGGAATACGAGTGAGAACTCAGGTTTGTGCTCTGAATAATTTTCCGAGGAGAGGTGAGAAATTCTCTTCCTTTATTCAAACAGCATTTAATGATAGTTGCCCACCACTAATACTGTTTATCTACCACTTTGATAAGAAAACCCAAGAAAAAAATCACTACATGAACTTTTGGTTCAATGAGTTGTGCTTACCCTTCAAATATCTTTCTCCTTCGTTCTTTCAGGTTCATTAGGTGAAGTAATTTGAAAATGCTTGAAGGATAAAGAAGTAATTTGGATACAACAAAAGTTACAAAATGTGTAAAACAAAATCTTAAGGCTGTATTTTCAAAAAAATAAAAAACAAAAATCTTAAGGCTGTAAAATAAAAATAAAATATATCAAATGACACACTTGCCCTTATTTTAAGTAACTTTTAATGCGTTTTTCAGTTGATAATTTCTCATTACAATCTAAATTTATCTTTTCACACTTCTTTTCTAAATACACTTCATTTTAAAAAGTTAAATTTAAAAAAAAATTCTAAAAACCTTCATTTTATTTCAAAATTACCATTTTTACTTTATAAAAGCCTAATTTTTATAAATAAAAAAAAAATCATTTTGTTTTAAGAAATATACATGATGAATGATTTAAATGATCAAGGCTTGAACGTAGAAAATGCCACGACAGAGTTGTGTTGACCGAATCTGAATGAATTTAAGATAGTAACATTCACTTCATACGGCTGCTTTTTGTTGGCAACAGTATCAAACTCAATAGAAGGGTCTAGGTTAAACTGATTAATGCTTGGATGCAGCCATAATGTGTTTATGGCCTTGACAGTGGCAATGGCTTCCAACCGTTCCAAGGTAGTGCCTTATCGTAAACTTGGTGGCATTGCTTTCAATGCATGAAGACACTCCAAGTAAATCTGCTATTGGGTCAATCATATAAAACTTTAATGATAATGAAAACAAAATGTTTTAGGGATTTTATAATAGCTCATTCTTGAGTATAATATGACACCATACAATATTAAAAAATAGTATATGATCACATATGATTATATGTGATCATAAATATATATATATATAATGTTATCGCATATGAATTACACGTGATCACACAATTAAATTATTGTGATCGCATGTTAGAACATACAATCAAATATTAGCTGATATGATTGTACCAAAGAAGACATGATCACAATTAAAAAAATTTCGTTGAATCATGAACGTTGCACCCAAGGGCAGCCCTTTTATAATATAAAATATAAAAGTTTAGTAAAAAAAAAATTTATAGTGTATTTAGAAATTCTTTAACTTTTTAGTAATTTAAATTAGGATAAATTTATCATCTAATTTAAAAAGTTAAAATAGAATGTAAAAGGATATTTAATAGATTGTCAATAGCATATCTCTTTAGCATTCTGTGAGGTTATAAAGATAACGATGCACTTGCCCTTATTTTAAATAACTTTTTATGCCTTTTTTTTTTTTTTCTTTTTTGTGCGCATTTTGTAAGGTTATAAAGATAATTTTACTTTTAAAACAAATAAGAAATTCTCACACTATTTATGGCTCCCATTCCCATTTTTATATATTTTCAATTAAAATCAATATTAAGGACTTGAAGACTTTGTATCCATCTCATACTCTCTACTACGTGAAATCTTTGTATATATCTCACAATGTTATATTTGTTATTTTCTCTTTAAGTTGTTATTATCCTTTCAGCTATCGTATAGAATTAGAATACCTATACTACAACACACGACCTGTGTGTATACATATGGAAATCAATTTAGTCAAAAGAAGCATTATTCTCTATATGGTATCAGAGTTTTTATAAACTCAAACGAGTTCCTCAATCAACCATGACCAACAATACCTCTCCCTCTTCTTCAAACCAATCCGTAACAGTTGTTTCATTGTCTTCTTCATCTCATGAAATCAACTCTACTGCAAAAACAATTATCTCTATCAACATTGATGCCCAAACTCCTCTGAAGTTAACAGCCACTAACTACTAATCATGGAGGCTACAGTTCCACACTCTTCTCATCGGATTCGACCTCATGGGCTTCGTGTATGGCCGGAATCCATGCCCATCAGCTACCGTAATGGTAGGAGAAGTTGCTACACCAAATCTTGCTCATCACATCTGGACCGGACAAGGCCAATTGTTATTAAATGCAATTCTTGGATCTATTTCCCCTTCAATCATTCCATCCATCGCTTCCGCTCAAACTTCTTGTTATGCATGGACTTCCCTTGCCAACATCTATGCGAAGCCTTCCAGAAGCCATATCATGCATCTCAAAGGGTCCTTACTAATGTCATGATAGGAACACGAAACATTACAGAGTACATGCAACATATCAAGAGTGTTGCCGATGAGTTAGCCATGTTTGATGCTTCAGAGAACTCTGAAGACCTGACTGTGAAAATCCTGAATAGACTAGGTGAAGAGTTCAAGGATATCTCTTCCGCTGTTCGAGCCCGTGAAACTACAATATCCTTTGAAGAACTTCATGAGAAACCGATCAACTATGAGGCGATCCTGAAACAATATGTTACTAAGAATCAATAGTTCCCCATCACAGCTAACTACGCCAACAAACCTCCCTCTGGAAATCAGTACAACAGCCACACACGGTCCAATCGATCCTCAAATCAAACCAGCAGTAGCAATACCACCAGGTCAGCGGAAACTCAAACTAGCGGCGACAATACAACCAGGTCAGCCGAAACTCATTATCAGAACCATAATTTCTGGCAGTCTCAACACAAGCCTCGGGCCTATCGCGACTTTTGCCAACTCTGTGGAGAACAAGGTCACACAGCCAAGCATTGTTACATGTTTACAATGAGCACGTGAACAATCAAACTCAACCAAATCAACCTCCCCGTCACTGGCAGCCACGTGCTAACTTTGCGGCACTAACCTCAGCCTCCTCTCTTAACTGGCTGCTTGACTCAAGGGCCTCACAACATGTCAACACCGACCACAACAACCTCTCACTTCATTCTCTGTATGGTGGTTTCGATGACATTATGATTGGTGACGGCTCGGGCCTCTAAATTACACACATTGGTTCCCTTCGTCTACCCTCTAAATCCTCACAATTTTTGCTATCTAATGTATTTTGTGTTCCAGATATGAAACAGAATTTAATCTCTGTATCTCAGTTTTGTATCACTAACCAAGTATCTATTGAATTTTTACCTTGCTCTTTCTCCGTGAAGGATCTTCGAACGGGGGTGCAGCTTCTGCAAGGACGGACTAGGAACGGTGTCTACGAATGGTTGACTAATGCTCAACCAAAACTCTCATCGATTTTTGCTTTCTTTAGTGTTAAAGCCTCTATCCCTAATTGGCACCATCGTCTAGGTCACCTATCATCCAAAGTCGTCTCAAGTGTTACCTGTTTTATCACTTACCAAGTCTAGTGTCCCATGTAATGCACGTAAATGTAATAAAACTCATAAATTATCTTTTGCGGTTTCAACTGTTTCCAGTTCAAAACCGCTAAAGTCTTAAAAATCACATCCACACAATGTATGAATTCATTAAGAATTGCGAAACACACATATGAACCCTATATGCTAGCCTAGTATATCTCTCACTTTCTAATCATATATAGTGGTTATTTCATTGGGCATGTAATTCGCAACCGCATGGATCATACTACAGCCAATAATTCATTCACAATGGCTAACCAAATACGAGATGGCAACCAAGTAAAAGCATTAAGAATACGAGATATTCATACAAACGTATGTTATATGTTCTTGTCCCCTTAATTAATCTCTAATCTCTCTCAATGTCTTAGTGATTACATCCTTGCATAAATGCTTTGATTCATTAAGGACTGTGTGACACACACACGAGCTCTACACGTCAGCCTAGTGATCTTTCAACTTACTGGTCAAATGTAGAGGATATCACGCTAAGCATGTAAATGTGAACCACGTTATATATAACACACAACCTAAATTTCATCCACAAGGTGGCTAGCCGAGTGAAAGCATTAAGCAATGAAATACCCATGTAACTACACGAGCACAAGAGGAATTCAGTTTGTCTTTGCTCTAGATATGGATTCGGTTTTATCAATCTCCATATGATGGCTAGACATGGGAAACAAGCTTACCTTGGTTGTTAAACATTAAGGACATTCAATCTAGGTTAAGGGTTCATCCTTTTGATTTGGGAACTATCCCTAAATCAATTTATTACTCAATCTTGCCAATGATGGATAATTATGTCTTTAAAAGACCCATTAAGCACAAGGATTTGAACCACGGCCAATTTAGCAACTAAATGCTTGAACTGAAACCTTTTCCACTCTTTGGAGCTAAATCTCTAACACTCCAATTACTCTAAACATGGCATTTTAGTCATCCATCAATCAATCAACAATTATGAGATGTTAAATTACACTACTCCTACATTAAATTACTCTACTCCTAATCCCAATCATGGACACATATCAATTTCGGACCTCTACATACATGGATATTGCAATTAGAGCTTAAAACATGTAATTAGCAAAGAGTAAAACAAAACCCACATGAATTTAAGAACAAACAACATATATAACACAAGTGTAGGGTTTACAATATTCCCCAAATCGGGGTTACACATCAAAGAAGCAATAAATAATAAGAAATTAGTAAAAAGGAGACAACTTTTGAAGACAAACACTCTAAAGAAGCTCCTAGCTTTCTTAGCTTGGATTTGGTCCAAAAAACACTCATTTTTCCTTGCAAACTGCCCTAAGATGGATGGAAGCGGTGTGAAAATGGTGGTGGAGGTGTGTGGTGAGCTCCCATGGAGGAGAACCTCCATGGGAGCTTGGATCTCTCATTTATTTGGTGGAGAAGGTGAAGAAGATGAAGAAAATGGAAGAAATGTGATGTGGGTGGAAGAGAGAGAGAGAGGGAGAGAATGGATTATGTCAAAACTGAAGATAAAAGGGGATATTTATAGTAGAGAGAAGGCTTAGGGCAGAAATGAGGGTGAAAGGACAAGAATGCCCTTCATAAGTGGCTGATTTTGGGTGTCTCACGGATAAGTTTCCAACAACGCGCACCGTTATGGAAATGGACATATATTTCTCCTCAAACATCATAATTGCTTTCTTAAAGAACCGTTGGAAAGAAGACTTCTGGATTTTTCCAACTATAGGTAGCACAAAACCTAGTTCGATCGGACGAGAGAGATATGGCCCCCGAAAGTTGAGTATTCTGTAGGAAGTTTTCGATTTTAGCTCCACTGAATTATGCGCCCTATTATGCGGCCATAGGCCGCATAATTGTAAAAAACTGAAGCTCTGCCAAGAATTCGGCGGCCCCTAACTGCGGAATAGGGGCGCCGAATCCAAGTTTCAAAAATTACACTTTTAGCCCAAAATTCCACATTTTTGCACTTTAGTCCCTAAGCTGAAAAATAACCTGAAACACTTATTTAAACATATTAAATACCCGGTTTTACCCGGGAAACAAGCATAAAAGATGAAAATGAGGGGCTACACAACATGTAGAAATAAGAGTTATCAGACCATGCAACTCATTATAAAAGAAGTCCACAGATGACAAACTATGCATATCTTTAAATTTTCTTGGAATTAAACCAGAGTGGTTATTTTGTGACGGATTCAACATCTCCAAGCTCTTCAAATTGTAGATTTCAAATGGTATCTCCTGGGCCTCTAAGCAAGTTATGACTCAAATCTAGCTCGGATAGTTGATCTTCTCCAACAAAATTGGGATTTCTAGACTCAACCGATTGCATCTTAAATTCAAGTATTGCAATTTCGAAATGTTGTCTAGATTTTCAGGAATTGAGTTGCTCAATCTATTTGCAAACAAGTCTAGGTACTCAAACTCGATGAGAAAGCCAAGCTCTCTAAGTACTGAACCACAAAGTTTTATTCCCATTCAAAATCAGCCTGTTCAAAGAAGTTAACCGTCCGATTTCTTTCGGAATCTCCCCAACTAAATGATTGAAAGAAAGGTCAATGCCTCCTATTTTAGCTGAGTTTCCGATCTCAGGAGATATGGTTCCACTAATATCATTCCCAATAATTCTTAGATCGCGTAATTGTGTGAACTTTCCCAAATTTGATGTGATTTGGCCATAAAATTTGTTATGGCTGATATCTATGAAATTCAACATTGGATAGATACCAAAATCTTCAAAAATGTTCTCGGTGAATTGGTTTCCATTCAAACGAACCCTAAACAAGCTTGTAAAATTTTTCAAGCTTGTAAGGATTGGACCAGAAAAATGGTTGTCAGATATCGTCAAGTATAGGAGTGATCCGCTTTGGCAAATATCATAGGGTAAATAGCCAATGAAATTGTTTTCGTCAAGATAGAGATCAATCAACTTCGTGAAATTTTCAAATATTTGAGGAAATGAGCCAAAAAGATGGTTTGAACTGAGGGACAAAAACTGCAATTTACTCAATCTACCAAGTGAAGAAGGCACAGAACCTTTGAGTTGATTATTTTGCAAACCTAGATTAGAAAGAGATGTCAAGTTTCCAATTGAAGGGGGAATAGAACTAGTAAATTGGTTATAACTCAACGCCAGTTCGGTAAAAGACATCAACTTTCCTATTTCCTTAGGAATTGAGCCATAAAGATTGTTACGGAACAGGTACAAAATGCTTAAGTTGCTCAAACTACCAATTGAAGAAGGAATAGAACTAGTAAGTCAATTGCCATTCAACTCTAGATCGGTAAGAGACATCAACTTTCCTATTTCCTCAGGAATTGAGCCAGAAAAATTACTATTATCGAGGTACAAAATGCTTAAATTGCTCAAACTACCAATTGAAGAAGGAATAGAACCAATAAATTGGTTATAACTCAACTCTAGATCGATAAGAGACATCAACTTTCTTATTTCCTTAGGAATTAAGCCAGAAAGATTATTATTATCGAGATACAAATTACTTAAATTGCTCAAACTACCAATTGAATCAGGAATAGAACCAGTAAATTGGTTGTAACTCAACCCTAGATCGTTAAGAGACATCAACTTTCCTACTTCCTTAGGAATCGGGCCAGAAAGATTGTTACTATAGAGGTATAAAATGCTTAAGTTGCTCAAACTACCAATTGAAGGGGGAATAGAACCATTGAGTTGATTTTCACTCAAACCTAGACTGTTAAGAGAATGTCGTTGGCCAATTTCTGGTGGTATGTTCCCAAAAACTTGTTAGTTGACAAATCAAGATAATTGACTTTGGAGAGGTTACTGGTTTGAGGAGGAATGATACCAAAGAGTTCATTTGTGCTAAGATCAAGATAAAAAAGCTGAGGAAACAATGAGAAAGAGAATTCATCAAGCGTACCTCTTAAACTTAAACTAGTTAGGTTAACACCAATGACGCTTCCAGCATGGTTGCAAGAAATTCCGGACCACAGACACATGCTTGCTTTAGTTTTGTGGTGGACAGAATTATTGGTGGAATTAAAAGGATTAAGGGTCCAGGAAGGCAAGAAAGAAGTGTTGTGATTTTGAAGGGAGGTTTTCCATTTGAGAAGAAGAAGCAACATTAAGCGAAAAATGTATTTTAACAAACAGGGCCAAGGAAACAAGTGAGAATACCGTGCTCAAGCTTAGCAATCCCATTTTGAAAGTTTTTTGAGTAGTGCTGAAAATAATTTAGATCTGAATATATAGGGTCAGGGTCAGGATCTGAATATATAATCTTTCAAGACTCGACGTAAAAAGTTATCAAGAGTTCCCCTACCATCAAGGTTAGAATTTTCCCTGCCATTATCACTTATCAGTATCAAGAGTTCCCCAACCATCAGGGTTGAAACTTCAAAGAAGCAGACTAGTTGCACTCTTCAGACATCAGGGCTTGCAACATCAAAATAATTCTTAAGATTACATAAACTTAACCTAATGAAATAGAAAAATGGATTGCATCTCTTCATCAAAATATACAATAATATAGTGAATTAAATCTCTATTGGACTGAAATCCAATCATTTTAAGAAGACGAGTTAGCTATGTTATGTACATTTTAAAACTCAACAGTCTTCAGTCTTCAGGGAAAACCAATTTTAAAACTCAAGTCTCCGACATCCTTGTGCCCTTCCTGAGATAAATTGTTCGGTGATAAATTTAGTCCAGGTCATACGCACCATGCTGTAACTAGCTCCACAGGAGATCAAAAGAGTGTTACGGTCGAAAGTCAGAATTCAATAAGATGATTAATCGTCTTCCAGTCCAGAGGCTTGTATATATAACATTCAATAATGCAGTTAAAAAAAAACATTTTTTTTTTCTTTTTTGAAATAAGTTAAAATGCATTTAGATCCGGTAACAACCATTCAAACTAACCCCAAGGGGTGGCTGGTCACTGGACTCACTGGGGCAAACTGTAAACTCGGACGTCTTAGGTTCGATCCCTGGCAGTCACGTTTCTCTTGAGGTCACTGGAGATTTACCCAATTGTTATTCTGCCTGAGTGGCTGTGAATTTACCCTGCCATTGTCGGTCTCAACAGTTCCCCAACGATCGGGGTTGAAACTTCAAAGAGGCAGACTTGTTTAAATAATAAATTTTTTTGTTTAAGTATTTAAATTTACAGACCATTTTAAATCTCTCATCAAATATTTAGAGGAAATTGTTCTTTAATTGGTTTTAATATCAGATTTATTAAATACTAAAATCAACCAGATTTTGAAATTTTGTCAAAACAAAATATATCTCATTTAGTTGACAGCGAGAAATTCGACATCGTACCAACAAATATCAGAGGGGTCTCGACTCTCGAAGCCCCTTTGATGATGGTATAGGGCTTCTCCTTAGATACTAGGAAAGTTGGGACTAAGGACATTAGGTATTTAGGTCTCCAAAGGTTAGGAGCAGATTCAGCTTCAGCTCACCTCTGCTCGTCAGCCGCCTGGTGCGAAATGAGTAGGGGACGATGTGGATCCTACATCTGCATATACCTGCAATTAGCTCTAGTTCTATTACCCAACCAAGATTTTATTCCTTAAAGTTTTATCTGTTAGGAATTTTAATCGGATTCAGATTCAGTACTCTTCATGGAAAACCAATTCTAAAACTCCAGTCACCGACATCCTCGTGCCCTTTCTGAGATGAATTGTCTGGTAATAAATTTAGTCTAGATCATTCACACCATGTTGTAACTCAATTATTAAATACCCTTTTCAATGTTGAGTAGATTTTAACATAAAACTAATTTAATCAAATATCCTGTGTTCCACAGGAGATGATGCCGATTAATCGTCTTCCAGAGGCTTATATACTTTACACTCAAGAATGCAGTAGTGAATAATACTGCGGTCCTCAACATAAGCATGTTCACCTAGTTCAGTTAAATACCATGCAAACTCAGCAAAGATCAAAAGTGAGTGTTGTGGTCAAAATTCAGAATTCTCATCGATTAAAGACTCAATAAATTGTGAGTTTTAACGTTTACGAACCAGGACACTATAGACATCAACTAACATGGATAATCTGAGATTGATCATCTCCAAGTTAACACAGCATCAAGTGCAAGGTCATCATTTTGCAACCAACCATACAAACACAGCAATTAAGATCCCCTACATCATCCATCAACAGAAATATCACATTAAACAAAATATAGCACAATCTAGATATAATGTTAATCGGTAAAAGAAAATAGTAGAGATCATGAAAAGCAGAAAAATCAAACCATGTAAGAAATAAAAGGAAAACTAAAACTAAAACAAACAATAAAAAAGAACCGGAAGAAAACCCTTAAATAGGAAGGAAATTTCAAGTAACATCATGAAAACCGTTAAGAACACTGCTCGGATAGCACCAGCCTACAGAAACAAATAACATCAAACCTATTAAAGAAGGCACTAAATTCAACAAAGAAATGGGACGCCTTCAAGCAATTTCATCAGTGATCAAATGTAGTATCCAGTATTTTGTTCACAATAAGCATAATTTTGCCTTCAAAATGCCAACCATCACATCTAGCATTCAACATTAAATTCACAACCAGCAGAATTTTACCTTGAAACATGTCCACAGTGATCAAATCTAGCATTCGGCATTTCGTTCTTCAGCAAGCATAATTCTAAATAAGTCCACTCCCGTATGGAAGCAAATACAGACAACCCATCAGCCCAAACAAATTGCCACCACATGGAATGCTGCTCCATCATTCCTGCAAAGCTAAAATTCCAACATACACAGTTTAGTTCCATACACTTTCAAAATCAATCAAATAAGTAAACAATTTAATTCTGAGACTCACATTAGCCCTGGATCTATGTGGAGATGGACTTCGTGAAACAGATGGCTGACCACGCGGGGAAACACTTTTCAGAGCAGGAGAGTTTTCATTATGGTTGCATCTGTCAGGACTTTCACCCCTATTTGGAGTCCTATGTGGTGATTGGCTCCTCTTAGAACAGGGGAGGCACTTCAACATATATCCAATTTGCATCGATTAGTGAATTACAACTATAATTTAATGATTAGGAATGGCACACACAAGAAACACTTATACCTTCCACGGGATCGCCTCCGACTACGCCGCTCTTCATCATATCTGTCCCTCCCACGGTACTTGTGACGGTCAGGACTGGCACTACGACTCATGCTTCGGTGATGATGATCTCTTTCTTTCCCACGATATTTGTCACGATCATGTCTATCCCTGCTTCTACTACGACTTCTCTTTCGGTAGTCCTTGCCCCTGTATTCATCCTGATATCTGAAAATACATTGTCAGTCAATGTAGAAAATGTCCAGAGCACTGACCTGCATCTATACACCTAAAAAAATCAATTCATATATATGTAAAAAATGTTAAAAGATATATGGCCAGTTACATCAGCGCCAAACAAAATGCTTGTGTCCAGTGTGTTGTGTACTTCATGGGGTATGTGAAACTCTATTAAGTGCAATAACAAAAGTGACATAATAAACATAATGCAAAGTAACATTATCACCTAATTTATTTTGGTTGGATAAATATGTATGGCCATATTACAATTTACAAAAATATGTATGACCATAATCACGAAATATTTCTTGTATTGCTATTTAAAGGTTTAAGGATGTGAGTAGGGAGTAGGGTAATTCCTTACAAAGTTAGCCCATAATATTAAAGGAAAAAATATTTCTCATGACCATTATGATGACTGAATCTGAGCATGAGACAACACACATCCATATATCGAAAGACAAAAGATAAATGAAAAAGGGACATGCTTGCTCTACACTTCAAATTATATGCCATCTCATTTGATATCAGTTAGCCACAACTTATGGATTTCTTGTCATTTCTCTGGCTAAACTTAGAAGTCAGAAACACTGAATGTATAAACACAGTTGAACCACTTGTATGCAAGAAATGGATCCTACAATGGACTGGAAACAGCATGCTTTTTCAAATTTATATCTATACTCATACACCAAAGAAAACAGAAAAAACATAACGAAATCACGATTTACGTTTAGTATATATTTAACAACAATATTAATTAGTTATCTATTTAATATGATAAGAAATTATGAAGTGCAGCCATGGTATTTGTTAGTGATAATACACAGAGCAGAACTCAGGTTAGTGTACCCAGAAGCTCAATTTAGAATACTGGTACTGCTGGCATTCAACTTGATGTAGCAGGGTCGTTTTGGTGCTGTCTCTTATTTTCCTCAAGTGGTATTAGAGATTACGTGTATTTTATTTTGTCTGTAGTGTTGTTTTTTTTTTTTTAATTCTATCAGACTAGCCTTAAAAGGCAAGGGAGGGGCTGCTATTTTGGCAGCTTGTGATAGCCATTCAATTGTGATTTTGAACTCTCTGGAATATAGTGAAATTCCTCTAGGTATTATCAATTGTTCTAGTTGAGCCCAGGTTGTTTTCCGATCATTTTAGACTTTTTTTTACATCATTTGGTTTTTCCCTTGCGACGGTGATCGAAGTTCGAAGGCTCTTTAGGGCGCGATTACCAAGCTCGAGCAGAAACATGACAAGTTCATCGTTGCAAGGGCGAGGTAAAGGCACGGCAGTGGAACAACTGACAGATCGAGAGATGCCTCGATTCCCAATGGCGAGGAGGTGAAAATGGATTTGAGTTTTCTGAACCGAAAATGGATTTCCTCGATTTCTAATGGTTGAACCCCTCAAGCTCAATTTAGAATACTGGTACTGTATTCTAAATGTGTAAAAAGGTCTCTATAACCGATTGTTGTTCTGTCAAGCTTTTTCACAAACAGTTTACAGTTTTCATCAAATACTTTACTCTAAATATGTTTTCAGTATTGAAGCTTGTAATTTTATTAAATATGTTTGTGATGTGATAAGTTCAATTATACAAAGAAATGCTTTTTATTTCATAAGCACTTGAAAACTATAAACAACGTACATGAAAATGTAAATACTTTGAAGAGTAATAATTAATACTTCAACATAGCTTTTCAGCTAACAATATTTCCTTCCAAGACATGATGGCCTTTTACACAACTATTTCTCATTGTGTGGATTTGCTGTTGATCAGACTGATAACAGCGTAGCAATCATGTTCATGCTCGGCCTAGACTGTGGATTCGCATGTAAGCAAGTAATCGCAATGTTTAGCATTTGTATCACTTCATCTTGAACTTCAGGTGGTGGAATTGGAAGGCGTTGGTCCAAAACATCTTTCAACACCATGTTCTCCCTAGTTAATGGAGATGACAGAGAGGGAATGAGATCACCTGGATGCTTTCCTTTTATCACTTCCAATGCCAATACTCCAAAGCTATACACATCACATTTTTCCGTTACCTTCATCGTGTATGCAAGCTCTGGAAGAAAAAGAAAATTGTGATCTTTAGGCATAATGTGATATTTAGTCTAAAATTGTGTTAGAGAAAAGAAAAGAAAAGAAAAGAAAAAAGACATCTCAAACTAAAAGAATATTGATCTTAGAGTACCTGGTGCAATGTACCCATAAGTACCAGCAACTTCAGTCCAATTGGAAGAGTCTAGCTTCATCAGCTTGGCAGTGCCAAAATCTGAAACATGAGCATGATTGTCTCGATCCAGCAAAATATTTTTGCTTGATATATCTCGATGAACAATTGGTGGCGAGCAATCGTGGTGCATGTAAGATAAAGCATGAGCCACGCTTTTAACGATATTCAGTCTCTTACTCCAATCCAATTCTGTAGCTTTTTCCTCTTCATTCAGGATTGTGGCCAAGCTACCCTTTTCAAGATACTCATACACCAGAAATGAATGTTGTGCATTTGAACAGAAACCATATAATTTCACAATGCTTCGATGTCGGATTTCTGTCAATGCCTTTATCTCATTCAGAAACTCTTTCCTGAAATTCCTTTCACCATTAGGAAGAGAATGGAGTTTCTTCACAGCTACTATGCTTGCTGATGGTAGCTTTGTCTTGTAGACACTTCCATATCCCCCCTTTCCAATGCAATAAGCATCATCAAAATTGTCGGTTGCTTTTACGATGTCTGAATACAAAATGTTTCCATCAAAATCCGATATGGAGAGCAACTCTTCACTGTGTTCTGTTGAAGCATCTTTCTTTCTTTTCTGTAAAATGAAGTAAATTCCAATGGACGCTAACAAAAGTAGAAGAGCTCCCAAAAGAGGGAATGTGATTGAAAACACCAGTTTATTCCTCGACATGTGTTCATACCTAGTAAAAGAGGGATTGCATGGTCTAAGTCCTCGAACATTGCCACACAAATCCTTGTTCCCTTCTAATGCTTCTATTGGAGCATCTTGAAATGCTTTGTTGTCTGGAACAGGACCCTGCAAATCATTGTAGGATATATCGACCTCCAACGATCTATTCATTTCATTGAAATTCTTTGGAATGAAACCTGAAAGGCAATTGTGGGAAAGATTCAGATGCTCCAAGCTCTCCATATTGCTGATTTGTGATGGTATCTCTCCTCTGAGAAGGTTATGACTTAAATCCAACTTGCACAGTATAGGCAAATTCCCCAACTGAGCTGGAATTTCTTGGTTGAATTTGTTGTTGCTCAAATTCAAATCGTGTAGCTTGATGAAGTTCCCCAGATACTCCGGAATTGATTCGCTCAAATTGTTTCCAGACAGGTTCAAAATCTCTAGATTAGTCAGTGCCCCAATTTCTGGAGGTATACCACCAAAAAGTTGGTTGCTACCCAAATTCAACCTACTAATAGAAGTCAACTTTCCAAGTTCCTTGGGAATCTCCCCAACTAAATGGTTGGAAGAAAGATCAAGTTCTTGTAGCTGAGTTCCATTTCCAATCTCTGGTGGTATCCGTCCCGAGATATTATTCCCTGCAATCTGTAGGCTGACTAATTTTGGACACCTTCCCCAGTTTGATGAAATTTCACCATGAAACTTGTTATAGCTCAAATATATAAACTTCAAGTTTGGATAGACACCAAAGTCTTCAGCTATATTCCCAGTGAGTTGGTTTTCCTCCAAACGGACTCTGACCAAGCTTGTACATTTTTTCAAGCTTCTTGGTATTGGACCACTGAAATTGTTTTTATTTACCGTGAAGTATTGAAGTGACCCACCTCGGCAAATGTTTTGTGGCAGGTAACCAGTAAACTGGTTCTCATCTAGTTCCATATGTTTCACTTTCGTAAGATTTCCTAATTCTGGAGGAATAGAACCAGAAAGTTTGTTTTTGCGGAGATATAGATATTCTAAATCAACCAAATTACCAAAAGAAGCAGGGACTGTACCACTCAGTTGATTATCACTCAGCTCTAGATCAGTAAGAGATATCAAATTCCCCAACTCTTCAGGAATGGGGCCTGAAAGTCGGTTTTGATAGAGATGTAGAAGAGTGAGGCTTCTCAGACCACCTAGAGATGCTGGAATCGGACCAGAAAGATTATTTTCAGAAAAGCTTAGTTTGCTAAGAGACTTCAAATTTCCTATTTCAAGGGGAATTGGACCAGAAAGGTTATTGTGGAATGCGAATAACACAGTGAGTTTTTTCAAGTTTCCAAAAGTGGAAGGAATAGGGCCAGTGAAAGTGTTGGTATCGATGAATAGTTCAAGCAGATTGTTTAGATTTCCTAATTCTAGAGGTATGGAACCTGAAAGGGAATTGTTATAGAGATACAAATAAGCTAGGTTACTGAGCTTACCAAGAGAAGCAGGAATTGAACCATGTAAACGGTTGCTATACAAGGCAAGGTCTTCTAGATATCTCAAACGACCCATGTCATCTGGAATCGAGCCATTTAGCTGATTTTGAACAAGGTGCAAGACTTGAAGATTTGTAAGGAGACAAATTTCTGGTGGGATTGCTCCGGAGAACTGATTAGTGGATAGATCGAGATAAGTGAGTTTGGAAAGGTTTGCAATTTGAGAAGGGATGTTACCAGATAGTGAATTCATAGAAAGATCAAAATACTTAAGATTAGGAAAAGATGAGAATGAAAACTCATGAAGCGTACCATTCAAACCGAAACCAGTCATGTTTATTTTGATGACACTTCTAGCAGAGTTGCATTTAATTCCAAACCAAGCGCATGGGCTTGTGCTTGGTTTGGAATTGGTGGCATTGTGAGAAAGCAGAGTACAAGAAGGTAGCCGAGACTGCGTTTGGTTTGAAAAGCTGGCTTTCCATTTGAGAAGAGCGTTTGCCTCATCAGTTGAAGCAGAATCAACACTTGGTAGCAAAGCAAATATCTTAAAAAACAGGACAAAGAAAACAGGGGAGAGTAGGTTTTTCAAGTTTATTTTTGTTGCCATTGTTTTCGGTTTTGTATATTGCAGTGATAATTCACAAAATTTTATATGCACATATATAACCAGCATCCTAGTGGTATTATAGAAATTTATGCAAGAACGAAGACCTGGGTCAAGTCGTCCACCACTGTCTTATTTGTGAAGACTTTTGAGAGTTTGCTCTACGCTTTGGTTGGGTCAAGGACTCAAGGTCTCCTCTTTTTCTTTAGAACAGAGCCACTTTAGTCCATTACAATTTACACACGAAAGTGAAAAGAATATTCGGAAAAAATGTATTTATGTGGGCCTCATGATAAATTATTTTGGAATATGATTGAATAAAGTGAAGTATGTGCTACCGATGGCTTCTTGCCTAGGTGGTTGGAGTCTCCCAAGGGATGCTCCACCATCAAGGTTCAAGCTTTACCTTGGTATGTATATATATAATTTGTCCCACTTTGGCTATTAAATCTCAAGTGTGGATGCTCTCTTCCGGTTCTATTGAGAGCAACCCTCTCTTCAGTTGTGAGAGTTGTAATCCATTTGTAACCTCTCCCTGATAATGAGAGTAGTATTCCGGACTATGAGTTTAATCTCGCCAGGTCTCGACAGTTATTGTAATTAAAAAAAAAAAAAGTGAAGTATGTGCTCTAAATATTTAGTTGGATTTAAAAAAGTATGTGCTCTAAATAATTAGTTGGATTTTCGGATAGAATCCAGGAAGCAGAACACAAAGTATGCATGCCATTGACTGTTGACTGATGTGTACTGTTTCAGACATCAACTTCAACAGAGTTTGAACACAAGGAGCCCATGCCCCAACGGTTGGGGTTGAAACTTCAAAGTGTCCCAGGTTTATTACGTGTTATATACTTATATGCACAATATTTTCACTTCAGAATCTTTTGGTTTAATTAAAAGTAAATTTAAGTAATTATATAATTTTTTAATAGCTTTTTGAATATATTTTTTCAATTAATTAGAAAGTTTTTTGAATTGTTAAAGAC
Source organism: Acer negundo (assembly GCA_035582765.1). NCBI lineage: Eukaryota > Viridiplantae > Streptophyta > Magnoliopsida > Sapindales > Sapindaceae > Acer > Acer negundo. The sequence goes on along the minus strand of CM069231.1, from coordinate 1,114,299 downwards.
ATTTATATTAATGATTTAATTTTAAAATTTCAGATACGGTGTATTTAGGTTAGTGGTGGTCTCGGTTCGGTTTCGGTTCCGTGGCCACCCAAAACCGAAACCGTAACCGGAAAACCGGTTTGGTACACGGTTTCTAACCGGCGGTTTTATGATTTCGGTTTCGGTTTTTCAAAAAAAAAATTCAAAAAAAATGCCACGTGTCAGCTTTTAATTTTTAATTTTTAAAAAAACTGGCGGTTTAACCACTGTTAAAACCGCCGGTTTTTGGCGGTTTTTGGAAGTACCCAAACCGAAACCGTAACCGGTTCAACCGGTTTCCAACCGGTTTTGAAACTGCCGGTTCCGGTTTCGGTTTTGGGGTGGTTTTTGGAAGTACGGTTTCAGTTAAATCGCGGGCAAAACCGTCGGTTTAACCGAAACCATGACCACCTCTAATTTAGGTCATCTCTAATAGAGAGTTATATGCTCATTTTAAGTCTCAAAACCGTCCCCAATAGAGAGTTAAAATACGTTGAGAGTTATATTTAGTAAAGGTGAGATTGTGAGAGTGAGAGTTATATGGTGGGACCCATGTGTTATGTGTAAGGTGGTGGGGCACATGATGAATAAAATGGTGATATTTTTGTTTTTTGTAGGACCCATACCATAATTAAGAGAGATGAAGATGTGGGACCCAGTTAGATTTGTTAATTGTTGGAGATGGACGGATTAGATTTGTTGACCGTTAGAGATGAAAGGTTTACAATTTTTCCGACATTAAAATTTGAAATAAATTAATTTGTTATTATGAAAATACTAGAAAATCAATAAAAATTCAAAATAAATTATAAAAAATTATAGAAAAATTCAAAAATTCTTCCAACGGCTAGTTTTTTGAAATTGTCTATATATACTTCATTCCCACATAATTTTTTTTCACATTCATCCATAGTTTGAGTTTCTAATTTTTTTTTCTTTCTTTCATTGTGTTTGTGATCAATATGAGTTGAAGGGCAACAAATTGGTCCAATGTTGAAGATATTCCTCAATGCCAAGTTTGGCTAATGCACACCGAAACTTCAATCATCAGTGTAAACCAAAAAAATGAGGATTTTTAGAATAAAGTTAATGAATCAATTCCACCAAAATTGCAGCAACGCAATAATTGCACCATGATAGATAGGAAGCATTAAAGCTCGATGGAGGGTTATAGGATCTGCTTGTACCAAATATTATGCAGCATTGTTGCAAGTTGATCGAGATAGGCAAAGCAGCAAAAAGCAGATGATAGGGTAAGCTTTTGTTACTAAACTTTTCATTTAATTTTTTTTTTCTTCTAAATTGTCATTTAATTTTTTTAACCCATTTAATTCTTTTATTTTTACTAAACATTCATTTAATATAGGTGACAAATGCAAATAGTGTATACCAAAGCCGCAACAAGGGAAAAAGTTTTGATTTTAATCATGTTTGGCCATTGTTGCAACAAAATATTAAGTGGAATGCATTAGTACCAATGAGTGCAATGGATACTGAAACCAATGCCAATCAAAGTGAGCATAATGAAGACGAGTCAATTCCACTTGATTCATATAATGACCCACCGGTATTTCAACTACTATCAACCACACATTCAAGGCCACAAGGAAGAAATGCAGCAAAAAAGGCCAAGCAGGGGAGTGCCATACAAGAGACTTTGCTTTGGGAAATTAAAAAACAAAATGAGATTTTGAAGCAACAAATTGAAATGATTTCGGGTTACAAGAAGTCGGAAAAGGAGGTACTTAAAGAAGAAAGGGAAATTATGAGTCATGATCCTTCCACTATGCCCGAGGGAATAATGAAAGATTATTGGTTGCAAAGAATTAATGAAGTTATGGAAAAGAGGAGGGCACACAACAATTCCTTAAACTCGGGGTACAATCCGTCAAGCTTGGGATACAATTCCTCAAACTTGAGGTACTCTCTTTTAATGGAAACTGGGTACTAGTGCTGGCAAAACGGGTCGGCCCGGCCTGTTAGGCCAGTCTGCTAAACTGGCCGGGCTAGGCCTGGCCTGCCAAGGAAGACGGGCCGGGCCGGGCCAGCCTGTTGAAGTAAAAGGGGCGCCCGGCCTAGGCCCAAGGCCCGGGTAGGGACAGGCCGGGCCTAACGGGCTTAAACGGGCTTAAATGGGCCGGGCCTAGCGGGCTTTAACGGGACGGCCTAATGGGCTTCGATTTTTTTTTTAATACAATATTATTTTTTATACATTGTAATTATTTTGTGTAATTATTAATGTAATAATTTTAATATGAAATATAACATTACAAAATAATAGTATATAAATAATATATAAATAAATAAATTACAAAATAATTGAAAGAGTGAGTGAGAGATGTTGGAGATTGTAGAGAATAGAAAGAATAAGAGAGTAGGGAAGTAGAGAAAATGTAGAGAATGAGGTGAGGGTGATGGGGGTATTTATAGGAAAAAGTGAGGTTAGGGCATAATTGGAAAAAATTGTAAAAGATTTTAAAAAAATGTAATTTTTAAAAGTTTTGGATATATTTTTTTCTCTCCCAACGGTCACCTGGCTAATTACAAAAACCATCCCTCAATTCAAATTTTGAAAAAAAAATTCAAAAATTCAAAAATTCAAAAATTTGAAAAAAAAAATTTATAGCTGGCCCTGTCCATGGGCCTGGCCCACTGGCGGCCCATCAAGGCCCACTAGAAAAAAATTTCAAATTTTTTTAATGGGTCGCGGGCCTAGCGGGCCTTACCTGGCCCAACCCGATTTTTCTCCAAGGGGGCCCGGCCTAGCCCACTATCTTAACGGGCTTGGGATTGGCCTTTCAGGATAGTGGGTCGGGCCGGGCCGCTCGTCAAGGCCCGTCTCATTTTGCCAGCACTACTGGATACTACCCGCAAGCCCTTGACTTCCCGCCTTCATCCAACTACTAGTTCAAATTACATTTGTAATTCAAATTTGTGATTTACATTTATGTTTGTACTTTAGATTATACATGTAATTTTTCTTTATATATGTGTTTATGATAAGTGTATTCTAATCTATGAAATTTAAATTTTATGATGTTTCTTTATTTAAAAATTAAAATTTTCAATATTATCAAATTTGGTAATAATTTAAAAATATTAAATATTAGTACCATTTTAATGATCTCATCGAGAAATTTACAATGGTATTATTTTTATCAATATTAAAGTTTATAAATTACAATTTATTGACCACTTATTATAAATTAGACATAATTAAATTTGTTACAAAAATATCACTCTCATCACAACTAGAGCAAAAGTACATATAAACATCACTCTCAGCACTATCTGAGACCCAAATGTAATTACAACTCTCACTCTCTATTGGAGATGACCTTATGAAGAGTTAGGATCCTCTCTCCTTACCTTTTTTTCCTCGCTTCTTTTTCTTCAAGTGTAAGTGAAACACCTACTTGCATGAGAGAGAAAAAAATTAATAAATCCATACCATGTATTTTGTTATATATTTTTTAGGTGTCACTAGATTAACAATAGTTTAGTAAAAAAAAAAAAAAAGACAATAAGAGAATGATGATCCATTTATTCTATAAAATAGGTTTGTAAATCACGGAAGATAAACCATCCTTGACATAAGACTAACATAAACCCCTGACCCACAATACTGTTCTTGATGATGACGTAAAAAGGGTATATTGGGAATTTGGAAAAATAATTATATTCAGAATTTTCAATCCCTAGCCGCTGCCGTCTCTCGCCAGTCAAATCACTGTCGCCGCCTGACCAAGACCCGTCACCGTTAGCCTTTCACCACGTCGACGATCGCACCTCGTTGTCGATCGCACCCCGTCGCACTTCACCACATCAAATCGCACCTCATCGCACTTTACCACACCAGATCGATCGCACTTCAGTGTCGATTAGCTCCGTCCGCCTGATCTTCTTGCTTCCGCCGATTAACTGCCTCGTCCCGACTAGCCTCCTTGCTCTGTTCAGCCAACATCATCCGTCGCCTTTCTTTTTGCCATGAACACCTTATAAAAATTTAAATTTGAATTTACTGAATATTTCTTGTTTGTTGACCTATGGCTTCTATGGAATTATCGAACCTCTTTCCGAAGCTTGAAGTGCAGACTAGAGCCCCTTCGATCCAAACAAATTCTCACATGGATGGAATTTCAGATCCCAAACCAATAATGAAATCTTATGCTCAAGCAATCTCCACCGCCATTGCTCCGGTTTCTTCGGCTCCGAAGAAAAAAAGTGATTATGTTGCAGTCACAGTTAATCCGAAAACTTATGAAGAACGGTTGAAACTTTACAGTTATTCTCTTATCGGTCGAGTTGTCTTGTTAAAGGGAGAGAAGCCATAGAGGATATTGGCTCTTAAAGAAAAACTTCAATCTATTTGGAAATTGGACTCTAAATGGTGTCTCATATCTCTTAGACGAGGATTCTTTTAGGTTCTTTTGAATTCGAAGGAGGATAAAGCACGAGTTTGGGGCATCAAATCACTTCATTTGAAACCTGGAATTCTAAGGCTTCAACCATGGACTTAGAATTTTAATCCCAAAACATAGTGTACGACGAATGCTCAAATATGGGTGTGGTTTTATGATTTACCTTGGGAGTTTTAGCACCCTCAAATCCTTTCAGACATGGCACGTGGGATCATAATCCCTCTAAAGTTTGACAGAGATACCATAAAGGGTGATTATGGCCACTTTGCTCGCATTCTGATTGATGTTGACCTTTCTAAACCTTTGCTTGACTCCATCATGATAGAGGTTAGGGAAGATTGTTTGTTTCCGACTCTTTACTTTGAGAATGTTCCAAGTTTCTACTTTGTTTGTTGCTCTATTGGTCATATAGCCGCCTCGTGTCATCATGTGGCCCGATTTACAACGAGTGCCACCACCGAGCCAAAAGACAAGAATCCAGAAAGAGGAAGAACTAGAATTCGACAAGAGTATAAACTGAAACACAAGTCAAGAGATGTTCCGACCTCTCGAGTCTTTGAGACTATCAAATCAGGTATTGATGCCATTGCGACTAAGCCCGATGAAGTTGCAACCTCTCTTCTAAACAAGGCAACTTTAGACCAGACTGCCTCTTCTAGTTAACTCAGGCCAATCATTCATACTAGACAAAGGGATGCCTTGAAAAACGCTATTTATTTGGATGATTCCACAGATCTATAACACACTAAGCATGTAGATGTTGCTGCCATGACAGATCCTGTTATTGCTCATATGGAACTCTTGATAGATCCTCCCATGGTAAAGCCACATTTGCACACTCTTGAGGGTGAAGTTAGCTTTGACACTGATAGTGAAGACATCGAATTAGACTTTAGCCACCCCACAGCTTTAGACATCACAGGTATTCATGGTGGAGTCTCTTGGGCAGATCAATTGGAAGATTCAGATCGGAAGGAGGTTATCGCTAAAAAATGTAAGAAAAATAAAAAACAGGTTACCAGTGTTGTTTCGCCCAAGACTAGGGCTGTTAAAAATAAATTGTTACATAAATGATTGTTCTTTATTGGAATTGTAGAGGTATTGCAAACAGTGATACTCAATGTACTTTGAAAGACTTTTGTTCTCGTCATAAACCGAATTTTGTTTGCATTGCTGAACCGTTGTATGCTTTTGATTCAATTGCTTTTACTTTTTGGCGCTCTATTGGGTTACACTTTATTGGTGTTAATGCTAGAGTTAATGTGGATTTTTAGGTCTACTGGTTTTCAGGATGCTACTATTGTTCTGTCTTATTCTCAACATGTTACTGTTTTTACTAATTTGTGTGGGATTATCCATCAGATCTCTTTTATTTATGCAGTGTGAACTATATCACCCGTAGATCTCTTTGGAGCTCTCTTATGGACATTGCTGGTTTGGATGATCAATGGTTTGTGCTTGGGGATTTTAACTCGGTTCTAGACGCTCATGAAACTACTGGTAACGTTTCTGCTATCTCTTGTGATGATTTCCGTGCTGCTTTGATAACATTGAAACGAAATGAGTTTTCCATACCCGGATCAGTCGGGGCAATCGTGGTATGGTTCTTTCTCGATTAGATAGAGCTGTATGCTCACATTCTTTTTTGGATGCCTGGTCACAGATAGCTTGTGTTACCTTGCCTAGATCTCATTCAGATCATCACCTTTTATTGGTTTCTTATTCTGCGGGTGTTTTACCGAGTCCACGACCCTTTAGGTTTCAAGGTATATGGGTTTCTCATCCTTCTTTCCTTAATTTGGTTAGATCGGTTTGGTCATCCACTATTACTGGGATTGGTACTGAGATTGTTGTTCAAAAGTTGAAGCTGTTAAAAAAAGCCTTGAGGAGGTGAAACTGGGAGGTTTTTAGGGATATTGCCTTAATGCTAATGAGAAGGTGATGCTTATTCAGGGCAAGATTGGTTCTAAAGGTTTTTTAGACGATCTTTTTCATCTTAAGACTGCCGCTTTTGTAGATTTGGATAGTGTTCTAAAACAACATGAGGTTTTTCTAAAAGAGAAAAATAGAGTCAGGTGGCTTGTTGAGGGTGATTGAAACTTTAATTTTTTTCATTCACTTTTGAAGCGTAGAGGGTGAAAAAAGTCCTTTCCTCTATTCAGATTGATGAGAATATTTCTTATATTCCAGCTGAAATTGGTGAGTATGTTTCCTCATTTTATCAGCATCTCTTTTCGGATCCTGGCAATGATAGTTCAAACTTCTCTATAATTCAAGAGCATGTGCCTTCGTTGGTTACTGTTGATGAGAATGCTTCGATTCTCAAGGTTCTCTCTTTTGATGAAGTGAGAAGTACGGTTTTTGCCATGGATCCTCTTAGTGCTTCTGGTTCTAATGGTTTCTTGGGCAGATTTTATTCTCATTATTGGGAAATTGTGGGACATGGTGTGGTTTTAGTTGTGCATGAATTTTTTCACACTGGTCGAGTTTTTTCGGGTTTGAATTTTAATTTCTTGGTCCTTATTCCGATGATTTCGAACGCTCTCATGGTCGATCAGTTTTGCCCGATTGCTCTTGGTAATTCCTCTTTAAGGTTATCACTAAGATTATTGCTGACCGCTTGGTTGATGTTTGCTCTCGCATTATCTCCCTAAATCAATTTGGTTTTATTAGGGGTCGTCAAATTGGAGACTGTATTGCCGGTGTTTCTGAATGTCTTAATGTGCTGAGTAATGGTAGTCGTGGTGGGCACTTGACTTTAAAAATAGACATTCGTAAGGCTTTTAATTCCATTAGTTGGCTTTTTCTCTTAGAAGTCCTTCCATGTTTTGGCTTCTCTGAGAGTTTTATTAGTCGGGTTGCAGCTATTTTTTATTCTGCTAAGATCTTAATTCTTATTAATGGTTCCTCTCAGGGTTATTTCCTCTGTTCCCATGGTGTGCGGCAAGGTGATCCTCTCTCCCTCTTGCTTTTTTGTTTGACGGAAGATTTTTTGAGCAGATATCTTACGCATCTAGTAGACTCGGGTTCTATTACTTTTTTCTCTTTTTCGGTTGGGATACGTGCCCCTTCGTATTTTTTCTATGTTAATGATGTTATCCTTTTTTACCAGGCTTCTTCTCAGAATATGGGAGTGATTTTGGATGCTTTTGCGCTTTATGGCTCTTTCTCATGTCAACGAGTTAATTGGAAAAAATATTTCATATTCTTTGGCAGAGGCATTTTTGGGCTTCGAATTACTAATTTTCTCTCAATGTCTAGGATGCGTAAAAGTGGTGATTCAATGAATTATTTAGGGGTCCCTCTTTTCATTGGTGCATCTAAACGTCGACGGTTGATCTCATGGGCTAATAAAATTACAAGTAAATTGGAATCGTGGAAAAGTTTCTCTTTTTCAATGGCAAACAGGTTATGTCTTATTAATTCAGTGATTATTGGTTCCTTCTTGCATTCATTTCAAGTTTATCATTGGTCTTCATCCCTTTTGAAAGATTTAAATGCTGTTATTCAGAATTTGTTTTGGACTAGTTCAATCGATGGTCGTAAATATGTCAAAGTTGCTTGGAAGTCTTGTTGCAGGCCTAAGGATAGTGGTGGTCTTGGTGTTAAAGACCTTGGTATTCTTAACAAGGTCATGCTTAAGAAGTTCACATTGAGGATGTTGAATGAGGAGTCCTTCGTTTTCTCTTATCTTCGGGCTCATTTTTTCACCTAAGATCATAGACCTAGAATGTGGTATGTTGTTTCTTCTGTTTGGCCAAGTCTAAAATTGCATTATACTCCCCTGATGATTGAGTCTAGGTGGTTGGTTAGTCGTCACTCTAAAGTTCGTTTTTGGACGAATAACCGGTTAGAAGATCCGTTGATTGATCTAGTTGAATATAGGTCATCGTTACAACCTTCTCTGGATTCTGTTGTGGGTGATATTTACTCAGATGTTACGGGTTGAGATATTCCTGCTTCTTTTCAAGATTCTTACTCAGATGTTGCTTCTGAGATTGAGAAGGTGGTGGTAAGCATTGATTCATACTCGTTAGTTTGGACTTGTTCCCTGGATGGTGTTGTTTCTTATAAATATGCTTATGATTCCCTTTCTGAGGTTAGGAGTTTTGTTTTTTGGGGTAAGCAGATTTGAGCGTCTTTTATTCCTCCATTTCGCTCTGTCCTCATTTGACGCTTGTTTCATGGTAAGATTCCTATGGATATTGCGTTGCGTGCTAGAGGTTATATTTCCCCATCTCGTTGTCGGTTTTGTTGTACTACAGAGGTAGACTTAAGACATTTGTTTCTTAACTGTCCTTTTGTTTGTGGGTTGTGTGATGTTATATTCTCTACATTTGGTCATAAGCTTAAGTTGGATGGTACTTGTTTGGACCTTTGGCAAGAGGCGATGAGGGTTGTCTTTAGCACTCAACTGAAGCTCTATGGCGAGCTTCATCATCATGGTTTTCTGGGTAGTGTGGTTCTTTCGGAATCAAGCTACCTTTGAGGGTGGCAAACCTGTTTTTACAGATGCTCTTTCCTTGATTTGGCGTTCCGTTCGTGAGACAGACTATCTTTAGTGTGGCACTATGAAGAATTTAGTGGATGAACTTCAGACTCTTCAACAGCTTCATGTCTCTGGTCGTCCTTCTAAGGCTCCTCGCATTTTAGAGGTTAATTGGCGCTCTCCCCTACCGGGCTGTCTTAAGGTTAACACGGACGGGGCTGCTTTTGATAGTCCTAGTATTGTTGGTTATGTAGGGGTTTTTCGCACTTGCAGGGGTTTCGTTAAAGGTTGCTTTGCTATTCCTCTTGGTGTCTGCTTTGCTTTTGAGGTTGAATTGGCCGCTGCATCCACGCTATTGATTATGCTTGGATTTTTGATTGCCGTAGGTTATGGTTAGAGAGTGATTCGACTTTTGTAGTGGATATCATTCGTTCTAGGTCTCATAAGGTTCCTTGGTGTTGGCGCCTCGCTTGGGATAGGTGTTTGAGCTTAATCTCTCAAATGGACTTTGCTGTCACTCATATTTATCGGGAAGGTAACCAAGTTGCATATAGTTTAGCTTCCAGGAGCCTTAGTATCGTCTCTCTTACATGGTGGTGGAGGATCGCTCCGAACTTTTGCAATTCCTTTATTTTCAATGATTTTTGTAGCAGACATTTCTTTTAGGTTTTGTTGATCTATTTTCTTCTTTTGTTTTCTTTCTTTTTTCTTTAATAAGTTGTTGGGATGGGGTTGATTCCGATCCCCAACAATCTTTTATATATATATATATATAAATAAAGGTTTCTAAATCATATTTATGGGTGATAATATCGGCACTCTTAAAGCATCTCTAATGCAAAAGTGGCTTGTATACCAATAATCGTTGATATAACAACAATATCAAGAGACTTGCTTTCTATGTGGCATAAAAATAGATTTGATAGACAATCAACTTAAAATTTGGTCTCCAATGCTTCTGTTTAAAACACTTTTTTTTTTTAATGACATGTCAATTTTTTTTCCTGTTTTATTTTATATTTTATATTTTATTTCCTTACTAAAAATAGATGAAAAATTAATGTCGGTTTTAAATACTTGCTGAGTCAACCGAAAAATAGTTATGCAACAGACTGTCTAAAAGTAAACGACCTAAGAGCATCTTCAATGCTAATATGGGTTGTGAAAAAATTAGATGTCACATAGGATGAACTTTGTTAAAAAAATTATCTCCAATGCAACCTCTCTAATACAACTTTAAGCTTAAGTGACAATTTTTTTTAGAGGCTGTCAACATGACTCTTTGATTTTAGAGGGTCTGTTAGACAACCATCTTATTGGCCCAGTCAGCAACCACTATTGTCACATCCCACATCGCTAGCGAGTGAGGTCTATGGTTTGTATATAAGCCTTGGTCTCTCCTAACTAAGTAGACGCGTTTTGAGCCATGTGTGAAGGATACTTGCGTGAAGCACATGATCAAAAGCAAATCTGTAAGGATGAAGGACGGGTTGGAAGCCCAAAGCGGACAATATCTACTTGGTGGGCCTGGGCTGTTACAAATGGTATCAGAGTAGACTCATTACCCGGTGTGGATGTGGATTTGTGATTGTGTTTGGACCCTCACGAGGACGCGAGATCCGAAGGAGGGGTAGATTGTCACATCCTACATCGCTAGCGAGTGAGGTCCATGGTTTGTATGTAAGCCTTGGTCTCTCCTAACTAAGCAGACGCATTTTGGGCCATAGGTGAAGGATACTTGCGTGAACCCATGATCCAAAGCAAATCCGTGAGGGTGAAGGACGAGTGTGTGAAGCCCAAAGCGGACAATATCTACTTGGTGGGCCTGGGCTGTTACAACTATTGTCTTCTATTTTGTTTTATTCAATAATTCTAAAGTACATTTAAGGAGACCAATAATAAATTAACGTGTCATTAAAAATATGTATTTTACAAGTGAAGCATTGGAGACCACTTTTTCATTTGAATGTCTATCAAGTTTAGTTACATGCCATATATAAAGCAATATGTTTGACAATGCTGACATATCACCATTTTTTTCAAATGCAAACCAAATTACCATTTAAGAGCATCTTCAATGCAAAAGTGGTTTGCATATCAATAATCGTTGATATGGCAACAATATCAAGATACTTACTTCTTATGTAGCATAAAAATAAACTTGATAGACAATCAACTTAAAATTTGGTCTCCAATGCTTCTGTTGAAAAGACAGTTTTTTTAATGACGTGTCCATTTTTATTTTTTATTTTTTTTTATTTCCTTACCAAAAATAGATGAAAAATTAATATCGGTTTTAAATATTTGCTGAATCAACCAAAAAAATAGATGTGCAATAGACTGTTTGAAAGTCTATAGATACTTACTTCCTATGTGGCATAAAAATAGACTTGATAGACAATCAATTCAAAATTTGGTCTCCAATGTTTCTGTCTAAAAGACAGTTTTTTTAATGACGTGTCCATTTTTTTCTATTTATTTTATTTTATTTCCTTACCAAAAATAGATAAAAAAATTAATATCGGTTTTAAATATTTGCTGAGTCAACCAAAAAAATAGATGTGCAACATACCGTCTGAAAGTATACAGTCATGTTGACAATGTTTAATAATTTTTTTGTTACGTCAACTTGAGGTTGAATATGCACAGTTGTATTGGAGAAAGATTTATTAACCGAATGTCTATTAATCCTATGTGACATCTTTTTTTTTCACAAGCCACTCTTGCATTGGAGATGCTCTAAGAGCATCTTCAATGGTAATGTGACTTCCATTTGAAAAAATGGTGATATGTCAACATTGTTAAGCCAATTGCTTCATATATGGCATGTAACTAAACTTAATAGACATTCAAATAAAAAAGTGGTCTCCAATGCTTCACTTGTAAAATATATGCTTTTAATAACGTGTCAATTTATTATTGGTCTTCTTAAATATACTTTAGAATTGTTGAATAAAATAAGGTAAAAGATAAGAGCGATTGCTGATTGGGCCAACAAGACAGTCGTCCAACAGACCGTCTGAAATCAGAGAGTTATGTTAACAGCCTCTAAAAAAAAAAATTGCCACCTCAGCTTGAAGTTGTACTAGAAATGTTGCATTGGAGATGGATTTTTTAATAAAATGGATGTCCATCCTACATGGCATCTAATTTTTTCACAACCCACATTAGCATTAGAGATGCTCTAATATTTACAATGTCTAATTTTTTATTTTTTATTTTTGTCACCTCAGCTTGAAGTTGAATATGCACAGCTGCATTGGAAAAAGATTTATTGACAGAATGTCTATTAATCCTACGTGACATTTTTTTTTTTTTTCACAAGTCACTCTTGTATTGGAGATGCTCCTACATTAATAGTTGGATGATATTTATGGCTTTATATATAACAAGATTATTCAACTTAAATTTGTCACTTTAATATGTAATATATTATTTATTTATTTAAAAAAAAAAAAAAAAAACAGAGCTATAGGTTAGTCTCACTAATAATTAAATTTGTGACTACCATGATTGAATTGACAATTTTGCTCTCATGAGCACATAACTGTGAGCATACTAGTATACATCACTACATTTTTATCATGTCAGTAACATAACATCAATCATATTAATATACATGATAAAAGTGTAATGACGTATATTAGTATGTTCAACGTGTATACTCATGAGAGAGAAATTGTCACATTAACACCAGAGAAATGAATCTAATAATTATATTCGGGTAATATTGGTTGTATAAGGGATGTTTTATAGTTATAATTTAATTTTAAAATTTTAGATATGGTGTGTTTATAAACAGTAATGCTACACATACTATCTAAAATCCTACCTTTTTCATCCCACTACATGTGGCATGTGAGGTGTCAAATGATGAGTGGATACATGGGGTAGGTGAAATAAATCATCATTAATATATATCTACTCAGGTTTGTAATCATATTTATTGATGACAATATCAACACTCATAAATTAATAGTTGGACGATAGTAATTTGGAAATATAATGTCACCCTTTAATCTTTATGGCTTTATATACATATTTATAATATTATAAGATTATTCAATTTAAATTTGTGACTTTAATACACAATTATTTATTTTAAAACCATGTTCTCCCTAGTTATTGGAGATGACAGGGACGGGATGAGATCATCTGGATGCTTTCCTTTTATCACTTCCGATGCCAATACTCCAGTTTATTGTTTCCTTTCCTCGACATGTGTTCATACCCAAGGGGGATTGCATGGTCTTAGTCCTCGAACATTGCCACACAAATCCTTGTTCCCTTCTAATGCTTCTATTGGAGCATCTTGAAATGCTTTGTTGTCTGGGATAGGACCCTGCAAATTGTTGTAGGATATATCGACATCCGACAAGCTCTTCATTCCATTAAAGCTCTTTGGAATGACACCGGAAAGACAATTGTGGGAGACATTCAGCAGCATCAAGCTATCCATATTGCTGATTTGTGATGGTATCTCCCCTCTAAGAAGGTTATGACTTAAATCCAACTGGGACAGCTGATCCAAATTCCCCAACTGAGCTGGAATTTCTTGGCTGAATTTGTTGTTGCTCAAATTCAAATAGTGCAGCTTCATGAAATTCCCTAAAGATTCCGGAATTGATTCGCTCAAATTGTTTCTAGACAGGTTCAAAATCTCTAGATTAGTCAGTGCCCCAAATTCTGGAGGTATACCACCAAAAAGTTGGTTGTCACCCAACAGCAACTTTCTAATAGATGTCAATTTTCCGAGTTCCTTGGGAATCTCTCCAACTAAATTGTTGGAAGAAAGATCCAGTGATTGTAGCTGTGTTCCAATTCCAATCCTAGGTGGTATGCGTCCCGAGATATTATTCCCGGCAATCCGTAGGTCAACTAATTTTGGACACCTTCCCCAGGTAGATGAAATTTCACCATGGAACTTGTTATAGCTTAGATCTATAAATTCCAGGTTTGGAAAGACACCACTAAAGTCTTCAGCTAAATTCCCAGTGAGTTGGTTTCCATCCAGACGAGCTCTGACCAAGCTTCTGCAGTTTTTCAAGCTTCTTGGTATTGGACCTTTGAGATGGTTGTTATTTACCGTGAACCTTTGAAGTGATCCACCTCGGCAAATGCTTTGGGGCAGGTAACCAGTAAACTGGTTGGTGTCTAGTTCCAAGTCTGTCAATTTCATAAGATTTCCGAATTCTGGAGGAATGGAACCCGAAAGTTTGTTCTCTTGTAGATAAAGAAATTCTAAATCAACCAAATTACCGAGAGAAGTGGGGACTGAACCACTCAGTTGATTATCACTCAGCTCTAGATCAGTAAGAGATATCAAATTCCCTAACTCATCAGGAATGGGGCTTGAAAGTTGATTTTGATAGAGATGTAGAAGAGTGAGGTTTCTTAGACCACCTAAGGATGCTGGAATAGAACCAGAGAGATTGTTTTCAGAAAAGCTTAGAATGTCAAGAGACTTCAAATTTCCTATTTCAGAGGGAATTTGACCAGAAAGGTTATTGTGGAATGCGAGTAACACATTGAGTTTTTTCAAGTTTCCAAAAGTGGAAGGAATAGGGCCGGTGAAAGTGTTGGTATCAATGTATAGTTCAAGCAAATTGTTTAGATTTCCTAATTCTGGAGGAATGGAACCTGAAAGGGAATTGTTGTAGAGATACAAATAAACCAGGTTACTAAGCTTACCAAGAGAAGCAGGAATTAAACCATGTAAACGGTTGCTATACAAGGCAAGGTCTTCTAGATATCTCAAACGACCTATTTCATTTGGAATCGAGCCATTTAGCTGATTTTGAACAAGGTGCAAGACCTGAAGATTTGTAAGGAGACAAATTTCTGTGGGATTTCTCCAGAGAACTGATTAGTAGATAGATCAAGGTAAGTGAGTTTGGAAAGGTTTGCAATTTGAGATGGGATGTTACCGGAGAGTGAATTCATAGCAAGATCAATTTTTGCAAGATTAGGAAATGATGAGAATGAAAACTCATGAAGTGTACCATTCAAACCGAAACCGGTCATGTTTATTTTGACGACTCTTCCAGCAGAGTTGCATGAAATTCCTAACAAAGTGCATGGGCTTGTGCTTGGTTTGGAGTTGGTGGCATTGTCAGAAAGCAGAGTCGACGAAGGTAGCTGAGACTGTGTTTGGTTCGCAAAGCTGGCTTTCCATTTGAGAAGAGCGTTTGCCTCATCAGTTGAAGCAGAAGCAACACTTGGTAGCAAAGCAAATATCTTAAAAAACAGGACAAAGAAAACAGGGGAGGGTAGGCTTTTCAAGGTTATTTTTTTTGCCATTGTTTTCGGTTTTGTATATTGCAATGATAATTCACAAAATTTTATATGCACTCCTGGTGGTATTATAGATATTTATGCAAGAACGAAGACCTGGGTCAAGTCGACCACCACTGTTTTATCTGTGAAGACTTTGAGAGTTTGCTCTACGTTTTGGTTGGGGGTCAAGGACTCAAGGTCTCTTCTCTTCTTCTTTAGAACAGAGACACTGGGGTCCATTAAAATTAAAACACCTAATAAGAAGTCAAAAGATTAATTATTTTGGAATACGAGTGAGAAATCAGGTATGTGCTCTAAATAATTTTCCAAGGAGATGTGAGAAATTCTCTCAATTTTGGTCATTTCAGCTGTTCCTTTACTCAACTAGCATTTAATGATAGTTGCCCACCACTAATATTGTTTAAAAAAAAAAAAAAAAACCCTAGAAAAAAATTTATAAAGCAAAATTAATTTGTAAATGTACATCAGTACAAAAATCATGCCTAATTTTAGCTATTTTCAACTAGTTTACTATCTATCTACCATATTTCTTATCATTATTTAAAAAGAATCAATGAGGAGATGGTTTTTGTCCAAATGCCGTCTTTACCCTTCAATTATCTTTCTTCTTCATTCTTTCCGGTTCAATAAAAGTTACAAAATGTGTAAAACAAAATCTTAAGGCTGTAAAATAAAAATAAAATATATTTAAGTAACTTTTAATGATTTTTTTTTTTTTTTTTTTGATAATTTCTCCTTATAATTCAAATTTATCTTTTCACACTTATTTTCTAAGAGGAGTGCTAAACCCACTCTCTCAACCCACTCTCTCAACACACTCTCTGTTCATGTGTTGACATGAGGACAACAATAATTTTTTTTACATTAAACTTCTAACCTTTACAAATAACCTACTTTTTCATTTTATTTACAATACAAACCAACAACTAATTTCCTAGATTGCTCTTCTCCTTTAACTGGAGATTGTCATTTAATATCATTTTTTTTTAAAGAAAGAAAAAAAAAATAACAGGTTGATGGTCGACTAATTTCCTATATTTCTTTTTACCAGATTTCAATTACCAAACATCATTGGCTAACTTGATGGTTGTTGATAGAATAAATAAATAGTAAAACAAATTAGAATTAAATAGTTTAAAAATTTATTATAAAAATTTCGTATAAACTGAAAGAAATTAAATAAAGGGTACATTGTTCCTGAACCAAAAGAAATAATAAACCGAAGGACAATCGTAGAATATTTATCTGAAAACACCATAAAATGCAAATATAAATTCTTTTTTTTTTTCAATTAAGACTGCATCTTAGTAAAAATTCAATATAAAAATTTAACCCAATGCAATAAAATTATTTAATATGAAAATCAATTAAAAAGTTACCTAGATACAGTTGTAACAATAGTAAAAAGACAACTTATCTTTGAAAATGGTGAGAACTGCACAAACAAGTTTTAAAAAAGAAATTCAAATAATAGAAGTTCAATATAAAAATTTAATCCAATACAATTAAATTATTTTATAAAAAAGTACCTTTATAGAGCTGTAACAATATCGGTGAGAACTGGAGTTTACTACACATACAAGTTATTAAAAAGAAATTAAGTGAAAAAAAAAAATTCAATATAAAAATTTAACCCAATATAATAAAAATATTTAATATGAAAATCAATTAAAAAATTACCTAGATACAGTTGCAATAATTGTGAGATGACAACTTATGTTTGAAAATTGTGAGAATTGCATAAGCAAGTTTTGAAAAAGAAATTCAAATAAAATAAGTTATATATAAAAATTTAATCCAATACAATAAAATTATTTAATAAAAAAATTACATAGATAAAGCTGTAACAATGGTAAGAAATCAATTTATGTTTGTAAATGTTGAGAGTTGGAGTTAACTCAGACCTGATGGAACCATAGAAAATAAAAAAAGTTGTAGAGTCGTAAAGTCAACTAACAACACAAACTAACCTGATATATATATATATATATATATATTATACCTGTCTATTTATGCCCCATTTTTTTAATTATATAGTATTGTTTTTTTCTTTATCAAAATTACTTAAAGTGACATACAAAAAAAATCTTCTACAAAGTAAACCTATTAAAACCTCACATTTCTTTTCAAAAAAAAAACATGTTCTTTTAAACCTTTTTTTTTTTATTTATATATTTTATTTCTTAACTCTTAAACCCTAAATTTTGCATCTTACACATATAAAAATATTATGAAATAATCTTTGAAAGATACCAAGCGTATGGAAGAATCGTTCTTTAGAATGATATTAAGCTATCGTTGTGTTGAAGCAACCCTGTTATTTATTTTTTCTCTTCCACCATGGAATAAGAAGGAAAAAAAACTCAAAATAATAAAAAAATAATAAAAAGAAAAAATAAATCATTTAATGGAGGTGAGAGAAAGATGTATATAGAGATCAAAGATGGTGTGTATTAAGTTTGAAAAATAAATAAATTTGGTAGTTTTGGAAATAAATCAAAAAAATTAATAAAAACATTTAATTTAATTTTATTAAGTCATAATTATAAAAAGTGGGACATAAATAGATTGGTAGGAGGTGTGCCAGTAGCACCACTCTATATATATATATATATATATATATAATGATATTGAATGATGAAGGACAATTTAGGAATTTAGTTATTAGTTTGTATTGTAAATAAAATGTAAAAGTAGGCTATTTATTAGGTGTGTGAGGCAGATCGGATCCAATGGATTTGCCATGATCCAAAATCCGATCCGATCCGATGGATCGAAGAAATTGCAATCCGATCCAATTTTATAGTGGGATCCGATCCAATTACTATCTGATCCGATCCGATTATAAAATACTTCAATCCGATCTGGATCCAATCCGATATGATCCAATGGATCAAATTAATATAAAGTCATTTGTAATATATAAAAGTTATAATCTGAAATAAATAAAATCAAATAAATTATTCAAACATTACTAATTAATTCAAATAAAATTAACATTAAAAAAATACATGACATAACTTGTAAACTTTATATAATTCAAAAAGTTTATAAACATTATACATCAGCTCAAAATGTAAACTTAATAAGCCGTGATGTTAATGAAGAAGAATAGAAGAAAAAAAGATGGTGGATTGTTTGCAGTAGAGAAATTGAGATATAAAACCCAAAATAGTAACATTAGAAATTGTATTTTGGTTGGGCCTTTACATTAAAAAGTAATGGATAAAATAAATTGACCAATATAAAAATAAGGCCTAATATTTTAGACGGATTGGTGGATTCGACGAACTTTCAAACGGAAATCCAAGATCTGATCCAATCAATTGGATTTTAGAATTTATGATCCAATCCGATCAAATCACCTCTCTGGATCCGATCCGATCCAATCCAATGGATCCTATTAGATTGGATCGGATCGGATCGGATCGGATCTTGTACACATGTCATAAATTTATTGATGTACACATGTCAGCACAAGAAAGAACAGAGAGTTGAGGGAGTGGGTTGAGAGAATAAATCCAGTACTCCTTCTTTTCTAAATATATTTCATTTTAAAAGGTTAAATTTAAAAAAAGTTCTAAAGACACTTAATTTTATTCTAAAATTATCATTTTTACTTTATAAAAGCCTAATTTTTATATTAAAAAAAATCATTTTGTTTTAAGAAACCTATACATGGTGAATCATTTAAATGATTAGGGCTTGAACGTAGAAACGCCAGAGTTGTATTGACTGAACTTGAATGAATTTGAGATAGCAACATTCACTTCATACTGCTGTTTTTGTTGGCTACAGTATCAAAGTAAAACTGATTAATGCTTTGATGCAGCCATAATGTGTTTATGGCCTTGACAGCGGCAATGGCTTTCAACCGCTCCAAGGCAGTGCCTTATCTTAAACTTGGTGGCATTGCTTTCAATGCATGAAGACACTTCAAGTAAATCTGCTATTAGGTCCATCATATCAAACTTTAGTGATATTGAAAACAAATGTTTAAGGGATTTTATAATGTAAACATATAAAAGTTTAGTAAAATTGTTTTGTAGTGTTTTGTAGGTTATAAAGATAATTTTACTTTTTAAACAAATAAGAAATTCTCAACACTATTCATGGCTCCCGTTTCCATTTTTATATATAGCCAATTGAAATTAGCACCCAAAAGAATTCTCTTCGAGAAAAAAAAGAAAAGAAAAAAAAAAAGTGATTTATTGTGATTATAACAGAGAGGTTTAGGTGAACAAATCTTTTATAGAAGTGCAAAAAAAAAAAAAAAAACATGATAATTTAGAACGAAAGCATATTCTGATTCTGATTTTGATTTTGATTTTTTTTTTTTTTTTTTTTTTTTTTTTTTTTTTTCATGAAATCAAAACCCAAATGTTTTTTGAGTAGAAGAGAGTTTGTTTGGATTATTCGAGAGGAGAAGAAATAAAGGTTTATTTCACTCATTGTTGGAATGAGAAGAAGATGAAGACGATTTAAAAAAAAATTGAAGGACCGACAAAATCAAGTTTTAAGAATTTACCAATGTATTCTTAGGGTTTGATTGTTTGAAATAGCTAAGTTTTGAACTTACCTATTTTGAGAATTTACTTAATCGGTACATTTAAACAGTACACTTGGTGATTGATCTATATTGTTTACTTCCTTAAAATTTTAGCGATTTAAATTATGATTATTAAATAATTTTTTTATTTAATATTGTTATACTATTTTATGGTTTAAGAATATGAAAGAATATGATTTTAAAAATTGCTTCGGCCGTTTTATTGATATTTAAATACGTAAATTGTATTACATACTAATTCTGGTTTTATTAAAGAGTTAATAGCACCAATACCTCTGAATTTATAGTACGGTTGCATATTGCCTCCTATTCTTTTTTTTTTTGGTATTAAACCCCTGGAACTTCCATAAATTTGTAAAAACTGACATAATAGAAACGGATGTCAAAGGAAAATTACACTTACACACTCTAATTATATGAGTAATTGCATTAAAACTGGAAAAATATAATAATATCACACAAACTCTTTTTGACTTGTTTGATTAATGTCAAAAAAAATAGAAAATAAAAAATAAAAAATAAAAAAATTAATAATATTAATAATTTTTTGTAAATAAATAATAATAATAATAATAAACTTTATTATTATCAAAAAATAATAATAATAATAATAAACTTTATTAAATAATAATAATAATAATAATAAACTTTTATATATATATATATATATAGATACTCAAAGATTAATTTTTATTCCTTTTTTATTTAAAAAAAATAAAAGTTTTGATGAGATATGAAAATCTAGATCTCTTAAAAAAAACAAAAACCAAAAAATAATGAAGAGATCAAATTTAATGGACTAATTTCTTCGACTAATTTCTACGAAAAAAAAAAAAAGAAAACATCATAATCCTCATCAAACCCAAAATTTAAATTTATTTAAAAAAATTACTTAAAAAAATTTTAAAATACAAACAAATTTATCATTTTCTCACCTAATCTTCAAATTCTTTCTATCATCAATACCGCCACACCAAATCCAGAAATTCATTATCAACACCACCAAAACCAGAACACCACAATGAAACTCATCATCAACACCATCAAAACCAGAAGATAACACCAAACCCAGAACTTCATCATCGGTACAAAAATCGCAATCGCAATCGAAACGAAAACGAAAACCAAAAATCAAAATCCAAATCAAAACCAAAGCAAGAACAAAAAACTCACCTCAAACCCAGAAAAACCATCACAAATCCAGTAATCACCACAAACCCAGAAATCACCATCCCTTCTCTTTTCTCTCTCTAACAGCAAACTCCTAAACTTTGATGTTGTCAGACGACATGCCATATCTACCAAATTACACTATCTAAATTCGAATCAACATTACTCAGTCCCCAACTCAGACTGAGTTCGCCACAACGACGAGTCAACTGATTTAGCATCCCAGCAACAGCAGCATATCAACAATTGCAGCATTTCTGTGAGATTTCTCTAACTGGGTATGCGAGTTCTTGAGTCGGGTTTAAGTCGGATTCGAGCAAATAGAAGTGGGTCAAGGATCTTGAAACAAGGTGATTCGATTTGTTTGAAGTGGGTTGAGTTGGACTCGGGAGAGTGAGTTGCAGAGAAGAGCGAATAGATCTCGTAGATATTTCTTCGTTTTTTCAATTTTTAACAAATGAAGAAAAACTCGAAGAAGATTTGTGCAGTGTCGGCCCGTGGACACAATAGAGAGAGAGAGAGTATTTGGTGGAAACAAGCGTGAGATTTCTTGGATTGTAAAGTTCAGTATGGCATAATCACTATAAGTTTTACTGAAAGAATAATCAGTTATCTGAAATAAACTTAATGGTAGTAACACAAGAACATAAAAAGAAATCAAGAGATAGACAACATCTAAATATGATATTTTATTCATATCTCAATAATGTTTACAACTTGGTGAGACCTCCATTTTATAGACTCACAATGTAGTAGTTACAAACTTGAAAAAACACAAACAATAAACTTAAGAATCAATGGAGCTATAAACTTGAGAGTAAATGGTACACAAACTAGAGAATAAACTGGGGAAGGTGAAGGATCACAAGTTACATTGTAAGTTTGAACATTCACTTATATTGTATTTTCATAACACTGTCAAGTTAATCAGTAGATGTTTGGTTAATTATTCTTTTAAAACAACTATATAGCTTAAAATCTGTAAATATATGTTTGGTAATTTTATTTTAAAAGTGATGAAATTAGTTATAAAGACTACAATAGACATGATTTTATAACATTATTTCATTTTTTTCATTAATTATATGGGTTATACTACCTTACTGGTCCAATAACATTATTAGACTTAATAACTATCATTGAATTGAATAAAAGCAAATCCAATAGATGTTATTAAAATTTGAAAAAAAATGTCTTTAATTACAGTAAAAACTTGAAACCTTTTCAACTGGTTTCTTTTTTTAATTTTTTTTTAAATAATTAATAATAGTAGGAGATAAGACAATATATCAGGTGATAGATGGTTAATTTTTTTTTTTATAAATGATTTAAATTACTTTTTTTTAAAAAGGATTTAATGTTTTTTATAAACAGAAAAACGGATTTCTCTAAAAAAAATATCCGATTTTAACATTCTGAAAAAAGATAATAATAAAAAAAAAAAAAACTGTTAAATTAATGGAACCCTAAACCAGATTGTCTTCACGAAATCTTTCATCTTAATCTTTTTATTTTATTTTATTTTTATTTTTATTTTATTTTATTTTATTTTTATTCTAAAGGAACCCTAAGCAAAATTTGCATCTTCACCCTCATTTAGTATCCTAAAGAGAGTTATGAAGGTTGTGTTTGCTCATAGCTTTATTAGAAAATATTCATTATTTTTCACTCACTATATGTGGCTTAAAAAAAAAAGGTATTTTACCCATCTCGGTTTCAAAATATATGAGTTCTAAATTTATAATGGATTTTTTTTTTTTTTTTTTTTGATAATGGAAATCGTGTGATAGTTTTTAACTACAACTTTCCATGTGAAACTTGTTACAAAACACATATATTTTGTTACCAATATAAATAGAGTTGTTACATGCTATGTCAAAGTTGTTACAACTTACAATTTTATTGTTACAACATTAAATTGTTACCACATATATCTTAATTTAAAAAAAATTATATAAAACTTGTTACATAGTACGAATATTTTATTACCTATATAAAATGAGTTGTTATATGATACAACAACATTGTTACAACTTACAACTTTTTCGTTATACATTAAACCAACGTGAAATTGTTACCGCAAATATTATAACTACAACTTTTTACGTGAAACTCATTACAAAACACATATTTTGTTACCTATATAAATCAAGTTGTTACATACTACGTCAAAATTGTTACAACTTACAACTTTATTGTTACACTTCATGTCAAATTTGTTACAACATTAAATCGTTACCACATACATCTTAATTAAAAAAATTTATGTAAAACTTGTTCCATGGAACTAATATTTTGTTACTCATATAAAATGAGTTGTTACATGATACAACAACTTACAACTTTTTTGTTACACATCAAACCAATGTGAAATTGTTACCACAAATATTTTAACTACAACTTTCTATGTGAAACTTGTTACAAAACACATATATTTTGTTACCTATATAAATCGAATTGTTACATGTTACGTCAAAATTGTTACAACTTACAACTTACAACTTTATTGTTACACATCATGTCAGATTTGTTACAACATTAAATTGTTACCACATATATCTTACTTAAATTTTTTTTATGCAAAACTTGTTACATAGTACGGATATTTTGTTACTCATATAAAATAAGTTGTTACATGATACGACAACATTGTTACAACTACAACTTTTTCGTTACACATCAAACCAACGTGAAATTGTTACAAAAAACATTTTAACTACAACTTTTTATGTGAAACTTGTTACAAAACATATATATTTTGTTACCCATATAATTTGAGTTGTTACATGCTACATCAAAGTTGTTACAACTTACAACTTTTTCGTTACATATTAAACTAACGTGAAATTGTTACCATAAATATTTTAACTACAACTTTCTACGTGAAACTTGTTACAAAACACATATTTTGTTTCCCATAGAAATCAAGTTGTTACATGTTATGTCAAAGTTGTTACAACTTACAACTTTTTCGTTACACATTAAACCAACGTGAAATTGTTACCACAAATATTTTAACTACAACTTTCTACGTGAAACTTGTTACAAAACACATATTTTGTTTCCCATATAAATCAAGTTGTTATACGTTACGTCAAAGTTGTTACAACTTACAACTTACAACTTTATTGTTACACATCATATCAAATTTGTTATAACATTAAATCGTTACCACATACATCTTAATTTTAAAAAAAAATGATGTAAAACTTGTTACATATTACGAATATTTTGTTACTCATATAAAATGAGTTGTTACATGATACGACAACATTGTTACAATTTTCATTACATATCAAACCAACGTGAAATTGTTACCATAAATATTTTTAACTATAACTTTCTACGTGAAACTTGTTACAAAACACATATATTTTGTTACCAATATAAACCGAGTTGTTACATGCTATGGTAAAGTTGTTACAAGTTATGATTTTATTGTTACATATCACTTAAAATTTGTTACAATATTGAATTTTTTTTTTTTAAAATTGTTACCACAAACATCTAAATTACAACTTTTTATCCAAAATTTGTTGGACTGTACATAAATTATGTTACATGTAATTTATTATATAAGAAATAATAAAAATAATTATAAATATTTAAAATGAAATTTTAATTCAAAAATTATTATGTTACAAATATTTTATATAATTAAATCAAATAAATATTAATTTCAAAATATAATACATCAAAAATATTTTAAAAATTAAACAATATATATCTTTATTTTCTGAAAATAATAATAGTTTAAAATTAAAAAAATAATAATTTTTTTTGACTATTTTAAATCTGTTATATTATAAATGTTTAATTAAATTAAATACAAATTCAAATAATAAAAAATATCATATATTTATTTAAATCACAGAGATTATTGTGAGGATATGTATAATCCTTATCTAATTATTATTTAAAATTATTTAACACAATTATTTAAATTAAATTAAATTAGATTATTACATTTTTTTTAATAAAATAATTTGAAAGTAACTAATTAATTGGTTATAACCCGTTACTCATCTTTTTTTAAATGTTTGGTTGCCACATGTCAACAAATTATTAGAAGTATCTTGTAATAAAATTCCAATAACGTTATTGGGATTTAATCTTCCAACAATGTAGCCATATCCTAATTATATTATATTAAATCAATATTTAAGTAGAATATTTAAATTGAAAAAAAAAATTCATATGAACAATTAAAACATTTTTAAAAGATTTTATAAATCAAATCAATATTTAATTAGAATCTTTAATTTTTAGATGAAATAGTATATATAAATGATTTTAATTTGATTTCATAAGGATAATAAGGATATTTTAAAAGATTCATTAAATGCTGAAATAGATTATTTCAAAAAGTAATCCCTCACTTACTTCTCAAAATCACTGTCAAAACTTGTCAGATTATCAATTAATCAGTTTTGGAAGTTTTACCAAACATCATTTTATGTCTAGATTATAAAATAAGCTGATTTTAACTTCTCAAAAGCAATATCAAACTGGCTCGAAGAGAGAGAGAGAGAGAGAGAGAGAGAGAGAGAGAGAGAGAGTGTGTGTGTGTGTGTGTGTGTTTGGATTTTAAGTTGGTTTTACCAAAAAAATCACCATCCTTTCTAGAGGTGGCAAGGTTCCGGTTCGGTTCCGGTTCCGGTTTCGGTTTCGAACTGATGGTTCTGATTCCCGGTTTGGGTGGAACCAGAACCGGCGGTTCTGAACCGTTTTTTTTTTAATAATTTTTTTAAAATTTTTTTTATTTAAATTTAAAAAACAGACTTCTAAGTTGTAAACTTGTAATAATGTAATTTTAAATAATAAAATAAAATAAAATATATAAATGACAAATTACAAAAGGAAATTAAAATAAAATAAACAAAATGTCAAATTACAAATTACATATTACATTTCATTGGATATTTGGGAATTAGGTCACCCGAAATTCGAAAATAACATAAAATAAATAAATTATAAATTACAAAATTAAATTAAAATAAAACAAAAAAAATGTAAAGTTATTAGCCTTGCACTTAATTTTCACTACAATTAAATTGCCTACGTATCCTCTTGGGGGGTTTAGAGAAATCAAAGGCCACGTAGTTCTCTTACCTTTTATTGCAGGTTTGTTGATGACATGGACTTATGATGACGTGAATACGTGATCCGCTTCTTCTATTCCTGGCCCGTTGTACTTGTCTCTCCACTTTCATGTTCGTCATCTTTGAAGAAATCGTATGTTATCTCATGTTCGATTTCTTGTTGTCTATATTGAGCCTTTGTCCAATCATCCACACAAACCTGTATCTGGAGTGCTTTCGGAGTCAAGCATGAATGCCTTTCATCCAAGATATTTCCCCCGGCGCTAAACTCTTGCTCCACCACCACTGTAGAAACTGGTGTTGAAAAAATATTTTTGGCTATGATAGTCATGATTGGATAGTACTTTGCGTACTCTTTCCAATATTGTAATATATCAAATTGTTTCTTTGACGTATCTTCTATAAACTCATAAGGATCATTTAGATAAGATTCAATCTCAGAATACTTGTCAGTGCTTGATGAAAAAGAAGATTTAGGTTTTTTGGTTTTTTGGTTTTTTTTGATAATAAACTATATCCTAAATTCAAAAATCTGGAGGATGATGATGTGGGATGTGCAGTTTGTGTTCGTGTAACATCTAAGTTGAGTGAGGATCCATAAACTAAAAGATATTCATCATATAAAGAATACAATAATTTCTTAATTCTATCATAACATGCATTAACATTATATTATATGTTTAAACCTTGGAGGCCATAATAACCATTGAGATAATAACAAAAATGTTCTAATTTACAACGTGGATCAAAAATCATGGCAATCAAATAAATATCTGGCAACTCATGATAATAACGTAACCATTTTTCCTTTATAGCATTAACAGCCTCCCCTATTTCTATGTCGGATTCACAACAAGCAAATGCACCAGCAATATTTAGACTTTCAATAATCAATAAATAAGTTGTAGGATAATAAACACCAGATAAATTTGTTGTAGCAGTATGAAAAACTTTTAACAAATTGAAAACGTTCTAACAAGCATCCCAATGGGATTTATAAAGTTGAATGTCAATAACATGAAATTGAATAAAAGAAACTAATAAATCTCTATACTCGTAACTTTGAGCAAGTAATTTATAAGTAGAATTCCAACGTGTTGGAACATCACAAGCAAATCTAACGGCACGTCTACCATTTTGTTTACAATATTTTACCCATGCATTCATTATAGAAGAATGTTTCCATAAAAACTGAAGGGCTTGTTTAATAGGTAGAATAAAATAATCAAGACTTTCTAATCCTTTTTGAACACATAAATTTAAAATATGGCATGCACATCTTTGATGAAAAATGCACCACCAACAAATCGTTTGCATAAATTAATTAAAGATGGAATAGCAGCAGTATTGCTAGAAGCATTATCAAAACCAATTGCGAAAATTTTGTTCTCAATTTTATACTCTGAAAAAATAATTCTAAGCATTCTAACAATATTATGAGCAGCGTGTGAATCATCAAAAACTCTAAATGTAAGAATTCTTTTTTGGATATTCCATGCATCATCCATAAAATGGCAAGTGACACCCAAGTATGAATGTGATCGTCAATGGTCAGTCCATATGTCGGCACATACGGAAACACGACCGTTATATTTTTCAAAAAATCTTTCTAACTTTTTTTTTTCTTTTACATAAATCTTTTCAAGTGTATATACAATAGTGGATCTAGGAACACGACATGCAGCAGGGTTTAATGCTCATCGACAATAATTAATAAAACCAACTCTTTCACCAAAACCGAATGATAAGTGTTCTACTGCTACCATTCTAGCTAATTCTTCCCTATTTTGTTCATCAGTATAACGAAATAATTGTTGGTTAGGAGTAGCGTACCTGTGAATTTGTGTTTGTGACCTCGATCTGGTCTCTGCTTCTGGATGTTTGGTTTGAATATGCTTCCGATAAGTGCCATATCCTCCGGATTTGGACCACTTATATACTTTTTTGCAATAATTGCAAGCCGCTACATAGCTTCCATCTTCTTGCCTAACTTTCTTCCATCTGCTTAGGATCCGGTTCGTCCTCATCTGCTTCTGGTGGATCAAAATCATAATCCGGAGGTGTATCAATATGAGGCATATTTTCTGACTGGCTTGTCAAATTAGGGCCGGGGGGTGGCATTATGATCCGGTTCTGAAATTATTAAAGGGGGAGTAGGGATGTTTAGGCCTAGGTCTTCAGCATAAGCCCGGCGTTGCAGATAATCGTGATAGGCGGTGTCGTTATGATCGAGATTATCGATCATTTGACCCTTATCTTTCATCGAAATCGAACGCCTAGGATCGTCATGGCCGTGACCCTTTCCATTTCCACCATTTGCCATTGGATTGGACGGAATAAATTTGGGAGAGAAATAGTGAAATAGATAATTGAAAACTTAGAACTTAGAATAATAATACTATCAAGTATAAATCTATAATACTATAATACTATAATAGTAGATTAGTAGTAAGTACTATTATAGTAAGTACTATTATAGTAAGTAATAAGTAGTAACTAGAAATAAGATAAATTGCAAATAAATGAAATTGGAAACTTAGTATTTAGTAAATACTAATTACTAAATAGTAATTGGTTATTCAGAAATTAAATAAATTAGAAATAAGATAAATTGTAAATAAAATTAATTGCAAATAAAATTAATTGGAAATAAAATTAATTGCAAATAAAATATATTGGAAATAAAATATATTGTAAATAAAATTAATTGTAAATAAAATTAATTGCAAATAAAATTAATTGGAAATAAAATTAATTGCAAATAAAATATATTGGAAATAAAATATATTGTAAATAAAATTAATTGCAAATAAAATTAATTGCAAATAAAATTAATTGGAAATAAAATATATTGTAAATAAAATTAATTGTAAATAAAATATTGGAAATTAACTGTAAATAAAATTAACTGGAAATAAAATTAATTGCAAATAAAATTAATTGGAAATAAAATATATTGGAATTTTGAAAATAAAATTAATTGCAAATAAAATTTATTGGAAATAAAATTAATTGCAAATAAAATTTATTGGAAATAAAATTAATTGCAAATAAAAAAATTGCAAAATTAAATAAATAATAAAAACCTTGGAAACTTGGAGTCTTGGAGAGTTGGAGAGTGTTGGAGACTTGAGAGTTGAGTGTTAAGACAATGAAACTTGAAATAAAAATTAGAAATTTAGAATTAGAGATTTAGAGAATTGAGAATAGAGAGAATTGAGAGAATGAGAGGAAAATAAGAAATTGGTGTGAGAAAAAATGAAAGGGGAGGGGGGGGATTTATAGATAACAAAAAGAAAGAAAAAAAAAAATTAAAGGGGTGGCTGTTGAGGCCCAACGGTATGCTGATGTCAACATGACGTTGGGCCTCAACGGTCCAAAAAAAAGAACTGGGTTGTTTGAACCGAACCGGAACCATCGGTTCCAGAACCGTCCGGTTCGTTAAACCTTAGAACCGGAACCGAAACCGAAACCGGGTACCACCGGTTCTGGTTCCGATTCTTGAATCGGAACCGAAAAACCTGTTCCGGTTCCGGTTCCGGTTCCAGTTCCGGTTTTGGTTTTTTCAGTTCCGGATCCACGGTTGGAACCGAAACCTTGCCAGGTATTCCTTTCTAATTTTGGGTTTGTTTTTTGGGATTGATATTGGTGATTTTTTTTTTCTAGATTTAGGATTGAATGAGACGGGTTTGTGTGATTGTGGGGTTGTTTTTGACTTGAGTAGATTATTTCAAAAAGTAACCCCCCATTTACTTCTCAAAATCACTGTTAAAACTTGTCAGATTGTCAATTAATCAATTTTGGAAGTTTTACCAAACATCATTTTATGTCAATATTATAAAATAAGCTGATTTTAACTTCTCAAAAGCAATATCAAACTGGCTCGAAGAGAGAGAGTGAGAGAGAGAGAGAGAGAGAGAGAGAGAGAGTATGTGTTTGGATTTTAAGTTGGTTTTACCAAAAAAAATAACCATCCTTTCTAATTTTGGGTTTGTTTTTTGGGATTGAAATGGATGATTTTTTTTTTTTCTGGATTTACGATTGAATGAGACAGGCTTGTGTGATTGATGGGTTGTTTTTGATTTGAGTTTGTGTGATGAACGGATGAAAGTAAATGTATGATGATGAAAGATGATGACATGAGGGGATTAAATTTTTTTGGAGAAGAAATTTTAAATAAATTTTATTATTATTATTATTATAAAAAGTTTATTATTTAATATATTATTATTTTTAAACTTTAATATTATTATTATTATTTATTTATTTACAAAAATTATTATTATTATTAATATTATTATTTTTTATTTTTTTAGACATTAGTCAAACAAGTCAAAGGGTGATTATGTGATATTATTACATTCTTCTAGTTTTAATGCAATTATTCATATAATTAGGGTGTGTAAGTATAATTTTCTTTTGACGTCCGTTTCCATTCTGTCAGTTTTTGCAAATTTATGGAAGTTCAGGGGTTTAATGTTAAGAAAAAAAGTATAAGGGGCACTATGCAACGCTATAAGTTCAGGGGATATTGGTTCTATTAACCCTTTATTAAATATTACACTTTTAGGATTTTTGGAAAAGGTTATGAGCAAGGTTTTTGAACGTAAAGGTTTTACAAAGGCTATTTTATTTTACATGATATGCATGAATTTACTTACTGAGTTGACGGCTCACCTCTCGTCACCACCATTTTACGGATTGAGTTCTTAGATTTAGAATGATTAAGGTTTACATTAGCATATGGGAGATATGTATCGTCGAAAGATTTAATTTCATATGTATACATGTTGTAAGGTATCAATTTATTTAATGTTGTAATTACTTTAGACTTTGGAGATTTTAATGAAATGTATGGTATTAGGTTTGGGTATTGTATTTTGTGGATAGATTTTACAGATTATATTTGAGAATAATTGTAAATTAAGGTATTTGTAAGGTCCGAATCACGTAACCTCCCACTCCATTGGGTCCTGGATTTGTGGTGTTACAGTAAATGTTCATCAGTACAAAAATCATGCCTAATTTTAACATACAAAGCTTAGATGAATACCTATGGAATCCCGTGCAGTTTCTGTTTTGAGATAGAACCACCAAAAAACTTGATCAAATGGCTGCAAACTCACTTGAAGAAGGTAGGGGAATTAATTACGAAGATTCTCCAACTTGAATCACTCAATTCGGAGTTGAAATGAGAAAGTTATGGTGTTTGGAAGATGAGAAAGTTTGAGAGAAAATTTCAGCTCTATCTTTTTCAATTTTTCTTCAACTAATGAAATGGGAGGGAAATGAAAGTATTTAAAACAAAGGAGAGAGGGAGATTTAGTAGCCAATTGTAGGCAGCCACCTCACCATCCTCGTGGAGGCGCATGAGCCTCACGGGTGCAGAGAGGTGGTCTTCTCGTGAGGCTCATGCTCCCTCATGGGAAGGTGCCCCAAATGGTCTTCGGCCATTGGTCGCCTCCCTCGCACTCCTCTCGGGTTCTTCAGCCGTGTTCCGGCCCCTGAACTCTGAATTCGAATCCGTCTTAGGATTACGAACCGTGACTCCCTCACACACAAGGAAGACTATGAAACTTTGACAAAATGTTGTAAATTCAACTCGATATACGACGACGAAGACAACGCATTGTAAGAGAACGTAAAGTAAGGTTGCTTCCTAGTTTGAACTTGAAAACTGATAAATAAGTAACCGAAATGACCGAAACTCAATAAGGAATCATATGAGAACATATTCAAGTCCAAAACCATAAAACAAAAACAAATAAACACAATATCATACAAGTATGCCATTTCTTAGAGATAGTCCTAGAACATGTAATTTTACAATATTTGTCAAATTAAGACTAATGCATGTGCATACTTCAACAAGTGTGTGAATGTGTTATACCAATTGAGCACAATGATGTAGGGACACATATGAATGCAATGTGTGTGTGTGTGTGTGTGTGTGCCTAAGCCTTGTAAGAGGAATGCGTTCTAAATATACCTTTGTTGAGCAACGAAACATATTCCTCTTTGAAGACTCAATCCTGCATGAAAAGTTGCCAAGTCTTCCTTGAAGCTTGAATCATCATTAATCTAAGACAACTAATCAATACAAGTGAAACATTTTTTTGATATGGAATTTATGCCAACACAAACCAAAAACCTAACAACCCTCCACTTACTTCTCAAAATCACTGTCAAAACTTGACAGATTATCAATTAATCACTTTTGAAAGTTTTACCAAACATCATTTTATGTCAAATTATAAAATAATCCGATTTTAACTTTTCAAAAGCTATACCAAAACTGGCCCTATATCTCTATCCCTATCTCTATTTCTATTTATATCTTCAAATAACTTATATTTTATTATTATTATTATTTACTTTCTTTAATAAATTATTGTTCAACTAAATTTTAACAAATATTGTTTTTAATAACATTTGTAATTTTTTTTTTTTTAACTTTTTATAAAAACATAATGTTTTATTAGTGCATGAATTTATAATACCTGAATTTATAATAAATGAATTTATAAAGTCATTTGGATAGCCTTCCAAAATATTAGTGTATCTGGATATAGTGGTGGCCACGGTTAGGTTTCGGTTTGGTGGCCACCCAAAACTGAAACCGAAACCGAAAATTCTGTTTGGTACACTGTTTCAAACCGCCAGTTTTGTGGTTTCGGTTTTGGACGGATTCGGTTTCGGTTATTTATTTATTTATTATTTTAATTTAATTTAATTATATAATGAGATAAATGATAAAGATAAAAATAATTGTTTGTAAATCATAAATCATAAAGATTGTTTGTAAATATAAAATCTTGCCAAATAATAATTCCAATTGAACAAAGTTTAAAATAAAAAAAATAATTACAAACATTTTCATTGAAGTATTTAACAATGTTTAAAAGAAAAGAAATTGACATTTATTAATAAATACAACTTTACAATTTCACAAAAATAAATAAATTAGAAATTGGCCTTGAAGACTTGAATTTAAATATACAATATTACAATGTAACAAAGTTAAAAAATATATATATAAAATAAAAAATACCGGCCTTGCACATAACTTTTTACCACATGTTAAGCTGTCTACGTATCCTCCACTAATGTAGAGGAATCAAAGGTCACGTAGTTCTTTTACCTTTAATTAGTTGCTCTGTGTTGGAGGTTGGAAGTTGGGACGGAATCTATTCGCTGCCTTCTATTCCCGTGGTTTGGTCATCTTCAAAGAAGTCGTCACTATCTCCGGCTGGAGTTCTTGTTGTCTATATTTTACCTTTGTCCAATCATCAACACACGTTTGCATTTCAAGTGATTGTGGACACATAACCGATCGTCTTGGTTCCAAAATATTGCTACTTGCACTAAATTCTTGTTCCACGGCAACGATAGAAATCAACGTTCTAAGAATTTGTTTGGTAATAATAGCCAAAATTGGATAATCCTGTTGATAACTTTTCCACCAACCCTGGAGACTAAATGTTTCTTCTAAAAATTCATGAGTGTCTTCTAAATACCGGTCAAGCTTAGAGACAGATGAGGTTAAAGAAGATGTTCGTAATTTTTTTGCTCTTTGGGAAAACAGTCGATCCCTTAAACCCCTTAATTGAAATTTTGCGGAAGAACTAGTACCACCGGATGTGGGTTGGGGTTGTGAAACCGGCACGTTCAAAGACGGACCATACATTCTAAGATATTCATCGTATAATTCATAAAGCAATGTCTTAACAGAATTACTATAATTAAGAACATCAACTTCTAATCCTAAACATTTGTAATAACTAGTTAAATATTACTGCAAACATTCTAATTTAAAGCGTGGATCAAAACACGATGCAAGCAAGTAAATATTTGGAATCTCCCCATAATACTATACCCATTTTGTTTTCATGGCAGCAATACATGGACTCAATTAAACATTGAATTCACAGTCACGAATTGCACCAGCAACATTAACACTTTGAACAAGAAATAAATGAGTAGTGGAATAGTAAACACCAGATAAATCATTGGTAGCATCATTAAAAACACGTAACAATTCAAGAATTTTTATACATCCATCCCAATGGTTCAATTGAAGAGAAATTGAAGGAACGTTATGAGTAATAAAACAAACTAATAATTCATTATATTCAACACTTTCATTAAGCAACTTATAAGTAGAATTCCAACGAGTGGTAATGTCTCGAGAAAATTTAATGGGACGCATATTATTCTGAGAGCAATATCTTAACCATTGTTTCTGGATTTTGTTATGTCTCTAGATATAGTTAATACTATCTCTAATTGGTCTAATATAAGCAAAAAACTGTGCTAATCCAGCTTGAACACACAAATTTAAAATATGACATGCACATCGTTGATGAAATAATTTACCTCCAAAATAGGGATTGCACAAATTTTGTAACATAGGAGTAGTTGCGGTATTGCTTGCAGCATTATCAAAGCCAATAGCAAAAATATTGTTTAGGATATTATACTCTTGAAAAATAATTTTAAAGAGTTGAAAAATATTTTTAGCTAAATGTGAGTCATCGACAACACGAAATGCAAGAATTCTTTTTTGCATGTCACAGTCATTGTCCATATAATGACATGTGACACCCAAATATATATGACTACCGAAATTGTCGGTCTATATGTCGGCACATACGGAAACAGAACCTTGAAATTGAGAAAAAAATGTTTTCAATCTGTTTTTTTTTTCTTTTTTGTAAATGGCATTTAGTGTATGTGTGAGAGTGGATCTAGGAACACGTTGCATTACAGGATTTAATGCATTTTGACAATAATTAACAAAACATACTTTCTCACCAAAACCAAAAGGTAAATGTTCAAATGCAACCATTAATGCTAATTGTTCTCTATTTTTTTTTTCAGACGTGTAATGAAATAACTAATTAGAAGGAGTTGCGTACCTGGAGATTTGGGCTTGGTTATACGCCATCGCGTATTCGGACGGGTGATTTTTTCTGATATGGGTCCAAAATGTGCCATATCCGAAAACCTTGTATGATTTGGGGCAGTAATTGCACTGGATTTGGAAAAATCTACCATCTAACTTAGTTTTCTTCATATGCACTTTGAAGGGTTCGGACTTCATCAACTTTTCTTCTTCACCTTCACTTGAAGAAAAAAAAATCATCCGGGGGGGTGGGCCAGTTAGATTTTCATTAGTATAAGGGGTATTGTGATCGAGGTCGAGTCCGTCGAACTCGGGAATTATTATAGGGGGATTAGGACTAGAAGGGTGATTGAATCCAACGCGATCTTGAAGGAACTAGTGAAATGCCACATCGTCGTAAGTGACATCATCACCAATGTGTTCCAACAAGTTTTGCATTGGATCATTTCCTTTGTTCAAATTTCTTGAACCATCTCCCCCACTTGCCATTGAACAATTAATAATAATAAAATATAGATATATGTAAAGAAAATATTGTTGGAATAATAGTGGTAACAAAGTAAAAAAAAAATAGATGATTGAAAAAATATATATATTGTTGGAATAAGAGTGGTAAGCAAATAAAAATATATATATATGATTGAAAAAAAATTTGTTGGAATAATAGCGGTAAGCAAGTAAAAAAAATATATGATTGAAAAAAAAAATTGTTGGAATAATTGTGGTAAGCAAGTAAAAAAAAATGATTGAAAAAAATATATTTTTGGAAAAATAGTGGTAAGCAAGTAAATATATATATATATATATATATATATATATATGATTGAAAAAAATATATTGTTGGAATAATTGTGGTAAGCAAGTAAAAAAATATATGTGATTGAAAAAAATATATTGTTGGAATAATAGTGGTAAGCAAGTTAAAAAATATATATATATATATATGATTGAAAAAAATATATTGTTGAAATAATAGTGGTGAAATTTTTTTTATGATGATCAAAAATAGAAGAAATAAATATTGTAAATCCATTTGATGAATGAAAAAATAGATGATGGTAAAAAATAGAAGAAATAATTTATATGTGAAATGAGAATTAAAGAAAATTGTAGAATGTAGAGAGAATTGAGAATTTGAGATTCAGAAGTTGAGAGAATGAGAGTGGTGTGAAGAATAATGAAGTGTTGGGAGGGTATTTATAATATAGTAGAGAGAGGTAGTTTTGCAATTAAGAAAAATTAAGGGGTGAAAAAAATATATATAGGAGGCCGTTGGGCAGAAATCAGAACGACCATCTGATGACTGCCCAACTGCCATATTTTATTTTTTTTCAAAT
This sequence comes from Acer negundo, assembly GCA_035582765.1. Taxonomy (NCBI): domain Eukaryota; kingdom Viridiplantae; phylum Streptophyta; class Magnoliopsida; order Sapindales; family Sapindaceae; genus Acer; species Acer negundo. Next base: position 1,077,990 of record CM069231.1, on the reverse strand, counting down.
GAGGTGCCACGTGGCAACGTCTTATTGGTCACTTTTTTTTAACCCCTTTAGCCGTTATAGTGTCTAATGAATCTTTTTTTTCAAAAATTTTGACATATGTCAGCGTCTGATTTGTCAAAGCGTTAATTTTTTTTAAAAAAAAATTATAAACCCGGGGTTTAACCACGGACAAAACCGTTTTTTGGCCACCCAAACCGAAACCGAAACTAAAACCGTGAAAACCGGTTTTCAAACCGGCGGTTTTGGTTCCGGTTTGGACTGTACAGTTCCGGTTAAACCGCGGACAAAACCAACGGTTCAACCAGAACCGTAGCCACCTCTATTTGGATATTATTATATGTTATGTTGTTGTTATTTAAGTTTTTTGTTTTTTTTTTTCTATTCTTATTTTAATATTTTTATGTTATTTTAATTTTTAATATTAATATATATATATATATTTAATACTATGTTTCGTTTTTTATTTTATTATAAACTTATCATTATTATTATGTAATAAGAGATTTATTTTATTTTATAACATAATAATTTTTTAAGAGAAAATTATAACAAAATAATAAGAACAAGGTTTTTTACGGGGTTTGGGTGGTCAATGAGCAACATTTTTTTTTAATTACAACTACTAATTAACAACAATAACCATAAGTTAGTTGAGAATTAAAATTGGATTATTTATAAAAAATGAAAATGAAGAAAGAATAATAGAAGACTTGAACATGAGAAAGAAACAAAAACACACAAATGATAAAGTACGGTAAAAATGAGTAAATAAAAAATTATTAATTAATATTCAATACTGCACGCATTTTAAAGATCTAGATGAAACATTTCTAATTGTATAATTTTTATGTTAACAAAATTTATAAATTAAAATTTATTATACATTAATTGAATTTAATGAAAAAGATAAAGTGATATAAATAGAATATAAATTGTTGAAAAGTACGCTTAGAGCATGAAATTTGGTACTCTAAATTTAGAGTAACAATCTTAGAAACTCTAAAAAAAATTCTTGGAAACATAAATTTATAGTACAGTGGGAGATGCTCTAAGGGTGCGTCTGATATCGTTTTTAATTTGCTGTTTATCAAAAATAAAAATAAAAATAAAAATGAAAATGAAAACAATGTCTTTGTTTTCAGATTTGAAATCCAAATCGAATTTGAAGACTGAAGAATTGGATTTCGGAAGGAACCGCAGTGCAGATCGTGGTCAATTCTAGTAAGATCAGCGTTGTGTAGACTGCGGTAAAGGCAAGAAGATGTAGACTGTGGTATTCTGAGCGGTCGTTTCCAATGATATTCCGCATAACAAGGCACGGGTTGCAAACTACGGCCTAGACTGCAGTAACGACGTTTTTTGCACGTACCAGGAAAGTTGCACAGATTAGGAAAGGTTTTCTTTTGGGAAGTTTTTGTACAAAAAGGAAAAGAGTTTGTCTTCATACGGAACATAGAAAGTCTTGTGCGTAAAGGAAATGGACTTTGCGTGGAACATAAAGTCTTGTGTATGAAGAAAAGGGTTTCCTTGTGGGTCTTAGACCTAGTTTGGCATTGTTGTGATGTTGAAGGAATTGCTTTTGGATCTGATGTGGAGAGAATTGCTTTTGAAATTATTGTGGGAAGAATCAACTAAATGTTTAGTAAACTGATTTTCAAAAGTACTGTGAGAACCAAAAGCAGTTTCAATGTGTTTGGTAAACTGAAGTAAAAAGTGTTATGAACGTGTAAAATTATTAAAAAGACACCATTGTAATGAAACTTGTCATTGTCCACTATATTTCTTTAATGAACTTCAATAGAATTTTTTTATAGAGATTTTAATAACTAAAAATGAAGGTTAGTATTTGGAACTAAAATAATAATAATTATTATTATGAGATTTTAATAACTAAAAATGAAGGTTAGTATTTGGAACTAAAATAATAATAATAATTATTATTATTATTTCTTCTTTCCTGCAAAGTATAATAATAATATAATAAAATTATCATTATTATTTCTCGATATTTATATGACCAAGCATTTAATTTTTAATTCAACTGCCTATACAAATAATTCACTTCACAATTTGTTCATTACAAATTGGAAGGCACTACAGAATGACCTCCATTTCTTCATTAACCTCTTCACTTAAGTAAATTCTTGCATATTAAATTTCCTAAAACCATAACAAAATTTTTAAGTCTGATACCAACGAAACTGAAAGAGTACAATTGCTAAAATTGAGTTCAAACAAAACATAATAAGTAGCAAAAGCAGCACAATCCTATAACTTTTCAACATGTTCACTCTAGAAGACAAGCTCGTGATGTTTCATGCCGGCCCTGAGTGAAAACCTTGATCCCAGATAAGCCTTCAATTCTGGAACAGCCTCGATAGATTTGATCAATGGTGTGTCGGCTGCCTTCTGATTGTCCTTCTATTGTTGAAGTGACTTCTTCTCCTACAAATTTCAAGAATAGACAATTAAAAAAGGGTCAAAAAGAACATGATATGCAGCAGAAGCAAAGATATGCAAGGAACCAACCTCAGATTCCTAGGCAAAGTACTTGTCATCAAACTTTTCCACATTCACCCAGAGATGTTGACCCTGGTAGAAGTTCCAATCACGTACGACTGGTTAACGCGTCTTAGAGGGACAACATTGAACTTAAATGGTCCTGAACAGTAGAGCAACATACAAGCATATTCAACAACCATAAACAAAACATAACAATAAACCATCTAATGCCGTACATAACTAAAAGCAATAACATAAGTAAACCGCAGTTTATAATTGCACATACAAATATACAATCAGAACACATAAAACATAATTATGCATGGACAAATTGATAGTTAAGCATAGAATTGGAGTAGATCATGCACATAATTACACTTACATCAAACACTTGCCAAATTGACATGCACTGTCTTCCATGTAACAGCTCTCGTAGCATTGCAAACTGCAATGAGAACAAATCAAAAGATATACAAAAAACAACCAAGGTTACCTAACACCCTTTTCAAATGGCACAAATGGAAATTATCAGGGGTCATACATCAATCAACCAAAACAGAAACAATTTACTTACAATAAGGTAAAATATACAATAGTAGTGACAAATATATATCAAACCTAATGTTTATTAACTACAAAATTCCCATCTTTTTCATCACTAATTTACAGCACACAATCACACAATGTGTTCTATCCATTAATCACATAACTGACATTTTACTTCAGCTTTATTAACGGCCAAGAAGCTGGAAGGCACCCCAAGAAACAAAACAACCAAGCACAACACAGCCCACAGGCAACACAGAAACAACCAAAAACAGAGCATACACACCAAAGTATTTGGAGGGGAAGGATGTCATACAGCCAATAACTTGTCAGATTTTCAGAAACCCCCAAATATAACTGAACCCACCCTATGTGAAACCAGTCAACTATACTCAGTTCATTTCCGTACAAAAAGGTGTGGTCCTTTTCAACAGCTCAAGAAAAAAAAAAAATACAATGCCAGTGTAAACATATTTCATACTACATTCTGACAAACTGCTACACAGACCTGTTATATATGATGAAGGCAAAAGCATAGTTCCACCGAGCTTTACTCTTCCACTCTCATCTTCCAGAATCAAGTGATCATCTGGGTGCATAAAATTATGTGGCTTCACAAGTCGAGTCACAGATCTCTGCAAATTTCAAATCAAAGCTCTCAGTAATTGAATTCTATATTTCAACTTCAAGAAACAAAAGTGAAAGAAAACAATAGTAACAAAATCCATTTGTTAATAATCTTGATACCGTCTTGGAGTACTCATCAAGAATTGAAGGTTTGAGTTTCATATGCTTGTACAGGGTTCCAACAATAATGCATTCCTTGCCTTTTTCCAGTCCCAATATCTTACAAACTGGATAACGAAAATGTTAAATAATATCAGATTACTACCATAACATAACAAACTTTTGCCAATTCTTTGAAAAAGCACCTCTATCAATAAAAGATCAAATACTCCTAAATATGTGAAGAAACCATCAAGAAGCAGTCCAAGCACCAATTTAGCAATTAGCATAATTTCTTATCCAACTCATAATTGATAAATCTATATCAAAACGTTTTTCTCAAAATGCTAAACATCTTAAAGTTGAAAAAAAAAATACAACACATTCTATAACAAACCCACACGGCCCCAGTATACATAAACCCTAATTAACCTTTAAATACTTCAAATCAAGGTAACTTAAAAAATCCTTCACACCCAAACCGTGGTCAGCAAAACAACTAAAATAAATCCCCAAGTAAAGTATAAACACAAAATACCTAAATAACTCTCCAGAAGTAGCCAACTCAAACTCAAAACTTAGAGTACCAACAACGTGTTTAAACTGAAAAATGCTTGAATTAGCAACATTAATGCAACCAATTATGATAAAAAGAGGAAAAGAGAAACCAGTACCTGGCAAATGGGGTTTCAGGTTGGGAACAAGAGAATAAAGCAGAGTTCTCATCAAGTGTAGACGAGTGAAGTAGATTTGACTGTATTATTGACCAGCGTATGTCTCTTTTCGAATTTCAAATGTCTCGTCCTGTAATAATAAGCATGAATGTTGTTAATCAGATGTAAAAAAACAAATTGAGTGTAGAAACGAGAAAGAGAAGAAGATAAACGAGAAATCGTGGCTGCTTTGATTTGCAAGAGAGAGGAAAGAAATCGAAGCTTGAACAATCAGATGAGAATGGAGAATGGAGAATGGAGAATGGCTTGAACGAAGGAGAGGATGCTTTCTGATGAGTGATGAGGCTGCTTTCTGATTTTGGTAAATTTCGATAAAGGCAAGGACAAATTGGAAAGTTAGTAAAATTTCATTTAATATCACTGTAGCACGTTTTCTAAAAGCAGAAGCTGAAATCCAAAAGCATGTATTTATAACTTCTCAAAAACTCAGTTGGGAGAAGCTAAAAGTGACCAAAAGCACTTCCCCATGATTTTACCAAACATCATATCTTTGGTCCGGAATCACTTTTGGTCTCAAAAGCAGCTGGGGAAGCAATATCAAACTGGGCCTTAAACTCCCAAACACTCTAGTATAGATATATGGTAATTCTATGTTATTTTGTAAGCTGAGAGCCTTGTGTGCTTGAAGCTAGAGTGTAGAGAAAATATATTAGCATTGATTGTAATCGGGTTTGAGGTTTAAAGAGAGGGTATTGAGTGTGTAGTCGTACAAATTTACTACATAGTAAATTATTTCTCTTGTCGTCCTGACGGCCGTGGTTTTTCTCTATTCTTGGGTTTCTACATGTGATTGGATATATTTTCTTTTTCCATCTTAGTTTTCTACATAGACAATGTTTATGTTTGTTTGTGGTTATTGGGCAACATTTCCGCCTAGCGATCAATTGCTAACCGTCCTTGGGAAATTTAATACATCTTTGAATGTTGTTTCATAGTTGAGACCCATTGAATGTCTGAATCATATATGCTCTAATATCACACAACTCGACAATCTTTCAAGACTCGACTTATAAAGTTGTTCACATTTTAGTCAAGGACATTGTCTTGTTTACTTGAAATTGTTATTCTGCCTGAGTGGTTGCGCTTGATTTAGAATTTTCCATGCCATTGTCATTATTAGAGTGCCCCAACGGTTGGGGTTGAAACTTCAAAGAGTGCCAGGTTTATTAGGTGTTATATCCTTATATGCACAATATTTCACTTAAGAATCTTTTGGTTTAATTAAAAGTAAATTTAAGTAATTATATAAATTAATTTTAATAACTTTTTAAAAACTTTTTGAATTTTTTAAATTAATCAAAAATGATTTCATGCAAGCATCATTTACCTATGCAATCGTCATATACTTAGTTAGAAGAGACAATTTATATACAAGTCCATAGACCTCAGTGACCTCACTCATTAGAGATGTGAGATGAGACCGGGATGTGATAGGTAAAGCTGCTCGACTCTCTTGGAGACATGATCCAGCTATTTTCCCTAGACTTCTTCCTCAATGTGTGTGAGAATCAAGATGGCTCTCCTAGAAAAACCTTATGGAAGATTTTTTGAGATATTCTCTAGCTAAAAATGAGTCTCGTACTAACTCACTGGAATTCGATAGTGTATTGTCTCAAGGTGTTAAATCAGTCTGAAAAAAGAAAACTAGTTAAGGTGTGATCGCTAGGGACATAGCCAGAAATATTTTCTAGCAGGGGCGCTGGAAAATAATGAGTTATATCAATATGTATATATCTTAGAGATTATGTTTTTGTTTTTTTTTTTTTTTTTTTTTTTTTTAAAGCAATTAATAAAAAAAATGTTGTTTATTTTTCTGAAATATGAAATTATTTTTTTAATATATATTTTTTGAAATATTACAATAATTCAGGATTTTGGGAGAGGAGCAGACTCGAACCCACAACCTCATAGTGTATGTATTAGAGGCAAAATATTTTTTTTAGGACTAATTGCACAAACATACCCGGACATTTAGCGTAATTGCATGTATATGGAACTTTTAGTTGAAATTGCACAAACTATCCCTACCGTCAGTGACTTCCATCAACTTTAACAATTGACTTGAATTTATGTGTGAAGTGTCCAAAATACCCCCAAGTTAGCTGGTTTTTTAATTATTAGATATTAAAAAAATTGAAAGATATATTTATAAATAATAAAACAAAAAAAATACTAAAAATAATAATGCACAACACAACAAAAACGATAAAAGAAAGGATTTCTTTTCTTTTTTTTTTTTAATTCAATTTCAACAAAAATGGTGTAAGCAAAGCTCAATCTCAGAACCTCACAAAAACAACTCTCTTGTTGACAAAACCAAAACTTTATAGCGAAATTTTCGAAATTTAATTGAGAAAAACAAAAAAAGGTTGGAAATACGGTTTTCTCAGTCAGGAGCTGAATATCCTATTTGTATGAGTGGTATGCTGAGATAGAGAGAGAAAAAATGAATCACTGAGTAGTGTTTATGTGTTTGGTTTGTTTTTGTTTTAATTGTTTTTTCCTTTTTAACTTCCTCAACATGATTTCTTTTTAATAGTCAAGGGACTTGCAGTTCCGTTTTCATTCCATGCAAGAGATGAGAGTGTGAAATGATTTAATACGAGTGTTATCAAGGATTTGTCTAAAGATCTATTATTTAGGTCCCGTTTGATTTTTTGTCTGAAAACTGAATAGTGACTGAAAAAACTGAAAACTAAAAAATATGTTTGCTTTTTTCACTGAAAACTGAATATAAGTGATAAGTTGTTTGTTTTTTTAAGTTATAAATACCTGAAAATAAATACTTTTACATCTATGCCCTCCTAACTATTATTTTTTATATATTTACACATTTTAATATAGGAAAAATTGCACAAACATACCTTGACTTTAACACATACACAAGGCATAATCCAGTTTTACCAAAATTATAAAAAAATACCGTTGACTAACCGTTGATTAACACTAGACCATACTAAATGATAAAATACCCTTGACTAACCCTTTGACCAGTATAACTAATGGATGTCAGAATGTTAGGAGGGTAATAAAGTCATTTTATCTTAAAAATTAAAAATGGAAAAAATTTAGTTCAGTTGGTTTTTTTTTTTTAAATAATTTTTTTATCATTACCTTCGAGTCTTCAACATTAATCAAAGAAAAAAAAAAATCAAGGTTAATCTCCAATCATCAACATTTTTTTTTTTCTTCTCCAATCACCAACATCATCAGTTTAAAGAAAAAACGAAGGTTAATCTCAATCTCTCTCACTCTCACTCTCATGCACACACCACCACCAATCTAACATCTCTCTCTCTCTCTCTCTCTCTCTCTCTCAAGCACACACACTGGAGGGTTCGACCCATATCTGGAATTGAACCAGATCTCGGTTCGAACCAGATCTTGACCGTTACAAAGATAAATTGCCGAGACTTCACGGCGGCTGTGTTCGCGATGGATCTGGGTCCGGTTTGGGGTGGTGGGTGTTTCGGTGGTGTTTCGCTCATCATCTCATCAAAATCCCTCACTCTCTCTCTCCTAAATCTCTCACTATCTTACTCTCTCTCTCTTCTGAACGGTTCGCCATTCGCTGCTCCGTTCACCATTTGATGGGTTTGGATGTTTGGTTTCTGGGTTTGGGTATTGAGAGGTTTGATTTCGATTGGGGTTTTGTTTGGTGGATGTTCAGAAGAGAGGTGGCTTGATTGATGGGTTTGGATGTTTGTTTTCTGGTTTTGGGTGTTGGGTGTTGGGTGTTGGGAGGTGACTGGATTTCGATTTAGGGTTGTGACTCGATTTTGGAGGTGGAGGATGTGTTTGGGTGAGATCTGGATTTTTGGGGGTGGAGGATGTGTGTTTGGGTGACTGGATTTCGGTGAAGTTCGGTGGTGGTGCTGTGTAGAGATGAAGAAGATCAAAATAGTGATGATGATTGATTTTCAATTTTTTTTTTTTGGTCAATTTTAATCGATTAGATCTCCTCAATTGAGAGATCTGGTCTTATTTTTATTTTTCTTAAATTTTTATTAATATTAATTGATTTTCAATTATTTTTAATATTTATATAAACAATAATATTATAACAACTGATAAAACATAAGAGGAAGGTTAATTTTGTCTTTCAGTACTAGTCAACTATTAGTCAAGGTCATTTTATCATTTAGTATGATCAACTATTAGTCAAGTGTCTGTCAACGGTTAGTCAAGGGTATTTTTTTTGTAAATTTGACAAAACTGGATTATATCTTATGTATGTGTTAAAGTTAGGGTTGTTTGTGTAATTTTCCCTTTAATATATTGAGGGCAACTCTAACATTTAAATTAATTTTAAAATAAATTTATTTAGTTATTAATAATATTTCATACATTATTCCATTTGTTGAATTACATTGAAAATGAACATAATAATTGATGATGATACATTATAAACATTGGCCGGGGCAAATGTCAATGTCAATGTCATGCACTGCGTGACGAGTGACGACTGTGAGGTTTATATATAAAGTGAGATTTCAAACTTCAAACATTGACCGGAGCATATGTCAAAATATCATATTTGGTTTGATAGCATTAGAAATAGAATAAATTAGTGAGGAAAGTTTGGGAAGGAAAATCGTGCATTAAATTCAATGGGATAGGTGTTAAGTAAAAAGTGAAAATTTTTTACTTTTTAAAACAAGTGGTTTTAAAGGTCTATTAAGTGATTTTAGTACTTAAAAAATCAAACAAAATAATTTAATGGAACAAATTAAGTGATATTAAATATTAAGTGGAAAAATCAATTAAAGTTTTACCTTTTGTTAATATATTTTTAATATGTTTCATTATTTCATTTTTAAATTACTTATTCTATTATTTTAAAAAGTCATTTCATCTTTCCCAATGCATCAAAAATTAAAAACAAATTCATTTCAATCATTTCAAACAGACACAAAAGAATCGACCATTTTAACTGTAGGGGTAGTGTGTGCAATTTCAACCAAAAGTTGCATATGTGTCCGATATTGACACTAAATATCCATGGTGTTTGTGTAATTAGTCCTTTTTTTTTTAATTTTTTTTTATATTATAAGTTACAACTATTATAATAAAATTCTCGGGACTTACCAAGATGAAACAATACATAAGCGGTTCAGATAACTACTCCCATCAATCGAGAGAAAACTTTCTACACATGTTTGTAAATACACATGATGAGACTTGAACCCCTCACCACCACTGTGGAAGGGAGGTGCACTACCATCTCTACTAAGAGGTGATGTACAAGAAAGACAATACATGTGTTGTCCGGATAACTACGCCCACAAACCGAGAGAAAACTTCCCACACATGTTTATAAATACACATGATGAGACTCGAACCCCTCACCACCACTGTGGAAGGGAGGTGCACTACTATCTCTACTAAGAGGTGATGTACAAGAAAGACAAACCATTGAGTCAATTTCATCTTGCTAGTTAAATATAAATATATGTCTATGTTTGGTTGTCATGATTTAATTATATAAATGAACACATATTGACTATTTGAAAAAAAAAAATAACATATCAAAAGGCACGGTAGAATTTGAAGATTGGAAGAGAGAGAGAAAAAAAATTGAACAAGAGAATAATATTAGTTAAGATAAATTATATCTAGATTGTGTTATGTTTTATATCAGTTCGAACTGATAATAAAAAGATCATTAATTCTCTCATCAAATATTTAAAGTATATTGTTCTTTAATTAGTTTTAATAACAGATTTATTATATTAAAGGGTGCCCATATTGGCACTCATCAAACTTATTAGTACATCCATATTTTATTAAAAATTTTAATTATAAAAATATCCCAATAGAAATTTACTAATAAGGATAAATTACTTTAATTAAAAATAAAGCAAATACTATATATACTCATTAATTATACTTAAATTTTCAATTATATTTCTTTATTAAAATAAAAATAAAAAACTTACCTTTTCCACACAAAAAAAAAAAAAAAAAAAAAATCTTATGATAAACTTTAATTTTATTTCAAGTTTCAAATTTTCTCATTGTCACATGATTATCATATTATTTTTATCTTTCTTTGATGTATAGTTATAAACTCTATCAATAAACAAAATATATATATATTTTTAATGATGGTTATAGATATCAACAGGTTTTTTTTTTTAATAATTTTTTAAGATAGCTTTATAAATAAGAGAATTCCATATTGAAAATCGGTTGACCTCATATATGGTTCCACATATTCCCTTTTATATAACTCCTACATTAGAGATATTTCCAAAATTAAATTGGACTATCATTAAAAGATGATTTAATTCCAAAATAATAAAAAAATTTTAATAAATTGGGTGTGATAATAATTTAAGATTGTTTATAAATAATATGTATTCAAATGAATATATTTATTTCAATGGATGTACTATTGGTATTAGGATGAGTGTTTATAGTAATATTTATTTTTTAAATTTTAGACATTGGTATACTTATAAAAATGAGTGTACTACCAAGTTTTATAAGTGTCAATATCCATACCCAATACTAAAATGAACGAGAGTATGAAATTTTGTCAAAACAAAATATATCTCATTCAGTTGAGGGCAAGAAATTCGACATTGCACCCAACAATTATTAGAGGGGTCACGAAGCCCCTTTGTCCTTTGATGATGGTATAGGGCTTCTCCTTAGATGCTAGGAACGTTGGGACTAAGGACATTAGGTATTTAGGTCTCCAAAGGCTAGGAGCAGATTCAGCTCACCTCTGCTCATCAGAGAGTAATGACTCCAGGTGATGATTAGGTCCACGGTCCACCTTCGCACTTACCCTAAGTAGGGGACGAGGCGGATCCTACATCTGCACGCACCTTCTGCAATTAGCTCTAGTTCTATTACCCAACCAAGATTTTATTCCTTAAAGTTTTATCTGTTAGAAATTTTTATCAGATTCAGATTTAGCACTCTTCATGGAAAACCAATTCTACTGAGATGAATTGTCTGGTAATAAATTTAGTCTAGATCATGCACACCATGTTGTAACTCGATTATTAAATACCCTGTTCAATGTTGAGTAGATTTGAACATAAAAACTAATTTAATCAAATATCCTGTGTTCCACAGGAGATGATGCTGATTAATCGTCTTCCAGAGGCTTATATACTTTACACTCAAGAATGCAGTAGTGAATAATACTGCGGTCCTCAGCATAAGCATGTTCACCTAGTTCAGTTAAATATCATGCAAACTCAGCAAAGATCAAAAGTGAGTGTTGTGGTCAAAATTCAGAATTCTCATCGATTAAAGACTCAATAAATTGTGAGTTTTAACGTTTACGAACCAGAATTCTCATCGATTCGGCATTTCGTTCTTCAGCAAGCATAATTCTAAATAAGTCCACTCCCGTATGGAAGCAAATACAGACAACCCATCAGCCCAAACAAATTGCCACCACATGGAATGCTGCTCCATCATTCCTGCAAAGCTAAAATTCCAACATACACAGTTTAGTTCCATACACTTTCAAAATCAATCAAATAAGTAAACAATTTAATTCTGAGACTCACATTAGCCCTGGATCTATGTGGAGATGGACTTCGTGAAACAGATGGCTGACCACGCGGGGAAACACTTTTCAGAGCAGGAGAGTTTTCATTATGGTTGCATCTGTCAGGACTTTCACCCCTATTTGGAGTCCTATGTGGTGATTGGCTCCTCTTAGAACTGGGGAGGCACTTCAACATATATCCAATTTGCATCGATTAGTGAATTACAACTATAATTTAATGATTAGGAATGCCACACACAAGAAACACTTATACCTTCCACGGGATCGCCTCCGACTATGCCGCTCTTCATCATATCTGTCCCTCCCACGGTACTTGTGACGGTCAGGACTGGCACTACGACTCATGCTTCGGTGATGATGATCTCTTTCTTTCCCACGATATTTGTCACGATCATAATTTACAAAAATATGTATGGCCATAATCACGAAATATTTCTTGTATTGCTATTTAAAGGTTTAAGGATGTGAGTAGGTAGTAGGGTAATTCCTTACAAAGTTAGCCCATAATATTAAAGGAAAAAATATTTCTCATGACCATTATGATGACTGAATCTGAGCATGAGACAACACACATCCATATATCGAAAGACAAAAGATAAATGAAAAAGGGACATGCTTGCTCTACACTTCAAATTATATGCCATCTCATTTGATATCAGTTAGCCACAACTTATGGATTTCTTGTCATTTCTCTGGCTAAACTTAGAAGTCAGAAACACTGAATGTATAAACACAGTTGAACCACTTGTATGCAAGAAATGGATCCTACAATGGACTGGAAACAGCATGCTTTTTCAAATTTATATCTATACTCATACACCAAAGAAAGCAGAAAAAACATAACGAAATCACGATTTACGTTTAGTATATATTTAACAACAATATTAATTAGTTATCTATTTAATATGATAAGAAATTATTAAGTGCAGCCATGGTATTTGTTAGTGATAATACACAGAGCAGAACTCAGGTTAGTGTACCCAGAAGCTCAATTTAGAATACTGGTACTGCTGGCATTCAACTTGATGTAGCAGGGTCGTTTTGGTGCTGTCTCTTATTTTCCTCAAGTGGTATTAGAGATTACGTGTATTTTATTTTGTCTGTAGTGTTGTTTTTTTTTTAATTCTATCAGACTAGCCTTAAAAGGCAAGGGAGGGGCTGCTATTTTGGCAGCTTGTGATAGCCATTCAATTGTGATTTTGAACTCTCTGGAATATAGTGAAATTCCTCTAGGTATTATCAATTGTTCTAGTTGAGCCCAGGTTGTTTTCCGATCATTTTAGACTTTTTTTTACATCATTTGGTTTTTCCCTTGTTCTGCAATGACCGGAATTGATGGAGAGGCTAGCCGAACTTGAGACGGTGATCGAAGTTCGAAGGCTCTTTAGGGCGCGATTACCAAGCTCGAGCAGAAACATGACAAGTTCATCGTTGCAAGGGCGAGGTAAAGGCACGGCAGTGGAACAACTGACAGATCGAGAGATGCCTCGATTTCCAATGGCGAGGAGGTGAAAATGGATTTGAGTTTTCTGAACCGAAAATGGATTTCCTCGATTTCTAATGGTTGAACCCCTCAAGCTCAATTTAGAATACTGGTACTGTATTCTAAATGTGTAAAAAGGTCTCTATAACCGATTGTTGTTCTGTCAAGCTTTTTCACAAAGAGTATACAGTTTTCATCAAATACTTTACTCTAAATATGTTTTCAGTATTGAAGCTTGTAATTTTATTAAATATGTTTGTGATGTGATAAGTTCAATTATACAAAGAAATGCTTTTTATTTCATAAGCACTTGAAAACTATAAACAACGTACATGAAAATGTAAATACTTTGAAGAGTAATAATTAATACTTCAACATAGCTTTTCAGCTAACAATATTTCCTTCCAAGACATGATGGCCTTTTACACAACTATTTCTCATTGTGTGGATTTGCTGTTGATCAGACTGATAACAGCGTAGCAATCATGTTCATGCTCGGCCTAGACTGTGGATTCGCATGTAAGCAAGTAATCGCAATGTTTAGCATTTGTATCACTTCATCTTGAACTTCAGGTGGTGGAATTGGAAGGCGTTGGTCCAAAACATCTTTCAACACCATGTTCTCCCTAGTTAATGGAGATGACAGAGAGGGAATGAGATCACCTGGATGCTTTCCTTTTATCACTTCCAATGCCAATACTCCAAAGCTATACACATCACATTTTTCCGTTACCTTCATCGTGTATGCAAGCTCTGGAAGAAAAAGAAAATTGTGATCTTTAGGCATAATGTGATATTTAGTCTAAAATTGTGTTAGAGAAAAGAAAAGAAAAGAAAAGAAAAAAGACATCTCAAACTAAAAGAATATTGATCTTAGAGTACCTGGTGCAATATACCCATAAGTACCAGCAACTTCAGTCCAATTGGAAGAGTCTAGCTTCATCAGCTTGGCAGTGCCAAAATCTGAAACATGAGCATGATTGTCTCGATCCAGAAAAATATTTTTGCTTGATATATCTCGATGAACGATTGGTGGCGAGCAATCGTAGTGCATGTAAGATAAAGCATGAGCCACGCTTTTAATGATATTCAGTCTCTTACTCCAATCCAATTCTGTAGCTTTTTCATCTTCATTCAGGATTGTGGCCAAGCTACCCTTTTCAAGATACTCATACACCAGAAATGAATGTTGTGCATTTGAACAGAAACCATACAATTTCACAATGCTTCGATGTCGGATTTCTGTCAATGCCTTTATCTCATTCAGAAACTCTTTCCTGAAATTCCTTTCACCATTAGGAAGAGAATGGAGTTTCTTCACAGCTACTATGCTTGCCGATGGTAGCTTAGTCTTGTAGACTCTTCCATATCCTCCCTTTCCGATGCAATACTTATCATCAAAATTGTCGGTTGCTTTTATGATGTCTGAATACAAAATGTTTCCATCCAAATCCGATATGGAGATCAACTCTTCACTGTTTTCTGTTGAAGCATCTCTCTTTCTTTTCTGTAAAACGAAGTAAATTCCAATGGACGCTAACAAAAGTAGCAGAGCTCCCAAAAGAGGGAATGTGATCGAAAACACCAGTTTATTCCTCGACATGTGTTCATACCTGGTAAAAGGGGGATTGCATGGTCTAAGTCCTCGAACATTGCCACACAAATCCTTGTTCCCTTCTAATGCTTCTATTGGAGCATCTTGAAATGCTTTGTTGTCTGGGATAGGACCCTGCAAATTGTTGTAGGATATATCGACATCCGACAAGCTCTTCATTCCATTAAAGCTCTTTGGAATGACACCGGAAAGACAATTGTGGGAGACATTCAGCAGCATCAAGCTATCCATATTGCTGATTTGTGATGGTATCTCCCCTCTAAGAAGGTTATGACTTAAATCCAACTGGGACAGCTGATCCAAATTCCCCAACTGAGCTGGAATTTCTTCGCTGAATTTGTTGTTGCTCAAATTCAAATAGTGCAGCTTCATGAAGTTCCCTAAAGATTCCGGAATTGATTCACTCAAATTGTTTCTGGACAGGTTCAAAACCTCTAGATTAGTCAGTGCCCCAATTTCTGGAGGTATACCACCAAAAAGTTGGTTGTCACCCAACAACAACTTAATAATAGAAGTCAACTTTTCCAGTTCCTTGGGAATTTCTCCAACTAAATTGTTGGAAGAAAGATCCAGTGCTTGTAGCTGAGTTCCAATTCCAATCTCAGGTGGTATTCTTCCCGAGATATTATTCCCTGCAATATTCAAGTAAACTAATTTTGGACACCTACCCCAGGTAGATGAAATTTCACCATGGAACTTGTTATAGCTTAGATCTATAAAATTAAGGTTTGGATAGACACCAAAGCGTTGAGTTATATTCCCAGTGAGTTGGTTTCCATTCAGGCGGAATCTGACCAAGCTTCTGCACTTTTTCAAGCTTCTTGGTATTGAACCTATGAGATGGTTGCTATTTACCGTGAAGTTTTGAAGTGACCCACCTCGGCAAAGGTTTTGGGGCAGGTAACCAGTAAACTGGTTCTCATCTAGTTCCATATGTTTCACTTTCGTAAGATTTCCTAATTCTGGAGGAATAGAACCAGAAAGTTTGTTTTTGCGGAGATAGAGAAATTCTAAATCTACAAAATTACCAAAGGAAGCAGGGACTGAACCACTCAGTTGATTATCACTCAGCTCTAGATCAGTAAGAGATATCAAATTCCCTAACTCATTAGGAATGGGGCCTGAAAGTTGGTTTTGATAGAGATGTAGAAGAGTGAGGCTTCTCAGACCACCTAGCGATGCTGGAATCGGACCAGAAAGATTATTTTCAGAAAAGCTTAGACTGCTAAGAGACTTCAAATTTCCTATTTCAAGGGGAATTGGACCAGAAAGGTTATTGTGGAATGCGAATAACGTAGTGAGTTTTTTCAAGTTTCCAAAAGTGGAAGGAATAGGGCCGGTGAAAGTGTTGGTATCAATGTATAGTTCAAGCAAATTGTTTAGATTTCCTAATTCCGGAGGAATGAAACCTGAAAGGGAATTATTGTAGAGATACAAATAAGCCAGGTTACTGAGCTTACCAAGAGAAGCAGGAATTTGACCATGTAAACGGTTGTTATACAAGGCAAGGTCTTGTAGATATCTCAAACGACCTATGTCATTTGGAATCGAGCCATTTAGCTGATTTTGAACAAGGTGCAAGACCTGAAGATTTGTAAGGTGACAAATTTCTGGTGGGATTTCTCCAGAGAACTGATTACTAGATAGATCGAGGTAAGTGAGTTTGGAAAGGTTTGCAATTTGAGATGGGATGTTACCGGAGAGTGAATTCATAGCAAGATCAATTTTTGCAAGATTAGGAAATGATGAGAATGAAAACTCATGAAGCGTACCATTTAAATCGAAACCGGTCATGTTTATTTTGACGACGCTTCCAGCAGAGTTGCATGAAATTCCAAACCAAGTGCATGGGCTTGTGCTTGGTTTGGAATTGGTGGCATTGTCAGAAAGCAGAGTCCACGAAGGTAGCTGAGACTGTGTTTGGTTCGTAAAGCTGGCTTTCCATTTGAGAAGAGCGTTTGCCTCATCAGTTGATGCAGAAGCAACACTTGGTAGAAAAGCAAATATGTTAAAAAACAGGACAAAGAAAACAGGGGAGGGTAGGTTTTTCAAGTTTATTTTTTTTGCCATTGCTCTCGGTTTTGTATATTGCAATGATAATTCATAAAAGTTTATATGCACATATATAACCAGCATCCTGGTGGTATTATAGAAATTTATGCAAGAACGAAGACCTGGGTCAAGTCCTCCACCACTGTTTTATTTGTGAAGACTTTGAGAGTTTGCTCTACGCTTTGGTTGGGGTCAATGACTCAAGGTCTCTCTTTTTTTCTTTATAACAAAGACACTTGGGTCCATTACAATTAAAACACCTAATAAGAAGTCAAAAGATTATTTGGAAAAAATGTATTTCGGTGGGCCTTTTGATCAATTATTTTGGAATACGAGTGAGAACTCAGGTTTGTGCTCTGAATAATTTTCCGAGGAGAGGTGAGAAATTCTCTTCCTTTATTCAAACAGCATTTAATGATAGTTGCCCACCACTAATACTGTTTATCTACCACTTTGATAAGAAAAACCAAGAAAAAAATCACTACATGAACTTTTGGTTCAATGAGTTGTGCTTACCCTTCAAATATCTTTCTCCTTCATTCTTTCAGGTTCATTAGGTGAAGTAATTTGAAAATGCTTGAAGGATAAAGAAGTAATTTGGATACAACAAAAGTTACAAAATGTGTAAAACAAAATCTTAAGGCTGTATTTTCAAAAAAATAAAAAACAAAAATCTTAAGGCTGTAAAATAAAAATAAAATATATCAAATGACACACTTGCCCTTATTTTAAGTAACTTTTAATGCGTTTTTCAGTTGATAATTTCTCATTACAATCTAAATTTATCTTTTCACACTTCTTTTCTAAATACACTTCATTTTAAAAAGTTAAATTTAAAAAAAAATTCTAAAAACCTTCATTTTATTTCAAAATTACCATTTTTACTTTATAAAAGCCTAATTTTTATAAATAAAAAAAAAATCATTTTGTTTTAAGAAATATACATGATGAATGATTTAAATGATCAAGGCTTGAACGTAGAAAATGCCACGACAGAGTTGTGTTGACCGAATCTGAATGAATTTAAGATAGTAACATTCACTTCATACGGCTGCTTTTTGTTGGCAACAGTATCAAACTCAATAGAAGGGTCTAGGTTAAACTGATTAATGCTTGGATGCAGCCATAATGTGTTTATGGCCTTGACAGTGGCAATGGCTTCCAACCGTTCCAAGGTAGTGCCTTATCGTAAACTTGGTGGCATTGCTTTCAATGCATGAAGACACTCCAAGTAAATCTGCTATTGGGTCAATCATATAAAACTTTAATGATAATGAAAACAAAATGTTTTAGGGATTTTATAATAGCTCATTCTTGAGTATAATATGACACCATACAATTTTAAAAAATAGTATATGATCACATATGATTATATGTGATCATAAATATATATATATAATGTTATCGCATATGAATTACACGTGATCACACAATTAAATTATTGTGATCGCATGTTAGAACATACAATCAAATATTAGCTGATATGATTATACCAAAGAAGACATGATCACAATTAAAAAAATTTCGTTGCATCATGAACGTTGCACCCAAGGGCAGCCCTTTTATAATATAAAATATAAAAGTTTAGTAAAAAAAAAATTTATAGTGTATTTAGAAATTCTTTAACTTTTTAGTAATTTAAATTAGGATAAATTTATCATCTAATTTAAAAAGTTAAAATAGAATGTAAAAGGATATTTAATAGATTGTCAATAGCATATCTCTTTAGCATTCTGTGAGGTTATAAAGATAACGATGCACTTGCCCTTATTTTAAATAACTTTTTATGCCTTTTTTTTTTTTCTTTTTTGTGCGCATTTTGTAAGGTTATAAAGATAATTTTACTTTTAAAACAAATAAGAAATTCTCACACTATTTATGGCTCCCATTCCCATTTTTATATATTTTCAATTAAAATCAATATTAAGGACTTGAAGACTTTGTATCCATCTCATACTCTCTACTACGTGAAATCTTTGTATATATCTCACAATGTTATATTTGTTATTTTCTCTTTAAGTTGTTATTATCCTTTCAGCTATCGTATAGAATTAGAATACCAATACTACAACACACGACCTGTGTGTATACATATGGAAATCAATTTAGTCAAAAGAAGCATTATTCTCTATATGGTATCAGAGTTTTTATAAACTCAAACGAGTTCCTCAATCAACCATGACCAACAATACCTCTCCCTCTTCTTCAAACCAATCCGTAACAGTTGTTTCATTGTCTTCTTCATCTCATGAAATCAACTCTACTGCAAAAACAATTATCTCTATCAACATTGATGCCCAAACTCCTCTGAAGTTAACAGCCACTAACTACTAATCATGGAGGCTACAGTTCCACACTCTTCTCATCGGATTCGACCTCATGGGCTTCGTGTATGGCCGGAATCCATGCCCATCAGCTACCGTAATGGTAGGAGAAGTTGCTACACCAAATCTTGCTCATCACATCTGGACCGGACAAGACCAATTGTTATTAAATGCAATTCTTGGATCTATTTCCCCTTCAATCATTCCATCCATCGCTTCCGCTCAAACTTCTTGTTATGCATGGACTTCCCTCGCCAACATCTATGCGAAGCCTTCCAGAAGCCATATCATGCATCTCAAAGGGGTCCTTACTAATGTCATGATAGGAACACGAAACATTACAGAGTACATGCAACATATCAAGAGTGTTGCCGATGAGTTAGCCATGTTTGATGCTTCAGAGAACTCTGAAGACCTGACTGTGAAAATCCTGAATAGACTAGGTGAAGAGTTCAAGGATATCTCTTCCGCTGTTCGAGCCCGTGAAACTACAATATCCTTTGAAGAACTTCATGAGAAACCGATCAACTATGAGGCGATCCTGAAACAATATGTTACTAAGAATCAATAGTTCCCCATCACAGCTAACTACGCCAACAAACCTCCCTCTGGAAATCAGTACAACAGCCACACACGGTCCAATCGATCCTCAAATCAAACCAGCAGTAGCAATACCACCAGGTCAGCGGAAACTCAAACTAGCGGCGACAATACAACCAGGTCAGCCGAAACTCATTATCAGAACCATAATTTCTGGCAGTCTCAACACAAGCCTCGGGCCTATCGCGACTTTTGCCAACTCTGTGGAGAACAAGGTCACACAGCCAAGCATTGTTACATGTTTACAATGAGCACGTGAACAATCAAACTCAACCAAATCAACCTCCCCGTCACTGGCAGCCACGTGCTAACTTTGCGGCACTAACCTCGGCCTCCTCTCTTAACTGGCTGCTTGACTCAAGGGCCTCACAACATGTCAACACCGACCACAACAACCTCTCACTTCATTCTCTGTATGGTGGTTTCGATGACATTATGATTGGTGACGGCTCGGGCCTCTAAATTACACACATTGGTTCCCTTCGTCTACCCTCTAAATCCTCACAATTTTTGCTATCTAATGTATTTTGTGTTCCAGATATGAAACAGAATTTAATCTCTGTATCTCAATTTTGTATCACTAACCAAGTATCTATTGAATTTTTACCTTGCTCTTTCTCCGTGAAGGATCTTCGAACGGGGGTGCAGCTTCTGCAAGGACGGACTAGGAATGGTGTCTACGAATGGTTGACTAATGCTCAACCAAAACTCTCATCGATTTTTGCTTTCTTTAGTGTTAAAGCCTCTATCCCTAATTGGCACCATCGTCTAGGTCACCTATCATCCAAAGTCGTCTCAAGTGTTACCTGTTTTATCACTTACCAAGTCTAGTGTCCCATGTAATGCACGTAAATGTAATAAAACTCATAAATTATCTTTTGCGGTTTCAACTGTTTCCAGTTCAAAACCGCTAGAGTCTTAAAAATCACATCCACACAATGTATGAATTCATTAAGAATTGCGAAACACACATATGAACCCTATATGCTAGCCTAGTATATCTCTCACTTTCTAATCATATATAGTGGTTATTTCATTGGGCATGTAATTCGCAACCGCATGGACCATACTACAGCCAATAATTCATTCACAATGGCTAACCAAATACGAGATGGCAACCAAGTAAAAGCATTAAGAATACGAGATATTCATACAAACGTATGTTATATGTTCTTGTCCCCTTAATTAATCTCTAATCTCTCTCAATGTCTTAGTGATTACATCCTTGCATAAATGCTTTGATTCATTAAGGACTGTGTGACACACACACGAGCTCTACACGTCAGCCTAGTGATCTTTCAACTTACTGGTCAAATGTAGAGGATATCACGCTAAGCATGTAAATGTGAACCACGTTATATATAACACACAACCTAAATTTCATCCACAAGGTGGCTAGCCGAGTGAAAGCATTAAGCAATGAAATACCCATGTAACTACACGAGCACAAGAGGAATTCAGTTTGTCTTTGCTCTAGATATGGATTCGGTTTTATCAATCTCCCTATGATGGCTAGACATGGGAAACAAGCTTACCTTGGTTGTTAAACATTAAGGACATTCAATCTAGGTTAAGGGTTCATCCTCTTGATTTGGGAACTATCCCTAAATCAATTTATTACTCAATCTTGCCAATGATGGATAATTATGTCTTTAAAAGACCCATTAAGCACAAGGATTTGAACCACGGCCAATTTAGCAACTAAATGCTTGAACTGAAACCTTTTCCACTCTTTGGAGCTAAATCTCTAACACTCCAATTACTTTAAACATGGCATTTTAGTCATCCATCAATCAATCAACAATTATGAGATGTTAAATTACACTACTCCTACATTAAATTACTCTACTCCTAATCCCAATCATGGACACATATCAATTTCGGACCTCTACATACATGGATATTGCAATTAGAGCTTAAAACATGTAATTAGCAAAGAGTAAAACAAAACCCACATGAATTTAAGAACAAACAACATATATAACACAAGTGTAGGGTTTACAATATTCCCCAAATCGGGTTACACATCAAAGAAGCAATAAATAATAAGAAATTAGTAAAAAGGAGACAACTTTTGAAGACAAACACTCTAAAGAAGCTCCTAGCTTTCTTAGCTTGGATTTGGTCCAAAAAACACTCATTTTTCCTTGCAAACTGCCCTAAGATGGATGGAAGAGGTGTGAAAATGGTGGTGGAGGTGTGTGGTGAGCTCCCATGGAGGAAGAACCTCCATGGGAGCTTGGATCTCTCATTTATTTGGTGGAGAAGGTGAAGAAGATGAAGAAAATGGAAGAAATGTGATGTGGGTGGAAGAGAGAGAGAGAGGGAGAGAATGGATTATGTCAAAACTGAAGATAAAAGGGGATATTTATAGTAGAGAGAAGGCTTAGGGCAGAAATGAGGGTGAAAGGACAAGAATGCCCTTCATAAGTGGCTGATTTTGGGTGTCTCACGGATAAGTTTCCAACAACGCGCACCGTTATGGAAATGGACATATATTTCTCCTCAAACATCATAATTGCTTTCTTAAAGAACCGTTGGAAAGAAGACTTCTGGATTTTTCCAACTATAGGTAGCACAAAACCTAGTTCGATCGGACGAGAGAGATATGGCCCCCGAAAGTTGAGTATTCTGTAGGAAGTTTTCGATTTTAGCTCCACTGAATTATGCGCCCTATTATGCGGCCATAGGCCGCATAATTGTAAAAAAATGAAGCTCTGCCAAGAATTCGGCGGCCCCTAACTGCGGAATAGGGGCGCCGAATCCAAGTTTCAAAAATTACACTTTTGGCCCAAAATTCCACATTTTTGCACTTTAGTCCCTAAGCTGAAAAATAACCTGAAACACTTATTTAAACATATTAAATACCCGGTTTTACCCGGGAAACAAGCATAAAAGATGAAAATGAGGGGCTACACAACATGTAGAAATAAGAGTTATCAGGCCATGCAACTCATTATAAAAGAAGTCCACAGATGACAAACTATGCATATCTTTAAATTTTCTTGGAATTAAACCAGAGTGGTTATTTTGTGACGGATTCAACATCTCCAAGCTCTTCAAATTGTAGATTTCAAATGGTATCTCCTCGGCCTCTAAGCAAGTTATGACTCAAATCTAGCTCGGATAGTTGATCTTCTCCAACAAAATTGGGATTTCTAGACTCAACCGATTGCATCTTAAATTCAAGTATTGCAATTTCGAAATGTTGTCTAGATTTTCAGGAATTGAGTTGCTCAATCTATTTGCAAACAAGTCTAGGTACTCAAACTCGATGAGAAAGCCAAGCTCTCTAAGTACTGAACCACAAAGTTTTATTCCCATTCAAAATCAGCCTGTTCAAAGAAGTTAACCGTCCGATTTCTTTCGGAATCTCCCCAACTAAATGATTGAAAGAAAGGTCAATGCCTCCTATTTTAGCTGAGTTTCCGATCTCAGGAGATATGGTTCCACTAATATCATTCCCAATAATTCTTAGATCGCGTAATTGTGTGAACTTTCCCAAATTTGATGTGATTTGGCCATAAAATTTGTTATGGCTGATATCTATGAAATTCAACATTGGATAGATACCAAAATCTTCAAAAATGTTCTCGGTGAATTGGTTTCCATTCAAACGAACCCTAAACAAGCTTGTAAAATTTTTCAAGCTTGTAAGGATTGGACCAGAAAAATGGTTGTCAGATATCGTCAAGTATAGGAGTGATCCGCTTTGGCAAATATCATAGGGTAAATAGCCAATGAAATTGTTTTCGTCAAGATAGAGATCAATCAACTTCGTGAAATTTTCAAATATTTGAGGAAATGAGCCAAAAAGATGGTTTGAACTGAGGGACAAAAACTGCAATTTACTCAATCTACCAAGTGAAGAAGGCACAGAACCTTTGAGTTGATTATTTTGCAAACCTAGATTAGAAAGAGATGTCAAGTTTCCAATTGAAGGGGGAATAGAACTAGTAAATTGGTTATAACTCAACGCCAGTTCGGTAAAAGACATCAACTTTCCTATTTCCTTAGGAATTGAGCCATAAAGATTGTTACGGAACAGGTACAAAATGCTTAAGTTGCTCAAACTACCAATTGAAGAAGGAATAGAACTAGTAAGTCAATTGCCATTCAACTCTAGATCGGTAAGAGACATCAACTTTCCTATTTCCTCAGGAATTGAGCCAGAAAAATTACTATTATCGAGGTACAAAATGCTTAAATTGCTCAAACTACCAATTGAAGAAGGAATAGAACCAATAAATTGGTTATAACTCAACTCTAGATCGATAAGAGACATCAACTTTCTTATTTCCTTAGGAATTAAGCCAGAAAGATTATTATTATCGAGATACAAATTACTTAAATTGCTCAAACTACCAATTGAATCAGGAATAGAACCAGTAAATTGGTTGTAACTCAACCCTAGATCGTTAAGAGACATCAACTTTCCTACTTCCTTAGGAATCGGGCCAGAAAGATTGTTACTATAGAGGTATAAAATGCTTAAGTTGCTCAAACTACCAATTGAAGGGGGAATAGAACCATTGAGTTGATTTTCACTCAAACCTAGACTGTTAAGAGAATGTCGTTGGCCAATTTCTGGTGGTATGTTCCCAAAAACTTGTTAGTTGACAAATCAAGATAATTGACTTTGGAGAGGTTACTGGTTTGAGGAGGAATGATACCAAAGAGTTCATTTGTGCTAAGATCAAGATAAAAAAGCTGAGGAAACAATGAGAAAGAGAATTCATCAAGCGTACCTCTTAAACTTAAACTAGTTAGGTTAACACCAATGACGCTTCCAGCATGGTTGCAAGAAATTCCGGACCACAGACACATGCTTGCTTTAGTTTTGTGGTGGACAGAATTATTGGTGGAATTAAAAGGATTAAGGGTCCAGGAAGGCAAGAAAGAAGTGTTGTGATTTTGAAGGGAGGTTTTCCATTTGAGAAGAAGAAGCAACATTAAGCGAAAAATGTATTTTAACAAACAGGGCCAAGGAAACAAGTGAGAATACCGTGCTCAAGCTTAGCAATCCCATTTTGAAAGTTTTTTGAGTAGTGCTGAAAATAATTTAGATCTGAATATATAGGGTCAGGGTCAGGATCTGAATATATAATCTTTCAAGACTCGACGTAAAAAGTTATCAAGAGTTCCCCTACCATCAAGGTTAGAATTTTCCCTGCCATTATCACTTATCAGTATCAAGAGTTCCCCAACCATCAGGGTTGAAACTTCAAAGAAGCAGACTAGTTGCACTCTTCAGACATCAGGGCTTGCAACATCAAAATAATTCTTAAGATTACATAAACTTAACCTAATGAAATAGAAAAATGGATTGCATCTCTTCATCAAAATATACAATAATATAGTGAATTAAATCTCTATTGGACTGAAATCCAATCATTTTAAGAAGACGAGTTAGCTATGTTATGTACATTTTAAAACTCAACAGTCTTCAGTCTTCAGGGAAAACCAATTTTAAAACTCAAGTCTCCGACATCCTTGTGCCCTTCCTGAGATAAATTGTTCGGTGATAAATTTAGTCCAGGTCATACGCACCATGCTGTAACTAGCTCCACAGGAGATCAAAAGAGTGTTACGGTCGAAAGTCAGAATTCAATAAGATGATTAATCGTCTTCCAGTCCAGAGGCTTGTATATATAACATTCAATAATGCAGTTAAAAAAAAACATTTTTTTTTTCTTTTTTGAAATAAGTTAAAATGCATTTAGATCCGGTAACAACCATTCAAACTAACCCCAAGGGGTGGCTGGTCACTGGACTCACTGGGGCAAACTGTAAACTCGGACGTCTTAGGTTCGATCCCTGGCAGTCACGTTTCTCTTGAGGTCACTGGAGATTTACCCAATTGTTATTCTGCCTGAGTGGCTGTGAATTTACCCTGCCATTGTCGGTCTCAACAGTTCCCCAACGATCGGGGTTGAAACTTCAAAGAGGCAGACTTGTTTAAATAATAAATTTTTTTGTTTAAGTATTTAAATTTAAAGACCATTTTAAATCTCTCATCAAATATTTAGAGGAAATTGTTCTTTAATTGGTTTTAATATCAGATTTATTAAATACTAAAATCAACCAGATTTTGAAATTTTGTCAAAACAAAATATATCTCATTTAGTTGACAGCGAGAAATTCGACATCGTACCAACAAATATCAGAGGGGTCTCGACTCTCGAAGCCCCTTTGATGATGGTATAGGGCTTCTCCTTAGATACTAGGAAAGTTGGGACTAAGGACATTAGGTATTTAGGTCTCCAAAGGTTAGGAGCAGATTCAGCTTCAGCTCACCTCTGCTCGTCAGCCGCCTGGTGCGAAATGAGTAGGGGACGATGTGGATCCTACATCTGCATATACCTGCAATTAGCTCTAGTTCTATTACCCAACCAAGATTTTATTCCTTAAAGTTTTATCTGTTAGGAATTTTAATCGGATTCAGATTCAGTACTCTTCATGGAAAACCAATTCTAAAACTCCAGTCACCGACATCCTCGTGCCCTTTCTGAGATGAATTGTCTGGTAATAAATTTAGTCTAGATCATGCACACCATGTTGTAACTCAATTATTAAATACCCTTTTCAATGTTGAGTAGAATTTAACATAAAACTAATTTAATCAAATATCCTAGTTCCACAGGAGATGATGCCGATTAATCGTCTTCCAGAGGCTTATATACTTTACACTCAAGAATGCAGTAGTGAATAATACTGCGGTCCTCAACATAAGCATGTTCACCTAGTTCAGTTAAATACCATGCAAACTCAGCAAAGATCAAAAGTGAGTGTTGTGGTCAAAATTCAGAATTCTCATCGATTAAAGACTCAATAAATTGTGAGTTTTAACGTTTACGAACCAGGACACTATAGACATCAACTAACATGGATAATCTGAGATTGATCATCTCCAAGTTAACACAGCATCAAGTGCAAGGTCATCATTTTGCAACCAACCATACAAACACAGCAATTAAGATCCCCTACATCATCCATCAACAGAAATATCACATTAAACAAAATATAGCACAATCTAGATATAATGTTAATCGGTAAAAGAAAATAGTAGAGATCATGAAAAGCAGAAAAATCAAACCATGTAAGAAATAAAAGGAAAACTAAAACTAAAACAAACAATAAAAAAGAACCGGAAGAAAACCCTTAAATAGGAAGGAAATTTCAAGTAACATCATGAAAACCGTTAAGAACACTGCTCGGATAGCACCAGCCTACAGAAACAAATAACATCAAACCTATTAAAGAAGGCACTAAATTCAACAAAGAAATGGGACGCCTTCAAGCAATGTCAGCACTCAGCAGTGATCAAATGTAGCATCCGGTATGTTGTTCTCAATAAGCATAATTTTGCCTTCAAAATGCCAATGATCACATCTAGCATTCAGCATTACATTCACAACAAGAAGAATTTTACCTTGAAAGATGTCCACAGTGATCAAATCTAGCATTCGGCATTTCGTTCTTCAGCAAGCATAATTCTAAATAAGTCCACTCCCATATGGAAGCAAATACAGACAACCCATCAGTCCAAACAAATTGCCACCACATGGAATGCTGCTTCATCATTCCTGCAAAGCAAAAATGCCAACATACACAGTTTAGTTCCATAAACTTTCAAAATCAATCAAATAAGCAAACAATTTAAATCTGAGACTCACATCAGCCCTGGATCTATGTGGAGATGGACTTCGGGAAACAGATGGCTGACCAACACTTTTCAGAGCAGGAGAGTTTTCATTACGGATGCGTCTGTCAGGACTTTCACCCCTATTAGGAGTACTATGTGGTGATAGGCTCCTCTTAGAACTGGGACTATGCCGAGCAGGGGAGGCACTTCAACATATATCCAATTTGCATCAATTAGTGAATTACAACTACAATTTAATGATGAGGAAAGGCACACACAATAAACATTTAATACCTTCCACGGGATCGACTCCGACTATGCCGCTCTTCATCATATCCGTCCCTCCCACGGTATTTGTGACGGTCAGGACTGGCACTACGACTCATGCTTCGGTGACGATGATCTCTTTCTTTCCCACGATATTTGTCACGATCATATCTATCCCTGCTTCTACTACGACTTCTCTTCCTGTAGTCCTTGTCCCTGTATTCATCCCGATATCTGAAAATACATTGTCAGTCACTGCAAAAAATGTCCAGAGCACTTACCTGCATCTATACACTTAAAAAAATCAATTCATATATATGTAAAAAATGTTAAAAGATATATGGCCAGTTACATCAGTGCCAAACCAAATGCTTGTGTCCAGTGTGTTCTGTACTTCATGGGGTATGTAAAGTGTATCTGAAACTTTATCAAGTGCAATAACTAAAGTGACATAATAAACATAATGCAAAGTAACATCATCTAAGGAGGAATCAGTGAAGGAAAAGAACATACACAGATAATTTAACACCTAATTTATTTTGGTTGGATATATCATGACTTCTACAATGTCTCCATCAATATTGTATTATTGGGATTTTTTATTTAAATCCTATCAAAAGAGAATTTTTTTTATTTAAACTCTAATTGGGACAGATAATTCTATCCAATCAGCCAACCAATAGATGGAATGCAATATTATTATTCATCTGTAAACTGAAGCTAGTTTATATGACAATGACTAGTGTTTCTGCGCAACAGCTATCACATAGATCTGAAAAACTTTTCAGAACCTACATCATCAAAGTAAATCAATTATCATTTATGTGAATACACATTCAAGGCCATTCTCCCTTTAGGAATATACAAATGGCAAACAATCATATGGCAATTGGCCCATGTTACCTTTGTGTTGACCCCTCATCCCATTAGAACAACCACAATTTAACTTGTCAAACATGCCCCAAATGCAAATGCGAGGAGATAAATATGTATAGTCATATTACCATTTACTAAAATTGATTTAAACCATAATCACAAAATATTTCTTGTATTGCTATTTAAAGGTTTAAGGATGCGAGTAGAGTAATTCCTTACAAATTTAGCCCATAATATTAAAGGAAAAAATATTTCTCATGACCATTATGATGACTGAATCCGATTATGAGACAACACAAAGAAAGAACATCCGTATATCGAAAGATAGAAGATAAATGAAAAAGGACATGCTTGCTCTACACTTCAACTTATATGCCATCTCATTTGATATCAGTTAGCCAAAACTTAAGGATTTCTTGTCATTTCTCTGGCAATACTTGGAAGTCATAAACACTGAATGTATAAACACGGTTGAACCAATGTCCAGCCACTTGTATGCAAGAAATGGATCCTACACTGGAAACAGCATGCTTTTTCAAATTTATATCTATACTCATACACCCAAGAAAACAGAAAAAATATAACGAAATCACGGTTTATGTTAAGTATATATTTAACAATATGATGATGATATCAACAACGATTAATCATTCTCTAACACTGATAACAAAAATAATAACCTTTTGATGGCAAGTAAAGCTTCATCAATGGCATGTAAAAAAAAAAAAGCCTTTTCAGAAGAAAAGAGATATAGTTGCAGACCCCACAGGCTCACAGTGTAATGAACATCTTTTGGGTCTAAGAATAAGTTTTCAATCCTCAAACAAACACAAACGTTAGCCACCTATAATCTCCCAAATTACCTATTGTATTGTCACGGATACAAGCACTAGAGACTTCTATTTCAGCAGTTAAGAGACCCAAAACAATAACCTATTTATCTTCAGAATACACATCTTAAATCTGAATTCATAAGCATATTCTAAAAAGGAATTATCACCTTGGACGAGGGCTGTGGCTTCTCGACCTGCCTCTCGTCTTTGAAGAAGTTTTTGAAGAAGTTTCCGATACCTTCCCCTTATGACTGAAAAGATTAAACAGCAAAACTCAAATAAACAAAACCCATTGCAGCATTATACATAAATACAAATTTTTAAAGGAAACATAAAAAACACATTATACACAAAAATCAAAATTATATCACTTATTAAACAAAAGCGACACTCACATTCGCTCAGCATTTGGACCGTACTTAGCGAATTGAACCATAATCTCTCTTCCATCTACAACTCTTCCTGAAAAATCAAAATCCAAAACCAGTAAAATTAAACTGCAAATTCTTTGAAAGGACAATTCATTATTTGAATTTTTTTTTTAAATGAAACAATTCAAACCATCAAGCTTCTCGACAGCCTTTTGCGCCTCATCAGCGTACTTGTAGCGAACAAAAGCGAAGCCTCTCGATTCACCAGTCCTTCGGTTACGAGGAATGAAGACGTCTACAACTTTGCCGTACTTGTCGAAGAGAGGGAAGAGATCATCTGCGCTGGTACCTACGTTAACAAAAATAAATAAATAGGAAATGAGAAGTGAGACAAAAACAAAAACCCAGAGATGAGTTAAAAAGAGAGAAAAGGAGATTGGAAAATACGGAAAGTGATGTTGAGGACAAGGAGAGAGTAGGTGTCTCTGATGTCTGGAGGTCCTGATTTCCCAAAATGCGACATCTCCTCTGCCACTCAGTGAGTCCACTCGTTAGTGTGTGTATGTGGAAGATTGAGAGGATCTCATCTAGGGTTTGGATTTGGGTTAAGAGACCGATATACCCTTCCTTGTCATGAACAGACCTCTTTTTCTTCTTGTTGATTGTTGTTATTCCCGCCAATCGACTTCAAACAAATAATTAAATCTTTGTAAGAATTTCGTTACTATGATCTCATTTGTTTTTTCTTTAAAATAAATAAATAAGTAAGGGATCGTCATGTAATGTTTTTCAAAACTGTTTTTGTTTTTCGAAAATAAAAATGAAAATGAAATTAGTGTTTTTGGTTTTAGTTTCGAAATCCAAAAACGCGTCTGGTAGCACATTCTAAAACTTGTATTCCGAATATGAAAACGTAAAAAATACATCTGGTAGCATATCCTAGAACTTGTATTCCAAATAATTTAAATATTAATTATTATTTTTTAGACCAGATCAATCTCTGATTTATGAATCATCATCATTATCACTATTTTTTTTTCTTAATTTATAAGACCAAATCAATCTATTTAAAATTATAAAAAAAAAAAAAAAAAAAATCAATCATCAATAATCTCTATCTTTTTTTATCTCCATCCATCACCGATTCATCTCAAAAAAAAACCCAAAAAAAAAAACAAACAAACAAACAAACAAACAAATTCTGTGCATAAAAGCATGAATTAAATTTGTCATCACTGCCATTTTTTTTTCACCAAATCACTTTCTCATCTAATCACTTAAAAACAATTCTGGGCATAAAAGAAGATCAACAAAAAAATCCATAAACCCATTAAAAAACTCACATACATTCATCAACTCATCAAATCACTTTCTCTCCACCACCAAATTACACTTTGTCAAATGGTCGGATTCAATGGAGAAGATGGGCAGAATATGATGTGATTTGCAGTGGCCGACGGCGAATGGAGAAGGGGGAGGACGGGCGACAGCTGGTGGTCCAAATCGGCGTCGCCGGAGCTCCGGTCTTGGAGGAGCAAATCGAAGAAGAAGAAGAGTGGGGAGGATGAGCGACAACCGGTGCTCCAAATCGGTGTCACCGGAGCTCCGGTTTTGGAGGAGCAAATCAGAGAAGAAGAAAAGTGATGGTGAAGAAGAGAGAAGCAGAGAGAAGCAAAAGGAGAAAAAAAGGAGAAAAAAAAAGGAGAAAAAAAATGTGAATTTTTTATTTAGAGTGAAAAACAAAACGAAAAACAAAATGAAAAACATCAAAAAGTTGTTTTGGGAATTTTTTACTTTTAACACTAATATTGTTTTTGTTTTTGTTTTTGTTTTGAAAATAAAATGGAAAACGTTAACAAACGCGTATTCGAAATCGGATTTGGAAAATAAAAACAAAAACACCCTTGTAAAGGGTACCGAACAGCCCATAAATATTGTTTGTTTTTCTCAACTTGTCATTATGCATTTGAATGAGACTCAATTTATGATTTTATTTCTCTTCCAAAAAAATTTGATTTTATTTGTTTAACTACTTTTTTTTAAATCTTGTTTAACTACTTTTAATTTGACACTAATATCATTATAGCTATTTTTCATCTATATATATATATTATAGCTATTTTTGTTATTACTGTTTTCAAGTTGTAGTAATAAACTAGAAAAATATATCATAAGAAGAATATTTTCCTAAATATTTATAACATAAAAATAACATTATGTTATTACGGTTTCGTCGATTCTTGTTGGATGTTCCCTCTCAAGATGTATCTCTACGTTCGACATCTGTCGATTATGTCTCTCCGTGGCCGAATAGCTCACACAACTGACTTCTGACCCACCTGCAATGTAATTGATAGTTTTGTCTAGTCGAGGCAGCTCTGGCGGGCCATCGTTTGTCTTGATTATTTGGTCTCGTCGCATCGAGCCAGAGTGCCTTTTCCTTTGTTGGTAAGGAACTCTTGCACATGTCCTTATTTCAAAAGTTCAGCTACCTCCAATTTAAAGGCGATACAATCTTCTGTTCGGTGGTCGTGATCTCCATGGAACTCGCAATGAAATCTGAAGTCTCGATGTTCTGAGGGAGTGTTCATTTGTCATGGCCATTTGACAGTTTTCCCCATTTCTTTCATCACTGCTACGAGGTCGATAGGTTCGATGCTGAGGTTATATTTCGGGAATTGAATTTGTGATCGACATGTTCTTTACTGATTATGTCTGTACGACTGTCTGTCGTTTGGACAATTGTAATAGGGTTGTTCACTGTGTCGGTCCCTTGTTGGATATGGTTCGACCCTCCTATCTCTCGTTCTTCTGTCGATGCGATCATTCCGTCTACTATTGGTGTAGTTGTTGGCTTTCTCAACATAATTAGCTTCATCTTCTTCCAACTTAATTTGGGCCCATGCTTTTGCTAATATGCCCTCTATAGTTCTGCAAGAGTATTTTGTAAGCTCTTTGTAGAGGTTAGAGTCGAACCTGAGTTCTTTCCTAAAAGTAGAGGTCGTCGTAGGCTGGTTATAGTATGGGATTTGAACTTTTTCTCTGTTGAAGCGTCATACACACCCTAAGGTTTTCGCCACACCTCTAAGTGATGGTGTAAAGGTCGTCCGACTGTTTCTCAAGTTTGTGACTGCTCACGAATTTTTCCACAAACGTATATATAAGTTGCGCAAAAGAAGTTATCGAATTGTTAGAAAGGTTAGTATACCACTATAGGGCTGGGCCGCCAAGACTGGAGCCGAACGTTTTGCACATGCATGTTTCCCTAAGGTCGCGTAGAATTGCTACGGTGAACATGCGTTGTTTGTACTGTGCAATATGATCGTCCAGATTTGTTGTGCCCTCAAACCGCTTCATGTTAGGGAAACTGAACTTCCTAGGAATTTCGACAAGAGCTATCCCGTTTTACGAAAGGCGAATCCTTGAAGTTGTTTGCTATGCTTTTCTTAATTGGCTCAAGGACTCCATGGATCATTTGAATTAGGGCATCCATTTCTATAAATCTACGAGAAAGTTCAAGGTCAACAAACAAATGTAAACCGAAATCAAATTGTACCAAATTTGGTGTCGACTGTAATGATATTGGCGTCCTGAGAACATTATCTAGCATCGGATCGACGATTGGGTTTTACTCTTGCAATGTTTTGGATCGAACAAGCAAATTATTTGGATTGTGTTAGACTGAAATTGTTTGTGTCACGCTTTGATTCATTCCAGCGTCGGGTATCAGTTATGGCCCTTGTGGATCTGTTGGTGCGACCAGGGCTATTTTGTCGACAATATGCTCGTTGTCAGTTGTCGAGATCGGTGGCTCAAGCGCCACGTTGCTGGGTGTTCCATCGATGATGGCCTGTAATTCTGCGTTACGAGTTTGAACTGTAACATTTTCTGCTTTAAGCACTCGCAGTTTCTCAGCGTTCGCGACCGTCTAGGCAATCAACATGGTGATTTGTTTCTTGATAGTGGGGGTGTTTCCGTCTCCTGACATCGTTAGAGGGTTGTCTGCTTGATTCAACTAGGTCGTTAAGGAATTGCAATGGGCCCCACAGTAGGCGCCAAACTGTAAATGGTCAATCTACAATTGAGATGGGTCGGATCGGGTTCGAATCTAGCCCAAGCAATTTGGTTCTAACCCATTGAATCTGTCATGTCGAATGCTGTGAAACCTGCAAAAAGATAGAAAACAACCCAAAACGATAGAAAACAAGAGAATTGAGACAGGGTTATTTAATCTTAGCCTTAGATGAGCTTGGGATAAGTATTTAAACGTTGAGTGATCGTCATTAGAAGAATGAACAATTTCCGGGGATCGGAGTTTGGAGTTTGTATATGATCAAAGTTTTAACACGCCAAAACTTTTATCTAGATTTTTGAGAACCGGGAGACCTTCACGTCTATAGATGCATCTATTTATAAATGTTGGGACTGCTAGGCGTGGATATTATGGAGTATCTGATCCCAGAAATCTCGACCAGATTTCTTGGGATATAGAATCGTGGATCCGTTTGAATTCAGCTTAGTTATCTTCTCTATCTGCCCACCAACTTGAAATTAGCGACCAAGTCAATATTACTTAATGCTAGCGGGCGGGTTGACCCATGTTACGTGGGCTGTTTCTGGATCCCCACTTGATTAGTTTGGGCTTCTAAGTGGTTGGGCCTAAGAGCCATTTTTGGCTACTACAATAAACTAAAAAATATTACACGACATCATGCCATGTCATGTCATGTTTATAAGAAAACTTAGAAATTATATGGTAATACACATGTTACATATAGTGCCGGTCCTGACTATTCCAAGGCCCCTGAGCGAAAAAAAAAAAAAAAAAAAAGGACCCCATACCAATAAAAACATCCCCATTTCATCCCAAAATTAAAATTAAAATTAAAAAATTTATAATTTTTATGTCTCCAGTTGCATTTGGTAGGAAATAAAGAGATTTAATAATAACACAAAATTGTAAAGGAAAAAAATTGACATCTACAATCATATCTAAAATTAGAAAACCAGTCGTATGCTTTAATTGAAAAAACCTAACACCCAATAATCAAATCTAGTATTCCAATAAAAAATATATCAATTCTTAAATTTACTACGGTTATATTTTCAGACGTAAATATAAGAAATCAATAAACTAATCAAATAAAAATACAAAAATAATAGCTTATTCCAATTATCAATAAACCCTAAAAATAATAAATAAATAAAAATAAAATAAAAAAGATATCAACTCACATTGTTATCGAATCGGAACCAACACTATTTTTTTTTTAATAAAAAAACACCTATATAGCTATATATGGACTAGAAATACCAACAAAAGCAAAATTTGTCATTATTACATACCAAAGTTGAATAATTATCCAACCAAAACAAACCCAGATTATGAATAACAATGTTATGAATCAAGAAAATAAGATTATGAATTAGTTTTTAAAATATTATGAATAAAACGAACCCTAAATCAACCTTAAAGTGGAAGAACAACGAGAAGAAGAAGAAGAAGAAGAGCATACGGTCTACCATTGAAACAGAGAGAGAGAGAGGAGTTTTGAAGGATTGATACGGATGTGGTGGTGAAAAGGTAAAATTTAGGTTTCGGGTTTTGATTTTTACATTATATAGTATAGGAAAAATCATCGAAATATCCCTTAATAATAAATTTACATATTTGGTTTTGTACCGAATAAAACGAATTGGGTCCAGTGTTAAATTTTTTTTAGGTAATATTTGAGTTTTTCTATTTAAAATAAATAATTGGGCCATTTTATATTTTAGGCATTTTTTTTTTTATTTTTTTATTTTTTTACAACTTAACCCATAATAACATAAGTACTTAACTAATAAATTTTGGACCCCTAGTCATCGTGGGCTCTGAGTAGGCGCCCCCCCTTGCCCCACCCCCGGGCCACCCCTGGTTACATAATAAACTAAAAAAATACTACATTGCATCATATCATGTAATGTTCATTAAAAACCCCATAAATTTGGAAATTTTCAAAATCGATGCAAATAACAAACAAGTAAAGTAAAATACTATTGAAAGAGGCAAGAAATGAGATGAGAATAGATGCAGACGCGAGTATGGTAGAGAATGAACAAATAGAGGAAAACATAAGATAGGGAAAGAGGAAGAGAAACAGGAGGGGAAAAATTGAAATACAAATTAAAGAGATAGGACAAGGAAAGAGAAGGGAAATAATCTTAAGGGTATTTTGGCCGTTTTTCAGGTTATGTTTTAATATTCTTTGAAAGATTTGGTTACGTATAGTTTTATTTTCAAGTTAGATTTAAAGTGAATTATAGTTTCAAAAGATGTTAGTTTTGAGAAATATTTCTAAATATATCATAAGAAGAATATTTTTCTAAACTTTTAACATAAAAATAACATTTTAATTCGTATTATTAGTCATCAAATTACATTTTAATTTTTTTAATAACTAAACAATTTTTTAAAAAAATTCATAAAATATTTTTTTTTATTGTATTTAATATATATATATATATATAATCACTTATAACTTGACTGTGACAAATCATCAACTTAAAAGAAAAATAGATATGTGTGTTTGGTAATTAAATTAGATTGAGAAATAATCAATTTAATAAATAAATAAAACAAACAAAGAATAAGATGAAGTTGATTCAGTGGTAAGTCTCTTACACTTGCATCATAGATAGATGTCATGTAATATAATACTCTTCTCTTTTTATTTTTCATTTTCAACTAAAACAAATTCATATTTGTTTTTAAATTAGTAAAATAAATTTTTTTTTTTTAAATGAATAATAACAAAATTATTATATATTAAAAAAAAAAATAATAAAAAAAAAAAATACTCTCCTCCTTGTCACAAAACCCCGCCAGAGGAACGTAGGCCTCCTCTCTGAAGTTAGAGGAACTCCCTCATTTGTTGGAGGAGCGGTGCTCTTGACGTCTCTTCTCTTAGTTTCAGGTGCATGTACCGGGATCATGATCCTCTGCTGTGCTAATCTTTTCCTAATCTAAAACACTTGAGATATTTAAAAATAATGAAAAATAAATAAATAAAATAAATAAATGACAGTCATTGATTACACATATCAACAAATCTATATAGGACATGACAAAAATCAGTTCAGTAAATGATCCAAATTTTATATATAGATGTCCAAACCCTGAGCAATTCGAAAGAACATTCTATCAGAAGAAATATTCCCACAAAATCGCTTAATCAGCACTTTTCTGTTGACTAACGCATAAAAAGCCTACGTGGCCTTTTTACTCTCCGTTGACCAAAACTACCTGTCAACAACATATTTACAAACTGATTTATTAATTTATTATGCATGAATGTACGTGGTGTTTACATACCACAATACAACGGGTTACGGGTATATATGTGTGAAAAGTGAAAGACTTTAAAACATATGCCGGCAATTAATTTGTTTGAGAGCACTTTGATCAGGTCATCAATATTCAATACTTCAAATTAAAATGGTTGTGGCCAACTACGACTCTACTAAAGGATATCAAAATTAAAGAGTACATGATGTAACAAACTCAAAATCAATTAAAACTAATAATGATATCATTTTTTTTTTTTTGAGAAAACTTTATAACTAGTCAAAAAAAATTAGTGGTTTTACGATTTTTATCAAAGAATATTATTTTTACTGTTTTTATCAAAATTTTCACTTTTTGAACAAAATTATCCTTTTTTATAATTTTTTTTTCTCTTTCTCATTTTCTCTGATCTAACGCCTCTTCTTCTACTTTCTCTCATTCATCTCTTTTCTCTCCCTCTTCTCTCTTTCTCTCCTCCGTCTTCTCACTTTCTTCTTCTTCTTCACTTTCTTCTTCTTCTTCTCTTTCTCCTTTTTTTCCAGATTTTTCCCAAACTTAGATTTTTTTTTTTAAAAAAAATTCAGTTTTTTTTTTTTTAAAAAAAATTTCAAGATTTCATTGTTTATTTTTTTATTTTTGTGTTGTTGTGTTTAAGTTTGAGTTGTCGGTGTGTTTAATTGGATTTGAGTTTGAGTGTGGTTGTGCTTAAAAAAAAATTCAGATTTGTGGTTGTATTTAAGTTTGGGGTTGTGGTTGTTTTTATGAATTGTGGGAGTTGTGTTTGGGTTTGGGTTTTGTTGAAAAAAAATTCATATTTTTTCGGATTTGATCTTTTTTCAAAAAAAAATTTCAGATTCCATTTTGTTTAAACAAACCAAGCCATGAATTAAACACATCAGACCATCAATTAAACGCACCAGACAAAACTCATTAAACACACTAGGCCAAAAAGAATTAAATGCACCAGGATAAAACAAATTAAACACACCAGGCAAAACAATTAAACACACCAGGCAAAATGAATTAAACACACCAAGACAAAAACAATTAAACACACCAGGCAAAACTCATTAAACACATCAGGGCAAAACGAATTAAACATATCAGGGCAAAACGAATATACACACCGGGCAAAACGAATTATACACACCAGGTCAAAAACAATTAAACACATTAGACCAAAACCAATTAAACACATCAGACAAAAACAATTAAATACATCAGGCCAAAACAAATAAAACACACTAGACAAAACGAAATTAAACACACCCGTGTGTTTAATTAGTGGTCCGGTGTGTTTAATTCGTTTGGCCTGGTGTATTTAATTTTGTTTTGCCTAGTGTGTTTAATTCGTTTTGGTCTGATGTGTTTAATTCACTTTAGTCTGGTGTGTTTAATTAGTCCGATGTATTTAATTGATTACAACTGGTGTGTTTAATTAGTCATGTATGTTTAATTGATTACAACTGGTGTGTTTAATCGGTCAATCCCTAGTGTATTTAATCGGTCAGTCCTTGGGTTGGTGTGTTTAATTAAACAAAATCTGGAAAAAAAAAAATTTAACGAACATGATCTGAATTTTTTTAAAAAAAAATCTAGAATTTTTAAACAAAATAAGATTTGGGAAAAATTTTAAACATTCAAATCAAATTAACACTCAAATCTAACCATTTACAACCACAACCACCCTTAAAATCAACTACATTCACAACCACAACCACAACCACCCTTCAAATCCAAACCTTTTTTAAATCTGAAAATTTTCAAAATAAATAATAAAAAAAAAAACTGAATTTTTTTAAATAATCAGGAAAAATAATTTAAAAAAAAATAATCTGGAAATTTTTTTGAACAAGCATAATCTGAATTTTTTTCAAAATAAAAAAAAAAACAAAACCTGATATTTTTTAAAAAAATTTGGAATTTTGTTTTTTACAAAAACAAAATCTGAAAAAAAAATTCAAAATAAAAAAAAAAACTAAAATTTTTTAAATAAAATCTGGAAAAAACATGAAAGAGAAAGAGAAGAAAGGAGAGAAAGAGAAGAAGAAACATGAGAGAAGATCGGAAAACCCAACGGAAATCAGAAAAATTTTCAACCAAAAAAAAAACTGAATTTTTTTTAAAAAAATTCGAAAAAAAAAACGAGAAAGATAAAGAGAAAAGAGGAGAGAAAGAGAAGAAAAAGAAGGAAAGAAGGCGTGACTGAAAAAAGAAGAGGAAGAAGGTGAAGAAAAAGGCGTGAGAAAGAAGAAGAAGAAGAAGAACGTGTGAGAGAGAAAAGGAGAGAGAGAAAGGAAAAAAAAAAGATCTGGTGAAAATGAGAGAGTGGGTTTTGAAAAAAAATAAGGGCAAATTTGTTTTCACAGCCAAATTGCTGACAAAAATAGTAAAAATGATAATGTTGGACAAAAATAGTAAAACTTCAAAATTTTTGACTAAAAACCCACATTTTCTCTTTTATCTAAATATATAAATATATGTATATATATACGGAAATTTTCTTATGAGGATGCCCTGATAGAATTATATAAGGACATTGAATGTGAGCCACTCGTTTTACATACTTTGACTTGGTATATATGCACTTAGACTTGACAATGGGTTGTGTTATTGCGAATTTGTGTCGTTTTAAAATCGCTCCACCCGCACCCGAACCCGACCCTTTAGCTTAATGGGTTGAAATATACAAACCCGAAACCATTTGTTAAATTAATGGTAACCTGACCTGGCCTGTTATAAAATATTATACAGTAGAACCCCTGTAAATTAATCTCCTATAAATTAATATCATCTCTAAATTAATAAAAAAATCTCAGTCCCAATTTGGGCTAATGTAAAAAATTAATAAACCTCTTTATTGTAATAATTAATAATTTCTTTTTGAAACCCAGTGTAAAATTTTGATCCCAAATGTCGCATAAATTAATAATTCTATTAAAGTACAAAATATATTACTTAATAATCAAGAACTATAAAAGTGCTTCAAGATATATTTGATATTTTTGACTTCATCATTCATATTTTGAATTGTCCTCTTGTTATAACAAAAAAGATAGAAAAAGAGAGAATTTTTAGGAGTTAATAGGAATAGAATTTTTAGGTATATCTTGAGATCGTTCTTGTTATATACAACCAAAGAATAAGCTTCACTATATACCATTGGTCTATAAGTAATTACATTCCCAAAAAGAATTAAAATTTTCTTAATAAATCTTTCTTAATCAAGGAATCCTAAACAAAAAATGGAAATTTCTCTGAATAAAAAAACCGACTAAACAATAAATCCCGAAAAAGAACCTTCCCTAAATAAGAAAACCAACTTCCACACATTTTCTAAGATAAAAATAATATTTTATAATATAAAACCCTTCAAATTAATAACTCCTCTAAAATAATACTCAAAGGTGGGTCCCAAGAATATTAATTTAAAGGGGTTCTAATGTATTTGAGATTTATTAAAAAGTTAAAAATAAATAGCACTAAAGCATGATCAAACTCATGCAATCAAGTTCACTAGCTACTTTTAGAGTTTTAGGGTTAGAGTTATAATATTGTGAAATAATTGATTTATAGTTTTATAATTTTTAATTTAGAAAATTTTCTCTTTCTAAAAAAGAAAAAAATTAGAAAATTTTAAAAATTATATAGTAAAATAGATTTTTTTTTATATATAAATTCCATAATGTGACTATACAAAGATTTTTTTTTAATAACTTTCATAAACACATTAAAAAAAAATCTCTATATAAATGGGTTATCGAATTAACGGTTTTTTTAAGGGTGAACCCAAAACCGACATATTATATTTCGTGTCTTAATAGGTTGATTCATTAACAACTCGATACAATAAACTTGACCCACCAACCGTTATTTTCGAATGGGTTTGGGTCGTGTTAATGGGTTGTGTAAAATTTTACCAAGTTTATATGCACTTGTCAAATCACTTTTATAAATGAGCGGCTCACATTCAATATTCTGATAAAGTTATATAAGGATGCCCTGATAGGAATGGAACTGTATATATATATATATATATAAGTTTTTCTGTCTTGTATTTTTGTTTTAAAAAAATGGTATATAAATTTAACTTACAGTAATTCTATTTAGATCTTAACAAACAAGCGTAAAACTTCCTGAGCATTAAAAAATCATAACGTAAAAGGTTTTTTTTTTTTTTTCATTCATTTTAATCGTGGTTAGCTTAGCTAGGTTAAGGTAGTAGGTTGGTTAATCATGAAAGGGAAAATTGCACAAACATGCCCTGACTTTAACACATATATATATATATATATATATATATGAGGTATAATCCAGTTTTACTAAAATTATAAGAAAATACCTTTGAGTTGATCATACTAAATGATAAAATGACCAAAATACCCTTCTTCAATGTTTTATTAATTTTTATTTTTAAAAAATACTGTAAATATTAACATAATTAAAAACTAATTAATTAAAAATATAAAATTTAGAAGTCAAATATTATAAAATATCCAAATTACCCCTCAATATTATAATATTTTTAATTTTTTAATTGTTTGATAAATGTTAATTATATATTAAAAGTCAATCAAAACAATTTAAATATATATTGGGGTTTTTACAATTTGGTCCCTATCTAATTGGAAAAAGACACTTTTTTACTTGCTAATTGATTTTTCAACAAATTGGTCCTAATAAAATTCAAAATACAACAAATTAGTCCTAATATTTTACTAACCATAGGACCAATTTGTTGTATTTTGAATTATATTAAGACCAATTTGTTAAAAAATTAATTAGCAAGTAAAAAAATGTCTTTTCCTAATTAGATACAGACCAAATTGTAAAAACCCCATATATATTTTTAAAGAAAAGCAAATTAAATTAAATGTTAAAAGCAAAAAATAAATAGCAATTGATTTCCATCGAGACCTACGAAATCTCCATTAGTGTAGGTCTCCATGAAGATCAATTGCTATTTATTTTTTTGCTTTCAACATTTAATTTGATTTTCTTTTCTTTAAAAAAAAATATTTAAATTGTTTTGATTGGCTTTTAATATATACTTAACAATTATCAAACAATTAAAAAATTAAAAAAAATTATAATATTGAGAGGTGATTTGAACATTTTGTAATATTCGACTTCTAAATTTTATATTGTTAATTAATTAGTTTTTAATTATTTTAATATTTACAGCATTTTTTAAAAATAAAAATTAATAAAACGTTGAAGAAGGGCATTTTGGTCATTTTATCATTTAGTATGTTCAACTGTCAGTCAGCGGTTAGTCAAGGGTATTTTTCTTGTAATTTTGATAAAACTGGATTATACCTTATATATATATGTTAAAGTCAGGGTGTGTTTGTGTAATTTTCCCTAATATTTATAACCTTTTACTTGATACTACAGCTACTAGCCTACTACAACCATCTTCTATATGAAATCTCTACAATTGTAACAGTAGAGAGGAAATCATTTTTTACTAAAAGAAGAAAAGAGAGAATTAAAAAGAAAAATAATATCAAATCTGCACATCACTGATACATTGAGTTACTAATTTATCAATTACGTGAAGAAACTGAACTGATTTACGTTTTGTAATTAACTTAATCAAAAATAACAATTGAAAAATGAAACATAACGACATAAAAATAAAATACGGGGCCTCCTTTCTTTTTTTCAATAACATTATTATAATATAATATAATACTATAAGAAACAAATCAACAAATTGATCATTTGACGGGTAGCTGAAGGAGGATCTCCCAAGTCCAAACATCGTCCACACGAACACGAGCCCGTAATTAGGTGGCAGAGTAGGTCACGCATGTGTACTAACTAAAGCTAGCTACTGCTGCTGCTGCCTGCTGTATAAAGCATTTTAATTTTTATCTTAAATTATATATATTTTTTTAGTTTTGTCATCTACCTAAACATAGAGACAACTTTGACTTAAAATGCACTGGACTCTAGAGAGAGTTCTGCAGATCACTGCATTTGATCTGATTTTTTTAAAGTCAAGTTTGGACACACACCGAGAGATCGAGAATTAATCATTTAGAGGAAGAAGAAAGTAAAGATCTAGATCGTTGTGTTTCAAGTTTCATTTAACAACATGGCTGTAGGAGGTTTCGCCGTTGACGGACCCGTCAACGTCCTCTATGGGAAGATAACGGTGTCAGTCGTGATCACTTGCATGGTTGCTGCATCCAGTGGCCTCATATTCGGTTATGACATCGGAATTTCAGGTCTTTAATTCTTTATTCCTAGCTATTCCATCTCCTTTTACTTTCTCATATGTTCTTAGAAAATTAAATTTTCATTTTTATTTAAATTTAAATTTCAAATGTATTCGAAGTCTTTTCTAATGCCTGACCAGGAAGTTTAAAGAATTGCTTGTTTTTTTTTTTTAAGGGGAAAAAAAAAAAGTTCCGTCACCGTCACGGTGCGGTTACCTGCGGCCATTTTTTTTAGTAACGGCGGAAAAGTGGCTGTCAGCCTGTAACTAACGGCAAAAAATGAAATAATAAACGTTGGTTTGAGTGCTCTTCCCTTAAATTCTATAAATAAATATAAAAAAT
Source organism: Acer negundo (assembly GCA_035582765.1). Taxonomy (NCBI): domain Eukaryota; kingdom Viridiplantae; phylum Streptophyta; class Magnoliopsida; order Sapindales; family Sapindaceae; genus Acer; species Acer negundo. The sequence continues at coordinate 1,033,986 of CM069231.1, read as the reverse complement.
AAAAAATAAAAGCCTATCCCTTTACAGAATTTTGCTCGCCAGTACAGGGTTCTTAGTTCATGTCTTGTTTGGTTTGTTTTCGTTTTCGATTCTGTAAAAGATCTGCAGAGACATAATAAATGAAGTATAGACTGGTAAAGAAATTACTAATAACTGGAGCCCATAAGCCATAATGTCATGAACTTAGTATTATTAATTTATTATTTGATGTGATGCCTCTTGTCAGTGTGGTATGAGTCATATATAACTTGTTTAAAGTGTGAACAGATCATATTGATTTTTTTTTTCTTACTTGGTTCATTTTCGGCCTTGATCGCTCTCTGTGTTCATTGATTGGGTATTTTAAAATGATTAAAAAAAAAAAAAAAGTTGGCCAAAAAATTATATTAAATCTGACATTTGTATTTTATTAATTAGTCTTTGGCGCTTTGCTTCCATTTTATTCGGTGGCTGACTTTATTACCTAGAGCTAGATTTGTTTGTTTGCGTTTTGTAAATTGAAAGTAGAGAGCCACTATTTTGAAAGTATAGCACGTCATGAAGATAATATGAGATTAATGTAAAAGTTAAATCTCATACCATTAAAGAGTTTGATTAAGGTTAGCTATAGACGTATAGTTATATGTATTTATCAATACATACATTATATTCAACTTAAAGCCCCTTCGTGCCTATGTCTATGGGATTGTAGGTTTGAGACATAACCCTTTCTCAATCCTAAAATATTGAACTACCGAAGATTCTTTTTACCACCCTCAATGTTGGTTGATAGTAAATCGTGTTTATTCGACTAATAATGTACCAGATTCAAGCTACAAATAACAAAAGTGTTAAGTCTCAACATCAATTTAGGACACCCTATGAATTATAGATAAATTGAATAGTTTCAAACTTCAGTGGACTCATCTTGTTAACTAGATAGTTATCAGTGGACACCTATGTATTTTCTCATGTCGCTTACAACAAGAAACATGTAATAGTCACTAGTCAGCCCAAAACTATATTTGTAATGAAAATTTACATGTTAATTGACAAAAAATTTCTGTTGCTAAAACTAACAAATTTCTTGGAATTGCTACTACTTTAAAGGAGGTGTAACAACAATGGTGCCATTCCTGCATAAATTTTTCCCATCAGTATTGAGAAAAGCAGCAGGGGCCAAAACAAACATCTATTGTATGTATGACAGCCAAGTTTTGACAGCATTTACATCTTCGCTCTACATAGCAGGCTTAGCTTCATCTCTTGTAGCTAGCCGCCTTACAGCAGCATTGGGCCGCAGAAACATAATGGTGCTAGGTGGCTGTACCTTCCTCACCGGTGCTGCCATCAATGGCGGTGCTGCCAATATTGCAATGCTCATCTTGGGTCGTATCTTGCTCGGATTTGGTGTTGGTTTCACTAATCAGGTATTAACTAGCTAGCTAGGCATTCCCAATTCAATGGTTTGTAAAGTTTTGACAGCATTAATTAACATTTCTTCTAATGTTACAATGAAGGCAACTCCTGTATACCTCTCAGAGGTAGCGCCACCAAAATGGCGTGGCGCCTTCAACACTGGTTTTCAATTCTTCATAGGCATAGGCGTTGTGGCAGCCAATTGCATAAATTTTGGCACAGCCAAACACAGCTGGGGCTGGCGTGTATCGCTTGGCCTTGCCATGGTGCCCGCTGCTATCATGACAATAGGCGCAATCCTCATATCCGATACACCTAGTAGCTTGGTGGAACGTGGCAAAATCGATCAAGCTAGGAAATCTCTGCTGAAAGTTCGAGGAACAGACACTGATATTGAAACTGAGCTAAGTGAACTTGTTAAGTCAAGTGAAGTAGCTAAAGCTGCAATTCAAGAACCTTTTGTGACAATATTAGAGAGGCAGTATAGACCTCACCTAGTAATGTCAATTGCCATACCGTTTTTTCAACAGGTTACTGGGATCAACATAATAGCTTTCTATGCTCCAGTTCTTTTTCAGTCAGTTGGATTTGGAAGTGATTCAGCTTTGATAGCAGCTATTATACTGGGGTTGGTTAATCTTGGCTCCATCCTTGTGTCTACGTTTGTGGTTGATCGGTATGGTCGAAGATTTTTGTTCCTCATTGGTGGAATTCAAATGTTTATATGTCAGGTAAGCATCACATGCATTTGTGACATTACTTAGCTATAATAATTTATAATTCTATAGTTAGGAAACAAATTTCAGGATCGAAGTTACGTTATCGTATAATCAGGTTAGTCCTAAACAGATTTCAGGATCAAACCGGTACATTACTTTGGTCAGACTAGGGATGACCCATTTAGCTATGTAAAATGGACAAGTAGAGCATGACTGTAGTGGGCTTAGGTCATCATTAAAGAGCGGCCCATCTATGATATAGAATTTCATACTTGTTTGAGTCATATATCATACAGAATGGCCCATCTATGTTGATTCATAAAATGTTATATATTCTTGAATAATCAGCCCTGATTTGCTAATATGTAATTTGAAATATTTTTGAAGGTTGGTGTGGCTATCGTGCTGGGGATTACAACAGGTGTTTCAGGAACCAAGCACATCTCCGAGGGATATGCAATATTAGTACTCACTCTAATGTGCATGTATGCAGCTGGTTTTGGTTGGTCTTGGGGTCCTCTAAGTTGGCTGATTCCAAGTGAAATATTCCCGATGAAAATTCGACCGACGGGACAAAGCATATCAGTTGCTGTGAACTTTGGAGTAACGTTTATTCTGTCACAAACATTCTTGACCATGCTTTGCCACTTCAAATTCGGCACATTCTTGTTCTATGCCGGTTGGATTGTGACAATGACCATTTTTGTTGCACTTTTCTTGCCTGAAACAAAAGGGATTCCATTGGATTCCATGTATGCTGTGTGGGAGAGGCATTGGTTCTGGCGCCGTTTTGTTAAAGCCTAATTGGATAACTCTCTTTTATATATAATTAAATCAATGTGTGTGTGGTTCCCACCTCCACTACACACGTAATGTTTTTTTTTTTTTTTTTTTTCTTATTATATGCAGTATGCTTGTGCATAATCAATCAAGAGTTAATTCAACGGAGTAAATATTTTTCAAAAATAAATTGCTCTTTACAACAGCATTTGTAAACCCTTTTTAATTATTTTTCTATGCTTCAGAATGCACATATTAACGTTTTTGCAAGTTCTGAAAATATTTTATAATAAATATTAAGTGTTTAAATATACTTAAAATCTGAAAAACTTTTGTTTGTTTTTCATTAATTTACTGATTTAGATTTTTTGGGTCACATAAACAATATACAAAAGCTAAATTATTAATTATCAGGTATGTATGATTTTGATTTCTATTCTTTACCTTACATAAGAGGAAGCTGTAAGATATGTTAATTTGAGTTTTTTTTTTTTTTTTTTTTTTCCTTATAATTGTTTACATATTATAAAACCATTTGTTAATTATACTTTGGCCTCCCCAACTTCATTCTTCTTTTTCAGCTACTGGATATCCATATTGTGATTTGTGTCCACAACAGAGAAGAGAAGTCATGCCTGCCATTTATTGTTGCCTGAAAACACTGTTATGATATTTTCTTCTGAAAGTTGGCAGTCTAATAATTAATTTGTTCAAAGTTATGGGAAAGTTGAACTTATCATCATTCATCACAAATTCACAATCCTTGGGATCGACTATTCCACTTATAGCTGTTGTTTCTTTGGTATGCAATTCTGAAATCGATAAACTCGTGACTTTGATCGCTTATTCAATTCTAGGTTTTTGATTCCCATCATTAATACCTCTAGTAGCCTAATTCAACTTGTATACTTATATAACTTATATCAAGCTCGTACAACTAAAGTATTTAATTGGAAAAAAATAACAGCTAAGTCATTCATATATATATATATATACCCATCTAATAAAATATATTCATTTCTACATCATTTTGAAAAAAAAAAAAAAAAAAAAAAAAAAAACACAACTGTCTTAGGGTTTTTTGCTATTGTACGAATTACGATCCTATCAAAAATTGACCCATACAAGAGAGTTGTGAAATATTGAACTGGAAATTTTAATCTATGGAGTTCAAACATGATGAATCTATATGCAAGGCGAGTTTGAAACTATATAGTTATAAATTTATAATAATAATAATTTCTTTCATGATAAAACAAAATATTAAATTTTTGTTGACATTATTATTATTATTATTATTATTATTATTATTATTTATATACCAAGACATTTCCAAACCAAACGAGGGTTCTTCACCATCAAACCACATCAGGAGATGTTACGGAATTGTAGTGAGACACTTATTAGTTATTACGGTAGTTGAAATTAATAATTAAACAAAAAGTACTTCTTAAACATAAATTTATATATGCCGAATGAATTACGTGTTACACAAACACAATCAATCCCATTGAGAATTTCCCCAAGAATTATGTGAATAGCCGTGTCCCTTTTCTCACTCTTTGAATGTTCAATTCAAAAAGGAAGAAATTAAACACAAATTAAACACAAATTATCCGAAACTAATAAAATTTGGAAGTTGAAGTTGCAAGACAATTTAAGCCCAACCATACACACCTAACAGGTTCCTTTCATTTTCCCACATTAGAATTCCAGCTAATCTTTTATATATATCTTGTCGTTCCCTAAATAGTTAAATGTAATTAATATTATGAAAATGAAATTATCATATTTCAATTTCTAGGTTTTTAGTCTCCTAAAACGAGTAAAATATACGAAATCAGCTACCGTTCACAATTGTTGAACACCAATAATTTTTTGATGCATTTAACACATGATGTGGATTTGTTTGAGCATTTATAAATAAATTTACACAGGCTTGGAATTAAATGCTCTGCCGAAGACAACTACTGTGTGGAAAACAATAAAATGACATGTACTATGCATACAAAGTGTGCCACTTGGATGGGACAGTGTGCTACTTGGATGGGACGGTCCCATCCAAGTGGCAATAGGACCGTCCAATCAAAATATATTATTTATATTGAGAGTGTAAAATTATAACTTTTTAAAGTATTATGTGACACATTTTGATTGGACGGTCCCATTGATATGTGAATGAAACCGTCACATCTAAATTTTTCTCCAAATTTTTCTCCACAAAGGCTTAGCCATAAAAACTTAAAATGCATCGTTTTCATCACTATTAAATGTGGTTTGGTCGTAAAATAGTCTATATCAACACACATGGCATTCATAAACTAAACTCTAATATTGTCATTTACATATCAACCACAAATTTTAAATTTTCAACGACAATTTATATATATCTTATAGTGCCGAACATGATGACCCGAATGCAATATGTAAGATTGTTGACTGCCTTAATTGATTTGGGTATTCAAATATTGGTAACATTAATAAAACTCGAATGAAATAAATGAGTGTTCTGACTTTGACCAAAACTCTATTTAAGTTTGACACAAACTTGTATGTTGTATGCATTTATACAGACCATGCATGTATTAGGAAGACTTGAATCCTCTGCTAATCTGATCTTTTTCCCGGTCTTTTTAAATCATGTGATTGATTGTTGATAAAGTAGTTGTTGACAGTGATTTCTTGAAAGTCAACGGTTTTGGTTAATGAAACCTGCAAGATAACCGTAATGAAAGTAGAAAATAAAAGATAAACATGCATAGCACATGTTTTATGTGATAAAACCCTAAGGCGGGGAAACATCCACGGTGCTGGTGACGGCGGGAAGTGATCCACTATGAATATAAGGATTACACACTCAATACTCGATTTCTCTCAAATAATTGCTTATGTTTCGTAACTCTTTTCTTACATAAGTGTAAATTGTTCATGATGATGATCCCCTGTTATAATGAATACATGGATGTATTTATATGGTTCGATCTATGGTTGCCCTAGTTCCTGTTGTATAACCGGTGCATTCATTAATTAGAATCTTTGTAAGATTCTGGTAGAGTAGACCAATTAGGACTCGTTTCCCATTTGGTGTTTATCCTTCTGAAAGCTTTGAGTTTTTTCCTAATTAGAATTCTCTAGTACCGGAGAGAAAATAGGTATATTTCCTTATTGGAGTGTGATTCTCAGATTCAGTATCTTAGTAGATCTTTGATCAATATGACCTATCTTGATATGGTCATATTTTCTGTTTTGGCCGAGTTTTGACCATTTGTTAACGTGTCTCCTTTTTGACTTTTTGGTGACATGGACTCATTATATTTCCGCATTACATGCTATCTTCATTGACGTGTCATGCTAACGAAAAACCCCTATAACAGTAGTTGTGAAAATCAATCATATCTTAACCACACATTTATTGTAATACTTATATGTCATGAGATTAGATTAGGTCAAAAAAAAGATCATGTCAGCGGAGGATTCAAATTTGTATCTGTAACACTGCTATAGTACTATCATTGTTATCTAATATCTATGGATATTTGTTAACAATAAAATATATGTTTGGTGGACTTATTTGTTTAATTATATCATGAATGTGAATTAAACTTTGTACTATTCTTTAAATACTTTCCAAGTTATATTTAATATTTGTTTTAACTTTTTCACAATGAGTTGTGCTATTGGCACATCCCCTACTGATCTATTTATGCCCCACTTTTTTAATTATATAGTATGATTTTTTTTCCTTTATCAAAATTATTAAAATAGACATATAATTTAAGGAAAAAAATATTCTATAAAGTAAATCTAATAAAACCCCACATTCATTTTTTTTTTTTTTATAAAAAAAAACCAACATTCTTTTAATTATTTTCTTGAAATATATATATATATATATATTTCATAACTCTCAAACCCTAAAAATATTTGTACTAGATCCTATTTAAACAATAAATCAAACACTTTGGGTGCATTAGACAGATGAGATATTGATTATTATTTAATCTCATTACTCTTTTATAATCTAAAAGTGAAATGATGTTAACTAAAACAAATACTTGCTCTTTGCTTCTTGTTTCGTTTTGTTTGTGGGTTGTTTTCTTTTTTTATGTGTTTTGTCTTGGGTTGCTCTGTTCTTTGCTCTTTTCTTAGGGCTGTTTGCTTGCTATTTGTCTTGTGACTCCATTGTCTTTTCTATAAAACTTGATGTTAAAAAAAAAAAACACTAAAAAAGAAATAAAAAGAAAAAAAATCCATTCATGGGAGAGGTGAGAGAAAGACGAGACCAGATATAGAGATTTTGAAGAAAATGTATTTATTCAATATCAGTAAAGAGAGATTTTATAAATTAAAACTGTAACATTTACTAGAATCCAAAGATAGACTGGCCAGAAAAACGTAGTCAAACAAGCAAATTACTGGACTATATGTACAACTCTAGTAACTGTAGACACTTGAAAACAATTCTTTTGCGTGTAAATTGGTGTGATAGCTGGAACCGATGGATACCGCAACTTAGATGGATACCGCAACTTAAGTCAATCTCTCAAAGATATTAGAGATGAGGTTTATTAAGTTTAAAAAATAAATAAAAGAGTATTTTTGAAAATAAATAAAATAAATTAATAAAAATATTTAACTTTATTTAATTAAATCAAAATTTAAACAAGTGGACATAAATAGATCATCAGGAGGTGTGTTAATAGCACTACTCTTTCACAATACTGTATGTTCCAACCGTTTATTACTCACTTTGATTTATATATTAATTAAAATCTTCAAAACAACAATCTCGAAATTAAATCTCATGATTTGTCATAAAAAAGAAATTAAATCTCGTGATTAGAGTATTCGTGTCAAACATTCTAATGTCATGGCAGCTTTGAAATTAATGTTAATTATAAAATCAAGATACCACCACCGTACAAAGCATGAACTAAATATTAAAGTAATAAGCTAGTCAAGCATCATTAGAATCGAGAGTTGAGACTAAGCCTGTGTGTAAGGTTTCACCTATCCTGTACTTACGAAAGATATGTAGTACATTACGAAAAAAAAAAAAAAAAAAACCTTAACTCTTTAATTTTTTTTAGAATTATATTCATAGTCAATTTCTAGTATCATACCATTCATACGTAATGAAAAGATAATTAATTAAAGGAGAATTTGCGTGCTAATTTACAATAACTATATCATTAATTATACATAGACAGCAAGTATGATTATAATATGTTGACTAACGGATCAATCGTTAGTCAATTAGAATAGAAGGATAATATTGTCTTTTTACCCTTTCTTATTTAATTTTTATTTAAGAAAATATTTCATCCCTTTTCTCTCACCACCCTCTCTCTCCCACCTCACACGATAATCATTCGGATAAAGAATAGGAAAGAAGAAGGAAACTTCGATGACGTGGCAAAATTTGGAGTTTGTGGCTGGATGTTGCCTAAATTTGAGTTTGAATTGGAGAATGTTAAATTCATCGGGAATAAAAAAAAAAAAAATTATGTGTGGCACCACACGGCCTAAACACGGGGAGGACCGGTTTGTGGCACCATAAACTTTGAGTCGCACATAGAGGTGGCCATGGTTTCGGTTAAACCGACGGTTTTGTCCGCGGTTTAACCGAAACCGTACTTTCAAAAACCGTCCCGAAACCGAAACCGAAACCGAAACCGAAACCGAAACCGGCGGTTTCAAAACCGGTCGGAAACCGGTTGAACCGGTTACGGTTTCGGTTTGGGTACTTCCAAAAACCGCCAAAAACCGACGGTTAAACCGGCGGTTTTAACCGCGGTTAAACCGCCGGTTTTTTTATAAAAAAATAAATTTAAAAAAATCGACTAATCAGAAGCTGACACGTGGCATTTTTTTTTGAAATTTTTTTTGAAAAACCAAAACCGAACCCAAAACCGAACCCAAAACCGTCGGTTTTTAAACCGAAACCGAAACCGAAACCGTAAAACCGCCGGTTAGAAACCGTGTACCAAACCGGTTTTCCGGTTACGGTTTTGGTTTTGGGTGGCTACGGAACCGAAACCGCCGGTTTCAAACCGAAACCGAACCGTGACCACCTCTAGTCGCACACATTAAAGCAAGGGTGAAGCCAGCCTCATCGAAGCTAAAGGGTATGAGAGGATCAATTTAAAAAATTAATAAAATTTTAATTGAAAATTACAAATAACAAAAAATATATATAGTGAAATTTAAATAAACATTTAAAAAAAAAATTGTGATCCTGGGAGCCTGGGGTTAGAGGTGACCAGGGTTCGTTTCGAACCGTTAGTTCAAACAGGAATTGTAGGTTGAAGAACCGAATCGGAATCGAAAAATCTGGTTCCGATTCAAAACTGAAACTTGAACTGGGACCTATAAGGTTCTGGTTTCAGCTTTAAATATTTTGGAATCGGTATGGAACCGCCGGTTTCAACCAGTATGGAACCGGTGGTTTCATACTGATTCCTTTAAAATAAAAATAAAAACAAATTGACTTGTTGGGGGATGCTCAGCTTGGTGGTCTTCTTGTTGTTGCTGTTGCAGGTTCTTATCGGAAGTATCTAAGGTTGAGAAAAATCTGGGGTTTTGAAAACGAAACACATGTTGATGCATAAACTGAGAGTTGAGATTGGTACATGGTGAAGTTGAGTGTGATCTAATAAGATGATTTAGATGGTGATTGATGATGGGTTTTTGGTCTAGAAGTGATTTGGATTCCAAAATGGAGCTAGGATTCGATAGAGATGAAGTGTAATTGGAGATATTGGAATTGAAAGAGCTAGGTTAGGGTTTTGGGAAATAAAGGAGGTGATAGAGGATATAGAAGAGGAAGAAGAAGAAGATTGAAACTATTTGAGGAGCCTAAGCGTGGATCAACGGGAAATAGCAGCTGGCATTTTTTGATTTGATTGGAGAAAAAAAAAAGATCAAAAGATTGATTAGGGCTTGGTTGAAGAAGCCGATTTTGATCTTCCACAGTTTCAAATCAAATCAACCTAAGTCAGCTTTGCACACTCAACTAGAGCTATTGTGTTGCCTTCAGAACCATAGGGAACCGAAATCAAAACCGGGTGAATCAAAACCAAAATCAGAACCGGTTACCTTGTGGTTCGGTTCTTGTTCTAGTTCAGAACCGAAACAGAACCGCGGTCACCACTGCTTAGGGCCATGGCCCCGCAACAAAAGGTGACTTCAGTCACTGCATGGGAGAGTTTCCCCCCCTGTTTGTGGCACAAACAGGCCTGGGAGATTCTCTCATGTTTATGATCTTTTATTTTATTTTTAAAAAAAAGGGTAGTGTTAATCAGTGCCCCTAAAGTATAACAATAAAAATAAAAAGTTATTCAACTCAATCACTATATTTATTGTATTGTTTATACCTTGCAACGATTGGATTTCCGTTTATAGTTTTTTTTTTTTTGTTTTTTTTATTATTTTTTTTATTATTTTTTTTTATTATGTCTTAACACTACCCAAAAAGGAATTAGGGAGTCTCTTTGTCTCTTTCATGGACAAAAGGTCTATATATCTACTCTTCTTTTTAAAAAAAAATTATGTTATTTAAAATTTTAATTAATTAATAATTTAGGACCGATGTGATTTATTTTGATTGTACAATATTTTTTTTATTATTTAACAACACTTAATAAAAAGATTATATTACCCATTTGCCATGACTAAGGGTGGTCAACCGTTGGTCAATAGGGTGTGAATGTTATTATGACCATAGTTAACGCATAAGTGCAATTTGTGATATAGTTAGGATAAGTTAGTGTAATTTATCCAAAATTAAATTCAAATAATTCTACAAAAAATTGGAAACGTTAATCAATTAAATTTATTTTCTTTACAAATTAATTGAATATATTAAAAGCTGTCAAATTTCTAAAAAACAAGAAAGTTTGATAGTTAACAAACATTTTGGTAAGTGATTGAATTAGATCGATAAATGAGAGTCAATAGTTGTTCATCTACTATTTTTAATTAAAATTTATCTACCTATATTGAAAGTTGAAATATCAGAGTAAACCGATAAACATATGAGAAACCAATCAAAACAAGCATTTTAAGATCAACAATGGCTCCCTGAAGTGCTGCGAGAAAGAATGTTTTCAAATGTATTCAAGAACAACAAAATGGCTTCCTAAATGCGCCTAAAGGATAAAATAACAACTAAGAAGTTACCGACTTAAAAAATTATGAGAGAGAGAAAGCTAGAGAGAGTAGGCCTAATTCTTTTGGCCTTGAAGGGAAACAAATGAAGTTCAATAGCCGAGATTTTTCAAGGAGAAGGGATTTCAGAGAAAATCTTTTCTCAGTCTTCATTGATAATCTAAATCCCAAGGTGGATGTGGGTTGCTTGTGGAGTGTGTTCAAGGTCTTTGGAAGAGTCAGAGATGTGTATCTTTCATCTAAGAAGACCTATATGAAAAGTTCTTTCGCTTTTATTCGTTTCGAAATGCAGGAGGAAGCAAATAGGGTAGTGGTCAAGGTGAACGGGATGCATATTTTTAGGTGGCCGATAGTTTCAAAAATTGCTTCTTTTAGGTGGAATCATAGGAGCTCTGTTTAAGGCAGAAGGTGAATCAAGAAAGGGTGGAGGAGAAGGATGGAACTCAGGACCTGGGAAGCAAGGTTTACTGAGTACCATGAAAGTCTTACCAAGGTTTGGTGCTCAATGATGAGGTTTTGCTGACTCTACTCAACCAAGACAAAGTTCCTTTTCTAATGTGGTAAAGAGGAACTTAAGCCACATATTCTTCTATAAAGATAGATGCATGTTTCAACATATCTTGGAAGAGTGAGAAAGGTGTGGAGGAATGGTTGTCTAGGTGTGCGGTTAGGGTTCTAAAAAAGTTTGCTAACATCTTAAGTGTAAGCAAAAGGTTAAGTAACATAGGGGTCTCATTCTCTTCTTCTTACATTGGTGACAAAAGCATCCTTTGGTATTTTGATTCAGAAGTTGATAAGTAAGGTTTCTTATCAAACCGTTTCTTTTGGGGTGATTATTTTTCATCATTTTCTAGATGGTCTGAGATTCTTATTCCCCAAACTAGGTTGGCATGGATTGAAGGTTCAAGAGTCCTCTTGCATTAATAGGAATCATTTTTCTTCATGAAGCTTGGATGGTTGATTAGGGAACCACTCTTGATTGAAAAGGATACAGTTCTTAAATGAAGATTGGATAGAGGAAAGATGTTGGTGTTGATCCCTCAAGCTAAGTTGAGCTCTTGGAGAGTGAATGCCAAGATAGAAAGGGCAGTTGTTGTTGTGAATTTAGTTGAAGATAAAGCTCCAGTTTGTTTCAAATGGTTAAAAGAATTTTTGGGTATGGTTTTGGAAGATCCTATGAGAGATTTAAATCTTTTGCTAGATAAAGAAATTGTAGACCTCTATCCTAGGCCCATGGTAGGGGCTGTCCTTGGTGAGAGGGTTATGGAAGGTGACAAAGGAAGAAGACAATGCATGGGGGTGAGAAGAAAACAACACATAGGAAAGAGTAATTTTTCTTTTAAAATCTTGGATATTTTGACTTGTCACAAGAAAGGTATGATTTTTGATGTCATGGGAGGAAAATGATTCAGCTTTTACCAAAAAAAGCTCAAGCCAAAAGTGAGGGCAAAAGGTGTCTGATTTGGTCTTGTAGAAAAAGGTAAAAGATTATGGGTTAGAAAGCCTAAAACGAAGTGTGTTCCTATCAAGAATGGTAAGTTGACAATTGATAGAAAAAAGGAGTTATGTTCTACTAAGACTTTTGAAGATGAGATGTTAGGACATTATGTCTGATATTGTAGCTAATGAGCAGATGGAGATTGGGGAGTGCTCCTTCAAGTTAAATGGCTATAATGGAAGGGTGCTTGGTCATTGTGTTGGGAAAGGGAGTGAGTGTTTTGATAAATGTGTGGATTCCTTATTAGATGTTTTGGGTAGAAAAGATAATGTCAAAAGAGAAAACTTGGGGATTAGTGATGATCATAGCTTTGATATCACTGAAAAGGACAACTTAAAGTTAAGAAAAGCTAGTGGAGGTTAGGGTGTTGGTACCAATGTCTGCTATGTAAGGGAAACCGAAAAGAGGGAGGAGAGAGAGAAGTGTGGTCCGGTTGGGAAGTGTGATTTGAACTCATTTGATTCGATTAATGGGGTAGTTGGGTCTTGTGTTGGGAAATGTGATAATTTGAAGAGCAGTGTTAATAAAGATAATTTTAGGGTGGCTTCTTTGGGTAGTTTTAAGAGTGATTTGACTAATAGACGGAGTGTTAGGGTCTTTGGTTCGGAAGATGGGTCGTGTGGGGGTGTGGGCGTTTCTGGTAACCAAGTGGTTTATATTAATTTTGAAGAAGGCAAAGATTTGAAGGGGGTAATTTTGGTGATCCAGCTATTGATCTTTCTGTCTATCTTAGGGGTTTGGAACCTTTTGTTCGGAAAGGAAAGGTGGGGGATTATGTCGATTCTTTGTGCTTGTCTGTTGCAAGGCGGAGTAATAAGAATTTTTTTCCTTCAAGATCTCACCGAATGAAGACTAGAAGTGGGGCTCGTGGTTTCGATTCCAGTAATGTAGATGATTTGTTGGTGGACCAAATTGCTAGAGAGAAAGAAGTTGTCAAAGGCTAGTTTCAAGTTTGCTTCGACTATTGTGGTTTAGGGGCTAGGGTCAAAGGTGGTTCGACTTTCGTGTTTGCGTAGGTTGGCCGTTGGGTTGTTCTCGTAGCTTGTTCTCGATCTTGGGATAGGTTTTCTTATTGTTGCTTGTTTTGATTGTGCGTTTGCCCCTTGGGCCTCTTGTATCCTTGTTGCGTTTTTTGCCGCTTGATTTATAAAACTTGCCGTTCAAAAAAAAAAAAAAAAAAGGCGCTTAAAGTTTATGATTTAGATTTTAGAATAAGGTTTTAATTATGTATAACAAAATTAATGATAAAATAAAAGAATTTAGGTTATATAAACAATTGATGACCTGTCCAATGTGGCTTCATTCATTCGGTCTAACAATACCACAGATTCTAATCTCCTTTAAACGAGATCAAATGATTTTCTCAATGGAGATTGATCTGATCTCCGTGGATGAGAATGACATATCCGGCCAGATCTCCTCCATTTTATAGAGATTACCTAAGATCTTAATAAAAGAATATTTAAATGGAGGAGATATGGGCTGATATTAATTTTTTTTTTCCTTTTTTATTATTCTTAAAAATAATTCAAACTATTTAGAATTAATTATTCACTCGTTTTTAGATAAAAAAATGTATCTTGTGGTCTGTATCTCTGGTCCCGGTAGCCCTATTGTAACATCTATAAATATAATACTTCAAAATAAAATAAACAAATGACATCAAAACCCCTTGAGGTTTGACTTTTTACCCGTGGAAATAATTTTACGAAAAACTAATATTGATCTCTATTGTCATTAGTCAATCAACAATAACTCTTAAGCCTTAAAATAAAAAAAATAAAAAAACTATCTAAGGGTATTTTGTTAATTTTTTTTATTAAAATTAAAATCATAAAATAAGATAAAGATAAAATATTTTATTTTAAAAGTTTAATTACAAAACCTTTAAAAAATAAATAGAAAAATGGAGATGGATCTTCGCTGTTAATAATGGATGGCGAAGATCCATATGTCGATCTCCATTGAGTTGCGAGTTGCAAGTTGCGACTCCCTCTCTATTGCTCTATTGGCGGTGGAGGAAGCTCACCTCCTCGTCATGGTGATCCATCTGGATCTTCACCTCCAAATTTTTGATCTTAAAAACCTCACAGTTGAGAAATTTTAAAAATATATTTTTAAATTTCATTTATTTTTTATTAAATTATTTTATTCGGTGTATTTTGGCAATCTCACATATTATATCATGGGCATTTTTGTCTTAGACAATCAAACTTTGGTTGATATACCACTTACAGTGACGGCAACTCGAACTCGTGACATTGACAAATTGAATTAGCACTCTTATCACTAAGCTACATTGGTAGTTTTGGTGTTGTTTGCTATAATAATAATAAATAAATAAAAATAGCATTAGATATCATTAATTGGTGAGTGGAGTCCCAAAAGGCCATTGACTGTTTAAATTGTTTCAAAATCACCATTTTAAAAAAACATTATTCATTGACAGCCGTTCTATTAAAATCTAACAGAAAACTACCATTATCTGTGACATGACACCCATAAAGAATTTTATGTGCAATATTTTATGTATATTGATTATTTGATTATATATAAAAGTTAATTATTTGATTAATTTATTATTTTTATAGGTAATACTTCCTGTTTATGGGTGACATCAAACTTATTATTATTATCTGATTAATTTAGGATGACATCAAACTTATTTTATGATTAATTTATTATTTAACTATATATATAAAGTAATTATTTAATTATAAGAATTTTATGGACAAAATTTCCTGTTTTATAAAGTAATCATCATAAAAAATATATATATATATATATATATTCAAAATACAGGTAAAAAAAACCAGTTAAAATTTAAAAACAAGTTCAAAAACTGGTGCAAAACATGTTTTACTAATTTTTGACTCATATTCTAATAGGTTATAACATAAGTAAATGGACTTCAAACAATTAATAGGTAAAATGACAACGATTGATACTTTTTTTCTATGTAATGGCTAATTTGAGCCATTTTGAAAAATTAATGGTCATTTAAGGACTGCCTCATCAAATCAGTGGATTTAGATATCACTGACTCTTAAAAAATAAAAAAATAAAAAAATAAAAAATAAATAAAAAATATATATATTCTGATCTCTATAGTTACCCAAAAATTAAAAAGATTACATAAATATAGAGATACACTCTAATATATGATAATGTAGTTTTCAAAAAATATATATATATGTATGATAATGTATCAAGTTCTCTAAACGAAGGAGCAATTCTTCTGCACTCGATGGTTGATGTTTACGTTTGACCACCGATGACCATTAAATTCCTTTAATGTAATAATTATTATATTACTAATTATATTATTATCGTTATTTTCAATGTAGAGGTTATAGTTTAACTTAGATCATCTCCAACTATACTCTCTAAATTTTTACTAAATTTTAGCTATTTTAGCTAGCAATTTCTCATGAGATCAATCCAACCATGCTCCATATTATAGTTAGTCATTAATATTTTAATATTTTTTAAATTTAAAATATAAATAAATTTATTTTGTTTTAAATTGTATTTAATAACCATGCTCTCGAGATATCATTTTTTTTTAATAACAAAACCAATTTAAAAATATTAAAAACATAAGAGAGAAGATAGGAAGCTCCCTATATTTGGAGAGCCACCAAGAGACTCTCTAAAATAGGAAGCCATTTAGGGAGCCCCTTGGAGTGTCTCAAACCAAAATGGCTCAGCTAAAGAGGGGATTTTGGGAGCCCCTTGGAATGCTCTTAGATTATCACTTTTTTTTTTTCCTATTTGATTACATCAATCTACATCACAAGAGATAGCCTCTTTTCCTTTGATCTTGGATTATAGATCATAATTGCCAGTTTTTTTTTTATTTTTTTATTTTTTTTATTTTTTTTATTTTTATTTTATTTTATAATAATTTTTTTATTTTTGACAATTTTATATTCATTATGTATATATTAGTATATACATAATATATACATAATGTATATACTAATATATACCTATTATCCAGACAATACCATAAATCCCTGACAATCATTCCTTGAAAGATTAGAAAATGAAGGCCAAAATTGCTGAGTATGAACCAGGAACAATCCTGTTCCCAGACACCATAGAAATAGAAAAATGTTTTGACAGTTTTACCACTGATTCAGAACTTGTGAAAATGCTACTAGAAAGACTAGACAAAATTCTCAAACCAGAGGTACGAACCCTAGATGGCTACATTTCTCCAGCCTCACAATCTAACATCGAAGTATCGGATTTAGAAAATATGGTTCAAAAACTAATTACCTCTAAAGTAGATAGCCATGTATACCACAAATACAACAATGACACAAAACCCTATTATCCTAGGCCTACGCCTCCAGATCTTCAATACGAAGAATCGATGCCATATAGGGCTTACATTGGCAATGCTTGCTACCAATTTAACATTGACGGCTTGTCAGAATATCAAATTATGTCTGTTATTAGACAAATGTATACCATAGGATATATTTATATCAAGAAACAAAACATAACCCATAGTGATGCTGTTAATTCCATTCCATTCGGTTTTGAAGGACAACTCTTAGGATGGTGGAGTTAAACTTTATCACCCACGGCCAGAGCTAACATCATTGCTCACACCAAAGAAGTAGTTACTGATGCACCATTATTCAGAACTCCCACTAGAACTCCTACGGATGCTCCCGAAACCTTGACTACACCTACACCCACAACAACCACGCCTACAACCACATCTTATACCACCATAACATCGCAACCTGACGGTATAGATGTTTTATGTCATACCATAATCCTCCATTTCGTTGGAAATCCTAATAGATTCCAAGATAAAGAATACTCCAAGTTGTAAAATCTTAAGTGTAAAAAACTTAGTGATTTTAAGTAGTATAAGGATATTTTCCTTACTAGAGTTCTACAAAGAACTGACAATGCAAATTATAATTGGAAAGAAAAGTTTGTATCTGGATTACTTTCATTATTTGCAGATAAGGTGAGAGATAAAATGACGGAACAAATGGCTAGTCCAGATTGGTCCCAAATTGATTCAACACCTGGACTTATGGTGAAATCATAACAACAATCAACATTGTTGCCATGCAATTATATACTGATATTATACTTAAAAGTCAGCTTAAGAAACAAAAACTAACCACTAGAAAGGAACTAGGTTCTTGGTGTGAACAATTTGGTTTTGATAAACTTCCTAACCAAAGTAGAAGGAAATACCAGGACAAGAAAACAAAACCCCATAAAAAAAAAAACTCTTCAATCAGAAACCCGCAAACCCTTCAAACATTTTAACAACAACAGATTTAGGAAACCCACTAAAAATAAGAAAGGATGTTTTAAATGTGGAAAAGAATGTCATTTTGACAAAAATTGCCCTAAAATGAGAAAACTTAGAAATAAAATTAAAACCCTAGAAATCAGTGAAAAAGCCAAAGAAAGACTTATCCAAACCCTTTATGATACAGACACTGACACTAGTAGTAGAGAAACATAACCCATTCTTGATAATAGAATATTACCCCATAAAGACTTAGATTCTGAATCCTCAACAGATAGTGAATGTAGTTCACAAATCTGTGACAAACAAGTCTGCACTTGTCAGGAAATCAATGTTTTAGATCAATCTGATTATTCTTTAATAATTGGAATGATTGATAGCATTGAAGATCCTATCTTAAAAGCCAATTACATCAGACAAGTCCAGCAAAGAATTACCAAGCCACCTGCCCAAACCTCAAAACCAATAATGAAGAAGAAAAACCCATAACCTCTTCTATTGCCCCAGATTTTGACCAGAATGTTCTACTAAGATTCCAAAATACTCAAAAAAGAGTCACTATCCTAGACCTCTAGAGAGAAATCCAAAACATTAAAAGAGAAATCAAAAACTTAAGAATTTTGACCCAAAAATTACAACAACAATTAGAATCTCAAAAGACCAAAAAAACCAAAAACAAACCAAAAGCTAAACCTAGCTTTAAAAGCTCTAGTGATTCTGAATCTACTAGTACCAGTAAAACTCATCCTCTAGTAGAAGAACTTGCTAGTATCCTCTGCAATAAGGAAATTGAACCTGTTGCAGCTCTAGTTAATATCACCAAAACTTTCAGACTACAAAAATGGTATTGCGACATAGACATTAGAATATCTTCTGACTACAATCTTAGAGTCAATGCTCTTATTGATTTAAGAGCTGACCAAAACTGTATCAAAGAAGGATTAGTTCCCACAAAATATTTGGAAACAACCACAAAATCTTTATATGGAGCCAATAAACAGAAACTAGACATTAGTTACATATTAACCAATACTAGAGTCTGCAATTCAGGAGTTTGTTATAACTCTAGTTTACTTATGGTCAAGACGTTATCTCAAAATGTCATTCTAGGTCTACCCTTCCTTTATCTTATTACCCCTTTCACCACCACAGATGAAGGACTAGAAACTGAGTATTTAGGAAGAAATATTTTGTTCCCTTTTACTTTTCCTGTTCTTGAAAAGGAATTAAACTTCCTAAAGAAAACTAGTATAGGAAAAGACAACTCCATCTTTCTAGAACAACAGATAAATAATCTTAGCCTAAAAGAGAGTCATTTATCCTTCCTAAAGGATGACCTTAGGTTTGAAAGGCAAAAGAAACATATAGAGAAACCCGAGACACTAAAAAGGATTAATGAGTTCAAAATTAACCTAGAAAAGGAAGTTTGTTCCTCCTTTCCTAATGCCTTTTGGGACATAAAGAAACACATAGTCGGTCTACCTTATAACAAAGATTTTTTAGAAAAGGGTATTCCTACTAAAGCCAGACCTATTCAAATGACCTCTGAACTTCTTAAATATTGCAAAAAGGATATTCAAGACCTATTACAAAAAGGACTTATTAGACATTCCAAATCACCTTGGAGTTGTCGTGCTTTTTATGTTAGAAAAAATACTGAAAGAGAAAGAGGAGTTCCTAGACTTGTCATCAATTACAAGTCTTTAAACGAAGCTCTCCTATGGATTAGATACCCAATATCTAATAAATCAGGCTTATTAAAAAGACTTTATGATGCAAAAATATTTTTAAAGTTTGATATGAAATCAGGATTTTAGCAAATCCAGATTGTTGAATAAGACCGATATAAAACTGCTTTCACTGTCCCTTTTGGACAATATGAATGGAATGTTATGCTATTTGGATTGAAAAATGCTCCTAGTGAATTTCAATGCATTATGAATGAAATTTTCAATCCTTATACTGAATTTTCCATTGTTTATATCGATGATGTGCTAATTTATTCTGATAGTGTTGACCAACATTGGAAACATTTAGATACATTTTTTAAGACTGTTAAAACTCAAGGATTAGTTGTCTCAGCCCCAAAAGTTGTCTTATTTTAGACTGAGATCAGATTTTTAGGTCACAATATCAAAAGAGGTACCATCATACCCATACAGAGAAGCCTAGAGTTTGCTAGCAAATTTCCTGATGAAATCAGAGACAAAACACAGCTTCAAAGATTCTTAGGTTGTTTGAACTATGTTGCTAACTTTTATAAAGAGTTAAGAATCATTTGTAAACCATTGTTTCAAAGACTTAGAAAAAACCCCTTACCTTGGATAGACCAACATACACAGGCTGTTAAAACAGTCAAAGAACATGTCCAGAAACTTCCTTGTCTACTCATTTGCCACCCTAGTGCTCCAAAGATAGTGAAAACAGATGCTTCTGAATTAGGGTTTAGGGGAATCCTCAAGCACATTATTAACGAAAAAGAATATCTTGTTAGATATGTTTCTGGATCTTTGAATGATACTCAACAAAAATATCCTACTGTTAAAAAAGAAATTTTAGCAATCGTTTAACTATACAGAAATTACAAAATGATTTGATAAACCAAAAATTTGTTTTGAAAGTAGATTGTCAATCTGCAAAATTCATTTTTAAAAAAAGATGTTAAAAATCTTGCTTCAAAACAGATATTTGCCAGATGGCAAGCCTTATTATCTGCATTCGATTTTACTATTGAACATATTAAAGGATCCAAAAATAGCTTACCAGATTTCTTGACCAGGGAATTTTTGCAGAGAAAAAATGAGTAACAACATGAGCAAGCCCAGAGGCCTCAGGCCCACTACCCCTAGACCTGACTTATCATTTGACTCATCATCAGACTTATCAATAGTACCGACTTATCATAGCCCAAAACCAAGTCACAAAGATAAATATGCCCTAACCCTGTTATCTCAACCAAATACACCCAAATCACCTGGCCAAACATCCTCCTCCAGGCCCTCTATTGCGAGCCCATTACAAATGACAAATAGTTTTTCCCCACTAAAATTAGAATCCCCATTAGATTTCCAATCATTTAAAACTATAGCCTCTTCTCATATTAGTCCCCACTCTTCCAAACAAGACAAACTTACCAAGACAAACTAATCACAAATTATCTCACCTTCCCTTTCGAAGAATAACTTCCCAAGTTACCCTTATTTACATAAACCTCATTTTGACAGATTTTTTGCAATTGAACCTTCACTACTATCAGACTCTTATCTCAAGGAACCTAAAAAATTGGCGGATGCAGTCATTAATCCCCTATTTGGAAGGATTCTTGAAGACATATCAAAAAGACATATTTTCTATGAATACATTTTGGTAGATACAGACTCGGTCTACCTTTCTGATGTTTTTGATAAAATTGACAAAGAAAAATTGATTTTCCGAAAAATCAAACTTTGTAAAATCATAACTTTTGATTAGTGGGGAGGCGATCCCCACAAGAAAAGAAAGTTTTCAAGACCATTCCATGTTTCTGACTACTCCTATTGAGATTATGTTGATGCATGGACAAAAATTTTATATGGACAAAACCCAGGCAACTCCTTGTCCTAATTTATATATTTTGACAAGGATTTCCCCCTTCATATTTCTTTTTGGTTTTTAGAGTGGTGGGACAAATATGGTCCAACTATCGATCTCCTTCTACTAATTATTAAAGAGGGATATGCATATTGGACAACTTATCTTTCAAAACCCAAAGATTGGGATTTCTTACTAGACTTATTACTTTTCTTCACCCATTTTAGCCTGACTTGGATTTTAATGTTTGAATATGCGATCAAGGATAAACTGATTGGAAATGTCAACATTCCTTACTTCGGTAGGCAGACAAAAGTCAAATGGTGGAGTGACATGAATATTGCCCAACATGGCAAAACTCGGATTGTCAACTAGTTTGAAGAAAATCCCACTTTATGCAATAAATCACTTGACCAACCTCAATCCTTAATGGCCAAAGCTTAATATTATGCCAGAATTGCTGCTGAAAGCACCCTTGAAGAATTGAGAAAAATAGCTCATGAGATGGAGAAGACAATGGCGGACATATCTCAAAAAGATTCGGGATCAGAAAATCAAGATGATAATGATGATGATCTCCTTGAAAATGAAGACAACCCACACAGCTATTTTGGACATGACTTATCACCACAGTAGAGGCTTTAGCCTTGTCAGTTTCACCAGACTTATTCTTAGAGAACATGGAATCCACTACCAGTTCTCGTGACTCATTTCACTATCACCTATTGTATCGGTTATTGACAAAATGTCGGCATATGAAGACAAAAAAAATAAAATAAATAAATAAATAAAAAGTAAAAAGTAAATGCGTCGGTAGAAGATGACAATGAAATAATGTCGACAGCATGAAGACAAACCAGCACCAGAGAATACCAGAGAAGACAAACCAGCACCAGAGAATATATCATAATTCAAATATAGTAATAATTATGTCAGTTACCATGGTTAGTTTTACCATGGTCAATCTTGTAACCCGAGTTAAGTATCCTATATAAGGATAGCTTGGGATAGTCTTAGACAGGTTCGGTTTTCAGATCATTTTCTCTCTTTGTAATTCCCCTTTCTCAAGCTTTTCTCTATAATCTTTCCCCTCTCTTTTGTAAACATTTTTAATCTACAATAAAGTTTGTGACTTATTTCTTGTATTTTCATTGTCCATCCGTTACTTTCAGACTTATTTTAACATTGTAAGTATTATTATTATTATTTTCAAATCTTAATCCAATTTATATTTCTATTTTTGTTATATATTATCTTGTCTATACTATCATATTTACTTGTTCTACGTACATAATGTATATACTAATATATACATAATGAATTCATAGAAAAGAAATTTAAAAACAGTTTTCCGTTTATAACAATAGAACAACTTTAGAGTGTTTGGTTAAACGTTTTATATAAAACATGTTCTTGAAAACAAAAATTAACTTTTTCGAAGTTACAACTAAAAAGTAAAAAGTATGAAACAACTTTTTATTGTTTTTTATTGTTATCAAAATAAGCCACAAATTTTCCCTCCAAACAACTATTTCACTCATTTTAAAAATAATACTAAACATATTTAAAAAGTATGAAACAACTTTTTATTGTTTTTTATTGTTATCAAAATAAGCCACAAATTTTCCCTCCAAACAACTATTTTACTCATTTTAAAAATAATACTAAACATATTTACTTTGTTTTCTGTTTTTTGTTTTTAGAAAATTACTTTTAGAAAATACTACAAAACACATAACGTTTTTTAAACATGATTTTCATTTTTAAAAATAATTTTCAGGAACACTATTTTAAAATTGATACCAAATACACCCTAGCTTCCCTAGCATCTCTCCTCCATGATGGAGGAGGAGGCTCCTCTTTTAATTTGCAGCGGAGATCACCTCCAAAATTGATAAATATCAGTGTCCTTTACCAAGAACATACACTGTTGGTGAGTTGGTGTCCATAAAGGAGGAGACCTCCTTTTCCAATGAGGCACTATACCTCCTCTTTTTAGGGAGGCCATCTGCCTTCACGATGGAGACTGTTTAGACCTCTTATGATCTTTAAAAAAATATATATATTATTTTTTATTTTTTGGGTAAAGTATAATTATTTTATTTTTTTGTTTTATATTAAAATTAATCAAACATCTACGAATTAATTTAACAACCGATTATTCATTCAGTACATCTAACAGAAACCACGAACAATAATAATATAACAAATTGCCAACAAGGGTGTAGCTCAACTGGTAGATAGACGAGTTTGAAGCTTGGACAAATAACTCGCAGGTCAGCGGTTCGAATCCTATCAATGACGAAAGCTTTCAAAAAAATACCTAGTCTCGAATTAATAATAATAATAATAATAATATATAATAATAATAATAAATTGATAAAAACAATAAGATTGATGGCCTAAATGGTAAACTCCTCACACCAACATATATCATATTGTGGATTCGAATCATGCCCCCGTCTAAATGGAAAGGGGTGAACGGGTGATGGTGATATGAATTCATAAAGGGACATATATCAAGTTGATTGCGAAACAAAAATTAAAAAGCACCACCAACCAATTGTGACTGTAAACTGCCTAGAAGCGATGCCTGCTTAGGTACTCTCTAGTTTATACAAAAAAAGTAGGACCATCTTTTCGATCCGATATGAATTCCACCCAACCTAACAGCTACATCAAATTTAATGCTTCATGGCAGTTAATCGGGTGATCTTCCATGAATCCATGATCATCAATCCCTGAACCTGATGTTGTGGTCCTACCCACAAAAATCCTTTACCTTTTGTATACATGTTATCATCTATAATTCCTTCAGATAATATCTTTTCTATTCTATTCTTTAATTAATGTTTTTCTATACCATCAACAAGTGATCATCTGGATCAAGGAATGGTGTACATGTGAACTAACAGTGGACGAAATACTGTGGTGCATGGCATTTTCTATGAAGCATTTGAGAGTCAAATAATCGAAAGTATATTATGAAATTGGGTTTTGGAATAAAGTTGTCATTAAAGAAAAAAGTCGCATGCTATGATTCAATCAATAGATCGATACAGTAGAGATATAAAAATTGTTGCTCGATTTAGACCTTGAAACTTTGAATTCACACCAAAAAATTATATACTTCTATGTACAAATATCTTTCGTTGGAATCAATATGGAGATGGGGTTCAAAAATTAAATAGCACTTTTTGGGGGAGGGTTTGTGCAAATAACACCACTTTAATAAGTCTTGTTTTAATAGCACCAAAATAAGTGATGAGACCAAAATACCCCCACTTACTCATTTCCTTTGTTTTTTTTTTTCTCGAAAATTCGAGACTTATTTACAGTTTCGAGACTTATTAGGTTAAATTCGAGACTTATTGGAGTTTTCGAGACTTATTAATGCGTTTCGAGACTTAATTTAAGTTTGTTCGGGGCTTATTCTGTTCGACCTCCATCAATGGTGACAGTGACGATCCGATGACGGCGCCGGTTGACTCCGAAAATAGTTGGATCTGGAAAATCGAACGACACCGAGTTCGTTGGCGTCATCGGTCTCGTCAGATTCGCGACGGATCGTCATAGATCAGATGATGAAGATTCGCGGCGGTTTGGGTTTTGCTTTGTTTCTCTCTCCATACAGCTCGAAACTGAAAATGGATACTTTCGTTAAAACGAGTGGCGCACGACGGACGTTTTGCCGGTGGTTTTAACAGTCAACTCGTCGGTCGGCGGTGGCACCTCCATTGAAGCTCCATCAATAGAGGTTTTGGGAAAAAGAAGAAAAAAGAAGGTGAAGGACACATAAGAGAAAAGAAAAGAAGCTGGGGGTATTTTTGTCTAAATTCTATTTTTGGTGCTATTTAAACAGAAGTTATTAAAGTTTAATAGTTGTACAAATCAAAATTTTAAAAGTGCTATATGCCCCTATTTCCTCCATGGGAGATAACTAGTCTGGTTCCTAGTAACACTTGTTCTATTCATACGAACCTTCACTTCATATATCAATGAGTATATACTGTATATTGGTGGCTACCTACACAATTTAAGGTCAATAACATCACAATCATATAATAATACAACCGAAGCTTCTCCCAACCACATTCATATATTATATATACCCTTAATCGCTTATTTTCATCTATAAACCGGCTTTTGTTTTAACGCGTTAATACCATATATATATATATATATATATATATATATATATTTTAAATAGAATAATGCTAGATTATCCAAATTATTTATCTAAAATTATATCCAAATGATATAGTAAGTGAGTTATCAAGATTATGTAAATCAAAAGATTATGGTGTATTTGATAGGATATTGACAATTCACATACCACATCATTTGGGCAAATTTGGATCATTTACTGATCTGATCTTTTTCCTGACTTCGTTTAATTATATGACATATAAACATTGCAATGAATGGGTAGTTAATATGTGATTGATTTTCACAACCACTTTATCAACAACCAATCACATGCTTTAAAAATGTCAGGAAAAAGATCAAATCAGCAGAGGATCTAATCCCATTTGGGCATGATTTTGGACAAATAATTTAGATAGCCTAGCATTACTTTTTTAAATATTGTCGTTGACCGTTATCTAACAGGTTAAGTTTTTAAATTGTGTAGTTACTAGTTACAACTTATATTATCTAACAGGTTAAGTTATTGCGTAGTTACTATCAGAGACGGAATATAATTTAAAAATTAAAATAATAGTTTTAAAATTATAAAATTACTCAAAAAATATGTATTTTATATAATATTGTTTCTACTAATTTTAAGTTTAATTTCATTATAAGAAAATTGACATATAGTGACAAAAATATTTGTCACTACAAGTGAATAAATTGTCACAATTTCAATATTGTGATAAAAAACAGTGTCACTAACAACTTGTCATTTTTGCCCATCACTAAAAGTAATACTTGTCACAAATCATAACCCCTTGTGATACATTATCACATGACCTTAATTAGTGACAAAGTAAAACTTATGTCACTAAATTTATATTTAGTGACAGTTAACCGTTTGAAAATCTAGTGGTAAATAATCATCTAAAAATAATGTCACTATAGACAAACTTAGGAGTCATTTGTTTTTTTCACTTAAAACTTAATGAGTCTTAATCATAATTATTAAGTTGTTTTTTTTTTTGTTTCGTTTCGTTTTTTTAAGTGGTCAAATAACTAATAATAAAAATAAAAATAAAAATAAAATAAAATAAATAAAATAAAATAAAATAACTTAAAATAAAAAGTAAAAAATCATGACTTTTCACTTAATTGCAAATCACTAAATTGCATTAAATGCAATCCAAAATCTTTTCTTCCAATATTATCCTCCATATATAACATATTTCCAATTTCATCATAATTATATATAATATAGAAATCTTTATTTTAAATAGCTTTAAAAATAAAAAAGAACCATAATCACTTCCCATATTGGTGTTTAATATCATTACTTTATTATGATATTAGGATGATGTATATATATATATATATTAGAGTGTTTTCTGTGGGTTTTCCTACTGCCTCTTTTATTTTTTGAAAAAAAAAACCTTTTCTTTTCTTAGTAAAATTGAAGTTTGTTTGTAATGGAAAAGGAATATCATGATCAAATATGTTCATATATAATTATTATTTTTGGATTGTTTTTATTCCATATTATATGTATAATTATTTAACATGGGTATAAATGTAAAATCACTTATTTTTAGGTAGTTTTACTTTTAAAAAACAAACGTATTGATAATACATCAGATGTGAGAAAAAAAAAAACATGACATTCAAGTTCAGATTCAGTACCCATTCAGTCTTCAGAAAAATTCAGAACTATTCAGTATTCAGACAAAAAAAAAACAAACGACCCTCTAATAACAATTAATTAGTTAACTATCGCCAACAAGGGCGTAGCTCAGCTAATAGATAGACGAGCTTGAGGTTTAGACAAATGACTCACAGGTCAGCGGTCGAATCCTACCAATGACGAAAGTTTTCAAAAAAATACATGGTCTCGAATTAATAGATATTATCAACAAAAAGAAAACGTTTAATTATCTAAAAATTGTCACTATACACAAATTTAGTGACAGTTAACAAAATATGAATTTTATGTTACTACATGGATACTTAGTAACAATTTAATCAATTGTGAAAATTTAATATAAATTTAAATTATATCAAAAAATGAAAATAAAAATATAATCAAATAAAACATGTCACTCATTGAATGATATTACATTCTATAAATAATTCTTTCATTTAAGAATATCCAAAAACTAACATAATATTGTATTGTTACAAAACTAATCCAACATTTTCCAGAGTCTACTACTAAATAACATATATAAACCCAGCCAGCCTAAATTAAAAATAATTGTTAGGTCACACACTATAACGTCCAACTCCATAAACTTAAACTTGAAACTTCTTAGGTTTTGATTGTGAAATATTAGAAGTCAATGATCCATTATCGGTTGTCAGTTGTCGGGTAGTTAAAGAATCTTTAGATTTTGTAAAAGAAGCCTATATACATGAAGACATGAAGAAAAAAAAAATAGTGAGAACAAATTAATAACGTCTCCAAAATATAACCGATGAAAAATGCAACAATATTGGTAGAACTTAGCACATGTATAAATAAAATTCTATAAGTTTGATATTTAAGCATAAAACATGCACATTATGCTTAATCTAGCCTTATACAAACGTCAGAATATCACCTACCAATTCACCATCTCACATGAGATAATGTGGGAAACATAAATTCTATGACATAGGAAGAAAAAAAAAAACACTATTTTCCAATCAACAAACGTGCACAATCTGCTGCTATGGGTAAAATAAAAAGTAGAGCAAAGAAATATAGTAATTAAATTTGACTAAAAAATTCAAACAAAGAAGAGACATATTTTCGGGTATTATCATCAACTCAGAAAACCAAGCTCCAACATCAACATTCATAAAGAAAGACGGAAAAGTGTGAAATAACAAAATATAAAGAAAAATCATACCCTTCTCATGTAGTTTTTTGAAGTGCAGATCTCCTCAAGAATTCATATCTCTTCATCTAGTCCTCTGTCATGAATAGATATAAAATATATTTGATATAAGAAGTTGAATCTGCTGTTATATTTTTGTTGCCTTTGTTCTATTTTTCCGTTACAACATATTATTCTTGAATCTTGAATTAGATTATGTTTTGAATTTTTTTTTTTTTTTAAAAAGCCGAAATGTTTTTCATGTGATCCTATGTGAATAGAGATAAAATAGACTTGATAAAAGAAGCCGGAATGTCAACAACACATGTGCTATTATTAATTCATCATGTCAATAGAAGAAAAAAAATAGTAAGTTTTTGACAATTGAAAAACTGTCCACTGATATCCTTAATAGATATATGAAATTCTACATTGAAAAAAAACAACATACATTATTCAAAAAAAATATATATTTCAATATATTAATCTCGAATTTAAGTTTGACCGTGAAAAACAAGAATAAGAAAACAAACCCTAAAAAAATGAAATCAAGAGACGCTTACATTTCCTATCAAGGCATAATTTTCTTTACAATGCTGCATCAAACAATTGGTTGTTCCATAAGAATCATTTATTAAACAGTTGGTATGTGAAATTTCCTTAACCACCTATAGTATAAAATATACCCAGGGGGTGAATAGATATATACTCAAATTCTTTAAACTTCTTTTTTAATACAACAAAGTTGCACACACTTAGTGTGTTTAACAAATGGATTGCTTTATCAAGACAATATGAGTTCAAATTACACAAGTGTTATGCAATACAAGTTATAGAAGTAAAGAAACTTAAAGAAAAAATCAACACAAGATATTTTTAAGTGGTAAACCTCCAAAGAGGAAACAACCACGGGTTGAATCCACAACCCCCGGTAACACTCAATTCACTAGTTGGAAAGAAGTACACTTTCAAAAGAAATCAAATCATATGAAACGCTCTCTCTTGAATATACCTTCTATCCTACACTTAAGGCTTTTTACTAATGAAAAGATTGCCTCAACTTTCTATCCGAGAAAAATGGCATGTCTCTAGAGAGCCACTCCCTAACTAAGACTATCCACAAGTCTCTAGGAAGATTTCTTTGCTCGGACTTACCGAAACCACATGCTTCTAGCCAAGACTTATACGCTTGACTATTTCGGAGCCTCGTGCTCTTAGTCAAGACTTCCCTCCTCTATGTTGAAGAATCACTCTTCAACAAGAGACTTCCCATCTTATACAAGAGAAATGATCTAAGTGATGTAAATGATGCAAACACATGCAAATAGAGCAAGTAGATCAAACACACTCTATGAAGAATTAGATTTGCACAAATCAAGCTTACAAGCAAATGTAACTAATTCTTATGAACATGTGATTAGAGATCTAGATTAGGCATTCAAAATCATTCACAAAAATATCTAGAATCTAAACATGTCAATCAAAGCTAGAGTTACAAGTTTTCAATAGAAATCACGAAACTAGCTTTGAAATCAAGTGAACAAGTTACCACTTAAAATCCACAACAGATTCAATCCAAACAAGAACTAGATTTCAATGATAGATAGCACAATCAAAAATCCTAGTTCATGAACATGTGGCAAAAACCTAGAAATGAATAATCAAGATCAAATCACAAATTTAATCTAGATTCAAGTTCATGTTCTTCAAAATTAGCTAAGATCATAATCAATTAAAAACATAAGAGCTAATTTTGAAATCAATCAAACAAGTCTAAAAGTTGAATCGAAAACATCCTAGACATTTTTCATCAATCAAATAATAAGATCTATCAAGTTGATCATAAGAAGAATGTAAAGAAGATGATTCACATACAAAAGGATGAACCACGAGTAAATATCAGGCAGCTGCGAATAATCTGGAAATATTTTCACATTGATAATGCTTGGAACTTGTTCTTGTCTTCAAGACCAATGATTTTGGTTTTTGAATCACTCAATTCGGAGTTGATTTGAGAGAGTTATGACAAAAACAAATATGCAAAAGTTGTGAGAGATGTTATCACGAATTTGAAATATAAAGGGAGGGAAACCAATTGTAGAGAGGCAATGGCAATTCCGTAATTGAGATACCACCCACCTTGCTTCTCATGGAGGCACGTGGCCACCATGGGAAGGTAGAGAGGTGTCCCTCCCATGGTGGCCACGCGCTTACACGGGAGAGAGGGTGGTTGGCCCTTCGCCACCTCTCTTCTCCTTTGCTCTTTTAGCACACCTCTCACTTTCTTCGACCGTTCTCCAGCCTCCGAATTTGAATCTTCTTTCGGATTACGAACCGTAACTCAATAACACACAAGGAAAACTATGAAACTTTGACCAAAGATTATGAATTTGACTCGATACACGATAACGAAGAT
Source organism: Acer negundo (assembly GCA_035582765.1). Taxonomy (NCBI): domain Eukaryota; kingdom Viridiplantae; phylum Streptophyta; class Magnoliopsida; order Sapindales; family Sapindaceae; genus Acer; species Acer negundo. The sequence goes on along the minus strand of CM069231.1, from coordinate 1,003,157 downwards.
AATGCATTGTAAGAGAACGTAAAGTAACGTAACTTCCTCGTTTGAACTCGAAAACTAATGAATGAGTAACCGAAACGACCAGAACTTAATTAGGAATCATATGAGAACATATTCAAGTCAAAAAAATAAAATACAAACAAATAAACACAAGGTCACACGAGTATGCAATTTCCTAGAGATAGTCCTAGTACATGCATTTCTACAATGCTTGTCAATTCACGTCTAATGCATGTGCATACTAGAATATGTGTGTAAATGTGTTATACAAATTTAGCGCAACGATGCAGAGACACAAATATATGCAATGTGTGTGTGTGCGTCTACGTCTTGCAAGAGGAAGAAGTATATCAATACCTTAGCATCCAAATAAGCGATTTTCCTCTTGAAGACGATATTTACATGAAAATTTGTTTTTCTCCTTTGAAGCTCAAATCAATCAAGATTCACCTACGCAACTAGACATAACAAATAATGAGAGTTTTTTAATGGAATCAAACCAATATAAATCTAAAACCTTACAATATGCACATTTGAAGATATTAACATATACTGTGGAAATCTAAGAACAACACATGTAAATCGTGAGATAATTATTATGGATTCCTTATAAAAATTAAAATCAAATTAAACTTAAGAAATATCCATAAAAATATGTATTAAATTACACATAAAAAAAGTGTACCTTATCCAAAGAAACTTTCAATATATGAAGCTCGAATTTGAGATTTCGACCCTCGAAAACAAGTACAATATAATAAACCCTAAAAAAAAATTCAGTTTTCAACTATCAATTTAAACAATGCAAACATGAAAAGATAGGTAATATGTAAAATTTATTCTAAAATTAAAATTAAAATAGAAAAACAAAAACAAAAAAACAAAAACAAAAAAAAAAACAAAAAAAAAACAAAAAAAAAAAAAAAAAAAAAAAAACCAGAGAAATATAAATTTTCACTACAACTTGGTGATTTCTTCAATGAATCACAGTTTCAAACAGAGAGTGTAGATGAAAAGAAAAACTAAAAAGAAATTCTAGATAGCTGATGAAAGACAAAGGGAGATCCAAGAGATGTGTGAAGATAGTATAAGAAAAAAAACACACACACACCACGTCTATGGTATTTTTTTTTTTTTTTTATATAAATAAAATTAAAAACCTATATATATTATATATATATATATATAGTAAAATAACTTGTTAAAATCTTAAAAGATTTTTATGTTTAAATAAAGATTTTTTTTCTTAAAGTGACCATTTTTAAATGGTTAATTGCGACAATTTTTTAAAAAGAGTCTTAATTGAATAAAACATAGTGACAATTAATAAAAGAGTTCAAAAATTAAATAACACTTTTTGGGGAGGACTTGTGCAAATAGCACCACTTTAATAAGTTTTATTTTAATAGCACCAAAATAGGTGGTGAGACCAAAATATCCCCACTTACTCTTTTCCTTTGTAATTTTTTTCTCGAAAATTCGAGACTTATTTGCAGTTTCGAGACTTATTAAGTTAAATTCGGGACTTATTTTACAAATTCGAGACTTATTCATGAGTTTTCGAGACTTATTAATGCATTTCGAGACTTAATTCAAGTTTGTTCGGGACTTATTTTGTTCGACCTCCATCAATGGTGACAGTGACGATCCGATGACGACGTCGGTTGACTTCGACGAATGACGCCGAGTTCGTTGGCGCCATCGGTTTCATCAGATTCACGACGGATCGTCATAGATCAGATGATGAAGATTCGCAGCGGTTTGGGTTTAGCTTCGTTTCTCTCTCTACACAGCTCGAAAATGTAAACGAACACTTCAGTTACAATGATTGGCACTCAACGACCATTTTCCCGATGGTTTTGCCGGTCAACTCGTCGGTCGGCGGTGGCACCTCCATTTAAGCTCCATCAATGGAGGTTTTGGAAAAAGGAAGAGGAAAGAGGGTGAAGGACACATAGGAGAAAAGAAAAGAAGCTAGGGGTATTTTTGTCCAAATTCTATTTTTTGTGCTATTAAAATAAGAGTTATTAAAGTGTGATAGTTGTACAAGTCAAAATTGAAAAGGTGCTATATATTCCTATTTCCTTTTAATAAAATTTGTCATAAAATAATATCTACAATGATGCATTCAAAATTTGTAACAAGAAAATATGTCACTATGTCATTATAGGTCACTTTTTTTTGTTTTTTTTTGTTTTGTGATTTGCTCCCCCTAACTCTAAACTTATGGTTCCGCCCGGGTTACTATCATATCACTATATCAGAGCCATCCGTCTCTAATCTGTCTCTATATATAAAGCTAGCTTTCGACTTAACTCTTCTCATTTCATGCAAGACGAACTTCGTGAAACAGAATGAAATAATATTATTCACATTGCAAGCATGATCCTTGCCAACATTGTAGCCGATTTGAAGGAAAAAATGAAATAAATAAAAATGAAATGATAGATTGGATCTCATTGTGCAGGTGTGAGGAGGTTTACCACCGGACTAATCCCATCTTATCTGTTATATTATTACTTGAATAACTTGATATGAGTAACTAATAAGTTTACGAGCAGTAGTACTAGTAAGACAAATTTATCCAACCGACGGTCCAACCCATGATTACTACTCATAATTCCATGCATGCACTACATAATTTATCTTAAGTCATTAAGTCATGGAATTTATGATGATCGTCTCACACTAGATTTAATAGCAGAGAAAGCAGTAGATTCTGACATTTATGAGATATATATATAGGAAGTGATAGAAAAATATTTATCAGATGAAGAAACAAGAGCATAAATGAAGAGAAGGGGAGGTGGGTTGAGAGCATTTAACAGAAGGTGAAACCGGTGGTGAGAGTGACGATGAAGAAAAATGTTGAAGAAAGCGAGGTGCTTCAATGGTCATCCTTGAATTCTGCATTTAAGTGAATTCAAGATGAGTTAATGAAGGCAGGTAGACTTACTTCAATTTCCTTTATCTCTCAATGCCTTTAATGGCTCTTCCTCCTTTCATTTTTATTTAATCTGAATAAATTGTTTTCTAGAAAAATTCCAATTTCGATATTTGGTGGCTACCTTACAAAAATACCCTTATTTTGGAAAAAAAGAGTTTATGCTCCTTACTCCTTTGACCGATATATAACAATGAAATGGTGGGTTGGTATTAGTTATATATCATTTTAGCTGTGTAGTCTATTTAGGGTCCCTCACCAATTTATACATGATTGGTGAAATTCGGCCGTTTACAGCTTTTAAGTGAAACACTTGATTCATATGCTAGATCTTTTCTCAAAGATAGAAACTTACCATACAAATCATGTTTTTTAAACTTTCTTCAATTCCCTGCTTCACTCACTTTGATTATAATCAAGTAAAAATGCCATCAACTACATATGTCACGGGCCAAATCAACCAAAAAAAAAAAAATTAAAGGAGAGGAAGTGGGTACTTTTGGAAATGAATTGTGCAATTGATCAAAGTACATTCAATTTTTTTTTTCAAATAAATAAAATAAAAGTAAATTGAAGAGAGAAAGATATATATATATATATATATTATAAATTTGAAGGCATGAGACATTAGTTGTTTTATAGCTGAGGGGGTGTTGAGAGCTTTAAAAGCAATATTGTGTTGTAGGGAGAGGAGAGGAGTGATTAAATGGTATAGGTGATGGGATTTAATTAATAGGAGTAGGGAGGGGGTGTTGAGAGCCTTAAAAGTTGTTTTATAAGTTTCAGAGTGACCGAATTGAGGAAGTTGGAGTTATTATAACACTGCCTTCCCCTTCAACTGTGTACACACTCCATACATTTATTGACCTTTGTCTCACAACTTTCCCTCTCACCGCCTCTATTAAGTTCCACCAATATTAATTATTATTATGGCTTTTGGCTCTTCTGGCTTTTTGGCTTCTGGCTTCTGGCTTGGCTTAATTGGGAGCTGGTGTGTTGTACTTGGGAGAGAGAGAGAGAGAGAGAGAGAGAGAGAGAGCCAAGTTTGAATATAATTCACGTCATGCATATGTAGGCCACCTTTTTAATTAATTCTGCCTTGAAATTAATTAAGTTTTAGCCTTTGTTTGATTCTCTCCCTTGCAGTTATTATATATGTTTCCCTCCCCATATTACCCAAACTCACCCCTATAAAACCACCCCCCAACCATTTCCACAATTCTATCACAAACTATTCACACGTATTGATTAAGGAAGCTATGGTTCCCTTTCAAGCTCATCCCCTGTCTCCAAATAATACCAGAAAGACTGCAACCCTAGTTCATGAGTTTGATATTTCATCAAAGAAGCGAAAGTGGGACGATAAGGCCTTGCCAGTTGATCATCAAACTTTAGAAAAAAAAACAAAATCAATCTTCGATATCGAGTTACACCTCGAGACTCCATTACCTTTAGAGTGGGAAAGATGTCTCGATATTCAGGTATATATATTTTTGCACTCATATATCTTTTCTATATCAACATATATATATATATATATATATATATATATAAGCATGTCTAGCTAGCTCTAATAACTCTGGTTTTCTTTTCTGATCATGATCATGATCATATATATATATATATATATATATACAGTCAGGGCAGATACACTTTTACAATACAAGAACCAACAAGAGGACATCTGGCGATCCAAGGACAAGCCCCGACCCGCCGGGTCCGGGTCATATGAGCTTAGACCTTGAACTAAACCTACCATGCGACTCGCAAAGGAAAAACCAATCCCACAATTTGACAACCCCATATCATCTGACCGATCTTTCAATTGATATCAATCACCACCAACAACAAAAGAATACTAAATCAGGAAACATAGCGCGTATACCGTCGTGGTTGGAGTTCGAAGGCGGTGATGATGATCAGCAGCAGCAGCAGAAAGAAATGGTAGCCACAGCGTGCATGAAGTGTCACATGCTGGTGATGCTCTGCAAGTCATCTCCTACATGTCCTAACTGCAAATTCACACACCCACCTGACCAAACTCCTCCAAAATTATTCAAGCAAAGACTTAGCCTCTTGTGCTAGCTAGCTAGCTAGTTAGTTTTTAAAATTTGATCGATCGGATGCAATTTAATTAATCATGGTACGACTTGTTTTAAAGTTTGTTTATTCCTACTTGAACAAGTTACTATTACTCCCTACTTTCCTAGTATCTTCCATAGATTTTTAGTTTCTTCCACGTCTGTTGAGAAATGACGAGTGCTGACAGAGAGCAAGAGCCAGGGAGAGACTGACTTATTTAATGTACATAAATATTATCCAAGTGTTTTTCTTTATAATATTCCAAATTAATTACATGTATATTTGTGTGGTGAATTTCTGAATTAACCATTATATCTACAGTGTTCATGAAGGTAATTAACCTGCAAGGGACATAAAAATTCTAAATTGAAGGACTAAACATTTTAAATACAAACATGATAATTAAGCAAATATTCATAAACATTTGATCAAGATCGTATTTAGGAGAAACATTAGTGCACCTAACCCATCTAAATCATGTTATGTGATACGAAAAACCAATATACATGCATTAAAAAAATTGATTGCACTTCAACTGCCCTATCGGTTTGTAGTTATGGGAATTGATATACATTAGCGCAGTGTGTTCTGGTTCATGCAGTGTACCTCGTACTCCTCCACATCTAAAAAACCGATAAGCTCGAGGAAGTTAGGATATTGCATTGTACCACACCAACAATTTGTAGGCCCTCCTTCTGGGCTCAGCCCATGTCAGTACATATATATATCAACAACAACAAAAAGATTGAATTAAATTGATAAGAGTCTACAATTAATACAGATAAAAATGAAATGACATAAATAGGTAATAATCCAGTACTGTGTAATGAGATCAGATGAACTAGGTAATAAAACCAGCATGTAAGAAACAATCAATAACTTCTGTAAAGTAAACATAGCAAGTTTAAATGTCAAAATTTGTGTTAGCAACAGATGTGCTATGAGTCTACCACATCAGGGAATAAAAAGAGACCCAGGAAAGGTTCCCAACTCTGTAGAGATGATAATAATCTGATCCTATATATGATATTGCCTGTGATGTATATACTAAACTGTGTGTATATATCTATATTCTATTCTTCATTGATCTTTTGTAACTCTGTAACTAGTATCAGTTTAATGCTTTCTATGTGCTGCTGCTATCTGGTTGAAACCATGGCTGTCTCGGGAATATTGTTTTACTTGATTTCCTGAGGGAAGGACTAGGAGCCTCAATTCTGAATCTTGCCATTAGAGCAATATGGTCTGAGGACCACTGAGCTGAGGGAAGACCATGCCGCACACTCTCCATCTCACGGTCTACAAGCTCCAGCACACCAAGCAGCCTCATTTTATCCGCTACACGAAACATCATTTACAGTTGGTTAGTGATACAAATTGCAGGGTGTTCTCACATAAGGTGCTTATCACGGGGAGAAATTTATTAATCACTGAAACAAGAGGAGTCACTTGACATAGGGGTCACAATTTTAGATATCTTTAAGAGTACCTGAATAGAAAATATAATCTAGAGTTCCAGAAAATCTTGGTGTATGGTGAGTGAACAGTGGCTCAAATGTGTTGGGATCCATCTTCTTCGAATGCTGTTCCTCAATTCCTTTTGCATTGCAAAAAGATGCATATGCACTTACCTGCAAATGAGATTTCCCTGCATCAGCAAGAAATGATAATGATGATAATAAGAGTAGCAACTACAATAAAAACAATTGTAGTAAGACCGTGCCCCAGCATCACAATCAATCTCATAAAATAGTAATCGATAAAGCCGGTAAAAAGCCAGCAGAATTGCAGCATGTTTTAAAATATTTATACAAAGGAGAAAATGACTTCACCAGAACCAAGGGATGCTTAAGCTTCAGATGTTTATATAGGCCCAGAGGATCGGTTTCTTTAGTTGAACGAAGAGAATCAATTCCACTCCTAACTAGAAATTTATGAGGATCACTGCGACATTGAATCATAAAATCAGTAAGGAAGAGGAATTAAATTTATTGGAAGTTCTACATGCCCAAAATTATAACATTTCAGGAGTTAAGTGAACTAGTGAGAACTCTTCACAGTAAGCCCTGTAAAAAAATATGAACTTCATGATGTGTGATCAGCAATAATACTGTATGCTTAATACCAACACTGGAAAATTGTATCCCATATAACTTACCTGAACTCTTCCTCTAAAGCTTTAAAAATGTTAATATTCATCAATTTGATTTCTTATTTCAATTTTCACAAAATTATGTTGAATGCAGATAGAAAAAAATATAAAATATCAAGTTTCTTGCTACATTTCCTCATTGATTTTGTCTCTACTTCCTACATTGATATTCACAACCAAAGGAAATGAATCATAAATTGACAAATCAAAGACTAAGAAAGTTTTTAATCATTTAAGGAGCTAGAACAAGATTAGAAGAGAGTAAATTGCATAAAAATATTGGTTCTTTCTTCATTGTTCATAGTGTTGCTGCAACAATAAATATCCGAGTTCTGTCAATATAAATGCTGAAAACTAACCTTTCAGGCAAAGAGTTCAAATCCGCACAAATCAGAAGAGGAACTTGGGATTCAACAATTTTTTCTAGTCCATGAACAAGATCTGCAACCTTATGCCAAAAAAAAGGAAGTCAAATTCATATATATATATATATATATATATATATATTAGCTATTTTCTTTGCAGAAAATTTAATGAAAATAAGATATTTAGATATTAAAATGCACCTGGCACAATTTTACATCCGGATGCTTAGGATTTGCATGTAAATGAGTATTTGCCTGAAATGAAAAGTATAAGTCGGTGCAAAATTCCCATAAATTGAAATTTAGAGCTCTAAATAAAATGCACAATGTACCACGCATATTCTAGTTTGAAAGCCATCATCAGAGCAGCCATTTTCTATAGCTTCTAATACAACAACAATTGCAACATTGTCCTGCAAAAACAAATTATTTAAGTTGAAAAATACAGGCCGGTGACACAGGAAACAATTAAAGTGGGAACAAACCATAATTCAAGGGCAGTTTACGACATTAGTACCTTGATCAGTCGGATGCAAGCTTCAGTTTTTTGTTCAGGTCCCAGAGCATCCACCAATGGCAATGCTGTATTGGCAAACTCAAGCTACAGTCATCAATTCAGAATAATTAAACCACTTTTATTATACATCATTATACACAAGAATTACAGTTTCTTTACCTCATATCTTATAACTTCTTTGAATAGAAGATGGCGGTAAAATGTTGCACACCCTTCAAATATTTCACCCTTTTCTGTATAAACCTGCAAGACAACCAAAAATATCATTTTATTAGCATATGTATAGAAAGTAGCAATCCATCAAGCTCTAAGGGGAATAACCCCATAAACAATGGAAAGCTACTTAAAGAAACATACAACCGTTAAGCATCACTCTCAGTCCATATCTACTAATATCACCCTATAAACAAGTTACGGCAAATTTTATTAAAATTTATTAAGTTTTATTTTATCTCCTACATATTTTAAGATTTCATGGCTCTTATCAGATTCCCATCCATTATAAAAATGATTTCAATGATACATTTAGCTCTAATTTCCAATTTTATGTTAACGTTATGTAATATAAATCAACATGTCAACAAGTTCACATAAAACAATGCAGACGTCTGTCTTATCACCCAGACATTTAGCTAACGGTTTTAAATATATTTTTTTTCTTTCATAAATCTCTAGTAAGTTTTTTTTTTTATCTTTAGGCATTTATTTGAGTATCAGTGCATTTATAAGCACATGCAAACCTTTTTGTGTACAAATCATACCCTGTATTCAGAAAGGTCCACCAAAAATTGCAAATTACCCATGATTCCTATGCATGCAAGTACTTAAAAAAACCATGTATAAAGTGCCACAGAATTACTGATATTATCTATAGAAGTGCATCACAGTCAGCAGAAATTCAGAATGAGAAAACATACGCCTTTTTTCTTTGCCTTGAACATAACTGAGTAGCCAAGTTTTGTCAGCTCGGGTTCGAAGAAGTATTCAAAATGATCACTTTGCACCTGCCCAACCACAAGAAGGAACAATCTATGATCTAATTGAGATTTTACAAGACATGGCTGTACCTTTACTCAGATAACACACTCTAAAAGAAATAAACAAAACCAGGTAAACCAAAAAGTAATTCACCTCCTGAAGACAAATAATATCAGCATTATACTCAATGATCTCACTGAGCAAATTTTTCCTGCGGTAATCCCATGCAAGGGCCCATGTTGGACAGTAACTCTGCATCTCCGCACTAATACTGGCATACATATCGGCAAGAATGTTATATGATAGCACGTTAAATGTTACATCACTGGAAGGACAAATTGTCCTAAATTTTTCAAGTTGGATCATACAACGAGGGAGTCGAGGAGGAAAAGTAATCACGGGATTAGTCTCCACAATATTAATGGGAGACATAGGAGTGCCTGTCGAACGATTTACTGCTAATGATTCCAGCCTCAAGCGGAAACCGGTGTCATCCTCTGAGGGTTCATAAGTTTCTGAAGAGCCCACTTTAACCCAATCTCCTTTCACCACCATTGCACTTCCCAAGTCAAACCAGGAGCCACAACTCCTGAGAATTTTCGTTTCTTGGTGATCACTGATTGCAGTGCTATTGATAGTTTCAGTCATAATACGATGGCGTGCCAAATGTTCTTTCCACGCAGCTACAAAGCATTCCGGAGAGCAATGATAACTCTTCTTGAAAGGCATTTTCAGTTTCTCACACGATATGCACTGTAAAGAAGCCAACACAGAATGGTGCACAGAACACTTAACTTGCTCTCTATACCTGCATATGCAAGAATTGAGATATTTATGTTACTCTGATACATGATAAGAGATCTACTGCCATCTTATTGGAAACAAATGAACATGTAAATTCTGATCCAGTAAGGTCCTAGACTGAGCCTATAATTAATTACACATGGGTTTTAGTGTACTGTAAAATACCAGAAAAATTCAGTTGCTAGAGTGTGGTGCTCAAAGCATATAAGAATCTATGAAAATTATGGCAAACGTTTTAAACTCTTATTGAAAAAAATTCATTAGAAACGACAAATAACAATTAATTAATTTCACCTGAAACAAATTAAAGTAATTATAAACACATGGTGGAAGAGGCTGAGCATATTAGTTGTATCGACACTAATCAGAAGAAACATTTATGTTAATGTGACATCTTTCTGCGTCCTAAAGTGCATCAACTTTCATAAGCAATTACCATCGATAGAGTGCAAGGTAATTTCATCTTGATTATGGAGTTAACTCTGGTTATCTATGTGAATGTACTCCCATAAGTTTGAAATTTATACATACAAGGTATTTCTATGACAATGGAAACACTTTATAGCATTATCTTTCAAGTGCAACATAGCAGTTCCAGGGCACGATGTTTTAAGCTAAACAAATAAGTAAAAAAAAAAAAAGACTTAAAAGAAAAAGAAAAGCCATATTCTCTAAATTTGAATGCTATATTGAGTAGAAGTTGAGGAAGAGAAACAAGAGAACATAACAAACAAACTCCCTCTTAACACCTGTTTGATTTGAACACTATATCCTTGAAATGAAAAATCAAACCACTACACAATTCAGACTTCTACAACGTGCAAAATGACTTGGGCAGTGACAAAATTACAATCCAAACACCTTGTTTTAGCATTTACTTTCTGCAAATCCACAACTTTTTTCTTTTAAATTTGGCCTAATGCTGCATTTGATTGCCAAGCAATAAAAAAACCCCAAAAAGAATAAAATAAAATAAAATAAAATATAAAAAATGGATACCCAATGTTTGAGCTCTTTCTGCCAGGAAAAAAAAAAATCAAAATCAACCCATGTAAGCCTTGTAAAACTATGAAAATTTTGAAAAATTTGGAACCCGGAAAGTATGGAAAACATAAACATTATAAACATAATTGAATTTATTTTCCTAAAAATTGCTGAGAAGAGTACAGTCAAAGCCAGAACAGGCCACAATGTGGGGTGCTTCAGATATATCTTCAATTTCGTTTCTCGTTTCAAGATTATCATTTTTTAATCGACCTCAAAACTAAAGAAATCTGTATGAATATCCAAGAAACTAAAGAAATCCCACTACGCAACAATGCTTAACACAAACATATCGCATGATTTTCATATTATTTCTTAGCATTTCCTCTGTTTTCTCATCAACCAAACAAACAAAATGTGCACAAAGATACGTGACAAAAATAACAAATACATACAAAAAATGACGAAAAAGAGAAAGAAAGATAGAGACGAACCAGGTACAACAGAGAGAATGTGGAGGTTGAAAAAAGGACCCTTCAACTCTGACTCGAACGTTTGGTTTCACTGCACAGCCGACGACTGGAGTGTCGGAGAAGAAACTCACTTCCACTTGGCATTCCTTGACATCTTGAGATTCTTGATCAGGACCCATTTCCATTTTCCACTTCAACAACTATAACAGTAAAGAAATACTTGAAAGAGGGTTTAAACTTCTAAGAGGAGAATCTAAAAAATAGAAAAAGAAAACGAGATACAGCGACACAGATAGTTGAAGTTGGAGGGGGGATTTTTTTTCTTCTTGTTTGTTTGAGTTTTAAAGGCAAAAGGGCTTTTGACTTTTGAGTGAGTGAGTCAAGATTGTCAAAGGTTTCTGACTCATATGGAAAAGTTTGCTATACAAAATACATGGCTTTCTTGTTTGTTTATGTATATGATTTGTTTTTTCTTATACATTTTTTTTGACAGACTGTTTTTTTCTAATAATAGAATTATAATTTGTCAACTAATTTAATTCTGAGATAAACCCGAACCCAATCAAGCCTAAAACACGTGTTCATATCAACTCACCATATAAATGTTAACCCAATCAGGTTTAGAATAAGTGTTCAATTCGTGTTCAGACCGACTCACCATGTAAATGTGAACACAACCAGGTCTAAAACACGTGTTCATATCGACTCACTGTATAAACATTGGCTATATATGGCTTTCTTTTGTGTGTGTGTATGTGTGTATGATTTGTTTTTTCTTATATTATAATTACAATTTGTCAAGTAATTTAATTCTAAGATAAACCACATGTGTTCAAGTCAGTGAAAAAGTAGGATATATTTGGCTTTCTGGTGTGTATATGATTTTTTTTTTGTTATATTATAATTTAAATTTGACAACTGATTTAATTATGAGATAAACCGAATCCAACCAAACCTAAAACACGTGTTTAGAATAACTCACTCTAAAAATGTTGGATATATTTGGCTTTCTGGTGCTTATATGGTTTATTTTTTCTTATATTATAATTACAGTTTGTCAACTGATTTAATTTTAAGATAAACCGAATCTAACCAGACCTAAAATACATGTTCACATCGACTCACCATGGAAATGTTGGATATATATGGCTTTATGGTGTGTATATGATTTGTTCTTTCTCATATTAGAATTACAATTAGTGAACTAATTTAATTATGAGATAAACAAAATCTAAAATATGTGTCCAAGTCGCACTGTGTAAAAGTTTTCTATATATGAGTAATGAGTATGTGACTTACCGGTGTGTATATAAATTGTTCTTTCTTATATTAGAATACAATTAGTAACTAATTTAATTATGAGATAAACAAAACCTAAAATATGTGTCCAAGTCGCACCGTGTAAAAGTTTTCTATATATGAGTAATGAGTATATGACTTACGGGTGTGTATATAAATTGTTCTTTCTTATATTAGAATACAATTAGTAACTAATTTAATTCTGAGATAATCAATCTAAAATATGTAATAATTTCTATGTTAAAACGAGTCAATTCGATTCAAAAGAATAAAAACTGAGTTTATCCATGTCAGATACGGTTTTGGCTCAACAAAAATCAAACCCAACCAAATAAACTTGCTAGATTATATTTTAAAAATTCCTGATTATATTATTATGTTAAATATATATATATATATATATATATATATATTTTAATACTCTGAATAGTTTGATTATTTATAAATAGCTTCTGACGTGTGAATATTTTATTAAATAAGATACTGATTATGGACTAAAAGACTCGTAGGATTAAAAAATATGTAAAATGTATATTAGATCCAAAAGGCCCAAAACTGTATTAGATCATATTTAGGTAAAATCGAGTCAATCCGATTAACAAAAATGAAAATCGAGTATATACAAATATAAATGGAAAAAATCTCCAACATACCTTAGAATGACGGGGCTCCGATCCGTTTGGAGTAGGTTTGAGGCATTTAAAATAGGGTTCGGGTTAGGACCAAGTCAAATATTTTGACTTGGTTTTGTAATCGGGTCGAGGATGGGTTAAACCATTATCATCGACCTGCTCTTTTAACTCAGTATTTATATAAATTATTTTTTTAAATATTAAAAATATAAAAGGAAAAACAAAACATTTATTTATTTTTAATTTCTTTGCCTAATTGTATTTTGTGCTTGAATTTATGGTTTATAAATTTAGATGCTTAAATTTAAGTTCATGTATGAATTTTAAGTTTTAATCTTTATTTGTAGTTTTTTTTCTTTTTTGACAAATATTTTTTTTCTTTGACAGTATCTTTATTTATAGTTAATGTTTAAGTTTAAGTGTATTTTTAAATTTAAGTATATTTTTTAATTTAAATGTATTTTCAAATTTAATTGATCAATGCAAGGTATTTCAAAACCATATTTGTTCAATTCAATGGTAAAATTTGATTCTAAAAAACGAATCAATTTGATTTAATGTTAAAACGAGTCAATTCAATTCAGAAGGACGAAAATCAAGTTTATCCATGTCAGATACGGTTTTGAAAATGCCTTACATTTCCTAAAAAATAAAATTTGAAAATACCTTTCATTGAATTCAAAGACAATGTCCTAAAATTCAATTCAATGGTAAATTTTGTATATGTTATGGTTTGAGCTATTTGTTTGCTCTTGATTGCCACTCCCCGCGCGGCGCGAGTGATGATTGGTTGGGTGATGAGCAAAGAGGCGGGCACGTGGGCCCAGATTACGTCAGCATAACAGTGTTCAAAAATAAATCATAACAGAAAGCATCTTCTTTTCAAAAAAATAAAAACAGAAAGCACCTTCCATTTCCCTCGCTTTTTTTAGTTCATCAAAATTCAAATATAAATACGTACCACAAAGTGAGACTTCTGTAGAGGAAAAAAAAAATGAAGATTGAAGAGGAATCCATGAAATTGCAAACTGCGATTCGTTGTGCCAAAGCTGCAGTTCTGCTATCTTCGCTGTCGAATCGCAACATGAAAGCTACAATTAACAACGAAGAAGACGAGGTATAAATAACTCAAATAAGTCTTTCAATACAATCGAGTATTTGTTTTGCCTTCGAATTTCACATGTTCTTCTTGTCCTTATTGTTGCAGGAAAAGGAGACGATGGAGAGGGAAATTGAAGATCTGAAGGTGAAACTGGTGAGGGAGAGGATGAAGACTAAGAAAATCAAGCTTTGCGGTTTAATGGAGGTGGTTCTTGAGGTGATGGTGGTGTTCTTTGTTTCCAGTTTCATTTTAATGGTCTTCGTTTTCAAGTTTAATTGAAAGCGATTGCTAGTTGATACTTGTATTTGGTAGGATTTGATTTTCAAAAAGCTATGCTTACTATATCTCTATTTGGTAGGATATGATTTTCAAAAAGCTATGCATACTATATCTCTGTTTCGATTTTCAGTGAATATAAGTTGAAATGGTTCCTTCTTTCTTCTCTATTACCTCTTTATGATCGAGTTGGATTTGGCTTGGAAATTCCAGTATATGTTATTTGGAGGTTTTCCTGTGATTCCATTTCCGCTTCTGAAAGGAGCGGTGGAAATAAATGTTTCACTAAACGGCAGAAAATAGTGTCGTTTCGGGATTAAATGTTTCAATCCCTGCCTACTGCCCTGGTCATTTCACAAGCTGTGAAACAAAACCAAAGTGAAAATTCGTATTTTAAGTCTTTTCTCAGTGAAATTGTTATGCAACACTGCACCTGAAATTGTATTTGAGAAATTTGGAAATGGGGTTGTTCAAAATTGAGTAAAATTGAAAAAGACCTTCATCTTTCCTCTATCGGCACTGTTCATCCAACAATCCTTTATCATTAATACTTGGACTCTTCGATATCAACCTATCTTATTAGACACTCCAAGTATAAATACAAGCATGCTGATGTTTAGTATTGCTGGCCAAGCAATTTACTGTTTACTCTGTTTTATTCATGAGAAGACAAATTTAAACTGTGGAATCTAAGTAACTTCATAAAAGAAATGTGGAACCCTTTGTGGTACAACTGTTTATTAAAGAGCAACCAAGCTGTTCCTTCTCTCATCATCTATTCATCTTCTTGAACATTTTTAGATACTTAAAGATGCAATACGACTATAACTTGTTTCACCATTCACCAGAATCACCACCAGTCAGGCAGCCATTGCTGTTTTCACATTAAAAAAAAAAAAATTCATTATAATTACCATCTTCAGATGGAAAAAAGGAATATTCCGGGTTAGGCGTGGAATTTATAATATCATGTTTGACTATGAAGTATAAATTAGGAGCTTAAGTTAGAACCAAGTAGAAAACTTTTCAGTAAACCAAGTTGAAAAATTAACAAATTGGACCAAGTAAATTAAAATTCCCACACTCCAGGTAGGCAGGTAGTAATATGCTTCCTTTTTTTTTTCAGCAATAATGCATAAACTTCCTACTGAAAACAAGATTAATCAGAAAACGGTACCCCAAACTGAATGAGCTAATCAGCTAAACAATCTCGTGGAGTAAACTGTAAAGGTAGACAAAATCAGGAGATTTAACTGTTCTAAAATGGTACCTCAAACTGAATGAGCTACACAATCTGATGGAGTTAACATAGTCAAAAATCAGGAGATTAATAAATTATTCTAAAATGGTATCCCCAAACTGGGCGAGCTAAGCAATCCATGGAGTTAATTTAGACAAAAAAAAAAAAGGATATTAATCTGTTTTAGTTATTGAGAAAGCGGAAAAGTTTCTGAACCATTACACTCTCTTGCTATGACCTACATATCCTAATAGTCTGATGACCAATCATATCACAATTCACAAGTATTCAACCGAATACTACTTTACATCATCTTTAACACCGTTACACAAACCAGAATCCTGTACTTTACAGATGCAGTTTATACGGGCCAAGTTCAGCAAAACAATATGATACATTGGAGTAAAACTTCCAGCAAGCTTCGAAGAATCACAGGAAGACTTGCAAACACTGCATCTCTACTATCAGCAAAGCAGTTTAAATGACCTGGAAGAAAATTACAAGGTTTTTTTGTCAATTTCAATAGCAGCTGCATCAAAAATAAAATTCTAATCAAAATCCAGCCGAAACTGAATTTGATAGAAATACCTACACTTGGCTTAACCAAGAATACCCAGAAAACCATTTGAAATGAGCAACTAAACTATGAGGTCTGTTATAGGCAATTGCTAATTTAACAGCCTCAATCAGAGAAGATATGCCTGAAATTCTCCTCCTAAAAATTTCATTAAGACAAAAAAAAATTTCCCTCTTTAGTAACCTAGGTTTCCAAAAGTTACTAATTCTGCTGTAGTTAATAATTATGAAAAGACAGTATTTTAGCTCTATGACTCTAAGTGTATTGAATATACCTCTAATCAAATGCATAAGGATCGTCTGCATATGGATTTAGCGACCCTTCTGAAAACAAATCACCTATGTTTGAAGGACGTGAATCATCCACTTTCTTGACGCCCTGCATAAAACATATACACATGATGAACTTCAAACTTGCAGAATTAGTTTTAAAAGGTAAAAAGGATAAAAATTTGCATAATGTCTTAAACTATTTTGTGTATATATGTAAACAATCAACTAACACCGATCAGTCTGACTTCAGAATTTTTAGGCATGCCAACTTGTAAATTTGTAATTACTTACAGACTATAACTGTTTCAATCAAGAAAGGAAGCTAGATTTACCGGTAACTACATATGACATATCTATAAAAGCCACAGAAAAACAAAGAGACAAAACCAAGAATGGGAGTTTCAATTACAATACTGTCAGCTTAAGATCCATAACAATGTCATTGATGATAAGCTCTAAGTGGTGGGGAAACAAAAACAGTGAAAAAAAATGGAAAAGAGCATCTTTGATTCCTATAAGTCTTCTGACAGTTAACTATCTCTCTGACATCTTCATTCAACAAAAGGATATTTAAGATATCATGCTTATGTGGAAAGAAAAGTCCCAAACATTTTGAGAAAAGAAACTATACTTGGACCATAATACACAAATTACAAAGAAATTAAAAAAACAAATCCTGAAATAATAGATTAGTTTGTATTACCTTGACAACACTTCTTGGAGTTTTGGCTTTGGGTGTGGTCATCTTCTTTTGTTTTCTCGGGGGCTGATGCAACACAGACAAGATTTGACTTACAGAACATAGATATAAGGAATCCACGGTTCAAGTCACTCTCCTATCTTGCATACAAACATTGCTTGTATATATAAATGTAGGCTATATGGGGCTTCAACATGATTAGCTAATACCTCAAACATAACTGTACTTCTCGTTTTTCTCCGTTTCGTGATTGTTCGTCCATTACTGGTTTCAACCTCATATTCATGGTGAGTAACCTGCCACAACATATGTGAAAATTGGTTTGGGTGGGTGGGGAAGGATAGGTAGGACTTTATATGGTAAGCTCAATACACATCAAACACACTATCAATCCCATAAATATATATATATATATATATATATATTTGTTGCCTAAAAAAGTAGTATAAAAGTAAATGACCTTCTTATGATGCTTAGGAATGCTGATCACACTTCCTGTATTTACATTTTGTAATAATTTTGACATTGGTGTTTGTGTCGCACCCAACAAAGGTGAATCCTATTAACAATACAGGAGGACGAACTTAAATGACTGATAGAGTAACCTGACAGGGTACGGTATTTAAAGAAAAGAAAAATTATTCAAAGTTCTTTATCACCTTCTCTCCATTGTCAGCTCTTGCTGGAACATGCTGACTTCTTCTTCTACCAACATCAGGATCTCTCATCTTGATTGATGAAATGGAATAATCCTGTAATAAAATAAATTACACCAAGTAAATTGTGTTTTACATAGTTCATTGTGATATATTGCAATTTCATTGTAATATATAAAAATAAAACAAGAAGTTCCACACAGCAAAAGTGCTCAAAGCAAACCCTGTACATATATATGCCATTTTTGTACAACTAATATCATTCCAAACTGCTTACCTCCACCCTAACGGGAAAACTAACTGATTTATTTATTTATTTATTTTTTTTTTATATGTCCATACAAAAAATTGGGAGGGAAGAGAGAGGGAGTGACATTAGATAAACAAAATAACCTTTCTTGAGTTCACTTCTGGGTCCTCTTTCGGCTTATCGCTCATCACCTTCCACTGAAGTTGCAATAAAGCTCTCTGCCTGTCTTCCTGAGATATATTAAAAGCAAAGTTAATTTGACGCATAGGTAAGGCAATTAAATGTAGTAGCGAGTGGAGATTCATACTTTGGATTTCTGGAGATCCAACTCTTCTTGAAGATTCCTGCTCTCATCTTCATGCTGGCATCTCAAAGCCTTCATCTGAACTTCATGTTCATTCCTGAGTGACGTAGCTTTCTAGACAAATTTATAAACAATTAGCAATTGAATCACATTTAAGTAATGAATGTGGACATCTCATTATTAAATAGGAAGCTATATGTACCTCTCTCAATTCATTTTCAGCTTGAAGTTGGATGCGCCTCAGCTCGTCGTTGTGATCAGCTTTGAGACTCATTTCCTTCTTATCGTGATCCTGCCGAATACTAATGACCTGTGGATCCGCAGAGAAACATTTAATTACATTATGAAAAACTTGAGCTAAACATGAAAATTTTAATGTGTATATTTCAAATGAAGATCAATGCATTGCAATACACTAAGATGCATGCAAACAACATGAACAAGAAATCAAATTCCTCCCACTTAAGACAGTTGCAACTTCAAAATGGTAACGGGGTACACTTTCCATGAGTTCCTACCTTCTGTTTGTTATCTGATTTCATGGTCCAAGAAATGTAGAGAAACTTATTTAGTTGGTTGGCTAGCATAAATTAACAAACTTATTGATTGGTTGACATGAAAATTACGGAAGTACTCAATCAAAATGGTGAAAGCTATGGGAAAAAAGCTCTATTATCTTAAAAAAATACTATAACATCAAAACATCCGGGAAAAATACATAAAGAACGTGAGATAAATTAGTTCAAAAGATAAACTATACCCTAAATCCCATAAAATAGCATAAAAAGATTACTTAAAGTACTATATGCATAAATTGAATAACCAACAATTTGGAGTTTTAAGTATCTTATCCATACTAGAGCAGCCTGCTCCTCCTGAATATGCATCAACTGCTGCTTGGCCTCCTCTTTGCATTCTGAAAGTTTTTGGTCACATATTCTTTCCATTACTCCAATAGCTTTGTCTGACTGCAAATTCAAATGGATGAGAACCGCAATTTACATTTGTCAAGTTTATTGCAGTAATTTATAATCATGAGCAGCAAACCTTTTCTTTTTCTGCATTAACAATCTCCAGCTTCTCCACTTCGTACTTCCTCCGGATGTCATTAATTGCCTATTTAAATTCCCAATTTGTGTCAATACATTGGTGCATGCCAAATTGTTGATTTTTTTTTCTTGAACTCGGAAATCAAATTATGGACTGTTCATACAAGGTAAATGGTACAAGAAAATACCTGATCGTTCCTCTGAGATATTTCTTTTAAATGCCTTGATAACTCCAACTGCTTACTCTCTAGCATTAGATCATATTGCTTCTTAGCTTCAGCAAGTTTACTTTCAGCAGCAGTCAGCAATGCCTGATTCTGCAATACACAATATAGAGGGTTTCAAAATACACAAAAGGTAGAGAGAACTTCACATGTGTATTATATCTTCTTCTTAAACCTCTATGATTTGATCTTCCAGCTTCTTGTCTCTGTATTTACACTGCACTATAAGCTGTTCCTTCTCCTCTAAAATGTTCTGAAGCTGTCCGACTTGTTTCTCTAGAGAAACTACATGCAGCTCATGTTTCTCGCACTCCTGTTGAAAATGAGCTACTTCTTCTTCTTTTCTCTGCATTTCTGCCTGCAATTTCTCCATACTGTCTTTGTGCTCAACTTCCAATGATAAATTTTTTAGCGATAAGTCTTGCTGCAGGATTTAAGAAAATAGGTTTAGAATGGCAACATGATATCAAGTATGGCGTAGAAAAGTGAAAATAACTTGCAGACCGTTTTCTTCTCAGATGATCTTGAACTTTCTGATAAAATGTCAATTTCCTTCTCCAATTTAGAAACCAACAATTCAGTTTCACTCTTCTTTGAGACCAGAGCTTCAGCTTCAGACTCCAACCTCTGGATTTTTTCTACAGCTAAACGACTTTCCTCTGACAGCTGTGCCATTATAGACTCCTGTGCTTTCTGAAGGTCAATCATCTTATTGTTTAACTCTTGGTTTACTAACAGTGATGCATCTTTTTCAGACGTTATGCACAACAACTTATCATGAAGTTGATCATATTGCTTTTGAGCCCACTTAGTAGCAAGGTCTCTCTCTTGTCGGACCAACAGAAAGCAGGAGTCATAAAGAGAATTTAGCTGGTTAAACTTTTCCATAAAAGGCGAACTTTGTTTATCCAACTCAACCAACTGTGCAGCCAACATATGAACAAAGCCTTCGAGGTTTTTTATCTTCTGGTGTGATGAAACTAATTTTTCTGCTAAGTCATCATTGCCCGTTTGAAGACCACTCTTCTCATTCTCCAACGTTTCCTGAGTGATTAACATAAGTTTAATTTCATCTTCTTTTGTGGCCAGCTCAAGGTGCACATGTCCCAATTTGGAGTTCAAACTCTCTGTTTCAAGTCTATAAGAAGACACAGTTGCTTCAAATTTCTTTATCATAGAATCTGCAAGCAAAAAATATATATACATATATAAGAAGAATTTCTTTATAGGGAATCACAGCCCCCTTCAAATCAATCATACATTATGATGAAAATAAAATGATAAGAAGATATTGCTCTACAACATTTATCTTTCAGCTTGTGTACATATGAGAAACAAATACAGTTCAATTTCCATCACACAGCAATAAAGCATTTTCAAATTGAATAAGCATCTAATCCTAAAAGACAAAGGACTAACATTTTAGTTATATGTGCTATAAGCACCTTTGCATCAAGTAGACCGTAATGCATGAAATTGGAGACAAAATTCAAATGTTTTCCAAATTACTAAATCCAGCAACATGTTAATTAAGCTGTAATGAAGTTCTCTACAGATACTGCAATTTAAAATCGTTCACTTGTAATGTCATCTACCAACAGCTAGATGTATTGCCAATCTGGGAAATGAACCAACCATATTATCAGCCTTATCAAAATCAAATGATAAATGAAACCTGCGATCTTAGAAAATCAAAATGTTAACCTTTCTCCTCTATGAGATTGGTGGTTTTGCATTCTTCCTCTCTGTAAAACTTATCCGTTTCATCTCTCAAAATCTTGAGCTCCTGCAGTTCCTTCTCACCTGCAGTTGGGATTCAAGCGCATTACAGAATGGCAATATCGAAGTTCTGCCAATACAAAATCTTCTACTTCATCTCAAACAAATATATAATCAACACCTATATCCATAACACAAGCTTCACATAAACCCAGATATGTACATCTAAAATGATCCTCAATAGAGAATTGAAAAGAAAAAATTTACGATTTCTAATAGTTTCCTCTGCAGAGCCTAATTTCAGAGATAGACCATCCATCTGTTGCTTCAAACAGTCAATAGCTTTTGTGCTTGTGGATAATTTGTCTTCAAAAGCCTCCTTATCTTTTTCAGCTGTTGAAGCAAATTACAAATAAGCACAACCCTTAATTGCAAGGCAGATGTTATAATTCAAAGACCTCAAACATATAGAAACAACAACATACCATCCTGAACTTGACCAGCTAAGTGTTGTAAAGTATCAGTGAGCTGATCACAAAGAGTCTTAGTTGAAGAGAATTTAGACTCCAGTCCTTTCCAGAGTTTCTCATCTTCTTTTTGCTTGACTTTAAGTTTAGCATTCTCATTAAAAGCATTCTGCAGTTTTTCCTCTAAGACACAGATATCCTCCGTTGATTTCTTCAGCTTAGACTTCTACATTTATTGAATTTTATGATAAATCAACACTAAATTTTAAGTTATTAAAAACATATAATAGAAAAAAAAAAAAAAAATTTGAAATTAAACACTAATTCACAGAAGTGCGGCTGTTTTACCTAAAATCATAAGGAAAATATTGTTTTTGCTTGTTCGTTCCCGCATTTAAGATACTCATGCACACACATCGTCTCTAACACATACATCTCATCAAGATAAGGAAAGTATACCTTAATGGTCATGTAAGTACAAATAACTAGAAACAAGAAGGACGATGCCTCCGTGAATGGAGAGATACACATAGTATGGAGATAACTACATATTTTTCTGTATACACACATATGTTTTGCTATACCTATAGATAAACAAAAGAGAGATGCAGTTGTATTACCGTCATTTCTAGATCGGTCTTCACAGAAGCTTGTTCTTTGACCAATTTTTCTGCAATCAAAGAAATCACAGCCTTAAAATCATCAAATCGACCAAATTATTCAAAGTACGCTACCAATACACCATGATTCACTAAAAAAAAAAAAACCTGCAGTTAGCTTTATACTGGCGAAGCTCCCCGACGAAATCGAATCGGAAGACGGACGCGAAGAGAACGCGAATGATTTGGCGGATCCTGATAGAGATTTGAACTGATCTAAGCTCTTGATGCTTGGAAACCCTAGCTTCTTCATTTTTGAAATGGAAGATCAATTCTAGATACAAAATTCTAGGGATTTGGTTTTACGAATCTCCCTTTCTCTCTCCCTCTCCCTCTCTCTGTGAGTTTGGTGTTTTTCAATTTCGAGTGAGGAGTTGAATATGAATTGGGCGCCAAGTGAGAAGTATTTATAGAGTTCGATGAGCAAATGACTCTCACGTGAGGTAGTTAACCGGTTTAAGGGTATTGTGCTACATTTGTAGTCACACACTTGAAAAAAAAAAATAATAAATAAAAAATCTCTTTAACAACATATTTGTATACTCACAAAATCCACCCAAAACTAGAAATTAAAAAACATCTCAAAAACTAATATTTTGGTGCTGACCGGTCAATAACCAAAGTACTGACCCCACCAATGGGAGTATAGCACGTTGCATTTTTTCCTTTACTTTTTACATTTATCTCATAAATTGATTCATATATTAAGTCAAGGTACCCAAGCATTATTCAAAACCAAATATATGGTTCCTTTTATAAATAAATCAACACTATTTTATCAGGGGAAACTTCAAAATTGGAAAAGCAAAGAAGTGTTAATTATAGCAGTTATCCAATTCATTTCGACTTACTCAATGAATTCGTTCAAATTGCATATATCTGTGGTTTTCAATCTTCATGGTATTACAACAAAATTTTGGTGGGGGTGGAAAGAAGAATAGGAGATTACAATGGTGCTGATCATAGAGGTTTGGGTTTTAGGGATCTAGGTTTATTCAACTGAGCCTTGCTATCAAAACAATGTTGGAGAATAAATCATAATCGTAATTCCATTAATCTTTATTCGAAAGAAAATGGTTATGGTTTCAACTTTTGTTTGATTGGGTTTTTAGTTTTTATTATTATTATGTTTTCATTTTTTTAAGTTGTATTTTTTATTTCTGTCATGGGTCTGACTTTTTATATTTTCTTATTTCTGATTTTTTAAATATCAAATATCTATTTTTTTAAAATATATATATATATATACATATATCAAATGATGTAAATATCTCTAAGCCCGATAACTTTGACTAACATTTGATCAAAATATGGACCATTTTGATACATTTTTAAAAAACGGAGGACTAAAGAAGCTAATATACCAAACTCAAGTAAACAATTGACATTTCATAAAATATTGGGACCAAATGGAAAATCCTTTTATTTAAAGCCTAAAGGTATGAATGGTGGAAATTGCTAGAAATGACCACATTCAACATGGAAAATTTGTTTGTAACCACAAATAAAAATTTAATTGTTAATAACTACTTTTTTAAGAAATTACTTGAATGCCCCCATATAAAAACCATCCCCAAACACACACACACACTCTCTCTCTCTCTCTCTCTCTCTCTCTCTCTCTCTCTCTCTCTCTCTCTCTCTCTCTCTCTTCTCCTCTCCATCCTGTCAAACAGCGCCAGACGTCGTCGCTAAGCTGTTTAGTATGCGCCGGATGTTGTTGTCGAGCTTCACGAACCAGCGGCGCCTTGGTTTGTCAAGCGCGACGCTGCTGGTTCTTAAAGCTCAACGACGACATCCGACGCAGCCCAGACAGCTCGGCGACAATGTCCAGCGGCTCCGTGCTTCCCCTTCGCCAGCTGTGATCTGCAGAAGAAAAAAATAAACATGATTTTGGAAAGAAGGGAAATAGATCATGATTTCAAGTTTCACATTTTAAGTTTCAAAAATTTCAAGTTTTTCTTTAAGATTTCAAGTTTCGAAAAATCAAGTTTTTCTATAAGATTTTAAGTTTCAAAAATTCAAGTTTTTAATCATGATTTCAAGTTTGGTTCAAATTTTAGTCGTAATTTTAAATTTGATTTCAAGTTTATAAAAAAATAAACTAAGTTTAGAGTTATTTTTGTAATTTATGGACATACACTAATTTTTTTTTTAAAAAGTGATTATTAATAATTAAATTTTTAAAAGTGGTTGGAGTTTAAAGTTTCGATGGCTATTTTTGGTTCTCTTTCGTATAAATGTCAATACAAACACAATTAGGGCAATTTATATAAAAAAACCATAGTAGTGAATATCAATGCAAACGAAGAAGATGAACCAGTAAAAAAACGTTGAGAATAAACAAACAAACAAATCCAGAAACGAAAGAAAAAAAGGACTTCTACTATGAGCGGCGATGGAAGCAAAGCCAAATGCGCCACTCCATTATTCTAATATTCCCCTACTTACCTCAAAACATCTTCTAATCAAATCTCATACACAAACTCCAAAACCATCCTTAGCAGTAACATAATTTTGTAACCACCTCCAATTTCACCGCCGACCACTTACAATGCCAGGATTGGACCTCTGGTTCCAAAATTCAGTTTCCGACGAGCAATATCATACTCCATTTCGCGACAATTCCGGCTCAAACTCTAGACTCTTTGTTAACGGTGGCTTGTTTCTGGAACCCACAGTCTCTTCTTCGTTTCTTCATTTCATTTCGTCGAAGGCGTCTTCCATTAACATTTCGTGCTCGGTCTCTTCTTCTTCTTCGAAACCCGAGTTTTTAGGGATTTCGAAACGTGTGAAGAGTGGTTTGTTTTTGTCGGTGAGTTTGAGAAATGACGGGAAGGTGTGTCTGGAGCAAATCGAGGACAAGATTCCTCAGGAGGCGACGAAGATTGAAGCAGACAATGTTGTTATTGAAACCATTGTAAAGAAGAGCAAAGTTAGGGTACATGGACGTGGTGCCATGAACACTACCAAACACTTGTGGGCTGGAGCTATTGCGGCTATGGTTTCCAGGTATTTGCTCTGTTTTTGTTAACGGACTGCAGATTTAAAAGCCTCTTCAAGGTCTTAATTAGCTTGTCTTATACTAATTTACTACATTATTGTGTGTAAATGATTGTCGTGGTGCTAGAACTTTTGTGGCTCCACTTGAGAGATTAAAACTCGAATACATTCTTCGCGGTGAGCAGAAGAATCTATTTGAGCTCGTTAAGAAAATTGCTTCTAATCAGGGATTGAGAGGCTTCTGGAAGGGGAACCTGGTCAATATTCTTCGAACGGCTCCATTTAAAGCTATCAATTTCTATGCTTACGATACCTATAGGAAGCAATTGCTTCGATTTTCTGGGAATGAGGAAACTACAAATTTTGAGAGGTTCATTGCTGGTGCTGCAGCTGGCATGACTGCTACTATACTCTGCTTACCACTTGATACCGTAAGTGGACATTTCGGATGCTGTTCCTTTTATATTTTAATTTGTTAACTTATCAGTTATTACCTGCACTTCGGTTTGATATGCTTTGAATAAATAGAAAGTTTATGCATTTCTATTCTATGCTATACATAGGGATTGAGTGACCCTATTTGACTTCCGATGATTAAATATTTTTAATGTCTACTATTGTTGTTGTATTATGTAGAAAAAATTATTAAATTACCCAAGTAACAAATAAACAGATTTTGAGAGTATTGGTGAACTAGGAAGTTAAACCTCTTATTTATTTTTCCATTATTGTACATGCTTGTTTGGTAAGTACTCATACACGTTTCCTACAAACTCGATTTACACTGTCATATATGAACGAGGATTCCACTTATTTGAGCTGTCTAATGAGTATATTATTTTTTTAGTTATGAATAATCCAGATGAAGAGTAATGGCCCATAAATTATTTTGTATACAAAATAGTACTTTTTAGCTTGAGGGGTTCATTGGCTGAAGGGATTTTGAGAAGGGTATTATGTTTGGACCTCACTGAATGTATGATAACCCTCCTAAGATGAAATGTTTTGTAGACCATTCCTCACCAAAGGCCTTTCTTGTATTATATGCTCGCTGATAACTGATTTCACCAAAGGAGCCTCTTTTACTAATCAAACGCGGTCAATTTGGTTTTAAGAAGTATGAGGTTCATTTAGGTTTGTTGTCCTGAAAGACATGGTTCCTATTTTTAGCTTGTTAAATCTGAATTTGTGTGATTTTTCTTTTTCTTTTAAATTTATTATTTTTTTTAATTTCAGTATTACTGAACTGCAACTTTCAAGTGTCATGCATGTTTCCTTGTTAAGATTGTCATGTGAGTATTGCTGATTCTATGATATTTTTGGTTCTACTGTTTAAGAAACTATATATTATAATTGTTATATCGTCCAGATCCGAACCAAGATACTGGCACCCGGTGGTGAAAATTTGGGTGGTGTAATTGGTGCTTTCCACCACATGGTCCAAACTGAAGGGTTCTTTTCTCTTTATAAGGGCATAGTACCCTCCATCCTAAGCATGGCACCTTCAGGTGCGGTTTTCTATGGTGTGTACGATATACTGAAATCTGCTTATCTGCACTCACCAGAAGGTGTGAAAAGAATTCATAAAATGAATCAGCAGGGACAAGAACTGACTGCCTTTGATCAACTGGAGTTGGGACCCATCAGGACTCTACTGTATGGGGCTGTTTCCGGTGCTTGTGCTGAAGCTGCTACATATCCCTTTGAAGTTGTAAGGAGACAGCTTCAATTGCAAAGTCAGGCAACCAGATTGAGTGCAATGGCAACCTTTGTCAGGATAGTCGAGCAAGGAGGAATTCCAGCTCTCTATGCAGGACTTACTCCTAGCTTACTGCAGGTATAGACCTTAAATTCTAAATATCTTTTTGACTTACTCATGAAACCTTAATGGATGATTTAACGAATCATATGCTCCTGTAAAGTAGACATGCAGCATTTGATTATTATTGTAAATGTTGCAAAACTAATATAATTATTCACCTCAAAATCTTTGAACAATTGGTGCCTTTGATTTCAACTGGACTAAGAAACATATGTGATTGCCTAGATTGGGATTATGTCTTATTTAGTAAAATGGAATGACAAAGTCAGGCTATTTATGCCTTAATTAATGAAACAACAAAATTGTTTTACCCAAGCCTTAAATGGCACTGTGCAAACTGACTGCCTTTGGATTTGTAGTGTTCACGATGGATGATTCCTAAAACTGTAAATTTCTTAAGCCTCCAATTATAGTGCATAGTGGTTCATCTGACGTAGACTTTTATGATTTTTTGAGATTATGTGATAGCTTGATCTTAACAATCAGAATTAAACCGCTGGATATATGAATGAGAAAGAATTGTGGTAGTTATAGCTGGCTTTGCTCCTCCGGTGGATCTATCTTCTGATATCCTCATATTTTGCATTTTCAGGTACTCCCTTCAGCTGCGATAAGTTACTTCGTCTATGAATGTATGAAGATAGTTCTCAAAGTGGAATGAACAAAGACACTGAATACTCTGGAGAAACTACCGGTAGTTCACATAAAAAGCACAAAATATAGATTCAAAATAGTGAGAATTAGTCGATTTATCACTCACATTTAACCGTTGTTGATATCACCACCATCTATTCGTATGGTGAACTGAAGAAATATTTTTTTCCTACCTCCCCTTTTTGATTGATGCTCTAGAGTCTCATTAACATGTTGCATCCACCCCCCATTTAACAGTTGGCATTGATATTAACCTCCATTTGGTTAATGTCTAATGTCAAGAGGCAGGTTTCCTTGCAAATGCAGTTGATTATATGCCAACAGAGCATTATATTGTTTTCCTACATTATGGTATTTTGTGTACATACATTCATGTCAATTATGTTTTCTTGCATGTAAGTGCAGAATGATAATATTAAGGTCGTTCGTCTGTGTCTAATTTTTCAAGGATTTTTTTCGAATTATATGCTTGCAATAGTTTTTTGCGTTTTTCATCCTATCATTATTATTGTTGTTAAATTTCATACATTGCATGGCTAGTTGTTGCTTCTCACAAATTAAGTTGTAATTTGAAAATAATTGACCTGAGTCGACAGTTCATGCACTGCAAATTGCAATATATATATATATATATATATAGGAAACTTGCCGTTTCCAGTACAAACTTGCTACGATACAATGATTGATTATACTAGTTTACTTTTTGTCTGATGAAATGACAAAAAGCATCTAAAGCAGCCATTGAAGTGGTTGGAAAATCTTGCTGAAACTTGGCACTTAGCATTTGAGCACGTTTTTTCATATCATGATCACCCATCAGCTGCTCAATTCCCTTAATTAAATCATCCTTGTTAACCATCTGTGATGAATCATCTGTCACCCTATACCCAGCTTTAAGATGACTCACCACCAATTTGGCATTAAAGTATTGGTCGCCCCTGATGGGCCAAGCCAAGAATGGAACCCCACGACCAATCGCTTCCATCGTAGAATTCCATCCGCAATGTGATAAAAATCCTCCCGTCGATTTATGACTCAGTATTAACAACTGTGGTGCCCATCCGTATATTATCAAACCTCTGCTTCCAACTCTATTATCCAACCCGTCAGGAACGTGTCCTTCTGACCCGGGTTGTACGACCCAAATGAACGCCCGGGTCGACTCTTCTAATGCGTTGCCCAATTCAGGATACTCATCTGCAGCAGGGCCCACTTCACTCCCAAAAGCCACGTATATAACCGATCTACGTTGCTTTGAGTCCAGCCATTGGATCACCTCCTCTTCTGTGAAATTCGATTGACGCTTTTGTTCGCTAATCTCTCCGTCACGAATCAACGACGACGTATTGGATGAATTCCAATACTGTTCAGGGAATAGTGGACCCACACCCCAAGCTGGCATTCCCGTCTGATCAGCCATGTACATGATAAATGGACCGTCAAGATCGTCACACGTGTTGAACATCAACGCTACCGAGCCTTCAATTTCCGGGACCCACGGCGGTCTATCACCCGGTTTAGGCGGACCACCTTTTCCACCACGTTGTGGTCCTGAAGATTTCCGTTTAAGATCCGAATAAGTTAATGCCATTTCTTCAGGTAATCCAGGAATTGTACGGATTTCACCGGATTTGATATCGGCAGCTTGACACTTCCACGCCCCCCACTCCATGGCGGCAGCACACGCGCCGAAAGTAAAAAGACTAATGGCCGGGATATTAAATTTCCAGAAAACCCCTTTGGTCCAACCCATTTGGAAATCAACGACGGCACACAGGGGCGTAGGCGAGCCAGGGTTTTGAGAGTGGTTTACGAGGTGGGCCTCGAGATCTTGCGAGGATTGCCGGAGAAATGGATCGGATCCAGGCATGGGTCGACCCGAGAAGGTGATCTGGGCTACTTTGGTGAGGGGATGTTGTGTGAATGAGGAGGGGATGGCAGAAGCGAAAATAGAAGGAAAGATGAGGGTAGTATGATAATTACGAGAAGACAGATGATTGCAGAGCTGCATGCAGGGGTGGATATGGCCCTGCCCATAACCTGTGACTACAAAAATCTCACCTTCCATCCTTTCTGGTCTGCTGGTTTTTTTTTTTTTTTTCAAGGGTTTTGATTTTATCTGTTCTTTTACCTATGAAAAGGAGAAGTGTTTTGAATGTTTGTTACAGTTTCAACTTTCACCTTTTCATCCAAAATCCACTTGGATGGGAGTAGTATGGGGACTCATGGGAGTGAGAGTTTTAACTTCTGAGTTCTGCTTACAGGTCTTAACTCTTAATAAGAAGAAAATCTTTGATGCACAAAAATAATAATAATAATAATAATCAAATGGAGGAAAGAGAAAGAGATAAAATAACAGTAGAAAAGTATGAAAAACAAATTTAAAAAGCTGACATATGCTTAGGGGTAATTTTGATTTTTCAAACGAACAAGACAGTCAAACGTGACCACTAACAATAGATGTTTGTATAATTGTAAACTTTATATAACTTCGATTACACATTTACACCTAAATTTGGTGTATGTACAGTTTACCCAAGTTTTATTTTATTTTTTATTTTTTATTTTTTATTTTTATCATGGAAAAAAGATTGTTTATTTAAAAAATTACAATCGAACCTAAATATTTATTCTCCATTTTAATATATATTTTTATTTACTCCAAATATATTTTTTGAAATATTACAATTATTTACTCCATGTTAATAACAATTTTATCAATAATTAAAATTATTAAATATAACAAAACATTCAAAGACACTCATAATAATACATCATATCTTATATGAGGATGATATTCCTCATTTTAACATTTCATATAATATATATATATATATATATATATACACATAAGTTTTATTATCAGTTCGAACTGACAAAAGTTATATCAGTTCTTTACATGTAAGTCATTGGATTTAAACACTTTGATTTGGCTGTATGCACTTGTCAGTCAAAGTATTAAAATTCAGTGACCCACATACAAGGAACTGATATAACTTTTGTTAGTTCGAACTGATGGAAAATTTTCAAGTCAGTGCGTCCTGATATAACTTCATTAGTGCATTGGATGTGGACCATTAGATTTACATGCTTTAACTCAAAGTGTATGCACTTGTCAAAACTTCTTCATAATATATGGCCCACATGCAACACACTGGTAAAGTTATATCAGGACGCACTAAGGAGAAAAGAACTGTCGAACTGATAATAGAAAAACTGTATAAATAAATAAATAAATATATATATAT
This sequence comes from Acer negundo, assembly GCA_035582765.1. Classification (NCBI taxonomy): domain Eukaryota; kingdom Viridiplantae; phylum Streptophyta; class Magnoliopsida; order Sapindales; family Sapindaceae; genus Acer; species Acer negundo. Next base: position 971,708 of record CM069231.1, on the reverse strand, counting down.
TTATCAATAATGCTGCAGACAACCGCCCTTGCGTCCTCTTTGTGGAACCAGGGTCGACGTGGCAAAAATAAAAGAAAACAAATGCATCTAGGTGGAAAAAAAGGAAACGATGTCGTTTCAATAATAAAGATTTGGGTCCCTCTTTTCCACTGCTGGCTTTGGATCTCTGTTTGCCACTCAATCTCGTCTTCTCCATCGTTCTCATCTTCATCGTTCTCCATCGTAGTGGTAAACTCCATCCCAAGCTCGTCTTCTACATACAATCGCCTATGCGTCCCCGCTGCGGCATCGGCTCCTACGTGGCAAAATGGGGGTCCCACGTGTTTCCTTGTTTCAATATAATATGAGTAAATATAATATACGTGGAAGGGGGCCTTGCAAATATAGTTGTTCCTAACAATCATTTTTAAGACAAGTAGAGAGTAAAAAAAAAAAAATTGCTCTCTTTTCTCTTTAAAATATTGTTCTCCTCATCGAAATGATTCCAACGGTATATTACGGGTGAAAATTTGATATCGTTTGTCTCCTCAAAAGTCGTATTTAGGTTCATGTCTTTAAGCTGAAATGTTTACACGCTGAAATGTTTACACGCTGAAATGTCAACATCTTTATACAATGAAAATCTTTACACGCTGAAATGACAACATCTTTACACGCTGAAATATCAACATCTTTACATGTTGAATATATCTTTACACAATTTCAGCGTGTAATAATCCTGGAAACCTCCATTTTTTCTATTTTTCAATCTCTCTTCAAATTTTCAATTTTCTAAAATAAAAATAAAACATTTTTTTCAGACCTTCATTTTTTTAAAATAACAGTTAAAATTATTCGTATTTATTCATTATATATAATTATTTAAATTTAAAATTTATTATAAAATTATAAATTTTTGTATAAAGTATATATTAAAAGCAATTAAATATTAAAATTTATTAAATTTTACTATCTTTTCTCTTTAAAATATTGTTCTCCTCGTCAAAACGATTCCAACGCTATATTACGGGTGAAAATCGGATATCATTTGCCCTCTCAAAAGTCGTATTCAGATTCACGTCTTCAAACTGAAATCTTTACATGCTGAAATGTCAACATTTTTACACGATGAAAATCTTTATACGCTGAAATGTCAACATCTTTACACGCTGAAATATCAACATTTTTAAATTGATCATAGGCCTAAATCAATTGTTCCTAGACTTAAAACAATTGTTCCTAGGCCTGTAAAATCTTTCATAGGCTCAGGATACATTCCATACACACTACATCGCCAATACAGATGAGGGACTAGAGTTGGCAGCGATGATGGTGTTACAAGTGAATATGGTGGGGCGGGTGTTGGAGAAAACGGCATGCCGCGCCACGTAGGAGGCGGCATCAAGGTCGTTCGTGCAGATGAGGGACTAGAGTTGGTTGTGGAGGTTCATGCAGGACCCTACGAGCGCAGTGGTGGAGTCCGGGAGGCGAGGCGCGTTGGGGTCATGCGCATGAGGGTACTAGAGGTTGGGGCGGATGGTGTGGAGAGGGGGCTTGATCCGAAGTCGACGTTTGCGACAACGACGGCCTCCTCGACAGGGGAGAAGGCATAAGTGCGTGCGAAAGAGGGAGTATAGTTCATATTCGGGCTGGTGGTGGTGGGGTGGCAGGTGAGGCTGTGGAAGTGGTGGGTGAGGGAGGCGGGGGTGATGCGGTGGTGGTGGAGGGAGCGGAGGAGTAAGTAGTAGAGGGACATTTTTTAGGGATTTTAGAGAGTAAAACCATAGAGAAGCTAAAACCTAGAGAGAGAGAGAGAGAGAGAGAAGTTGGGGAGAGAGAGAAGGGTACTATTGGAAATGAATTTTTTGAGTGACCGTGAGAGATTGAGAGTTAACTTATATGGGCTGGGCTTCAGGGAAATTGGGCTGGGCCCAAAAAGAAAATTTGTTTAATTTTTTCTTTAAAATACTATTATTATTATTGTTGTTGTTTAAATTTAAGTGTAAAATGGTATATCTAGCTAAAAATGTAAATAGATGTTAACAAAAGGTTGTTCTTAGCTAATAAATTAAAAAGTAAGGTGTTTTTTTACTAATAATAAAACTAGACAATAGTTTTTGACCAATAACTCAAATAATAACTCAAATTACATGATCCATAACCCTTATGATTTGGAATTTTCTGATTGGTCTTTCTACTTGGTCTATTTGTAACAGGGTACAGTCCGAGAACTCCGACCATCTGGACCACCAACCTTATCAAACCCACAAAGACAGCTCCCGGTATCAATCTTGTGTGTGTCAGTCCTCTACGCTAAAACCCACTCATTGCATGACACATTTTAATTCACGTCACGTGTCACACAAAGACTGGGCAGCTAACCATGAAATCGTTATATACGAGTTTCTCTTCAATCTTGACTTGGTCTTGGCAGCACTTTATGATTCTACGTTACATTCCATAAAACTGGACCACCTGATCCCTTCTTTAACTTGCTTTCCTTTGCCCATACGAGTTTCCACACGTTGATCCAATAAGGATATGCCAATATGGTGCTAAATCCATCGTCATAAGAATGGCATGTACACCTTGAAAAGCAACTCCAATTACATGTAAGGGTTTTGGATTTCATATGCTTTATAATTTCATAAACAAAAATGAGATTCGAAACTTACTGCAGATGAATAATAGATGATGAATGTGAAATGAAGGTTTTGTGCACAAGCAGAACCATTTGTGGGACCAATGAATGTGCAAGATACGTGTATAGTTTGAAACTACACGAAAGGAAATAATTAATGAAACCTGACAACTATAAATTACTAATTATATGCTAAATTAGGTGAACTTCTACCACTAAAATCAGCTACGGGGTTTGTGCATATGAGAAATTATTCCTACTTATATAATAGCGAAGAAGAAGATTTAAAAAAATAATAATCCTTCCCTCATACCTCACTCAATTGAGCAAACTGCTTAGTTAGTCTAAACCAGACAGCTTAACAATTTAAAGACGCGTGAATGTGAACATCCAGAAACCGGCCAACAGCAGGCAAAACTGCCTCACACGTGAGAGTTAATTAATGCGATTTTGATGAACACTATCTCGCTCTTTTTCAAAACACACAAGCATATTCCCACCAAGTTTTTTTTTCCCCACGGATCTACTTCATCGTAGTTGTCGTCACACTCGGCAGCAAAACCCTAACCTTTCACCACCTCCGCCATGCTGCCGTCCGGAGACGGAGCCGTTACATCAGGCGGCTTCTGTTTCTGTTTATCCGGCGAGAATGGTGGTTCTTCTTATGATGATGATGATGATGATGATATCAATGGATCCAGTAATCGAGGCTGCATGCATTGTAAAAGATCCGATCCTTCTTCTTCATCTTCTTGTTATTCTTGTTCTTCGGCCTGGTTGGACCTTTTTCCGTTCAAGGACTCAGAGAAACTCCGGAGAATTATAGCTTCGTCCGCTAAAGGTTTCTCAATCGGAGCCGGTCTCAAAGGCGGCTTATCTCTTTTTTCTATTCTCGCTCGGCTTAGACGGACTCGATTATCGTCCTCAGTCAGGTGAATAATCTCTTCAAATTTTGACTTCTTCGATCTAATTATTTGAATTTCATGATTGGTCTCATGTTTTAAATTTATGTAGGAAAACTGAAGCATTTTCAAATAGTGAAGCAATTGCTTTGGCTGTAAAGGAGACAATTAGATACGGACTATTTCTGGGAACATTTGCTGGTACATTTGTTTCCGTTGATGAGGTTATCGGTGCTTTGGGAGGTCATCGTAGGCAATGATCTACTTTACTTTCTTGAGTTTTATCACTTTTAATTTTTTAATTTATTGCTAGTTTAGTTCCAATTTAAGAAATTTGGTTTGATTTGTTAAGTATTTTTTATTGTTTAGGACGGCGAAATGGAGGGCTCTGCTTGCTGGATTGATAGCAGGACCTTCGATGTTGCTCACGGGACCAAACACTCAGCACACGGGCTTAGCAATATACATTCTGATGCGCGCTGCAGTGCTGGCATCGCGTTGTGGAATAAAGAGTAAACGTTTTGGAAGAATTTGTAAACCTCTTACTTGGAAACATGGTGACATCTTCCTTATGTGTCTCTCTTCTTCACAAATTCTGTAAGTTCTTAACTTATAACTTCAGCTGAAATGAGTTGCTGGTTCCATTATTGCAGTTTCAACTTTCATCTATTTTTATGGGTGTTTGTTGATATCCAACATAGTTAATTTTAGGATTTTTTTTTTTGTGTTGAATTGAAGAATATTATTTGTTTTGAAAGTGGAATTGAATGTGAAAATCTACAAAATTGAAGTTTTACGTCTTTGGCTAATTCATGCTCATTTTTAATTACTGATGATAGAACACTGGCCCTATAGGCCTCTTTGGTTGGTTCACTATAATCCGAGTAAAGCACTAAAGCTACATCCGTATGAATTTAATCATGACACAGTTTGGAAGGCCAAACCTATCATAGGTGGTTAAGCCTTATGCAAACTCCTACTATTTAAGAAGTACCTTACTAAATTCTTGTGGTTTGATTTGATAATTTCTGAAGCCTTTATTGTCTACTCATGGTGGTGTTAAAAGAAAGTGAGAAAAATATTATTTTTAACTTTAAATTGATTAGTTTTTAAGCTTTCTTACAAGCAGACAGTTAAACATTATATTTGGTCATAAGTTTTGCCATTGTATTTGTATCAAATTAGCCACGTGTTTGCATGTAGCTTGCCCAGAATTTTTTTGTTGATAGCATCTCGAGGATCTGATTCTGGAAAGTTTGCTCTAATCTATATTCTTGAAGAGACTCCAAAATTCTGATTTCTCAGCCTATTTATTAAGTTGGAAAATTCTTTTTCCAGGTCTGCTTACATATTGAAGCAAGATAGTTTGCCTCCATCTTACAAGTCCTTTCTCAATAAACATGGTGGAAAGGATACCGTCATCTTGCAAGGTGTCAAAGAGATTGCATGTGGCTTGCCTTTTTCTAATTTGCAGACTATAGAGAAATATTATAAAGCTACGGGTGTTGACATCAAACTAGATCCAGAAATGAAAGTCCCCTGCTCAGTATGGTTATTGCCCCTTACTTTCCTTCCACCAAGTGATAATGAAATGCATTTTCTTCAACAATGTGTGCATTTAGCCCCACAGACATAATATTTTTGTCAGATGAAGAAGTTGATGTTATTGGACATTTATACTTTGAGGGTGCATATTATTTTTCAGTCTAAGAATGTCGATATTCTACTGTGAGTAGGCATAATTACTGATACATTTGTCCTTCAATACACATGTCTGTTGCTCCAATGATCTTGACAGCTAGTCCACTTCTTTTAGAGCAAAGTACATCTTCAATATTTTCATGCATTAAAGAAATGGAATTGTTGGGGTGTCTATTCTTTCTCTGTTTATTTTTTTCCTTTTCTTTTCTTATAGAAAACCAAAAAGAACATTAGAAGTAGATACGGAGAGGGAACAAGATTTACACCAGGATTTCCAAATAATACTGGGAATAAAGAACAAAAAGAACATCTAATTAGATGCTGGAACATCTAATCTGAACACAGAGGCTAACTTAGATGCCTATTCACTGAGAATTGTTTGGAAGAAATTCATCCAAATACTTAGACTTCTAGCCAAAGACAAACAATGAGCTTATTGTTATCCTGTCATTTTTTGCCAAAACAGTTATGGGTTGTCCATCTAGTAATAAAGCCCACCTTTTTGTGAAAATTAAAAATTAAAAAGATGCCAAGTCTTCCTGTTGCTCCTAGTATAAAGTTTAAAAGAAAAAGAAAGAAGCAGATAAAGTAGCAAGATATAAGGAAACAGTAGAATGTCTTCCTTTGATTGTTTCATTTTATGTTGGTTTATGTCTTCTTGTTTTGAATTTCAATTTCACTCCTGTTCCTCAACAGGTTGTTTTTTTTATTTTATTTTATTAATATCTGACTTAGCCTTGCAGTTTTAGAGTTTTAGATCTGAAGCAACGGTTATCAAATCATTAGGGAAACAACTTCAGAAAGCATAGAGGCTAGGGAGATATCCAGTTTTACAAAGACAATGTTAATCCATATCATACTTGGCGCCTATTCATAATTTGGGGGCTTCGCATGCCTTTATGTGATTCTGTGTTAGTAACTAGTTACAGACATTCAGTGAGCTGGGACAATTAAAACCGAACCCTTTTTGTTTGTCTAATAAATGCTTTCAACATTGAAATAGGTAGAATGCTTGCATTTTCCATTATGCCTTGTGTTTACCCTTCTGAAGCTCTTAGGTAGAATGCTTGCATTTTCCATTATGCCTTATGTTTACCCTTCTGAAGCTCTTGTATAAATTATTCTTCGTGTAGCCGTTGTTGGAAGTATATTACAATTGTTATAAAAGCATATGAAGCATGGGAAATAAGTTTGATTACTCACAGCAGCGTTCTGTTACTTTCTGTGATCCAACTCGAACGCCAAATTTCATGCAGATCATACATGGAAATCAGGCTTGTGCTGCACACTTTGTGACTTTTCTTGTTCAAGCCTACAAAAGAGCCTTACCAGTATACCTTCCAGTTTATTTAATTCCAGCACTAATAGTTCATCGACAAGGACTCTTAACAAGGTAAGATTTATGGATTTTCCTGCTGTAAGGTATGTTAATTTTCATTCACATGCTTGATGAAGACATGTTACAATATATTGTCTATTTGTTGAAATTGCTTGAAAGAAATGTTGTGGTGTTAAGGATATTTGTCAAAGGAACAATTATATAAGGTATTAGGCTAATTGACCATCATCTTAAGTTGTGTCTGTGAGCCTCTATTTTTGCTGTGTAGTACAAGCCTTTTTATGGTTACAGTAATACAGTGTGCCGTGGTCTACTACGGTTGTTACTGTATGTGTGTGCTAATATCTGTTTTGTATGCTACAAATTTTGGCATGATCGTTTGTGATTTTTTATTTTCGTGTATACTTGTGGATAACTGACTTTTTCATTGAGTAACCTACTTTATATAATTTGTGCATCAGGATGAGAGTTCTTATTGTATCTTTCCCCATTGTGTTAGCAGAGCCCTGTTTGAATTAGACCTTGAATTAGCATCTGAGGCATCTCAAGTTTAGTGCTCAAATTAGATATCTTAGTGTTGTTTCATTTTTCGTTCAAGTAATTACTATTGTTGTACATCCATAATTATGCGAGTTGTAAGAGAGTGATTGTTCTCAAGTGTTGGAATGCGAATTAATGTTCTGTAGGTCTTGTCGTTTGGGGATTGCTCCTCGTAAAGATTGTTCTCTGACATGATTTAATATGGCTTTATGTAGGCCTTGCACTATATTGGGGAAGGGTCTTCTTGGTACCGCAAGATCAAGCTTATTTTTGTCTATATATTGCTCATCTGCCTGGTAAGCTTCCATTTATCTCACACAATGTTTTCATGTCATTGATCTTGTTTTTAATTTTTCTTCCTATCTCATGAAATTGTTTAGCATCATAAGTATATGTAGTTTAGTATACAACTGTGTTCTAAAGTTGCGTGCTACTAACAGAATGACATTTATATAACCTTTTACGTTCATCAGGATGTGGACATGCCTGCTTTTTAGAATTTTTAAGACATGTAACATTCCAATGGTTGCAATGGGAACGGTACATACTCTATTCATCCCTTAACTCGTACTGCAAACAAATGTAAATTTATTGTTCTGAATGTAGGACATCTATTTTTGCAGTTTCCAACCGGCTTGAGCTTGGCCATTGAGAAGAAAAGCAGGCGGATTGAGATATCTCTCTACTGCCTTGCACGGGCTATTGAGAGTTTCTTTACATGCATGGCCGACATTGGATATTTGCCAGAGTCGAAGAATCTTAAGAGAGCTGATGTGGTGATTTTCAGCATATCAACTGCTATCATCATGCACTGCTATGCACAGGAGAGGGATGTTTTCCGATCCAAGTATTTAAATGTACTGGACTGGGTGTTTGGTGTGCCTCCCCCACCCTGCGAAACCCCACGATGCAAAAATAGTTGAAGAAGCAAGCAAGCTCTGAAGAGGTTATGGAATGCTGTGGTTAACTTTTCTTCCACCATAAGAGATGGATAGGAGAGAAATCAGCAAGATGCCTCTTTGCTTGTAATGATATTTAAAAGAAAAGCTTATTGCTTGTCAGCTTTAACTAATTCACTGGTTATTATCATTCTTCCAAATGAGTAGAAGCTCATGATCATTATTCTTGCAAATGTGTAGAAGCTCATGAATACAAGCGGTGCGTGGAATGCTTTACAAAGTTTACACAGTAAATCGAATTCCAGAGTTTTTTTTGTTTTTGTTTTTATGAACACCAAGTCTCATTTCTACCGCAACAAAAATTCTGCCAAGTTCAAAAATATAGATATGAATCCACAGTGATTAAAAAAAAAAGAATACCCGATTTCTTGAACAAAGAAAAGAAAAACAGAAGAAATAAATGGCATTAACATTACCAAGCTCAAAATTCCAATCATGTTCCGAACAAAAACCCTAATACACATAAAAATCAGACCTCATCTTCATGAAGCAACATATTAGGGATTCCTTTATTAACCGGAAACTTTCTTCCGGTTTGAGGACAAACGAGAGCACCCTCTTCCAGATGTAGCTCGAGAAGCGCGTGGTGAAATTTCCTCAAGAAGTCGTCCGAGTCGATCACCGATGACTCGGGTGCCTCCTCCGGCAGCTCGGCGTATCCCAAGGAACGGGACGCATCGACAAGTGCCTTCCACTCGATTTTGAGGAACATGTTTTTGAGAAAGTCGGGATTGAAATCGACCTGCTTTTCAATGACTTTCTCAACTTCGATTCCGAGAGGGAAGCCGTTGGTGACTCCCTTGATGTTGGACGATAGCATGTTGTGTGTCAGCACCCTCATCTCTCAACTCTGTATTCTCTCCAGTCTCAAACAAAGCGGCATGTGCACAAACCTATCGGGTTGTATCGTGTTATGTTTACCCCACTAAAAATCTAAAATCACACAATTAGGGTAATTTGGGTAGTAACTGAAAATATTTGCTGAATTATTATTATTATTATTATTATTAAGTATTACCCATTTGTCTTAATCAGAAATTTAGAATCATATTTAAGTCTTTAATTTACATTACATACATTGCTGTGTTAAAATTGTTATGCACTTCCAAAATTAAACCTCACCTTTATCCATTAAATTATAAGTGTGAGAAGATTTCTCTTAATCGTGGAAGTTACGTTTCGAGTTGTTGATCATATTTACGTAAGATTTCAAAAACAAAAAAATCTACTTATATTCGGTTTCTTTTTTTCCCATTTTTTTTATATATCGTTTATGATTCATCGATTCGAATCGAGACGTTTTCAAACAAAATAATCATTTTTTTAACACCAAATCACATTGGACAACAGCAACCGAATTGAAAAGTTTTAAAATTTTTGCGATGCATTGATATTGGCATTGCTCGCATTAGACTTGGTCCATCATATATACCTATAATTTTCACTTTGTGAGTTTTGTAGACTCTTAATTGAAATCCAAACATAAATATATACTCTGTTTAGTAAATGAACCTTACAATATAATCAATCCCCGTATACAAATGTGGAATTTCAAATTATTGATTACACATCTACTTTATACAAGATACATATATATCCATTGTTAAAAGGGTTTATATCAAAGAGTAGAATCGAAAAAAATGATAAACAATTACACACTGTATTCAATATCAGCATGACGGCATCTATTCCAATGCTTGGTATGGGGAAAACACTTGAACCCATATCTTCAACACCCACAAACACCGCCCTACACCTAATCAATAAAGTGATAAACCCTAATTGCATAATTCCATAATTCAACAGTTAATGGCAAGTATAATCATAACTTACAAACAGCAAATTTCCTCCCAAACTATCACAAGAAATGGCTGCAAAAATTTTAATTTGATATGAACACCCACCATTTGTACAATGCAAATCCATAAATGGTGGTATAAGCAACCACCCTGAGAGGATAGATCCTATACCTGCACGTACACACAAGCAATTCTGTTAAATTGTGTCCTCATGATCAAAATTGAAAAAATAAAAATAAATAAAAAAATCAGAGCATAGAATATCAAGAACATAACATTAAAAAAGAAGAAGTATAAGAAACAGAGAGAGACCTTTTGAACATAGAAGTGTGCCTTTGAGCAAGAACAGCGGCTCGCTCTTCAGTAGTAATTGGGTAGCACCATCTTGAATAACTGCGGTCGAAAAAATCCCAGTCAGGCAGCAACAATCCACCAATCCCAAGAATACCAACCACATAAGTAACCATAATCTTCTTCCAAGAGTACGTATATATCCCAACTATCACCATAATCACCGCCAACCATATCAATGATGATCTTAAAGCAACATCATTTGTTTGTGCCATGAATTAATATATGCAGTATGCACAAACACTTGTTTAGATATAATATAAAGTAAATTATATCAGTCCAAGAAGAAGAAGAGTAGAAGACGAAGAAGAATGGAATCGAAATGTCAAAAATGGGATGCAGATGGAGATGGAGAGAGTTTTGTGAGCTCTGTTGGAATGCGTGAGGTAGGTTGGGTTTTAAATGTGACATAGACTGTCAACTGTTTCTTTGATTAATTTCTTTAAATTGGTTCATTTATTGCTGCGTGGCCACGCGTTCCTAGTGACTATGGATCTGCCCTGGTTTTTTTTTTCTAGTCTAAATAGATCAAGTGATCTTAGATCAAGAAACAGATCAAATCAGAATTCAAATCCGTTTTGGATAGGGTTCATATTATGATTTACTGTTATTTATTTGAAGACTAAGAGTATCTTTAATGTAAGTATGAATTGTCTATTAAAAATTATTGACATGACAATAATCTCAAAAGACTTACCTTCTATATGTTATAAATGTATAGTTCATAAACAATCAAACCAATATCTATAAGGGTTTTGTTTGGTTGGGCTTTTGAAAAACATATATTAATAAAATGTCTACTTGTAATAGATCTAATTGAAATAGAGCTTTTGAAAAATAAATTATATTTTTTTAGTTGGTAATTAAGAAAACACTTTTATAGTAGTATACCGTTTGGTTATAAAATCTCAAAAATTCTACTGAGATATTAAATTACTAAAAATGACATATAATTTTTTCACTCTATACAAAATTGAACTTGAAAGATTTTCTACATATTAACTACATTTTCTATTGCATAATAATAATAAAATTCAAAACTTTAATTATATAAACTTAAAGGATTAAAAAAATTACCATAAAATATTAACTTTTCAATAAAGTTGAAGCATTATCAAAGAGTAAACAAAAGGAAAATGATATTTATCTCATACAAAGGTAAAAAGTTAAATAGAAAAAAATTCAAAATAAATAAGTTATCATCGAAGCATGAGAAGAGTCGCAATACTATCACGTTCTTTATCCATTTCATGATTAGAATGTCGCTCTTCATAAACATCTTGAGTATCATTCTCTTCTCCATTATCACTTAGTAGCTTATCCACATCGTCATCATATGACTTAAACTCTTAATCGATATTAATATTAACTCTTATAAAATTATAAAGAACCATTGAAGTAATCACAATTTTCACTTGTTTAGTAAATATGAATTTAGGCATGTGATGTAATATTTTCCATTTATTTTTCCAAACACTAAATGTCATTTCAATAATGCATCTTAAAGAAGAACGTGTATAATTAAATATTTCTTTTTTCTTTCCACTAGGCTGCCTTCCACTATGCTTCTACTCTATTTTAGATTCATGATTATCTCAAGGCATCACAAAGCACCATCCATTCTTTATACTGTGGTACTGTTCTTATCGGCAGATTTGTTATCGTTTAATTATGCAAATTTCTTTATCATTTTTTGTTCATATGGACTGCTTTGGCATGTAAACAAAGTTGGATTAAATCTCATTGTATTTGGTAAATGTAAAGAGCTTGATGACTTGAAGCTTTGTTAAATTATTTATCATTAGAACTCTAAACCTCTCTTCCCACATAATCCTATTCATGCTTTTTTTTACTATAACTTGAAAGTCAGGGCCAATGTGGAGTTGAAATGGAATGTGAGATCTTGAACTATATTAGGGAAGCTTAAAGTAAAATGTTGCTCATTTCTTGTTATGTGGGTGGTAGTGGTGAGTTGAAGAAGTAGTTGCATTGGATTTCGGGAGGCATAAAAAAAAAAAAAAGATTTCAAGAACACAAAAGATGTACAAGTTTTGAAGAAGAAAATGGAAGATCGGAAGATCTGGGTAATTTTTTTTTTTAATTTTTATTATTATTTTTTATTTTTTAAAAAAACTAGTAGTTTAATTATTTTAGGTGTTTTGATTTTTGTTGTTGTTGTTTAATTGGAAAATCTGGTAGTTTAATAAAGAATATAAAAAGGTTATAGGGTTTTATTTTAATAAGGTTATTGCATGTCAATAATAATAAATTGGGGATATATTGGTCATATACTTCCTTTTTTAAAAGGTCTATTTCGAAAAGCTCATAGGGAGAAACTTTTACCTAATAGAGGTTTAAACTCTACTAGCTTCTATTGAATTTAAAATAGATAATTTCAAAAGCACAATCAAACAACTTTATAAAACTCAAGTAGAGATTCATAGACCTTTTGAGCCAGTAGAAAGCCTAACCAAACAAACACTCAGTCTCCAATGACTTTCGTTCAAAATGCTTTTATTTTATTTCATTAATAAACAATATTATTATTTTAATATAAACACCATACACTTTATATATTATAAGAGTATCTCCAATGGTAATGTGGTTTGTATTTTTTAAAAAATAGTGATATGTCAATATTGTTAAACCAATTGATTTATATGTGGTATGTAATTAAACTTGATAAACATTCAAATGAAAAAGTAGTTTACAATGCTTCACTTGTAAAATACATGTTTTTAATAACATGTCAATTTATTATTGGTCTCCTTAAATATACTTCAAAATTGTTGAATAAAATAAAGTAGAAGACAAAAGAGGTTGTTGACTGGGCAATAAGATGGCCATCCAATAGACCCTCTGAAATCAGAGAGTCATGTTGACAGCCTCTAAAAAAAAGTTACCACCTTAGCTTAAAGTTGTATTAAAGAGGTTACATTGGAGATGAATTTTTTAACAAAGTGGTTGTTCATCCTACATGACATCTACTTTTTTCACAACCCACATTACCATTGGAGATGCTCTAAATGTAATTGTTGAGTAAATCATATTGACAATGTCTAACAGACTGTCTGTTTTTTTTTTTTTTTTTTTTTTGCCACCTCAACTTGACATTGAATCGAGATGGTTGCATTGGAGAAGTATATTTGAACTTAATGTGTGTTTATTCTAGTTGGCATCCAATTTTTTCACAACCCACAATTACTTCTCCAATGCAAATATGCATTTTTGAGTTTCTAAATAGTGTAACATCTGCATTTTTATTAATTATGGGCCCACTTTTGAAAAAAAAAAAAAAAGATAAATTCATATTCACATCTCCAATACAATTATCTAAAATCAAATATGCATCCATTTTATGACCAATTATAATAAAACAATTATTCAAAATTTTTTTATAAAAATTTTACAATTAAATAAACTTTAATATCATTGGTAGAAAGTGTTAGAAATCTTAATTATCATTTCTATGAGAGTTTCTAAAATTTAAAAACCCAACTCCATATTCTCTAACTTTTTTTTTTTGTCATATCATCTCCATATTGAAGTTAGATAACTATCTATCTTAAAAGGGATGTAATCATTCCCCTCCCCCCCAGTTTGTCATATTAGACATTTTGCCCTACCTAGTTTCAGTAATGACCATTTTCCCCACTGAAACCAAAATAATAGACATTTTACCCCCTCTAGTTTCAATAATGGCTATTTCCCCCCCTAATTGTTAGGAAGTCCATTAGTCAACAACTTTGACCTTCAAAAAATCAACTAAATGACCTTATTACCCTTGAACACATTAGTTATACCCCTAATGACACCACTAAAAATTATTTTTTAAAAAATAGAAATAAAAAAAAATAAAACCAATAAAAGTCTTTTAAAAAATATAATTGAAAATAAAAAATTATAAAATTTAATTAAACTTTAATAAAAAAAAATTATTTAAACAAAAATATATATAAAGAATTAAATTTACAAATAAAGAATTTATTAAAAAAACATTAATATAAAGAATGAAATATAAAAATAAAAATTTCATTTAAAAAACATTAATATAAAGAATGAAATGTAAAAATAATTAAAATTTTTAATTAATGTAAAAATAATGTAAAAAACATTAATATATATTTTTTTTTGAAATAATGAATTTTTTTTATTAAAGTTTAATTAAATTTCATAATTTTTTATTTTCAAAATTTTTTTTTTAAAATACTTTTATTAGTTTTAAAATTTTTATTTTTGATTTTGTTTTCTTTAAAAATAATTAGTGGTGTCATTATGGGACATAGCGAATGTGTTCAAAGGTAATAAAGTCATTATATTAATTTTTTAAAGGTCAAATTTGTTGACTAACGGACTATCTAACGACTAGGGGGTAAAATGTCTAATATTTTGATTTTTAGGAGGAGAAATGGCCATTACTGAAACTAGAGGGGGTAAAATGTCTAAAATTTTGGTTTCAGGGGGAAAAATGACAATTACTAAAACCAGAGGGGGCAAAGTGTCTAATATTGTAAACTACAGGGGAGAAAATGATTATTTCCCATCTTAAAATTGCAACTTGCAAGTGATGTGCAACAAATAATAGGCCACTGGGATTCGCCAATTCGGTTGATAAAACAGTGCGATGATGGCCTTAATTGCTCTTGATGACTGGTATAATTACATTCAAAAGGGCCCTACATGTGGATAAACAACCATAGAAAAGTTTCAATACATCTTGTGTGGTAATGAGAAGTGCATTTTATTTGGGCAGGTCATGTGGAATTTGGATTTGCTTGCTCTTCACAAGGCATATCACTCTATCGGAACCATCACCATCTCTGAAATTCTAATGCATAATATGTTACAAATTATATTATCACAATTCACAAACCTAACCTAGTTCACAATTCATGACATGTATAAAGATAGGGTACTTTGGTTGAGAAACATATTAAATAATTTATCATAAATTGGAGTTGGATTCGTATATATATAGGAGTTGTTTACAAGTACTTTTCCCCCAATATATATATATATATATATATTTTTTTTTTTTGTTAAATTCCAATTCATACTGGATATACTTCTTTCTTGTACATATTTTATGAAGATGTTGATTCGATTAAAGTCGAAAACTCCACAACTTGATCTAAAATATTTAATATTTGCTTTCACTTCTGTTAATGTGGACAAAATGGGCCTCCAATTTTAATTTTTTAACCGATGAAGACTGTAGTCTTGGGCTTTAAAATCTTACTCCACAACAACAACAGTGGGCATGGTGGGTTCAACATAATAATCTTCATCACCTAAAATTCTCTACCCACTTGTATAAAAATGCAAATGCTAGTGTAGATGTAATTTGGTCACCATAGAAATGACAAAGTATAATGAGAAACCATATGGGTACAATTTTGTTAAACGTCAATCACACAAGTGGACTTATATATATATATCAATTGTGTTGAAAATTATGTTCGCATCAATTATTTGCACATTCTTTATAAATAATATTTAAGAAAAATAAGCATATATATATATATATATATTTAACTTTGAGAGCTGTGATTATTGATGAATAAATACGGGAATACGGGATAGAGTATATTATAATACAACAGTTGAACATAGTATTAATTTAAAATTATACTCTACTTAGAGTTATTTAGACCGTAGTTATTTATAAATTATAGCTCATGATATCATTGCAATCGACATCAGTATGGCCGTCGATAGAGATGAGTATTTTGTTTTTTTGAACTATTATATATATATATATATATATATATATATAATATGCTCTTATGTGCAACCTGAAAATATTTGACTCTGATTATATCTTTTTTGGTATGATCACATTAAGTAACAATATTCTGAATTTCTGATTCATGTAATTGATAATGAAAATGGTTTAATTGCTTTCATATGGCACTTAATTTTGTTTGAATCTGAATTTGGGTTAAAATATTTGATATAGGATATTTGTTAATCAACTATCAATTTCACTCCCTCTCTCTCGCTATAGCAGTGATGTCAATTATGACAAGGAGAGTGAAACCAACATAAGAGCCGTGAGGATATGGATGTAAGAATTGAATTGAATTACTCATGTCGTTCAACGATATATTTTTAATTACATTCAAAGCATAAATATTCATCAACTTACACATGATATGCATTTCGGATGACATTTTCACAACTAACTAGCTATTTTTAATCCCTAGTTGTTTGCTTATATATTAGTTGAGTAAACCTTACATTAATTAATTAAAGATTTCTAAACGAGCGAAATTCACGTGGAAATTTGAACATAATCTTTGTATTCTTTCATAATCAATGCCTAAGAAATTAGGTCGATATTAAACCATCCATTTGTCCTAACTATTTGGTAAAAACCGAGAGAATAGAAAATTAGGTCAAAATATGATAGGAGAAATTATTGGATACATTCAATGTACTAAAGGGTCTTTAATTAATTCAATTTTGTATGGATAACTATAATCACATTTGTTCTTAGATATACCACGTGATCTCATGATTTGAATGGATGATGCACAATGTATCGGAAACACCCAAGTTTCTCTTTTATTTTGAAACTCGTTATTGTTAAGTTGTAATTTTTTTTTTTTCAAATCAATTTACAAATAAATGTAATAGCGTGTTTACTAATTGAGAATGAAATGAAGTTCCATAAAAAAAGGAATCACGAAAGAGAACTTGATTCGTTGGGTGGGAGGGGGGAATCAAGTTCACTTTCTAGCAAGAACTTAATTCATGATTTGTGTATGATACTCACATAATCTGATTTCAAACTGATTTTAATAAACACATGAGTTAGTAAATGCATTATCAATATAAAAGCTCAATAATCCTGTAATTCTCTGATGATTACGAATCCTTTATATTAAGATCCGTGAGGACCATGATCAATGGAATTCTTAGTCCAATCAATTTGATTAAAATTTTTCATACATTATAAAAGCAATAAACTAGTATATTTAAGAAAAAATTTTGAAAAAATTTCATGCACAAGGAAAAAATTAGGATTATAATGGAGGGAGGATAGATGGATTCTTGACATTTTTGTAGTCTTTCAGATATGATCGATGTATGTGTGTTAGATACTGCTATACTAGTATACTACGATTGTTGTTTGATTCTTCTGTGGCTCATATTAGCTTGCATTTAATTGTTAAATCGAGATATTTAGAGTTAATCCCTGCATTAAATTTTTATCTGGAAAAAGAAAATTAAATTATCTCAGCTCAATTCATAATTAGATATAAAATTAATTAAATCACATGACATCAAGATTAACAATTTGAGATGATAAATATATTTTTCCAAGATCAGATGAGTTTTATCTCATGCTTGAAGTATCTCTTATTTAAATATATACATACACATGTATTGGGTCAGAGCATCTCTAAGGGGTCTGAAACCAGATCCCTTAACTTAATTAAGGGAGAAGCTGTAAAAATGCAGCTTCAAGAGACTCTTGTGAAGCTCACTCCCTTAATTAAGGGGTGGCTTCAACCTCCCTTAATTAAATGGGCTCCATATATAAAGGAATAATATAGTTTAGGAGCATAATAATAATAATAATAATAATAAATAAGTTGACTCTAAATAAAATAATAATAAAAAATTATAAATGAACCTTTAAAAGAGAGTATTATTGGAACACAAACTCAGTCCTCTTAATTACCCCCTACAATAACATCCACCCTTAAATATAATAAGGGGGTCTTTAAGGAATATCTTTGGAGATCAATGCTCTTAGAGGTCTACATAGACATTGAGATTAAACTTTAAAACATGACCTAAAATATAATTACCACCACATATGGGAAAAGATTTTCCAACACTTTACAAGCAATGGAAAAATATTTACAATACAAAAACTTATTTTTTTGTTGAAATATTTACAATACAAAAACTTGAACTGTAGTGGGAGCTTCTTTGAAGGTCTCCAAGACTCCAACCACCAAGTTACTTGGGTCTTCGTCATATATTGGAATACATGATATATGTTATATAATATAGTAACATGAATCTCTCTGATCTGATCCTTCTCGTATTTTCGCGAAGAAATGGATTAGGTTGATGGGGTGGGTCCTACCTCTTCTGGAAGACAAATTATACAAGGATCAAACATATACTAGTATATATTGAATTGATATATAGAGTTCGACCCCGGCCACCCCGGCCAGTGAGTGAGCCCAACTACATATTTTCATAGGCTAATAAAGTAAAAGTCAACTAGGGTTTCTTGTAATTTCTTTTATCCTCCATAGTCCTAATTAGGTTATCCAAGAACAGACTTGAACAAGTTTACTCTTCCTCAAACAACAAGTTCTAAGGTCTAACTGTCTCCATTCTCATTTCATCATCCAAGAGACAATCGTAAATTACAAGCCACTCCTATAGTTTGCTTGGTGAATAATACAACCTCAAAGACAAAGGTTCAAGGGTTGGTTCTATTCAATCTTCATCAGTGAAAGTCGATCCATATTCAGTTTTCAGTAAAATTTAACACCGTTCAGTTTGCAGACAAAACAATAAACATCCCGTTAAACATGATGTTAAAAATGAAACTTTAAATGTACTTAGAATCGTGTCTTTGTATCTCCTAGCTAGACCCCAACGTGAAAATATGTAAAAGAAACTTAGAAAAGAAAAGAAAGACTGATTAGTTGAAATCATTAGTAATAAATTAGATTTCGTTTAATCCAAAGAGGAACAAAGATCTTTCGTGTGAAATGTGTGCTTGCAGAGAGAGGGACATATACGATTATATTATACGTGGCAAATGAAGATAAATAGTAAGTAGAAATGGTGATGAGGAAGGTCAGGTTATAGATGTATTGGTTGGAAACCCAGTAAAGCAAGCAAATCAGTTGTTTAGCTGACACATTGAAACTTTACTTTATTTGATGCTATATTAATTAAAATGTAAATCAAATTTTATGTGATATCACTTGTCCCTGATTTTCAAAACCATATATGGTCCACTCGACAAGGAACCTTGTTGGTTGAATTGAATTACCATTCTCTCTCTCTCTCTCTCTCTCTCTCTCTCTCTCTCTCTCTCTCTCTGTGTACCGTTTACTAACTAATTAATGTAAGAAATTAAGGAGAAGGGAAATTACAGGACATGATATATTAAGAGAAAGCAATAGGAATATATATTATATATAAAGAAGAAAAAGGTCTCTCTCATTTCTCTGGCTGTTGGCAATTGACATTTGACACTAATTTTAGTTGACAAATTTATTAGTAAAAATTTAGGTTTGAATAAACTACCTAGCTTATGAAATAAGGAAAAAACCACTCCTATTCAATAAATAATTGATGTATAGTCTAATTAAGTAATCACATGCATCATTTTTATTTGGTGTAGGATCCTAAATTTAAGGATTTTTGTCTTTAATAGAACTTAATATTAAGAGTTCCCAAGTTATAATTGGGTTCTTACATAATAGAATTAGACAGCACCCTTTAGCATATGTGGTATTAGACTTCCCACCATACATGTATATTTTACAAATATGTGTGATGAGTATTTTTTTCCGGTACTTTGAGATCTGAGGTGTACATGTACGGTTTGACCTAACTGACTCAACCAATAAAACCAATGGAGGATACAACCTTGGCTTGGGTGGGCTGTAGCCTAGCCAATAATTTTTTAGAAAATTAAAATAAAACTAATCATATTTTCCACTTTTAATATATATATATATATATATATATTTGTGCAATATCTATTAATTCAAGACGATGTATTTTTTTTTTAAACTTTCGTCATTTGTAGAATTCGAGCCGCTGACCTGGAAGTCATTTCCCCAAGTCCCAAAAATGTTAATACATTAATACTTGAGTTTTTCTCTGGTGGGTATATAACTGTGAGCATATTTATCGCACACTTATCCACCTCATCACTTTTTGCAATGTAAATATTATTTGACTTAATTGCATTGCTTTTTCTAGCAAAAGTTGATGATCATAAGGTTGATAAATATGCTATAAGCATGCTCACAGTTATATGTCTACTAGAGAAAAACTCATACTCCTAAACTTCTTCCATTATTCAATTAGCTTTCTAAACCAAACATGTTAAAAAGTAAATGAGACTCATGTAAGAAATTAAAACTTCTATTAAGTGCCTTTTTGGAAGAGCTTGCCTATTGGCTAAAATAGCTTTTTTAATTTTTTAAAAAAAAATCTTTTTTTTTTTTTTTTTGTCGTTTGGTTCTCACTCAGTAGAAGCTTTTGGATAATTAAAAAAACCGTTTAACATCTACTAGGAGAAGCCCAAATTTAAAATTTTTCCAAATAGATCTTTTGAAGTTTTTTTTTTTTTTTTTTAATAACACTAAAATCTTCAATATAACCCTATAATTTAATATTTGCTTGAGTATTTTGGTAATTCTATCATTAAAAAAACGTTTTTTAAATTAACAACCAAACGATCAACGACTTTAATTTAAAATATCTATTTCTAAAATATTTACTGCAAAAGGATCTACTTGAGAAGCTCTTCCAAATGGACTCTAAGTCTCATCTCGGACATTAAAAATATTTAATTGATATATATGATATGAGAATGTCATGATAGTAGACCCTTATACGATACATGCTTTTAGTTTTTCTGAGTGTTACAATTTTAAAGTACTTAATTTTAATTTTTAATTTTTATTTGTCAATTTTGGATTTTAAATGAAATAGTTGAATTAGACTTATTTTGAAGGATTTGATATTAATTTATCAATTTCAACTCTGTATATTTTATTTTAATTAATCAATTCTCCATACCGTTAAAATTCACCATTAAAATAAAAAATAATATTTAATATTGAATAATATGACGGTTGACCAATAAAAAAAATTTCTTAACAGCCTATCCCGAAAAAAGTTTCTGGTTTTGCCTATGGAAACCAATCAACTGATTGATCAATTACTCAGCTAGAAGAAGTTTTATAATTACAGTAATTGTAAAAGCAAATACGATTTAGGTGTTGATCATAAGATATTAGAGTGTTTTAAAGAATAGAAAAAGCTAGGTGTCTTGTGCTACAGGATGACCTTCTACTTTACTAGTTGATTTAAAAACAAAAGAAAGAAAATGTTGTAATAAAACAAGAAGAATGAAGACAAAACAATTACGAAGGCAGTTAATTGAAATATTGATCATAAGCGTGTGAAGAATGTCTTTTGATTTTCAAATTAATTGGTGGTTTAATTTTGGGGCGTTTGCTGCACCAACTTCCCCTTCAACTCACCACTACGTACCCTCCCGGGTCAAAAACTAATCACATCCTCTTTTCATCTTCTGTCTTCTTCTGACAATTATATATTTATCTTTGCTATACTATTAATTATTTAATTATTTGCATGTGTATTTTTAATTTTTTATTGATATATATATATATATATGTTTCCTTTAAACTTATGATTTAGATACATACTTCTCGTTAATTAATTGGATTGGTGGATCATGTGTGCTTAATTACTATTTTACTATGATCTAGTGCATGCAGCATATATACACCTGAATATTAATTGGGTGCTCGTTTGGACACATTTGTTTGTTTTGTAATAATAATTTTATTTTTAATACATAGGATATATAAGGGGTTTGTATTCTAATTTTTATTTTATTTTATTTTATTTTGATAAAGTATTCTAATTTTTATTGTTGATTACTACTGTACTTCTGTAAATTTTTTTCTTGTATGTTTTTGTCAAACTTTTATACAGTACTATCATTTAAAATCTATGCATATCCAATATAATAAGTCTAATGCTATAGTAACCTCCTTGTGCAACTTTTGACTTTAACAAATTCAAATATTACTAATGAATTACCATTAATGCTTTTTATTAGCTGAGTCATATATCCTCAATTAATTGAAACAAAAACAAATCCAAATCCCAAAAATGCCGACATCATTACGGTTTAAACATATTTATCAAAGGGGGCAGATATTTTAATACACCCAATTTTTTATGGGCAAATTATATAAACTTATCCTGGTTAAATGAATAATTATACTAAAACCGTTAAAGAAATCATAATGACATCAAACTCCTCTTGATCATTCGACTAACGGTTGATCACCGTTTTTCAATTATAGAAAAGGAAAAATGCATGTTTTGCCTTTGTTCTAGTATTTTTAAATATTATATTAAATAAATTAATGAATTAAAATTAGAAAAATTAGGTATATATAAAAAAAATCAAATAACTGTAAAAAGGAAATCAGAAAATTTGGAAAAAAGAGATGTAAAAATCAAATAATTAAAGAAATCAAAAAGCTACTACAAAATCATAATATATATATATATATATATATATATAATAAAATGATGTCTCCAGATCTCCATGGAGATCAAATGGAGGAGAACTCGATCTCCATTAGAGGAAATCTAAAATCTCCATTAATGGAGATGGCATATCTCCATTAATTAAGATTTTGGTTAAGATCTTCTCTAAAAATAGAGGAGAACTGGATTCTCCATATATACTACAAAAATGGAAGAGAACGGAAACCACATCTTCTCCATAGAGAATCTCTAATATATATATCTCTAAATTTTTTAAATAATTTTTATTCTTGTGTTTTTGGATGAGATAGTGATGATAAATAAGATGAAGGGTGGAGAAGTTCAAGAAGATGGAGGGTGGAGAAGAGAGAAGCAGAAGGATTTTGGGTTGCAATTTGCTTTGTATGGGTTTGCGATTTGGTTTGTTTAGGGTTACGATTTGGTCTCTAAAAATTGAAGGAGAGGATGAAGTAGATTTTTTATTAATATTATATTTAATTAATAAATTGTTATGTCTGATGTGGCGATATGTTATTGGACAATTTTTTTTCTTCATTTATTCAATAACACTAAAAAAATACCAAATTACCCTTCCCTAGTTAGTGACTAACTACTATTCTCAATATTTAGTCAACTGTTAGTTAGCGGGTCAAGGGTAAATTAGTATTATTATCATTTTTTAAAACGATTTTAGTTTAATTATACATATAATCGGTGTAAGTTTGTGTAATTTTGCCCATAAAAAGTTGGGTGTACAAATAATTTCTTTAGATGGCAATATCCTACCGTTTATCAAAATGTATTTTAATTTTTAAGCATTAAATAAAAAACTCATTTAGCTTTTCTCCTGGTTGGCCGGAGCTGATGATTTGATCAGTTATCAATTTATATATATATATATATATATATTTTTTTTTTCATAAATCGATTGTCAAATATATATCTTATAAGAGTAATGCTACTTTACTCAAATTTAGACGGAACCATAATAATATGGTATCTCTAAAATCCAATCATTTTAATCATGTAATTATAATATAAAAAATAAAAATATAAATAAATAAATAAACCAAAGATCCACATCATTTGGGTATCAGACAAGTAACTTTATTCGTCTCGTAATATAAGGTTGTATGATATTGTCACTCCACATAGCACAGTAGGTGAATGTGCTTCGTACATACATATAACCGTATAAGTTTACATTAAATACCAAATTATTTATAAAAAAATGGTACGTAGATTCCCAAGTTGTTATAAAATCCAAACGTAAGTAGTTAATTTAAAGCCATGCAAACGATGACGAGAGATCCTCTTATTGCGTGCATGGAAATATGGAATGAGTTCCTTTGTCCATCAGTGACTTGCCTGATTTGCATTTTCAACCTTATTTTATATTAATATTAATCCAACGTTAATGTCGACAATCCAGAAATGTTTTGACAACACGAGGGTAATTCGGTAGTTTGCCCCTCGTACCTTTGAAGTTTTGAATATGTTTCTCTCAAAATCTTAAACCATTGTAATAATTTTTAAAAAATAAAATAAATTCAGAAATGTCTTTCTTCAATTTCCTTCTGTGTCCCAGAATTTAATTTTCTGCTTATTACTATTACTATTATTTTTTTTTTTTTTTGAATTATTAGAAGAAAAAGAAATTGACAAATTAAGCTTAACTTTGTTATGGAGCTTAATGATGAGCATGGTCTTTTGTTTTTTAAAGAAAGATTTAGTTGTTGGAGACTTAATTGGGGTTAGCAGTTGATGAAGTGTTGTGTAAGAAACCAGATATCTATGGAGAAGTAAAGTGTGAGAACATATCGGTCAATTTCATAGAAGAAGATGGCTAAGCCAGTATTTTAATGAGGCATATGACTATATGAGGGAAAGTGTCCCAATCTTGATCAGCTAACAATAAATGTTAAATAATTTTTAATTTGTGTGATCTGAGACAAGAAGCAAGATATAGAAGATTTGTATATAAATATAGGAAAGCCTCAGTTTTGGTGGCAAGGGCAGGGAATCAATATTCAACCTACCTAATAGATAAAGAAAACAAAACAAGATGGGAAGGTCTCCTTGCTGTGATGAAAATGGTCTCAAGAAAGGCCCTTGGACTCCAGAAGAAGATCAGCAGCTTGTCGACTACATCCAAAAACATGGCCATGGAAGCTGGAGAGCTCTTCCCAAGCTTGCAGGTATATTTATTTATTTATTTATACACTTAGTTACAATATAATACAAATTAAACTACCTCTTTGTCTTTATATCAAGTTGTGTTTTTAATTTCCTCATTTTCTTGTTAATTTTTGTATGCAGGTTTGAACAGATGTGGCAAGAGCTGTAGGTTGAGATGGACTAACTACTTGAGGCCTGATATCAAGAGAGGCAAATTTTCTCAAGACGAAGAGCAGACAATTCTCCACCTCCATTCCATACTTGGAAACAAGTAAATTTTCATTCACCAAATGTCTATAATTCTATTTGTTTTTTTTCACACTCTTTTTTAATTATATGTGTTTTATTATTTACCAGGTGGTCAGCAATTGCAACCCACCTACCTGGCCGAACCGATAATGAAATCAAGAATTTCTGGAACACCCATTTGAAGAAGAAGCTGATTCAGATGGGAATTGATCCAATGACCCACCAACCCAGAACTGACATATTTGCCACCTTGCCTCAACTAATAGCACTTGCCAATCTCTTAGAGACTCATCAAATCGATGAACAAGCTGTGAGACTGCAAGCCGAAGCTATTCAATTGGCTAAGTTTCAATACTTGCAATGTCTTCTCCAATCTGCAGCTTCTATCACTACTACTACTACCCCTTATCATGACCAAAACAGCATTACAGATATTGAAGCTCTCAATTTGTTGAATTCGATTCCTTCTTTTAAAGAAAACCCAGTTTTAAATTCCTCATTTTCTGAGCTTGGAAATATTGCAACTTCTCAACCACTCCACCATCCATCAGCAGCTCTATTATCTCACTTGCCAGACCCACAAGTCCCTTTCAATTTCCAAACATCGTTGAATAATAATGAGATGGGCCAACCTCCTAATAATAACTTTAATGCAGTGGTCAGCTGCCAAGGTAATACTAATGAGAACCCACCTGACTTTTCATGGCTTAATCTTCCTTCTCCATTACCTACTGCTCTTCCATCTTTAACTGATCATGATCAGACGTCGATTAGCAACCCGGGAGATGCGAGTAGCAGCTCTAGCTATGGTGGAGGAACTTGGCCTGAACTTTATTTTGATCAAGATCCTATTAATATGCAAGAGATCATTTCTTAGTTATTTATTATTACAGTTTGAGAGAGGTTTGAAAGTTGCATATCATATCTGCATTTTTAGTTTTCTGCTTCAGTGTACTGTTAGGTATGTAAATGTACGCGTACGCACAGATGCTTTCCTCATACATACATGAGTATACTTTTATGCAAGTATATATCACAATTCACAGGTCGCAGGAGATATATACATACATATCATGTACATAATTTTGGGATTGTTATCAGTGATCTACAGTTTGAGTTTTTTTCTTCTTTTTTCTTTTATGTTGTTGTTAATTTTTCCAATAAAAGACAGTGTTGGATTTCCTACTGAAAATAGAGAAAAAATAAAAGTAATTTGTCATCTTTTTTATTTGTTAATTAATCTGGTTGAGATCTTTGTTATTTGTGGTTTATGTCTATCCAATCAATCACTAGAGAAAGGGGTATTTAATATATTCCTATAAATAAGGTGGTACATTTGATAGATAAGGAAGTTTGATTATTACAAAAGAGAACTGCTGAGAATATCCCGTACTAAAAAAAAAAAAAAAAAAAAAAAAAACATGTGGGATTAGGGCAAATGATAACTATGACAGAATTTGAGCTTTATATGTTGGCCCTATATCAACTTCTTGATGTTTATAATTAGTAATTGAGCTTTACACTAAGGATGAATATCATGGAGCAAATTAATAATGTATTTTGTGGCAGATGAACTTGGATAAAAAGAGGCATCTAAAGTCTAAACAACATTGAGCTTTGTTCTTCGAGTAACAAGTATTTGTGGTGTTACGCTACACTGATAGACAAAAAAAAAAAAAGCTCCATATTATAATGTTTGCTAGTTAAAGATGGATGAGGCGTTATGTATATATCTTTGACAATTTTCACAGTTTTGTGCAGTGCACAGTATTTTCAAAACTTTGACAGCTTCAGTTCCTATTATATTGTTTAGAATCGCCAATGATTGTTATAGTTGGGTCAATTATATGTAGGATGTATGTATATATTAGGAGTGTTTTAGAAAAAATATATAAATAACGAAAAAAAAGACTTTCTTTTTTATTTATTTTATAATGCTGGGTTGAAATAAATATAATGCTTTTTTAAATTGAAAAAAAAAAAAAATTAAAAAAAAAAAAGAATTGTCATTGTCATTGTCATTTACGTATGTTTTAGAAGGAAAAAAAAAAAAGGCTAATTGGCATCGATGACTCCTGAACTATGCCCGAATTTACTCATTACCCCCTATACTTTTTTTTTTCGCCTTTAAACCCCTCAAACTCTCGTTTATTGGCAACCCCCGACTGTAGATGCCCTTGCTCAAGGGGCAACAAACCAAACTATTTGTCAATAAATAAGAGTTTGAGAGGTTTAATGGTGAAAAAAAATAGTAAGGTGCAAATTCGGGCATAGTTCAGGGGCCATCAGTGCCAGTTAGCCAAAAAAAAAAAAAGTGAACTTACGGATATGTAAAAGCTAAAGGTGAATTATTTCTAATTATGTGAAAATTACCACTAATCACCCATAAACAAGCACCATATATGTCTCAAATCATATCCTTATATCGATTGTGAAAACAATCTGCAAAAAGAAAAAAAACTGATATGAAAAGGAGTACAAAAGTTTGACTTCTGTAAATATCAATTACTATATCAAATGAAGTAAAGAAGTTTGACTTCTGCAAATATCAATTACTATATCAAAACAATGTTTACTAGCATATACTATGTATATATATATATATATATATATATATAGAGAGAGAGAGAGAGAGAGAGAGAGAGAGAGAGAGAGAGAGAGAGAGAGAGAGAGAGAGAGAGAGAGAGAGAGGAAATACCCATTTTAAACCAAAAAATAAGGGGGTTTATTGTTTATAGCTAGAATTAGCATTTTGATTGTTTCCATCAAACAATCCACTAAAGATACTAAATTGCCCCTATTTTTTTTTTCTATTTTTCATTATTTTCTTTGTTTTTTTTTTAATTTTTATCTCAAATTATATATGCTCGCTCCTCCTTTTGTCAGATACACAGCATATTTTTTGGTTACTTTGGCTTCTCTTCAATCTACCTCTCTTCGTTCTCTCTCTCTCTCTCTCTCTCTCTCTCTCTCTAGTTTCCTCTCTTCGTTCTTTTCACCAGATATAATCGGTACCCCTTTTCATTCTCTTTCTTTCTTTCTATGTAATAACGTGATGGGAACAAAATTACAAGATGAGAGAGAGAGAGAGAGTTAGTGAGAGATTCTCTCATCTTCAAAGGCGTGAAGAGGGAAGGGATTACAGGAAAAATCTCTTTTCATTATTTTTGGATAATCTGAATCCAAAAGTGGATTCGGTTAGTTTATAGGGATTTTTCAAGTAATTTGGTAAAGTGGAAGATGTTTTCTTATCTTCGAAAAATAGCTCTCGAAGGAGTAGCTTTGCATTCATTCGTTTCGAATAGTTGGATGAAACCAATAGGGTGGTGAAGGAAATGAACGGGAAGCATGTCTTTGGGTGGCCAATTTCTACGATAATGGCTACGGTAGGCTGGAAAAATCGAAGGTTAGCAGGGGCATGTTGAGCTCTTTCAACAGTAGATAAAGATGAATCGAGTGTTAAAGGCATTTGAGGTCGATCTCAGAAGGCTAGCCGATCGTTTGTTAAGGTGGTTCAAGGTTTCGAAAATGGGAGTCATGAAGTTAGCGGTTCTGAGGTGAAAGATAAGATATTTTCTATGTTTTGGGATAACAAACTTTGTGAGGATAGTTGGTTATCTAAGTGTGATGTGGGAGTTCTTAAGAATTTTGCCAGTATGTCTTTTGTGAATCATAGATTGAGCTTGAGGGGTGTTTCTTTCTCCTCTTCTTACTTAGGTGATAAAAGCGTTGTCTGGTGCTTTAACTCTGAAATGATAGTGAGGCTTATATTTCGAATAAATTCTTATAGGAGGATTGTTTTTCTTCTATGCTCAGGTGGTGCAACTCTCTTGTTCCTCAGGTGAGGTTGGTTTGGTTGGAATGTTTTGGGGTTCCCTTAAATGTTTGGTATCATTCGTTCTTCATGAAGATGGGATGAATGCTTGGTGAAACTCTAATGGTAGATGATGAGTGCTTGCACAGAAGAAGATTGGATAAAGGAAGAGTTCTTGTGCTGGTTCCTCCCAACAAGCATACCTCCTGTAGAATTAAGGTTATGGATTGCTCTTTTCCTTTCAAGGTTAGAGTTGAGAAAGACCCGGTGCCGGTATACATCCTTTAGGTTGCTTGGTTCCTAGGTTTGAGGTTTTCTTCCCCTGTTTCAAATTCAAATTCAATTTCAAAATCTTTGCTTGGAAAAGATAGTTCTGACTCCTCACCTTTGTTGGAGGCCTGGAAACCTTCCTTTTCAGTTGGCAAAGAAGTTATTGCCTTGGGAGTTGGTTTGGATAGTGACCTGCTTAAGAATAAAGTCAAGAAGATAACAATATGTTCAAAGTTGTAGAAGATTAACAAGAAAAGGAATGGTGGAGAGATGGGGGTGAGAAAGGAGGTCAATTGTTGCTTTTCTAAGCCATTCCTAAACAATGCAATTAATGGGGTTTGTCTTAAGACAGTGGGGGTAAGAAAGGGGGTAAATTGTTGCCTTTCTAAACCAATCTTGAAGAATGTAATTAAAGAGGTGTGTCTCAAGTCAGTGGGAGACATAAGGAAAGGCTGGTGGTTTTTTAAGCCAATGACACAGCCTTAGTTTGCTTCTTTTGGTAATGCTAAGCTGGATTTTGATAATAATAATAATTATAAAAAGCCTTGTGTGTAGAGAAGAAAGTGTTGAAGAGTCTTGTACGTCTATAGATTCTGCAAAGGGGTTGCTTTCTAATATCAAGTTCTTGAGGGAAGAAAACTCAAACAAATGTTCTTCTTCTAGGTCAGTATTGTCTGGAAGTGAAGGTCGTTTGAAATTAGACTTGGTTGAAAGGTTTAATAGTGGCAAGATTGCTGTTAATGACAGTGATTATGATAGTTTATAAACCACAAGGAATTTTTACATTGACTTAAATCCTTTAGAAGTTGAGGCCCATTTTTTATCTAACAAATCAACAGGTATGAAATCTTATTTCCCAGTAAAGAGTCATAGTATAAAGACAAGGGGCTACATGACCTTCAATAAGGTGTCTTGGAACCTAGAGGATGAGATTGTTAAGGTGATAGAGACATGGGAGGCCATGTGTTTCGACTTAATTGATAAGGTAGTGGAAATGCATGAGGTTATTGTGAGAAGTGAGTTTAATAAGGTTGTTAGGGTTAAATAAGGTATTGGTGAGTAATTTCCTTGTTTTTCTTGGCAGGGGAGAGGTTCTGTTTTACTGTCTTTTGGCTTGTGTTTTCTTCAGGTGTGTTAGCCTTTGGTGGTGTAGGTGTTTTGGGTTGTGTTCTTACTGGTTTTAAGGTGGGGCTGAGATGATCTTTTGTTCTAAAGATTAGAGTTTTTAGGTGGGTCTGAGGTGATTGAGTTTGACCAAAGATTTTGTTCGTTTGGGTGTCGATTGATGTTTTTCTTTCCTTTTTCACGGCATTTGCACAACATAGTATCTGGTGGTTTTTTGGCGACTGTCTAATGATAGTTTCCAATGATCGTTTGTGTTTTCAACGTTGGCAGCGTGTTTTTTCACAATGTTTTTTAGTTCTTGTGACGCGTTTTGCGTTCCACGGTTCTCATAGATAGTGTCGTGTGTGGTTGATTTTTGGTTCCTTTGCTAGGTTGTTGGCTTTTGTTTGGATCTTGTGTTTTGTGTGGCTTGTGTTGGTGTTTCGTTGTGTCTTGGCCTTAGATTGTCCGGGTTTTGTTGTTTGTTTCATTTTGTTTCGCCTTTTGCGAGCTTTAATAATATTTGTCGTTCAAAAAAAAAAATGTAATGAACACAACACCCATATAGTTTAAGAAGAAATTTTACGAATTGGGCATAGTATTTCACGGATTTGGCTTCGTATTTCATGATGAATCAAAATGATCCAGCTCCTTTTATTCTAGGTATGTATTTGAAACTCCAATTTAATTTGTTTCATCTGCAGTAAATGATAAATTTAGGTTGAAGAAGATTGTTTACAGTGGTGTGTTTAATTGATTAGCCGTGGTGCGTTTAATTTGTTTGTCTGTGTATTTAGTTGATTAGCTGTGGTGTGTTTAATTGATTAGTCATGGTGTGTTTAATTCTGGTGTGTCTAATTCTTTTTGCCCTAGTGTGTTTAATTTGGTTGATGTAGTATGTTTAATTCGGTTAGCTATGATGTTTTTAATTCTTTTTGTCCTGATGTGTTTAATTTTTTTTTTTACGCTGATGTGTTAAATTTTTTTTTTCCTTGGTGTGTTTAATTGGTTTGTTCTGGTGTATTTAACTGAGTTGCTCTGGTATGTTTAATTGGATTACATTTTGTTTAAAGTGTGACTGATTTAATAATTTGAATACTGAATGTGAGATTTTTATTGGTTGAAATGCAGGAAAGTACCTAACGAAATTGGTAATCACTTATTATGGCAAATGGATAGGGAACTTTTACGAGAGAGGTGAAACAGAGTTTGTCAAAATTCATAGGAATTTGACGTATGATGAGTTATCTATGGTGGTACAAGGCGTTGCGAATGTTGATTTAACAAAGTTTACCATTAAGTTAAGAACTTTGGTTGATATCGGTGTTAGGCTTAGGCCTACCCGACCGAAAATTCAAGATATTAGCGATGTGGAAATATTGTTGTGCGATGATGGACATGTTATAGAGGTGTATGTTTGTGATGAAACTAACGTTGGTTATTTATTGATGAAACATATTATTTGTTACGGATTTGCATTTTGTATGAAAAACAGGTTATTATGAAATTGTAATATTTGTAATATTGAATGTGATATTGGATGTGATATTTGTGTTCAAGTTTAGTGTGTTATAAGTAGGTTTGTGCAGTGTTTTTGCAATTAATAGACAAGTTTCAATTATTTTAGGCCAATTTTGAAATTCTATTATGTCCATTTTTCCTGCTAATTATTTACTGAATTTTTGCTCTTTGAATTTAAAGTCCAATGAATTTTCTAGTTTGATTGTTAAATGCATGGTGACAGTAAAGATTCAAATTTTGGTGGAACTTTGTTAACAGATTTGGTGTGCTAAAAATGGAAAATTTGGGTGTATTAATAATCTGCCACCATCCACAAAAAAAATAACAGATTTGTTGCAACCCCATCAAGAAAGAAAGAAAGAAAGTAAGAAAGAAAAACTCCCACTTTCTACAAAAAATCAAGAACAAATAAAAAGCAAGAAAATTTCTCATAACTCCTATTTAATAACTCTATGTTTAATAATGCCCCAGTGTGATTAGATTTAGTCAAAAATTGTATACAAAGACGGCAATTAGTATTAATAGATACAAAGACAGCAAATGAAACAATTGGATATAAATTCCTTGTGATTTTCTTCCTGGTGTAAGATATTCTCTATAGTAGCTATGTTCTTCAACCGATAACCCACGTTGATTAATGCTTTTGGATTCCATTTATTCTTTTTTACCTTCAGATACCGGTCATAATCGATATTTTCCATTTGCACAATTCAAATAACTTAGATTCAATAAATTAAGCACACGATGTTTCAACAATTAAACAAGCATATTTCCTACCCAATTAAACACACTGTACTATCCAATTAAGCATATCAGTAGGAAACCCAACTAAACACACTAGAGTAATTGAATTAAACACACTATGACAAAAGAATTAAACACACTACGACTTATCAATTAAACACACCAAGGTAAAAAAATTAAACACACAAAGGCAAACAAATTAAACACATCAGGACAAACCCAATAAAACACATTAGAGTAACCAAATTAAACATACCAGAGCAAAAAAAAATTTAAACAAACTAAGGTTAATCAATTACACATATCAAGACAAACAAATTAAACACACTATGACTAATCAATTAAACACACCAATGTAAAAAAAATAAACACATCAAGGCAAACAGATTAAACACACTACGGCTAATCAATTAAACACACAACTGCAAATTAAACACACCAAGGAATTCATAGGGAAACATTAATTACTAGTTACAGAGGCTTAGCAAGGGAAGGAAATATGTTAGTTTTAGGATGGAGGCAAGTTCAAGACTTGCACATCATCTGTCAAGTTCATCACTAGAAATGTTTAGTTGAAATGGCTCATTTATTTTTTGAATTGACATTATATTTGATTTTTTTTTTTTTTTAACTGTAGCATATTATTAAAAGGCAAAAGCCAAAGAAAGCCAATAGCATGCTACAGCGAACACAAACAACAAACAAAACAGCAAGACCAACACAACATGCCCAACCCAGAAATAAAAACAAGCAAAACGGCCTCCAACCTCTCAACACCAACCAAACAAAACACAACAAGGCTGACAAACAGCTGAAACATAACAATGGCAACAAAACAGGGGTTTAGAAATTCCACACCACCTTATCATCACCCGATCAGGGGTTTCCAAAACAAAATAAGGGTTTACAAAACATGTACATGTACAACATCCAATTCAACAATCTAATGATTCATTCAAAGCATCACAATCAGCAATAACGTGACTCATGAGCTACCAAAACATACCAATTTTCAATGCAATAAGCATCTAACAAAATGATTTTCCTGCCAATAACAAACAAGCATCAACATACCCATTTTCTAAAATCATTATAAACGCTTTTGAAAGGGTCTATTCCCTAAAAGTCATAGTCTTGATCCAATACAAAATCATTAATCCCCAAAATTAGAAACTAATATTGAAGAAAAGAAAAATTAAAATACGAAAAAATTTGAGAACAATTATTCAATATTCTATTGTTTTGATTACAAAAAGAACTTCCTTTCGTTTGCTATGTAGTTACCTTTAAATAGACTTTCTTCACGTAACACAATTCTTCAAGTCAGGTAGCACAGTCCTTCTCATCACGCCGCCGCTTGACTCTCGTCACGTCGCTGGTCGTGCCTCATCAGATTGGGGTCACGAAAGCCGCTTGCTGGGTCACGCCGCAAATGCCGGTCGATTGCCTCTCATCATGCCTCAAA
The DNA here is from genome assembly GCA_035582765.1 of Acer negundo. Taxonomy (NCBI): domain Eukaryota; kingdom Viridiplantae; phylum Streptophyta; class Magnoliopsida; order Sapindales; family Sapindaceae; genus Acer; species Acer negundo. The sequence continues at coordinate 937,843 of CM069231.1, read as the reverse complement.
TGCCGCAGGTCGATGACCTCCCATCACGTCACAAACATTGCCAGTTGATTGCCTCATGTCACGTTGTTGGTCGATTGCCTCTCGTCACGTCGCCGGTTGTGTCTCTCTCTTGGTCGATTGTCTTTGAATTCAAATTCTAGGGTTTCTCTCTTCTCTCTCTCTTTCACGCAAACAACTGCTTTACTTTTTAGAATTTGCCTTCTCTTTTATTTTTTTTTTCTTTTATTTTATTCATTCCTTTTTTGTTTTTTTTAAATTCTTTTTGAAAGAAGGACATTTTTTTCCGAAAAGTGGATTGTTTGATGTAAATAATCAAAATATTAATTGTGGCTAAAAACAATAAAACCCCTAATTTTTTTAACTAGTTTTCAATTTTACCCATATATATATATATATATATATAGTCTCTCATAAGGGATCATTTATTTTAATTTCGTTAAGGTCCACTATAAAATCACATTGATTTGAATGATTTTTTATCTAAATTTTTTTGTGGATGATAAGTTCATTGAAATTTAGTTATGAATAAAATTTGAAAAATTTCAAACACTAGAACTATTTATCTCAATTTTTTTTAAATATGAAGGCATCGGAAAAATGGATGAAATGTAGGAAAATTCAAGAAAAATAGTTCTAGTGGTTAAAAAATTCTCAAATTTTATTCATAGATAGATTTCGATGAACTTATCATCCACAAAAGAATTCAGATCAAAATTCATTCAAATCAATGTGATTTTATGGTGGTTCTTACTGAACTTAAAGTAAGGGATCGCTGATGAGAGTCTCACTCATACGGTCTTGTTATGGTCAATGTGCACTGATATAACTATATCAGTATCAATGTATGTGGACCACTGATTATAGAAAAGCTCTGACAAGTACATACACTTTGAGTCAAAATATGTAAATCTAATGGTTCACATCCAACGCACTAATGAAGTTATATCAGTTCGCACTGACAAAGTTATATCAATGCTCACTAACTTGAACATTTCTACCCACTCATATACATATAGGGTTCGAAAATGATATAGCACCTTTTTGTTGTAGCATTTTAAGAACATCATAATTTTAAAAACTTAAGTTTAAAAGGCACCAAAAAAGGGTTTCTTCCAAAAATGCCTCGCATAATACTTCCACCTCAGCTATTTGTAATTTAGTTCTCTTTTATATATTTTTACTTTTCAATTTACAGTGAGAGAGTTTTGAGAGTAGAGAGAGAAAGTCATGTTGACAAATTGGCAAACACGCGAACAGTGACAACGATGGCAACAGTGGACCACGAACACGATTACGTCGACGACATAGAACATGACCAATGACTGTAGCCAGTTTTGATTTCGGTGAAAAATGAAGTACGTAACTATTTTGATTTGATTTGATTTGATTTGATTGTGTTTTGTTAGGGTATTCGTTCGATTTGTATTGTTGAAGTCTTAGATATGTATTCTAGGGTTTGATTTTCTGAGTTTTAGGAATTGAATTAGGGATTTTCGATTGGGGAAGACAATGAAAAGTTACTAGGTTTATGAGACTTGGGTTAGTTTTCGAGACTTTTATGACATGTTCTGAAACTTTTTAAATATTGTCCCAAGACTTTTGTACTAGTCTCCGAGACTTTTATAAGATTTACTAAGACTTTTAAAATACTTTATTGAGACTTTTGTATAAGTGTTTATGTCTCCGAGACTTTTATAACATTTTTCAAGACTTTTAAAATAATTTCCTGAGACCTTTCTCCGAGACTTTTGTATAAGCTTATATGATCCGAGACATTTGTAATATTTTTGAGACTTTTGTAATAGTTTCTGAGACTTTTGTATTATTTTTCGAGACTTTGGTATTATTTTTCGAGACTTTGTTGTAAAGGATCTATTTTTCTGGGATTTTGTTTACAAGACTTTTATAATTGATTTTCGAGACTTTTCTAATTGATTTCCGAGACTTTGTCCAAGACATTTATTTTTTGATCTGAGACTTTTCTTTTGTTTTTTAAGACTTATGTATTGTTTTCCAAGACTTTTGTATAGTTTTTCGAGTTTTATATACTATTTTCGAGACTTATTGAGAAAAAATTTCAGACTTACGTTTTTAAATAGGTATTGCTTGTAAATTGCAAACGTTAAATTTGAGAGACTAGTTAAAAAACTCCCAAAGTGACCGGTACGACGCAAAAATCACTCGCCACAACCACATTAAACTTCTCAAAGTAATTGAGGACGCAATTAACGGAGTAGTAGAACTTGAAATCCAAGAGCGAGAGTGGTTTTCCAAGTCATGTTTTGGCCATTTTCTATACATGCATCGAGGAATGCAGTTTTTCGGTGGTGTTGTGCATCGTTTACTATTGTGTGAGTTACACCACGATGGACCCACTAATGAGATGAGGTTAATGTTGGGAACGCATAGCGTCCGATTTTCTAGGGTCGAGTTTTATTTGATCACCAGGTTGAAGTTCGAAGTGATCCCCGACACAACGCTATATGAGGAGGTGGAGAATGGCATACACCAAAGGTAATTTGGTGGTCAAGATTAGGTCAGTTTCACCGAACTTCAAGCAAGGATTGAACATGGTCAATGGCAAGAGCAATTTAATGCAGTGAAACTATGTTTGTTGTTGATGGTAAATTGCATTTTGACCGAATTGGACGAGAGGGGTTTCATCCCTATATGGCAGTTGTACCTTGTTGATGACTTGGATGCGTTCAATGCATTATTTTAGGGTTCACATGTGTACAAATACTCCATATATGGGTTCAAAAAGGCTATTCAGCATAGGAATGAGGTATTTAATATTTAGGGGTTTGATTACACATAATTGGTGAGCTTTTCAAACTTTATTACTATCAATATTGTATTTATTGATTTTTAATGTTTTCCAACTAACCAATTAAATTTCCATTGGATATTTTTGTAGGTTTTTGCTTCTGAAGTTATTCCAACCCTTGCCACGCTATTCGTCACTCGTAGGGAAAGATGAACCCTTCCCACGTATTCTAAAGTGGGAGTTGACTCAACGACCCATGGTAGAGAAACTATTAAAGATTTTCACCGCAAAGGTAATAATATATTTGTAACTTTTGAATATAATTGCCAAGACAAGTTTCTAATATTATTTTTTATGATAAAATTTCAGATGTTTATGAAAGCAGAATTGATTGCCACGGAAGCGGAAAGGGTAAATGGTACTACTAGGGGATAAACGAGGGAGGCAATTTATACCCTGCTCCTAGTTCATGAGGAAGAAGACCGAGGGAGAAGAGGACTCCAGTGGGTTTCTAGGGTTGTCCCAGTAAGTCTTGGAAAAAGCTGGGAACCTTTTTGAGACTTTAAAAAAAAAAAAAAAAGTCTAAAAAAGACTTACTGGGACAATCTCAAGCTCTTTATTTTCAATTCTAGTGGGTTTATGAGAAAATGAACAATCAGGTTTCTAAAAAAAACTATGTCAAAACAACCTACATACATGCATTAATTTAATATTCATGAAATAATATGTCAATTCCCAATTACGGGTGGGTACAAATAAGTTACAAGGTTAAAGCCAAAACAAAGTATGAGTATAATAAAGTTACAACATTAAAGCAAACACAAAGTACAGGTACAAATAAGTTGCAACATTAAAGTCTTCATTCATTCTAGATTTCTGGGTCCTTGGATTTTTGTCGCCTTGTTTAGGCATGTTTATTTGTTGTGCCCGATTTGGTAGCACACACTACACTTACGACGATATTTGTTAGAAGCAGGTTGGCTAGTATAGCCTGGAACCACATAAGGGTTAGTATACTGCCTACAATTGTGTCCGGTTTGTCTACATTTAGTACACACTTGTGTGGTTGGCCTATCTGATACAGAAGGAAATCGATTCTCTTTCGGGAGACTGGCTTGTTTGCTCTTTTTTGGAGGTAATACCACAAGCATGATAAGCACTGAATATGCATCCACAAGTGTTTCCCTCTTGTAGTAGTCCGCATATAGGGAAGTGTAATACATGTTTCGCTCCCTAAAATAATGGGGAAAATATGTTAAATTTTCATAATAAAAATATCATAAACTTAAAAAGATTTCACAGAATCCAACTTACCTAGCCGTTGCAAGTGCATGAGAATATGGTAGATAATCCTTTTGGAATTTGTTATATGTGCAAGTCTTCTGCAACAAATTAACCATCTACTGTTCTCCCTTCAATTTAACAAAGAATAGGTTCCAATCAACATGAGTTACAGTCAATAACTACATTTTGCAATACATTTCATGATCACCAAGTGTGCAACATTAGTTAGTTGGTGACACATGGACTATGCAACTCGATGACGATAGTAAAACCAACGTTGCAACATATTCCTTATGAACTCAACCAAAGTCATCATTGCCAGTTGTCGTGCAATCTTAAACATAAGTTTAAGCACTCAACAACATAAGTTGTCATTAACCTAAACCTTCTTTCGAGACAATAGACACGATACCACTTTTCTAGACAGATATCGATGACATAATTGAACGCATTGTTATTAAGGTTACGTAAATCCTCCATAAACCAATCACAGTATGATTTTGCTTCTTTCACCATTATGTCTACTACATCCTTTCTATGGGAACGTTTCTTTATATTTTCAAAAAAGTGCCAACAACATATAGTATGGGTTGCATATGGGAAGATGCTAGCTATCCCAGCTTATATGCTTGAATGTCGATCGAAATGAAAACCAAATTTTCGATATGACCGAGGGCACCCTATAAGCAATCCAAAAACCACTCCCAAGATGCATTGTTTTCTGAATCCCTATAACCAAAAGCTATTGGATATACTTGTTCATTACCATCTTGTGTTGTTGCTACAAACATTGTACCCGCGCATCTCCCTTTTAGATATGTACCGTCAACAACAGTCACAGAACGTATACACCGTTAGAAACCTCTAATTGAAGCTCCTAACAACATGAAGAAGTACAAAAATTTATTGACGTCTGTGCACTGTAACAATGTGATTGTGTCAGGATTTTATTGTTCTAGAACATGACCAAATGATGACAGTAGTTGGAACATTTCTTCATGCGATCCATAAGTCAATGTCAATGCATAATGTAAGGCTTGATGGGCCTTACTACACATAATTTGGATGCCATATAGTATTTTCCTATAGGAAATTATGTTTTTTGGTCGTATTTGACTACTATTGAGTTGTTGGAGTCTATGGGCTATTACTTCACCAATTATGACTGCACCAGCCTATTGGTGGCACCGATGGACCTCATCTAAGGGACTATTGTGTCAATTGACAAAACTTTTGACTTGAAAGTATTTCCCTTCATTTCTCCTCACTGCTCTTAATTTCCACGTACAGTTGTCAATCTTGCACAACAAATGTATAACCAACTTGTTAAAGTTTTTCATCTTCCATTCAAAGTTTTCTCTCATTGCATGAAAACCTACTAACCTCTTTAAATCTCCTTTTTTTTTTCTCAAAAAATATTGACCTTTGTAAATCATGGTGGTAGGTTGACGTGATCCCATGGTATTGTTCACTTCATCAAACGAATACGAATCGGTTTCGGGAATAACCCACGTTGTTGCATTATCAGAAGCAGAAAGATACACATTTTTCAGGACATCGGATGTCCCTGGCATATCTGGTGCACTACCACTGGGATGGTTACCTTGTACACGTATTCCTTCAATTCAATGTTGTATAGGTTCTTCAACAACGATTTCACGGTCACCTATATGATCATTATTCGGTTCAAATTGACACCGAAAGTAATCATCACCTTCAAGGTCAACTGCTGTAAGTGGGATAGTGCAAATGTTTTATGGACCTTGGGGATTTCATTATTATACGTCGCACTCCATTGTATGAACATTTGGTTACTACCGTTGAAGGATGTATAATGTTGGGGATTTCCATGAAGATAGATGTCATCACCCATCACACCTTCAAATTTCCTTTCAATTAGGCTAACACATACTTAAGGAATCACCATAAACTGAACAATGATGTAGTGTGCAATGTGTAGTACAATGAACAATTGATATTGATTGTAGATCAATATTGTATTTGTTTGAATTATATTTCACAATAGACTATGCACAAGTACCAACAGTTCTTCGAAAGTCATATTCTTTGTCACATATATTCCCTGATTATCAGAGCCAACAAACCTCTGGCTTCTATCTGGTAATTGTTCACATCGACCGTTATAATATATAACTATTCTAATCTGATCCATTTTCCTGTACAAAAATATCATATACCAAACATTAAACGACTAAACAAAACATAATAACAGTCCAGATTATAATAAACATGATTAAAAAGGTTAGTATAATGCAATAAGTCTCCGAAATATGTTAAAAAGTCTCGAAAATATCAAAGAAGTCTCGGAAACATAAGTCTCGGAAAATAAAACAAAAGTCCCGGACATTTAAAACAAAAGTCTTAGAAATTTACATATAAAAGTCTCGGAAGCTGAATGCAAAAGTCTCGAAAATTATGAAAACAAAAGTCTTTGACATATATAAGTCTCGGAAAACAGTAGCTAAACACCCAGTCTATGATCCATTACCAGAAAGTCTTGGAAACAAATATAAAAAGTCTCGAACCCTTTATATAAGTCTTAGAAACAATCAAATAAGTCTCGGAAATAGGGGAAATAGATGCCATCAACACTTTAATGAAGTTTCCTAGACTGTGCAACTCAACCTAACTACCTCAATAACTTTAACAATGGAAAATTCAAAACCAAAACAACAAAAGAAATGGGATTACCTTAGCTTGATTTGTACACAAACAAAGAGGAGAAAAAGATGGACTTCGATTTTCAGCGACCATGGGTTGAAGAAGAAGATGAACTTCGATTTCAGTTTACAGAGCTTTTGAAGTTAGAGAGAGAAGTAGATTTCAGACAATATAAAAGTTAAAGAAAAGTTAAAAGTAAAAAATTATAATAAATAATACGTAAAGTAAGGACATTTTTGAAAGTCACTTATTTTGGTGCCTTTAATACTTAGGTTTTTAAAGCGGTGATACTCGTGAAACATCAACTCAAAAGAGAGACAAAACCCCCTATTTCCACTCAATAAATATATATATATATATATATATACTAATAATCTATAATATTATACTTACACCATGCACTCTAAGACCATAGGTTAGTAGCAATTGCTTCACTTGCATGGCTTGGCAGCAAAACATTATTGTTAAATTATAGGGAGTACTAGAATTTATTAACTATATAAAATTAATTATAATTTTTCTTGAGTTGGGGTGGGTGGGCATGACTTCTATTCAATAGTAGATATATAAGAGACAAAGAGAGTGATGAGAAGGATAGTGACATATTAACAACGACATTCTTGATTAATTAGAATTAGAAAAAGTTTACGAAGAGAAAGTCCCTACAATGACCATGATTTTATAAACGTGAAGTTGCAACACTTGCAAGGAGAGGGGTCTGATTTCCATGAGTAGTTAGACCTTGATAATATCTTTTCTATCAAGCTATTGACGTTACATATTCCAAATTATCCCAATATTTCATTATCCGGCAAAGAAGACACATGTCAATGACCCAATGGACTAGATAATCAAGTCTCTAGGGTTACTCATAATTTTTCACAAAGTGTTTAAGCCAAGTTAGTCATGGTTGTCAAAGCATGTATAATGTATTATATATATATATATATATATATATATATATATATATAATAAAAATAATAAAAATTAAAAAATTAAAAAAATTTTAAAAAAAAAATTAAAATGAATAACACAATAGGGTTAGGTTTCTTCTCTCCCTCGTATCCTATTTTAAAGAGAAATAATGGCAATTTTCACTACCTAACGCTGCCCATTTGTTGGATACTCAGATTCTTATTTCATCGCAATTATGTTGTATATATAATTGTGTGATATTTTTGTACTAATTAAAGCATGTAATTAATTAGACCAGGATTATTCAATCTGCAGGAGATCGATCATAATAATGGCTACGAGTGGCAACATCAAGAGAAGGATGTTTTGTTAATTTTATGGTACAGATACTGTAATAATATGCTAATTATTAAAATTCTGATTAAATATGAAAGTGGTAGTTGTGCTTTGGGGACTCTGAAGTCTGAATACTGTGTTTTGGTACAGAAATGTGTGCTTGTTTTGTTTTGTTTAGGTTCTTATTTAATTTGTTTAATTAAGTGTGTGCTTATTTATTAGAGATACTATCAAAAACCCTCTCTAGTTTGAGTTATTAGTCAAAAATCACCCTCTAGTTTCATTATTAGTCAAAATCCACCATTCATGGTTTAAATTTTAGTATTTTGTTATTTGTTTTTATATTCCGATGGAGATATATCTCCACCGGAATACAAAAAAAATACAAAATACAAAATACAAAAAATTATATCATGGAGGGTGGTTTTTAACCAATAATAAAACTAGAGGATGATTTTTAACCAATAACGCAAACTAGATACGGTTTTTGATAGTATGCCAATTTATTAATCTGTTTGTATATAGCACATTAAAGATTTAGTACTACCTAATTATGATTTCAATCACCAAAAAAAAAAAAGGAAATTAAAAAACTTTGATGTACGTACTATTATAATTTGTTGTCTTGCATATATACATCAATTTTATTGACCTTGTCATAATTATTAACTATTAACATAAATGAAGTCGGATTTAGATAGTTTTAAGATTTATTATATTCTTTCAAAATAAAAAAGATTTATTATAAAATTTAGAAAAATCACATTGTTTATCTGGCATCTCATATCCCTCAAGAAGGAAGAAGTGAAGCTCTTATAAAATCTCTCCTAGCTTCACTAATCACTAGTAAGACGCATTTTAAGTGAGGTAAGAATAGCTAAGAACAAAACTGTGAGTCTGTTAATATAAAATGGACAATAATTCTTACTAATTTTACTATTTTGCAACAGTAAAGTTGTACAGTACTACAATATATCACTCTCGTGTGGATATAAATATATATGATAATCTTCAAGAGCTCATTCATTTTTATAGAATCAACATACAATAATTACAAAACACATTGTTCCTTTGATATTCTATGAGCCTCACCAATAACCAATTAAAAAAAAAATAAAAAACTCAAAAACTTAAAATAAAAAAATTAATCTGTCTCCGTACTCAATTAAAGACACATCAATATTGGAATAATAAATGTCCAGGGCATATATACATATATGTACGTAAAAATTGATTGATTTTTGTGGTTGGAAAGTGATTTATTGCGAATATCAAAGATGCGGTAATTTGTAAAATTGTAGGGAGAAGAATGAAAGATTAAATTGTTGTTGTTGGTGATTGAAACCGGAGAGTGGATAGGTCATAGGAGGGGGGCCATTGACCATTAATTGGCAGTGGCAACATAACTACAAACAAATGCAGACGGATTGAACCCACATGGCATGTGCAATTTCTAACCAATCTTGCCTATTCTCATCTGTCTCTCTAGGTACCGATCATCCTCATCTCATCTTTATCACTATGTTTCTGCTTTTAGTCTTGATTAAATTAACTCAAATAAAGAATATGAATTTTATTGTCACGAGTCTACCGAATCTTACTGAATCAGTCTCCATACATATCTATAAAATGGTCGGCAGTAAAAGGTGATATGTCATACCACAATTCAAACATTGAGCACTCTCAACTCCTTTATGAAAACAAATATAGTGTTTTGGCTAATGACATTTAGACATTTCGATAATGAATAAATGATACTTGATTAGCTTATCTTGGTCCGACCAGAAAATCATTGATTATATATGTGCACAGTGCACACGCACCGTAGAGAGACATCAGAAATCACTTTTAACAGTGACGCATAAATGGAATCTGAGCTTTACGAAAAGCCCCAAAAAAGAAGGAAAAGGCCCACTTTGAAGAGAAAATGTAAAAATAAAAATAGGCCAAATCCAACTAGTCAGCAATACCTATCTTTCCCATGCTTGCTGTCCCCTTCCAATATCTTATGCAAATCCCAACTTGTAGATAAAATTATATATTTCATATTTGTAATCCTCACAACTACTAGAATAGTAGAATCAGATTCAATGCAAAGAAATCATACCCACATGTTAAAATCCCAATATGCCCTTGTAATATAAATACAAATTGGATGTTTGATGAGTGTTGTTGTCTTTTCACAGTGAGAGTGTGCTCCACTTGTAAAACCAAGAAATGTCGCATCACATGTGGTGCAACGATTAAAACCTGAATAACATTACAATTTACAAGACCAATGAACTCTCCTTTTTATTACCTAGTCACGTTGGACGGTGGGCTCAGAAACATTACTGTAATTACAATAATAGAGAATAATAATACAATGAAAGTAAAGTCTATGTTTTGTTATAGAACTGTATTTTCCACCCTGTCAAAGAGAGAGGATTAGAGAAGGAAGTGGAGAGGTGGGTAGTGTTTTGTTTTGTTGCATAGGATGATAAGAGAGAAAAATACAAAAATCTAATAGAAATACAAAAGTTGTGGCTGCAATTTGCCTATCAATTTGTTGCATCCCCAGTCCCCACTACTGTTAACCAATCCTATTCACTCACTCTCTCAAAGGGGATGGCTTTTTGATTGCACACTTGCACTGCACCACTTCCAAATTTACTAAAATACCTTAACACAATTAAATGATTAATAATTACAAGTAAAAGATAAAAGTGCAAAATTAAGGAGACTTTTTTTCGTGGTTAGGGTCCAAATCTCCAACTAAAAGGAGAACTACTAAACAATCAAATAGGGAAAACGGATAAGATTAACTACAAAACTCCCTGGGTTTTGCTCTGTGTGAGAGAGAGAGAGAGAGGGAGAGAGAGAAAAAAAAGGAAAGTCATGGAACATAGCTGAGAGACATAAATAAAAAGAAAAAAATAAAAGTGGGTGTGTTTTAGGAAATTTGATTGGTGAGTTTTTTTTTTTGTTGTTGTTGGAGATGTCAGGAGGTGGTGGTGGTTGTAGCATAGTTTGGTTCAGGAGAGATCTAAGAGTTGAAGATAATCCAGCACTAGCTGCTGGTGTGAGAGCTGGTGCTGTGGTTGCAGTCTTCATTTGGGCACCTGAAGAAGAGGGTACTTATCATCCAGGGAGAGTCTCTAGGTGGTGGCTCAAGCACAGTTTGGCTCATCTTGATTCTTCTTTGAGGAGTCTTGGTACTCATCTCATCACCAAGAGATCCTCTGACAGTCTTTCTTCTCTTCTTCAAGTTGTTAAACAAACTGGTGCTACTCAGCTCTTCTTCAACCACCTATATGGTTAGTTGTGCTTTTTTTATTTTTTTTATTTTTTTATTTTGTCTTTTCTTATCTCCCAGTCAATATATATATATATATATATATATATATTAATTTTTAATTATTCTTCTTCATGGGAATACTGGAGATCATGTGGATTAATATTTATTTAATGTTTCTTTGATCTTTTTCCTTTTTCCTTTTTCCAGGGTTTTCTTTTATAGATTTTCATTCGTTTTGATATATCCATGTTTGGTTTTTTGGATGGTATGAGATTGTAATACTTAAATATTCATGAATCATGCTAATGATGTACTAATTGGAATTGTTTCATATGCAGGATTTGATTAGAAAAAAAATTATGCATGCTATTTTATCATTGGCTGTTTGCTCTGAAGTTGATTGATTAAAAGATCATTAGTTTTTGAAAAGGGGACATAAAAAATTATCGGAATTCAGTATACTGACTCTTTCAGTTCTTTGCAGGTTATGTTGTAGTTATCAGCTTGATAGTCCTATTTAGATTAAATGTTTTGAACGTTTCACATAAGCAATGATAATTTTGCAATTTGTCTGATATGTTGCTATATGGGCTATTTGTTGTCACCGCTTTATATATTCTTGAAATCAGTTTAAGAAAAGCAATGAAGACAATTTTGCTTTCATTTTGTGTCAATTCTCTTTTTTTCAGACCCATTGTCGCTGGTTAGGGATCACCGAGCAAAGGAGCTTTTAACTGCGCAAGGTGTAGCTGTGCGCTCCTTTAATGCAGATTTGCTCTATGAACCATGGGATGTAAATGATGCCCAAGGCCATCCTTTCACGACCTTTGCTGCTTTCTGGGAGAGATGCCTTAGTATGTCTTATGACCCTGATGCTCCACTTCTTCCACCTAAGAGGATAATTTCAGGTTTGTATAGTTTGTGACCCCAATGCCGCATTTTTTATTTTCGTAAATGAATTTGATCTTTCTCAAGTATTAGGATGGAATATTGTATTACTCAAAATCTCAAGCTTTTAAAGAACATAATTTTCATATTTGCTAAACTTTCAATGCATAGTGCTCGAAAGCATCTGGAAAAGTCCGTAGAAAGTCATGTTCTATGAGAACTTCAAGAAAGTTTACAATCAAAAAACTCATAGACTATGATTTGTAGTATTACCATGTAAGTACATTCATTTAGGTGGTGACTGCTTGCTAGCCTGCTTGAGAAGGCATACCGGATGTTGCAGGATGCCATCAAATTTTGTATATGTGTCATGTTAAGGTATCTAATGAAATGAATATTTATAAGGAGATTATATATTTGTCAGATTCTTTGGGAAATTAAATACAGTTCAGGCTTTAGCATAAGTCTGTCTTTTTATGTTTTTCAATCTCTTGTTGGATACCTATTGCCTTAGCAGAATTGCGAACATGTACTATTTCTCATGGCATGCACCATTTAACTTTGAAGATTTGTTCTGCTTAATTGATACAATACTAAAATTTGTAAGTTGGAGATTGGTCTTTTGGCTCTACATAAACTTGTCTGAAATTTACTGTTTGGTTAAAACAAAAGGTTCCAATATTTTTCCAACAAAGCTGCTCTTTTCAGGTGATGTATCTAGGTGCCCTTCAGATACATTAGTGTTTGAAGATGAATTAGAGAAGGGAAGCAATGCGCTTCTTTCTCGAGCATGGTCACCTGGGTGGAGCAATGCTGACAAGGCTCTGACCACATTCATTAATGGGCCTTTAATCGAGTACTCTAAGAATCGTAGAAAGGCTGATAGTGCTACAACCTCTTTTCTCTCCCCGCACTTGCATTTTGGGGAGGTGAGCGTGAGAAAAGTCTTCCATCTTGTCAGCATCAAGCAGGTTTCATGGGCCAACGAAGGAAACAAGGCTGGTGATGAAAGTGTGAACTTGTTTCTTAAGTCAATTGGTCTTCGTGAATATTCAAGATACTTGAGTTTTAACCATCCATACAGTCATGAAAGGCCTCTGCTTGGGCACCTGAAGTTCTTTCCTTGGGTCGTGGATGAGGGCTATTTTAAGGCTTGGAGACAAGGTAGAACTGGCTATCCGTTGGTGGATGCTGGCATGAGAGAGTTGTGGGCCACTGGTTGGCTTCATGATCGGATACGAGTAGTAGTTTCTAGTTTCTTTGTAAAGGTTCTACAGCTTCCGTGGAGATGGGGAATGAAGTATTTCTGGGATACCCTCTTGGATGCAGATTTAGAGAGTGATGCTCTTGGTTGGCAGTACATTTCTGGTACTCTCCCTGACGGCCGTGAGTTTGACCGTATAGACAATCCACAGGTGCTGATGATAATTTTAGTAGATCTACTGCAGCTTTGCTAAGTTGATTGGACATTTAGACACATGCTCATGTGAACATATATATATATATATATATATTTTTTTTTTTCAAATCTCAGTGATGGAAATCATGTCTTGTTTACTCATAGTCTATACTTTTTTCTTACATGTTTTGGTGTTTAGATATGTGAACATATGTGGAGATACCTCTGTGATAAGGTTTTCAGCTGCAATTTAATCTTGATTTTTGAAGCTTTTAGTACAATTTTTTGTGAGAAATATAATTAGCAGTGTGCATCCCTCATAGATTCTGCTTAGTTTTCTACCTTTTCTGGTGTTGTAGGTTTTTCATGCATGCGTTTTAATTAGTCCCTTCTACTCTTTCTTAAAGTTATGTCTGTTTTTCACAAGCATGAGAAAGCTGTAAGCAAAATTATGGAATGCAGTTAATATATTTAAATTTTAACGTATGCATCACCAGCTATTTACTTTTTAGTTTATAGACTTTCATTACAAAAGCATGTTCACACGTTATAATTTTCAACAGTTTGAGGGCTACAAGTTTGACCCCAATGGAGAATATGTACGACGGTGGCTTCCTGAACTTTCCAGACTACCAACTGAATGGATACACCATCCATGGAATGCACCAGAGTCTGTACTTCAAGCTGCTGGCATTGAACTCGGGTCTAACTACCCTCTCCCCATTGTAGGGATAGAAGCAGCAAAAGTCAGGTTGCAAGAAGCACTTTCAGAAATGTGGCAGCTAGAAGCAGCTTCAAGAGCTGCTATTGAGAATGGAACTGAGGAAGGTCTTGGAGACTCCTTTGAGTCGGTCCCAATTGCCTTTCCTGAAGACATACAGATGGAGGAAAACCATGAACCTGCTAGGAACAACCCCACTGCCACAACTCGGTCTTATGAGGATCAGATGGTACCAAGCATGACTTCTTCTCTGGTGAGAGTTGAAGAGGAAGAGTCTTCCTTGGATCTTCGAAATGCAGCAGAAGATGGCAGAGCAGAAGTGCCAAGAAATGTTAATGTAAATATAAATCACGAACCTAGAAGAGACACATTAAACCAGGGGGTTCTGCAAACAGTTTATAACAACAACACTTTGCCACTATTTAATGTCACAACAGGGCTGGCAAATGCTGAAGACTCCACAGCAGAATCTTCAAGCACCAGTAGAAGAGAGAGAGATGGAGGAGAGGTTCCAGTTTGGTCTCCGCAAACTTCCAGTTACTCGGAGCAGTTAGTGAGTGATGAAAATGGCATTGGAACAAGTTCTTCTTACTTACAAAGGCATCCACAGTCTCACCAAATAATAAATTGGAGGCGACTTTCTCAGACTGGGTAAGAACTCTCCGAAGCATTTGGCAAGTCAAAAAATGTTTCCCTGGATCTGTTCATCATAAATAACTGTCTATGAGTTCCTTTTGCCTTGGGAGTTAGATTGAAAATGATTGGTCTGTAGTTGTATATGACCCTAGGATACTTTCTATATAGAATTGGACGGATTATCAAGCTAACACTAGTGTTATTGAGAGTGCAATCATGTTTATTTCTATGGTTGGTTATTCTTGATTGTGAATCTTTCTTCTCTTAACAGGTAAAACATATGTACATGACACAGACTGGGAGCTCAGAAGCTGGAGGATGCAATGATGCTTAAATCTAAGGGCCAGAGTGATGGTAAATTACACACATTTACCTTTATCACTAGTCTAAACCGATAGGCAGTCCACCTTCTATGTGCATGAAACTTCAAATTAGTCCTGGCAGCCAATCTGCATCCTTTTCCTTATTTATTGTATCATATACATAGCTCTGCTGTATAGTATTTGTTGTTTGCATGAGGGAGAGAAGCATCGTGATAATTGGTAGGGATGCGTAGTCCTCTAATAAACACAAGTTTGTGCCTTTTCAGTTAATTGATTAGGCAGATAATTTAATGTAGTTCATGTTTATTTGATCTCCTTTTCTTTCCTCTCACTACATAACTACACATGCTGACTGAAATACACGAGTTACATTGAATTTAAGTAGTACTCCGGTAGAAATAACACGAAAGCAGAGAAAATCATACAAAAATTTCCCCAAGTTTGATGTTTCTGGGCATCAGCAGTGACTCTCCAGAGAAGGGTTCTTATCTGTAAAGAGTGCATCTATGGATCAGGATGTAAATAAAGTTGATTGTATATGCTTTTTGTCTCTTCGGCCATTTCGGGTATTTCAGGCATTTCAGGCTTAGGTACTCTGAGTATACTGTACACCAGGGCTGCAGCCATGGCACCAATAATGGGGGCTACTATATACACCCATAGATTCTTGTAAACACCAGAGACCACGGCAGGACCTATGCTTCTCGCAGGGTTCATTGAAGCTCCCGTGATTGGCCTGCAGAATTCAATGTATTGACAGGATTTAAGTAGTCTGTTAGGTTGCACAGAACTGAGCATACTAGTGGAAAGAAAAAATAATTGTGAGTAGTGAATGTGTTCGGTTACCCAGAAATCATAACGTTGAACAACAGTGTAACACCAATCGCGACTCCAGCAAAATCCTTGCACTGTTAGGTCAGTCAAGGTTGAGATTCAATATTAGCATGACATTGGCTGATAAAAGAAACAAATGTAGATCAGAATATCAAACCGCTCTGTGATCGGTAGCAACACCACAAATGGTGAACATCAAAATAAAAGTCATTAAGAATTCCCAAGTGATAGCTTCAAGATCAGTGGTTGCATCTGAATACTGAGTCGTTATAGCGTGAATGTTTTCCTTGTCATGAAACAATACTTTCAAGGTCAGGCATGCAAGAGTTGCTCCCAGCAGTTGAGCCAATACATACATAGGCGACTTCATGAAAATTCACAACGATTTTCAGTTGACAAAAATGAAGAACAAATAAATTTTACATCAAACTTATTCGATTATACTTTGTAAAACAAAACATCTATTTCTTACTTGTTTCCATGGAAGTTTACGAGTGGCGGCAAAGGCAAGTGTAACAGCAGGATTGAAATGGGCACCAGAGACATGCCCAACTGCATATATCATTGCCATCAAAACTAGACCCCAAACAAGTGCTATTCCTACAATGGTAAGCTTTTGAACTTGGTCGACCAGAGCCGACCCACAACCCACAAATATAAGAATGTATGTGCCAATTAGCTCTGCAACTATCTGCTTACACATTACACATATAATAGACCTCTGTTAGAACTTTGTATGAGATAACAGTACTAAAAGTAGTTTCATGTTAACTGGGGTTACCTTCTGAAAATGAGATGGAGAAGTAGTATCGCTGACCGGCAATGACCACTGTCGAATACGATGAGCCTTTGCTTCCTCCTCCATGACTGGGTGTTTATTTGACAGTTGATGATTAGGACTGAAATCTATGGTAATTGAAGGCGTACTAGTCATTGCTGCTACTAGAAACTAGACAACAATGGAAAATTGGTTTGAGATTTTTCAGTTTGTGGCAGTTGTCACAGCCTCACAGGGATGAATAATATATAAAGCGTATATTGGACTAGTTCAACTAACAACTGTACTTGGAAGCACTATCTTCACGAATTTTGGATTCATCTATTGGTATCTACTATCCGGAGAATTCAGCTTCATTAAAAATTGTTAACCAAAAAAGTTGGCAATCTCTCCGAAGAAACATTTTCCCTGCAAAAAGGGACCCAGTACCAAGAAGGACCTGGTCCACCTGGTCCAGGAAGAGGCCCAATGCCAAGAAGGACCCGGTCCAGCAGGGACCCGATCCTTGGAATAAGCTAGTGTATCATGAGACTCGGTCCATGTGAACCCGACCTGACCTAGAGCAACCCTGAGTGTCACACCATTAGGATCCGGTTCTCGACAATATCCACCCTCCACAGGTGTCGGACTAAAATCATTAGGCACGATCCGTCGCTTCCAGAGCCACGGTGGGCAAGCAAGAACCAACGGTTCATGCCCACCCATTCAGCATTAGAGAACGCAAGTGACCCCAACCAAACCTTCAAGCATCCTAAAGAACCTTCTAGAACAACCTAAGTGCTTTCAACAGGCACAAACCTTGGTTAGGACAGATGCCGGCCATAGAACAAAGTCACGTGAAGGGGAAAAAGAGCCGGGCCAACTTGCAAAGTTTGGACTATGGAAAATTAATGCTGGGGTAGTAAGCATGACGAGGGAAAGGTAAGGATCAACGGCTAAGATTCCCCAGCAACTGCCCCTCAACAACGGTCAGTTTGCATCCCAGTTGAGCCCTATTCAATGTCAACTATGTTATACATGAAGAGGGAAGATGTGTTTTTCCTAGCAAAACAGGGGCAGAAGGTCTCTAAGCTAAAGAAGGAAACGGTGGAGAAGGGTGGCCGATAGTGTGCAGCGGAACAGGCGCTAACGATGTCCCCCGCTGGACAGAACAGTGACAGCAACATCCCTCGACACTAGAAAAATTACTATATATATATATATATATATTTCCCAGGATTTCCAGATCTCCAAATGGAGATTTGGACTCCAGCTAGAGATTTTGTTTTTAAAATAGAACTTTTTAAATTTGTTTTTTATTTTATTTAATAAATAATATTATAATAAATTGATAAAATAGTTAAACGAGGGATTATTTTCATTTTCATTTTTTTTTTTTTTTTGAAATTGTCATATGTATGTAAGAGTATTTTATTACAATTAACCTGAAAAAAAATACATATATTTTTCATTCCAATTAAGATATAAATGTCTTAGAAGAGATTTTAAATTGGTACAATTAAATAAACTCAAAAACTATTTTTAAAGGGTAAAAATATCATATCATAAATAGAAAAGATTTAAAAATGTTCCGATCATTCGGTCTCAAAAGCTCTCGTACATACAAAACTGTTTAAAAGTTATTATTTCAAGCCCTATGTAATAGGGTTATTGAATGACAATGATCGAGAATGATCTTGTATAAAATGGCATAGAAATTCTTATATCAATTCTTAGTCTGCAAATTGTCTTTTAAGAACTAAAATCCAATTATTATAGACTCTTCTCAATAACATATAGTTCGTGGCCTCATGTATGCAGAAATTTGAATGATGAAAACTTGTATTATTAAAAAGATATTCTCAATAATATTTTTTTAATTGAAGGAATATTAAGCTGATTCGTACTAAAGTTCACTGCACAAGACATAATCTGGAGAGGCTAGATTGTTTTGGTATACTTTGAAGTAGACATAAAATAATAATCTGAACCGGTCTAACAAAATCTTAAGCTGAATTGGAAGGATTTCCAACTTGGATTATGCATGACTAAACATTGTCGATTCTAGTGCGAATCTTTCCGATTTCCACCAATGTTACAAGACGGTAATTGAGATGGTTTATGGGTAAATCTCTCACTGGTATTAATGAAATTGTGAGTTCGAATCATTTCTATTCAATCAACTCTCAATTTGTAATAGTTAAATGATGTTGGGAATTAAACCGATGAACGCGAAAACGACATACCTAATATTCATATATAACATAACAAATAACCTCTCTAGCAAAAAAATAAGATGAGAGAAAATTGATCAATCACAAAAACACAAGATAAACGTGGAAATCCTAAATCAAAGAAAAAATCACGGGGGTGTCAAGACGACAGAAAAATAATCTACTATGTAGTAAATTTGTACAATCACACACTTCAGGATTCTCTTTCTAACCCCAAACCCCAAACAACCGAGCCTTATCGAGCTCCCTAGCTCATAACCGAGCTTACATCATAACTCTAAGCTCACAACACTCATCGGGTCCTCCCTCGAGTATTCCCTAGGTCTCCCATGAATATCTCTCATAGATCTCTCCTCTAGATCCCCTGATATTCCCATAGATCTTTCCCCTCTGGATCTCCCCGGGGTCTCACTCCACGGATCCACCCATTCGCCGATGTTACAGGTGATTCTTTTGACTTCACACAAATAACATAGTAATTATGATCTATTTATACTAGTTACAAGGAGTTTAAGTCCTACTAGGAAACTTTTTTCTTTTACATATAAGACTTCCTATTTCGCGCAAAGTTCTACTCTTTTACGCACAAGAACTTCATATTCCATGTAAAGTCTTTTTTTCTTTATGTACAAGAACTTCTCAAAAGAAAAAATTTCCTTTTTCCACTCAACTTTCTAGATCTGTGCAAAATATGCCTTTACCACGGTTTGCAATCCGCACCTTGAACCGCGGAATGTCACTAAAAATGATTGCTCGGAATACCGCGGTTTGCGTATTTGCCTCCGCCGCGCTGTACTCACTGGAATTAGGGATGAGCGTTTGGGGAATAAGGAT
Source organism: Acer negundo (assembly GCA_035582765.1). NCBI lineage: Eukaryota > Viridiplantae > Streptophyta > Magnoliopsida > Sapindales > Sapindaceae > Acer > Acer negundo. Next base: position 917,956 of record CM069231.1, on the reverse strand, counting down.
GGATATTGGTCCTCTCATCCCCATCCCAACTTTTGAAACCCTCCCCCATCCCCACATCCGCCCCCCCCCCCCCCCCCCAAAAAAAAAATATATATATATATATATATATATGGGGATGGGAGAGTTTTTTGGGGAGGTTCCCCCATCACCACCCTCATTTCCACATTTTTTTGGTTTTTTTCCGTTTCCCCGTCTTCCTCATTTTCTCTGTTTAACTAAAAATTACATACTAGAAAAACACAAAATCCATCATAAATTCAAATACAAAATAAAATCAATTACAATCCATTACTAATTATGATTTAGGGTTAGTTTTTTTATGTTAAAAAGATGTATATATACTTAGTAAAATAGAAGAATAAAAATATTATATATATATATATATATATATATTATTATTATATATAATGTTTGAGAGAATTGGGGAAACGGGGATGGGGGCACATCCCCCCATCCCCATTTTCATAAATTTGTGGGGAAAATGGGGAAATGGGGGATGGGCCATCCCCTTTTAATTTGGGGATGTCCCCATCCCCATTTTCATAAATTTGTGGGGAAAATGGGGAAATGGGGGATGGGCCATCCCCTTTTAATTTGGGGATAAAAATCATCCCCATCTCACCCCCCCCCCCACATTTCCCCAAAAATTCTCCCCCAAATGGGGAGGGGGATGGGGATGTGGGGATTTGTGTCCCCGGGGATAAATGCTTATCCCTGACTGGAATTGACTGTTGTCCACACCGCTGCCTATGCCGCGGTTCCTTTCGGAATCCTATTCTTCAATTCTTCTTCAGTCTTCAAACCTCTCTCAAACACTATCTCCAACTTCCAAACGTTTTCCACGTCTCTAGGAATTTTTATATCAGTTGCTCGTTTGGTTAATATTAGGTTCACTCAGGGTGTGTTTGGCACACATATGGGATAGGACAACATGGGACGGGACGGGACGGGACGGGACGGGACAGGACATGACAGAACATGTTGTTCTGTATTGTGTTTGGAAGGCCTAGGACAGGATTGTGAACTGTACTGTTATATGTTTGGTATGACTGGGATAAGATAGGACAAGAGGTTCAAATGACTAGAATGCCTCTATTGTCTTTTTTTTTTTTTTTTTTTTTTGAAAGACTTATTTTATCATTTTTTTAATTATTTTAAAATCAATTTTAATATATAATTATTTTAATACGTAATTATGCTCAATTTTAATACTTAATTATACTCGATTTTAATGGATTAGACAATCTCAACCATTAAAAAGTTTGTTTTAATCAAATTACAAGTTTATATATATAATCCATATTAGGTTATGTGCAATTTTTAGTCAAGTTTGTTTTAGACAGGAAACCAAATAGCAAACAACAAACAACATATAGGCTAAGAAGCCAAAATCACAAACAGCAACAGCAAAAAAAACAAACCCAAAGCTGATAATAACAATAAAACACGCACAAGACATGAACAAAACAACAGAGAGCAAACTAAAACAGAACAAGCTGAAACTAGCTAAAAACGAGACCAGATAAACAGAATATCATGAGGAATAAAAAATTCCACAAATAAACTAAAGTAATTCGTAAAAAATTGGTGAAAGAAATCAAAACCCAAAATCAGGAAACCTAAATCGAAATCCCAAAATCCAAATTCAAGAACCCTAAATCAAAATCCCAAAATCCAAGATCAAGAACCCTAAATCAAAATATCAAAATCCCAAAATCCAAAATCGAAAACCCACTAGACCGACTTGAATCGAAAGAGGTCGAACGAAGATAGAGAAAGAAAGAAGAGAGAGAGACAAGCGGGAGAGACTGATAGGGATATTGTGGCTCCTCGCCGGCGGCCAAGCAACAGTGAGAGGGAGAGAGACTAAGTATTGGTTGAGAGAGAGAAAGAGAGAGAGAGAGAGAGATGAGATTTTGAGAAATGGAGAAGGTTTGGGATTTAATTTATGTTGGATATGTTTGTAACTTTTTGAAGATTTGAAGGGCAAATATGTCATCTTGACACTTGTCCCATGCCATAGAACAACTTGGCCGAGGGTCTGGGGTGGGATTGTTTTTTGTGAAATTTGTCCCACCTTGTCCACACTGATGTCGCGTCAAACGCGGGACAAGAACAAATTGTCCCACGTTGTTCTGTCTCGTCCCATATACCAAACGCACTCTTAGGGTGCATTTGGTAAGCGAGACGGGACAGGACGGGACGGGACAGGACAACTTTCTCTTGTCCCGTGTTTGGCACGTCATTAGCTTGGGATGGGACAGGACGGGACAAAGTGAGACAAAAACCATGAAAAATTGTCCCACCTCAGACCCTCGGGCAAACTTATCCCATGTAGGGGACAAGTCTAGAAAAGACATTTTTGCCCACAATTCTTCCAAAAATTATAAAAATTACCAAATATAAAATAAAACTCAACCCCATTTTCACGCTTCTCTCTCTCAAACCCACCCATTCTCTCTCTCTCTCTCTCTCTCTCTCTCTCTCTCTCTCTCTCTCTCCCCTTCAGTCACCAGCGAGGAGCAAATATCTCAGTTTCTCCCGCTTGTCTGTTTCTATCCGTTCGACCTTCAATTTCTGAGGTAGTGGCTTTTGTTGATTTCGATTTTGAGAAATCTATTTAGGGTTTCGATTCACAGCGATCAGAATACAAAATCAGGGATTGCATTGTCGGTGGCGAGGTTTGTGGGTAGAGATGCACATTTTTCCTCGGGACCCCAATTCCCCGCTTCCCTATCCCCATTTGGGGAATTTTTTTGGGGGAGAAATGGGGGGAGGGGTGATAGGGAGGGGTCCCCATCCCCATTTTCCCATTTCCCCCACAATTATATTGAAATGGGGATGGGGATGGGGGGAGGTCCCCCGTCCCCTTTTTTCCCAAACATATATAAATATAATTATAATATATATTTTTAATTTTTTTTTATTCTTTAAAAACTCTAACTCCCTAAGTGTATATACACATTTTATATAAAATGCACTAATAAATTTTATTTTGTATTTGTAATGGAATGGTTTTTTTTTTTTTTTTTAAATTTGTAAATTTTAGTCAAATGGAGAATGGGGGAACGGGGGAAACAGAAAAATGAGAAAGAAAAAAAAAAAACAGGAAAAATGGGGAAAACGGGGAATTGGGGATAGGATGGATATAAGTCCCCTTAAAATTCTCCATCCCCATTTTTCCTAAATGGGAAATTAGGGGGGGGGAGGGGTGTGCTATATCCATCCTCATTCCTCAAATGTGCATCTCTATTTGTGGGGGTTTGTGAGGTTGTGGCTGGGTTTGATTAAATCCAGGGTGGTGGATGCGGTGATGGATGGTTCTGGGTTTGATGTTGATGATGGTGTTGACGATGTTGGTTTGAGCTGTTTTGCTGGAGATTAAATTTTATAATATTATTCCAATTGGAAACAAGATCTATGGAGACAAAACAAGAGATGATGAGTCTGCTGCTGTTGCTGTTGATTTTGGCGGTACCAGGTTTTGTTGGCAGTTGTGTTATGAAGAAAGTTGTTGATGTTGTGGTGGTGGATTGTGTTGGTGTTGGTGTTGTTGTGGTGGTCATCGATGGATTGGTGGTGGTGGTCATCCCTTTCAATTGTTGTTGTTAATGATTATTGTCAAAGAAATTATTAGTTTTTTGCTTTAACTTTTTCTCTTGAGAAAAGAAGAACAAGGAGATCTGGGTTTCCCAGATCTTCAAAAAAAATTTTTTTTTTTATTTCTTCATTAGTTTTCTATTTTTTACAAATCCATTAAATTCCATACAATTCTATATAAAATCCAACCAAATATGTACAAAAATATTTTCAATTACAATATTATTAAGTTTGTTAAATATGATATAGAAAAAAAAAATTAAAAAAAATATGGAAAAGATTCAAAATGGTATGGGCCGGATGATCTTCAAAATGTCTATGCACTGCTGTGTTGGTTTCCTAATTGTATCGATGATATCGTAGCAAATGAGGCCACTGTGTTGGCCTAATTTTGTGAGTCTCGGGTCCTTTTATTTGTTGCTCTGTTTCTTTTTTGATTTTGTTGTTTTTGTTCTTGTTATATCAATATATATATATATATATATATATGAAACTAGTGTTTGAGATGTGAGAAAATAAAAGAAAATATTAATTTTGTATGATTTTTAATTAATTTTAATTCAATAATATTTGATATTTTTCAAATGTATTTTTTTCAAACTTAAAAAAATTGTTATAAACATTGGAAAGGACAGAAGAGGCACTTTGGTCATTTGAACCTTTTGTTATGTCTTGTCTCAATCATACCAAATGCATAATAGTACAGTTCACAATTCTTTCCCAAGCTTTCCAAACACAATACAGAACAACATGTCCTGTCCCGTCCCGTCTCACCTTGTCCTGTCCCATGTCCGTGTCAAACGCACCCTTAGGAATACAAACCAAAACCTATCAAATGACAACCATAATAATTCTAAAAGACAAAAACATTGTAATAATGTTTACTGTTTGGCTCATAAAAAGTCTCTCAGCCTCTCAATACTTCCTGGATATCAGGATTCTTCAGGCATCAATATTGTATTTTGTAAGTTTTACTTTGCAAGACGGTAACTTTACTGCAAAATGTTAATTTTCTCATAGAAAGTATTGCCAATTTGTTATAAAACCCCATTTTCTTTTACAATCTGATGTCAGATTCCATTAAACACTTCTTATCAAAACTAATCTTCACATCTCAAATTTTCAAGTCACTCATGATCTTTTTTTTTGACAAATTGTGCTTAAAAGGTGCCCAAAACGACCAAGAATTTAGTGTTTTGGCCCTGACGATACTATTTTCCAGTTCTCCTGTCTACCTCCAAACGAAGCATTATTGTGATACAAGATATTGCTTGTCAGATTCATCCAATAATGATACTGAATAGATTAGAACAAGAAAATCTAGCATTTAAATTAAAAGGACGACACGCAGCTAATGATGATATGACACTTTGCAGACTATATTACAGGTGGTCCTCTGATGAATAATAACACATTATTACAAGACAGAAGCCATATATGGACCTGCCATGTCCTTGTAAACTTGTATCATTCTTTAGTTCCCTAACTTACTTAAGTTTCAGGCAACTTGTACATGTACAGTTTGTGCTGCACATATACGATTTGATCTCAACAGTTCCTGCAGATCTCTGATTAAAAAACAGGAAACGTACCTGTCTTACAGGGGATAAAGCCTATATTCATAATTGGTTAAGTTAATTGAGTGTTTAATTTCTTTGTTGCACATAGAAAGAAAGCATAAAAAAAAGTAGTGCAATTTTAATAAGAGGAAAAGCATTGGATTCGATTCTGGGACCACTGCGCAAGTCAACACTTTTAATGTTATCTTCAAAACAGAGAATCAGAGATTTATTAGAAATAATTACAATCAGTTAAGGAGTCAAAAAGATTTGATGAACAAGGGCATAAAAAATGACCTGTACGAGATTGGGAAGAATTTGGAAGCTTCAGCTTTGAACTGGAAAGCTATCAAGCTACTTGTTAAAAAAAAAAAGGGTCACTACAATAAAGGAGAAAGATTTGAGTGAGAAAGATTTGAGTGGTACTTTTGATTACAAAAACACAAAGATAATCTATTAAATTAAGTTGATGATGTGTTCCACTGATGATTCATTCTCACTGCATTGGAATTCAGATTTCACTATTTTACAATGTCATCTTTTTAATAGAAATAAGGTTTTTATTATAATCCACGTTGATTAAGTATGTGATTAGTTAAAGATATATAACCCGTTGGATACCCTCCCCTTATAAGTTGGTTTTTAAGGATAAGATTTTTATATATAAAAAAAAAAAAATGAAGAAGAACTATAACACAAACCAAAATCCACCATTTTTTTATTTTTTTTTATTTTTTTTCAAATCATGAGGTAATCAGTATTATTATGATATTTTTATCAATTGTAGTGCAATTATCCGTATAATTAAGTTGAATTAGTGGAATTTGTTTATAAACAAAAAAAAAAAAAAAAAAAACTGTTTTAGGCTTATTTGGTTAGTCTTTTAAAAAGAAAACTTTATTTGTAGAAAGTCTACTTATAATAGATCTATTAGAAAAACAAAAGTTGTTTGATCGGTTTTTTTTTTTTTTTTTAAATATCTATTGAGCTCTTCCCCATGAGCTTACTCTACTAGTGTCTTATGAATTTAAAATAAACAATCTCAAAACCTAACCAAACAATTTTAAAAATAAAAAACTTAAATAGAGGTTAGTAGAACTTTTGAGGTAATAGAAACTAGAAAGTCCAATCAAAATATCGCTAATATGGCTCTTTCACATAAATTATAAATACATAATAGTGTCAAACACAATTTTTTTTTTTTTTTTGTATTTATAAATGTTTAACAAGAAACTTTCTTTAAATCAAATAAAGTAATTCATGTTTGTCTTTTATAAAATCATGTTTTAAAAAATACTCTTACAAAATGTCATTAAACAAAACTAAAAAAGAGTTTTAAAACCGGTGTGAGAAGAGGACTAAAGGTTAAATAGTCTAATTTTCGTTGTTTTTTTTTTATATTATATATTTTAACTTATTTATTTAATAGAAGCAAAGAAAATTAAGAAAGGAAATGAAGAATGTGATGCAGATGCAAAGACCTATTCAAGCTCAACAATATTGAAGTCTTTTTGTCACATTAAGGTTGTGTTTGATTTTTTGTCTGAAGACTGAACAATGCTAAACTGTATTTAAGATGCAGTGACTGAAAACTTAAAACTGAAAAACATATTTATTTATTTTTTAAAATTATATACAAATATCTAAAAATAAATATTTTTACATTTATATCCTTTCGACTATTATTTGTTATATATTTACATTTTAATATATTAAAGACAACTAAAAACAATAATTAAATAATATAATAACAAAAAAAAAATTATTTTCCTCAAACACTTAACATAAGAGTGGCTCTATTGCCGTCCAAAATAGTTCTCCACACATCTATTTACTCTCTACATACAAAACAAAAAATTTCAACCCTAATAATCTACTCTTAACAATTTCTAAAATGTCACCTTAACCCTAAATATTAATAATCATTTTAATTAAATTGCGAAGAACTCTAAACCAAACAAATTGTGCACTTTTATTTTTATAAAATATCAATAACTAAAATTGCTATTATAAGAAGGAACGACTTATATGTGCTCTGAATTTGTATTGTAGTAAAAAAAATGTCTTTATTTTGTGTTTCAACTTTTGTGATTTCAAACAACCTGTAAAAAAAAAAAAAAAAAAGGAGATGTGGCCTTCTCTTCTGGAAGAGTTTGGCATGATATATGCCTTTATGTTTAGATAATTATATGTTGTTTAGTTAGTTTGTTTTCTGGGTAGTTGATTTTTAAACTAAGCAAAAACATCAAAAAAGTTGTCTCTCCTACCATCAAATTAACAAAAAAAGATATATTTTTTTTTTCTCACACATCCAAATAGGATTGAATACGATTCAAAAACATTAGATTCAAATGGAGATTTTAGAGTCTTGAAACAACCATGTTTTATGGCTCAAAAGTTTTTAAATTGTAAGAAGGGAAAAAATAATATTAATATGGTTAAGGGTTGTGAGAGAAAAGAAAACCAAAAATATATTGATTTGTGAGGATAAATTTGGAAGTAAAAAATTGATATATAATCCAGTGATTTTTAGTTAAGTGAAAAATGAAAAATTTTCACTTTAAAAAACCAGTGATTTTGGTAGCTCATTCATAAGTCGTTTGTTTTTTTATTTGAAAACTGAACATTTTTGAATTTTTTTAAAGATTGAATAGGGACTGAAATCTGAATACATGTTTTTTTTTTTTTCCCTCCATCTGAATGTGCTATCAATAATCAAGATGTTTGTTTTTTAAAAATAAAATTGTCTAAAAATAAGTAATTTTACATTATACCCATATTAATTAAAAGAAGTAATTTAATATACACCATTCTTTATAAAAGTTTGCATGTTCTTCTGCAAACAAAATTCAATTTATCAAAACAAAAAATTCATCTAAGAATATTATTTTGCATGTTCTACAAACAAAGTTCAAATTCAATTTATTGTTAAAAATAAAAAAGTTCAAGTTATTTTGTATGTTATCTATATTTCCATTGTATATAATTGAGACAACCATTTTTGGTTGTTTTTTTTTTTCCCCGGATCATATACACCGGTCTCTATGAGAAGTGATTAGGTTTTTTTTCTTTTATTGCTTTCTTTTCTAAAAGCCGTTTAAATTAAGAAATATGTTAAAAGAAAGAATTCTCCACTATATCAAATTAAGATAATTTTGGAAATATATATTCTTTGAGAGGATAGACTTGGAAGATAATATTTTAATTGTAATCTAGTGATTTGGAAAAGTTCAAGTTTCTTACTTTTATTTTTAAGTTGTTTATATAAATAAATATATATAAATATATATATATGTATTTGGCCACTTAAAAAAAAAAAAAAAAACAAACAAACAAAAGAAATCTTGACTTTTAACGTAATTTCAAATCATTGGATTATAATTAAAATATTCTCTTCCAAGTCTATCCTCCCAAAAAAAGATATATTTCTAAATTTATCCTAAATTTATATGATGTAAAAAATTTTCTTTGATATATTTCTTATTTTAAATGGCTTTTAGAAGGGAAAAAAAAAAATCAATATCCCTTTTTTCATTTGGTTTCCAATGCATATGATCTAGGAAACTAAAAAAACAAAAATGGTTTCCTCAATTATAAACACTAGAAACATGGACAACATGTAAAATAATTTGAATTTTTTTTTTTTTTTTTGATAATTAATTGAACTTGAACTTTGTTTGCGGAACATGCAAAATTATATTTTTTGATGAAATTTTTATTTTGTCAAATTGAACTTTATTTGCATAAGAACATGCATATTAAATTACTTCTTTTAATTAGCATGAGTATAAATATAACATTACTTATTTTTTAAAAAAATTATTTTTAAAAAACAAATATGTTAACGGTATATTCAAATGTGAAAAATATTTAGATTCAGATTTCAGTCTCTATTCAATCTTTAGAAATAAGTGTTCAAACAAACAACCCATAAGTGTTGTTAAATGTTAAGTAGAAAAATCAAAAGGCCTATGCTAGGATTAATATTAGTACATTATGCCCTCATTGAAAAATGAAAACTGAAAATATAGTCAAGGCAATGCGCGTGCTGCCGCCTGCTTCTATAGGCCTCCTTGAACAGAACTTCAACGGAATTCAATGTTGGACCATTTGAATTTGTATTATTATTGTTGGGTGTTCCATTCTGCATTATTAGCATGTTTCTCAAATTGAAAAAAATGGATATTTATAAATTAAGTGATGTTTTGATTTTTTTCAACATGTGTATTTGTTAATGTGATTTAACTTATAACAATAATTTGGAGGCTGCTAGAATTTCAAAAATGTGTGCAGCTTATGATTCTAATCATTCAATCTTAGGGGAGAAACAACACCCCCTATAGGTAAATACTCATTTTAGTATATGTTCTAGTCGAGGGAAGGAAAATCGGAGAAAACAGAAGAAATTAAATTAACCCATCAAATGAAAAATAAACAGACCGTCTATATATATAAACATAAAGAATCAAGAAAGATATAAGATGTAAAATTTGTATTTCGATTCATATTTATAACGATTGATCTCGTTAGATTCTAATAGAAAGATCATATATATTTTGACCCAAACCACAAGAATATCTAGTAAAGTCCAATTTCAGAAAATGTACCAAACTCAAAATCAAACGGTCGGTGGCATCGCTAGCCGAGGGCACACGGCAACTTGTGAAACATGACATACTAAAATTAGTAAATAAGTAAAAATTTGATTGAACAGCAATGACACAGTTCACAACTTACATTCATTGCATCCGTGTAGGAGGCATAGTCTGAACTGCAGAGTTAATCAAAGTTTGTTGAGTCATGGTCAAAATAGGCACAATTGATAATGGGATTTCTTTCAAATATATATTTCTCTGGCTTTTTTTTTTTTATAAAAAAAAAAATATTAGATCAATTATTGAACCTATAATTTATAAGTGATTTGGACTTTGAAAACAAATTATGTGATATATGAAGCTCTAAACTTGTAATGTGGAGTAAGTAGGGTCAGTCATTCTATAATGAAGTTAGTGTGTCATAGATTTGAAGGTGTCAAGAAAAGCAAATTTACCCTTTTAATAAGCAACCTATCTATAATGGGTCCCCACTAAAGAAATTAATATCCAATCAATGGTGTTGACTATTTAATTTTCCAATCTTCTCTCTTTCAGGTCAAAAACTTCTACCTTTTTATCAACATCCCTAAATGCTAAATGTTTTTTGCAAGCTTTAGGGTTGTTGTTTTGGTTAATAAAATACAATCTAAATTTTACTTACGGATCTTTTTCCTTACTCTTTAATCTTACAAAACAATATTAATTTCTAGAGTAATTATATTATTTTATTTTATTTTAAATGGATACCAATTAAACTAGCTTATCCACAACACTTGGTAGTGCACTTCCCCTTTCACTGCTGATCGAGTTCAAGTCTATCGTACACATTTTATATGGGTATGTTGATCTCTTTAGGACTCGAAGATTGTTTGTTTGTTCTCGATATATTGATAGTTTTTTTGTTTGATTTCGGCTGGTCCCGACCGACCCTACAATTTTTAGAGTAGGTGCTAGTGTTGAGTGTGCAAGAGGTTAGAAAATGCAGAGAAGGGGTGCAAGTGGTTAAGGTAATGTAAAGAGGAAGACTCTGAAGAGCCAATTAAAGAAACGGAGTAAAGATTACAAATTTACAATTAACGAAACAGAGTAAAGATTTATAAAGTACGAACACCAAAGTCAACACCAAACAAGTCTCCTATTTTGCCATCTTTTTTTTGTTGGAAAAAAAAAGAGTATAAATCTCTTTTTCACTGTAAAAACTCCTGAAACGGTTATACAAATCATCAAATTCATAGCAAATTCTCTATCTCTCTCTATCTCGATTCCTTTTCTCAAAGTCAGAAAGTCACACAATCGAATTTTCTTTAGTCTAATTATTAAATTGTTTTCTTTTTCTCCTTTAGAAAAGGTTTCATATGTTCTACTTTTCCTGCTTCGTTCTTTTTTCATCATTTCTTTATTCAATTGCTTGCACAAACTAATAAACACCAATAAATAAAAAACCCCACCCAACAACAACAGGAAGCCACAAGCTATGCTCTTTTTGAGCTTCTGATTGATCATATACAGGTAATTCTCCCATACCCACTTCTCCTTTCACTTGCTTTCGGCTTCTTTTTTTTTTTTTTTTGGCTTCATGGGGGGGGGGGGGGGGGGGGGGGGGGTGTTTAGGGTTGTCTTAAAAAGATTTTATTGATGATGGGGTTCTGGTTTTGATTGTGCAGACTGTGAATTTTGGGAGCTGGGATTGGTTTAACATCTACAGTGGAGGTGTTTACAAAGAGTGGATGTTGAAATTTTAGTTAAACAAGCTGATTGTGTTTTGCAGAATTCTTATTTTATGGATTGGTTTTGCTGTTTTGGTGCTTCTTACTCTAAGGTAAACATGTTCCTTGTACTATTTTCTTGTGATTTCCTAATTGGTTTTATACTTCTGTTCTGTTGTATTAAAGCTTGCTTACTAATTGGATGATACATGTGCTAATAAATGATTATTGGGCAGTTTTTATGCTTTGTGGGGGATTTTTGATTTAGTGTTGACTCGATTTTAGTAGGGGTTTTGGTTGGTTTCAAATTCTTTTGTTATATTAGATAATTTTTTTCCCCTGTTGAGGGAATTCAATCATTATTCATATGAAATGCTTGCTGGTTTTCTTCTTCTTCTCCTCTATCTCTTAATGCTTCTTAGGTGATCTTTTGTTGATGGCTTCATGTTTATTTGGTATATTAGTGCTTTGAAGTGTGTAATTTTTTTTTTACTGTGTTTATGGTTATGTTGAACCTTGATGCCTGGCTTGTGATGTTTATAATATAATTAAGTAGTTTCTCATCATTATAATACTTTAATAGAACCTTCTTAGTCAATTTCAGAGTAAAGTGAAAAATCATTTACTTGGGAGTTCAAAATATAAACTCTTGTATCAAACCTTCAAACCTCTTCCCAACTGGTCTCTATAATGCCAGCAATGTCCTATCTGTGAGAAACAGAGAGTGAAACTGTGGAAGAGTGAGAGTAAAATCCAATGCTTCATTTGTGTTGAGTGTTGTAATTGATTTTTATTTTTATTTTTCCTTTCCGCCCCTCTGTATAATGTCATTGAGGCTGTCACATGCAAGTTTTTGGAAAATTGGAATTACTTGGTGCTTTCTTCTGTTTATGTGTGTCTAAACTATGTAAGATCTGTTTGTTGATATTTTTGCCATATAGCCTGCAGGAGGACGCTCGTCATCTACCTCTGGTAAAGGAAGAAGCCATGAGGGTCTGGTCAAGTTTGGCTTCAGCCTAGTAAAAGGGAAAGCTAATCATCCTATGGAGGATTTTCATGTTGCGAAGTTTGTGCAGATTCAAGGACATGAGTTAGGACTTTTTGCTATTTATGATGGCCATTTGGGAGAAAATGTGCCTTCCTACCTACAGAAGCATTTGTTTTCAAATATCCTAAAGGAGGTATGGCGTTGCTTTAAATTGTAATAACTAAACATTTTTGTTTAGTTAGTTGACATTAATTCTGGGATGATTTATTCTTACATTTTCTCAACTAAACATTCTAGGAAGAGTTTTGGGTTGACCCCCGTAGATCTATCTCTAAAGCCTATGAGAAGACAGACCAAGCAATTCTCTCTCACAGTTCTGACTTGGGGCGAGGTGGCTCCACTGCTGTAACTGCACTTTTGATAAATGGTCAAAGGCTTTGGGTAGCCAATGTTGGAGACTCGCGAGCAGTTCTTTCAAGAGGAGGCCAGGCAGTACAGATGACTATAGACCATGAACCCAACACTGAAAGAGGCAGCATTGAGAACAGAGGCGGCTTTGTCTCAAACATGCCAGGTTATTAACTGCTGCCATTTTTTAAAAAGTTCATTACTTAAATATCTATTCGTCTTTGTGCAGGCAATAAAACAGATAACATTTCTATTTGAAAATTAATATCCAAATGTAGCCTGTGTAACATGTCAAAGAACAATTTATTTAATATTTACAATCACTTGCAGCAGCTGAAAATAATGAAGAAAAACTCACATAACCCCTGTAAACCGAGTCTTGAAGCCTTTTCAACAATATTAGACCATTTGCATGAGATACTATTGTCTACTACTTCTGCATTTTGGAAAATATTTGTTGTAGGATCTTAAATTGATTTTCTATTAATATATAGTTAAACTCAGTTATGCATATTAGTTTAAAAAGGCCCGGATAAATGAGGGAAGGAGCAATTTTATTTTATTTAATATTTTACTGGCCTCGTAAATTTTGTTGGATGAAAAATTATGGCTATCTTGGCCCAAAGTGAATTGAGTTTAAATAAAGTATAAGCATTGCTCTAAGCCCTATGATCACATTCCGCTACTTATTTTCGGTGTTTCTCACCAAATTCATGCATGTTCTTAATCAGTTTTTGTTTCCCTTACATAATTACATGAAGAGGCATACACAGGTACACTAGAATTGACTTATTTGTTCTAAAGCACACTGTAAAGTTATTTATTATTATTTTGTTTATATAATGCCCTAATTGCACTAAAAACTGTCTTTGACTCTTTCATATTTGACAAGCACCATTATTTGTTACCTTTGTAGCTTACTGCCACCCATCAAATGGTCCATTATTTCTATTGTAACAATAACGTTTTTGAATTTGTGATGTGCATCTTTCCCTTCTTCCCTAGCAAACCACATCAGTACTGTTTATAAGACTTGTAAGTAACATTGGAGTCTCCCGGATCTTGAACGGTTGATTTTGTGTCCTACATGGATAATGAGAGAAAAATGTTATCGTGCTGGATGTTGGCCATTACAAATATGGTAGCGTTCATTAATATCTATTACCATGATCTACTTTGAATGAGTTGGTGATAGAATATACAAATGTGTAGATTTTATTGTGGGATTTAAAAAACAAGTAGTTGCTGTAGTGCCTTTATCCTTGTTTAATTTTCTATTCAGAATTTCAGACTATTTAATTTTTTGTGTTAATTGGGGTTCTCTGTCAGAACTTGCTCCGTAGGAAATATAATTTGATATTGCCTTTTCACTATAGATCATGGTGCTACTGCCTATCCTGGAAGCAAGTAATAGCAATTACTCAGTTACACTCAGTTCTATTATCTCCTTGTTGATGGTTGATTTGTACTTTCACATTAGATAACCTAATATGATGCCAGCCAACTTCCTTAGGATGTCCATATACAGCCTAAACTTTTAACAAGACATTAGAATATATCAATCTTTTCTTCATATGTACAAATTTATGATTGTTTGTATGAGGTAAATTGTGCATGTTTGTATGCCAAGCTGATTTGCTGCATAATAGTTTTAATTAACATGAAAACTGCACAACTCTATAGCTTTAATCGGGCAGCACTACACCTCCTCTGTGTCCTTTTTATGTTTAAATTTGAATCTTAAATTCTTTATCCTTCTTTTTGGCATTGATCAGACAAGGAGGGCAATCGGTTTAATCTTTACTAAGTGTTAAATTTGCAACTTTTTCATCTTTATCAGGAGATGTCCCTAGAGTTAATGGGCAGCTAGCAGTTTCTCGTGCCTTTGGGGACAAGAGCCTTAAATCACATTTGCGATCAGATCCTGATATAGAAGATAGCGACATAGACAACCATACTGATGTCCTCGTCCTTGCAAGTGATGGACTCTGGAAGGTAAACCATTTTAGACTCAACTTTCTCCAGGTGGATAACCACTGTGTGTGTAACCCATGCAAGCAAACTATTGTTGAGATGATGCTTATGAATAATAAATTCATGGAAATTATTTCTCCTTTTCATGTGAATAATTCAGGTGCTGAGTAATCAAGAGGCTGTTGATATCGCAAGAAAGTTCAAAGATCCGCAGAAGGCAGCCAAACAATTAATAGCTGAAGCATTGAAAAGAGACAGTAAAGATGACATATCTTGTGTTGTTGTTAGATTTAGGGGATAAATCTTTTAAACCATATTGCTGCGGAGGTTCAGTATATACCTGAAATAAGAGTTTCCTTACGTGGGTTACAAATTTGTGAGTAGACCATCCAGATAATGATTATAAAGAAGAAGAAGAAGAAGAAGAAGAAGAAGAAGGATAATCCTCATATTGGTGCAAAAATTTGGAATTTTCCAGAGGAATATGAAAAATGAAGGGCTATGTAAGTAAATTTATGTTATTGATTAGGTTCAGGTGTTTGATATTGTTTGATTTCTTTATAAAAAAGATTTAGGAGCCTGATGTATATTATCTTCTGGTTTGATCTAAAAGACCATGAATCTGTGTGTAGATGAAGAATTCAAATTTGATTGTGATTGGAACAACTTTTGATGTTGAAGTAGGGTGTAGTTTTGACCCTTTGATTCATTCTTCAGGGCTGTCTCCAATAATTCATACTGGGAGGCATGCACCTGGTAAATTCCTTAATTGAAAATGATTTTGTCCTCCAAATTCATCAATTTAAAGACAAAACTCAGCTGATAGAAACTGAGTAAGCAAAGCCATTTCTTTAATTTATTTCGAAGGAAGCCATTTCATGTGATTGATTATTGCTGTGACATGTTAAGATTTAAATGAGTTGGTCGTATACATTAGGTGCACTCAAACATTTCTAGATGAACTTCATGTATGTTTTTTTTTTTTTTTTTGTTAATTTATAAATATTATAATAACTTGAACCCATAAACTCTTGGTGTATGTGTGTAAGACATATCACTAAACCAATCTCATTTTATCGCATTCTCGAACGGAATTATAAAGTCGTCTAAAAAGACCCCAAGGGACGTAGCTTAGCTTGTAGATGGATGAGTTTAGGGATTAGACAAATGACTTACAGATCAGCAGTTCGAATCCTACCAAAGACAAAAGCTTAAAAATATATATATATAAAATAAAAAAAAAATACACGGTCTAGATAGGTGAATAGATAGATACCGATAAAAAATAAAGTCGTTATAAAAAAAAAAAAAAAAAAAAAAAAAAAAAAAAAAGGAGGAATTTGAAAATAACAGTGGACGGGCCTTATAAGTGGCAGAGGAAGAGCACGGCCCAGGCCCTCAGGTAATTGTTTAGGGTTTCGAACGAGAGGTTGGTTGTTGCCTACTTGCCTATATATTGCCTTCATTCTTCCATCAACAGCCGTATCTCTTTCTACTCTCTCCTTCTCTAGTTTGCTTAATTTGGTTTTGTTAGTCTAGACACTAAACTCCAGTAGTAGTAGTCGGTAAATGCCTCTCCTTTCAGCTGCAAGAGGTCCATTTCTTGACGGCTTTGTTCTAGTGGCATATATTCAATCCACAGGTTCGGGGGTCTTTTTTACCAGATTGTTTGCATTTTTTTTTGCTTCTCTGGCCTCCCCTTTCCTTGGTACATTTTTTTTTTTTTTATGATTTATGGTACAACAAATATACCAGAGTTTGAATATATCACTTTTATTGTAAGAAGCGTTGTTTATCTCCAAACTTTTATAGCCATATTCGTTGCCGTTGTTGATGATTCAACTAGCTACAAGTCTCGTTTATTGTAAAAATGAGACAGTAGGTTCCTTACATTATTATTATTTACCAGAATACGTATTTTCAGAAAAGAATTCCTCAATCCTAACAAACCCTAACCCTAATGTAATTCAGATCAATGATATGAGTGGCGCTGAACGATAAACACATAAAATCTGTTCCATTTTTCAAAATACAAAAACAGAAACGCGGAAATTGATTTATCTGTTTCATCCATTTTTTATTTGAAAATATGAAATTAAAAATTAATTGATTTGAGATTTTACACTTTTTTGTTTTCAAAATAAAGTTATGATTTGAAAGAAAAATGAAACAGTTAAATTTATTTGACTTTAGAAAAAATTAATGACTGGGTTTTATAAAAATGAAAACATAATTAAGATTAATTTTTGTTTTTGTTTTTATGGGGTCCACAATTATTTATTTTTAATTTTGTTAAAGTCAAATAGATTATCAACTGTTTAATTTTTTTTATATATAAATTCATAATTTTTATCTTTTAAAAAAATCATAATTTTAATTTATCTCTTATTTGATAATGAAAATGAAATAACAATTTATCCTTCGTATTGTACGAAACAAGTGGCCTTCAAAGGCGGTTAATATTCTCTTTTCTCCCTGTCATTTTATTTATAAGTTATTTTAATTTTGTTACTCGAAATTGAAATAATTTATCCCATCCAGAAACAGAACATGACGTTAGATTTATTTATTATTATGTATTTATTTACTTTGCAATTTTATACTGGATCAGTTCGGTGTCCGTCCAAAATTTGAAGTTTTTGGATTTATTTATTATTATACACTTATAGACTTTTATGAAATTTATGAAGTTTCTAGATTTGTAATTATTATTTATATGCAAATTATGAGTTGAGCCTGACTAGGCCAATCATTCTAAATCTGAATTTTCTAAATTTATTTGCACTTGATTTATTATTGAGCAATTTATGCTGAGCTTGACTATACCTGTTGACCATAACTTTAAGTTCATGGATTTTATTATGATATTTAAGTTAGCGGTTTTGCCAAACGATCAAAACCTAAAGTTCTGAATTTTAATTTTATTAGGAATTTGAAGTTCTAGATTCATACACGCATACAATACTTTATTTAGAACCTATCAATATATGACTTGAAGTTATGAATTCCAATATAAAGTATTGAATCATAACTTGAAGTTCTAAATTTCAATTTCATTAAGAACCTAGAGTTTTGGATTCATTATTATATACATGAATGTCGGCCATACATTATTATTTGGAACTTGAAGTTCCGAATTTGAATACAATATAGAACTTGAAGTTCTGTATATTGATTCTACTAGAGCTAATGTTTCTCAATTTCAAACTATTCAGACTTGAAGCTCTTAATTCAATTTCAATTGTGATATTAATTTTTTTAATATCAAAGTTTATTGGAACAATAAATTCTGTATAAAAATATTTCTTACTTGCCTTTATATTTCCCAAGTGACCAAGTCATTGTTAGCTTTTTTTTGTTATTTAAAGAAATGGTTTTTTACTAAAATTATTTTTAAAGATAGTTTGACTTTATATAATTTTTAATAAGTTATAAAAATTACTGTACGGGCTCAGGTTTTTCGGATTCGGACCGGGCTTGGCCCGCACAATAATTTTCCAAAACCCAACCCTATTTCTGATTTATACATTCAAGGGTCAGATCGGACCGAACCCGGACTGGACCTGGACCTTTTGACACCTCTCGTTCCACCATATGCATTTTAAAAGTTCTTTCGGTTTATTTATTTTTACATGAAAAAAATTTAACTCGATATAATTATACTTAATACATATTATAATACTGTTTATTTGAAAATATGTAAAACTCAATATTTTATTTTTAAATAAAAATTGATAAAACATAAAACGAAAACATAAAATATTACCACCTTTAATATACACAACGAAGTTATTAATCAAATACTCATAATCCAAAGTAGCAATAAATCCTAACCCTAGTCTGATTCTAATCTTAATCTTTCATGTGAAAGGAAGCCGCTTTATCGCTAGGGCCCCTAGGGGTTGAGGTTGGTACATGAAAGCCAGTCTGAGACCAAACTAGAGATGGGAATTTCCTCCAATGGGCCCCACCCCTACGGACCTCCGCCCCCATTTGGGGGCAAAATTTGCCCCCAAATAGGGTTTTGGGGTGGGGGTGGACGTGTGGGCAAATTTTGCCCCCAAAACCTAAATGGGGGTGGGGTGGGATGGGGGAACCTCCCCTCACCCCCATTTCTCCATTCCCCCATTCCCCCATTTTTTAAATGGGGGAGGGGTTAGGTCCCCAAATCCCCCATTTCTCCTATATATTTTTATTTATTTATTTATTTTTATTTTATTTTATTTAAAATAAAAAAATAAAAAAAAGAACTCTAACTTTATTAGTCTATTATTCATATTTTAGATTGATTGAAGACTTTAAATTTATTTAGACTTTTATGTGTAATACACTAACACTGTATTATTATAGTTATTTGAATTAATTTTGGATTAAATTAAATCAATTATATATTTTAGATTTTATATTTTGTGAATTATTGGATTGAATATTGAAACAGGGTGAAATAAAAGTTTGATTCGATTGAATTATAAATTCTAAATTCTAGATTTCGGATTAAAAAATTTTAGGATTAGAAATTGAAGAAATGAAGAAAATGGGGGACGGGGGTGGGGGCAAGGGAACCTCCCCCCAAACACTCCCATCCCCAGTCCCCCCAAGTGGGGTTTGGGGCGGGGGCGGGGGAGGTTTTAGGAATGGGGGTGGGGGTGGGGGGACCCTCCCCCGCTCCATTGGGCCCCCATTCCCATCTCTAGACCATATTGGTTTTATCCCAAATATATATATATATATATATATATATATATATATATAATTTAGAATAAAAACTATTAAAATTTATTTCTATTTTATAATTTATGAATTTTTATTTTTTTAATTTTAGAGATAATTTTATAGTGATAAACTGATAATACTCATATTCTTTTTATTGGACTAAAACGGTAAAACCGATTAGAATTTCCCTTTTCTCTTTGATCTCACTTCATTTGGCAATGCATCGTTTTTTTTGTCTTTTTTAATCCTAATGGAGATTAAACTCTTAATGTTTTTCAAATCTTGTATTTTATTAATAAAAATAGGTATAAATGTAGAGAAGTAATAGCTGTTAGCAGCCAATGCTTGGTAGAGTGGAAGAGGATGTTAGCTGTTAGCTGTTTCCCAAACTGATGTAGCGGAAGCTCTACGAGAAAACCTGAAAGAAAACAATTAGAAACAACATACCAATATTCTGTTGATCCGCGCACGGATACCAGAATATCAGTCTACTGATAACATTCAACTTCGCATACGAATGATTGTTAATAAGCTTCAAATACTTCAATCTTCACAAAGAATGTTGTATATGGATATTGAGAAACAATCTCTGAATTTTATTAATAATCAACTAAGTAACAAATTGTATTCAAACAACTTTAATAGAAAAAGCAATAAGTCGACTTTCACAAGGAATCGACTTCTAAATTAACTTAAACTAAAACTGAAAAGAAATCTTATCTAGGAAAAAAGAACAAATCCTAATCAAACAAAGACTATGAAAAAGAGAACAAATCCTAAACTAAAAATGAAACTAACAAAGACTCACAACGTCTAGCTCGTCCAGTTCAAGTCTTCACGCAACAAGATAGGTGGCCGAATTTGGGCCTGTTGTGATCTGTTACAGAGGATAAAGTCTTTATAACATCTGTAGGGATCCTCTTGAGCTTTTTGGAAACATATTATAATAGATGATCTGACTCCATATGCCCTCTACAAAGGTCCACGAAGTTCAGCCCGGCGTCGAGCTCAAATCTTCACTCATCAAGATAGATGGCCGAATTTGGGTCTGTTGTGATCTATTACTAAAGATAGAGTCTTCATAACATCTGTAGGGCTCGTATTGGGCTTTCCGGAAACATATTATAATATTTGATCCAACCTCATATGCCCTCTATATAGGTTCATGAAGTTCAGTCCGGATTTGGTTGGTCCACGTGATCCAACAACGAATTCACCACCCTCTCCATGTATTCCATTGCCTTAGTTGTTGCTGCATCATTGCGAAAGCTATAACTAGAAAAATTCGCAAGACTAATTCAAAAAACAACCTACCAATACTCTGTTGATTCACACACAGATCCCAGAAAATCAGGCTACTGATAACATTCAACTTCACGCACGAAGAATTGTTAACAGGCTTCAAATACTTCAATCTTCGCAAGGAATGTTGTACATGGATATTGAAAAACAATCTCTTAATTTTATTAATAATAAACTAAGAATTTAAATGCAATTACACGAATATAAATAGGCAATAATTAATCTAAACAATTGAAAACTCTAAATCCTAAATAAACTCAAACAACTAAACTAATCCTAAATTAAATAGATTTCTGCACTAAACTAATGCTAAAAGCTCAAGACTTTGAAAGCTAAACCAACTCGGACTCTCAAATGACATAATTCTAAAAGACCTCAAGACTTCTAAACTGACTCTGACTCAAAGACATCCCACTCAAGCTTTTAGCTCCACCATAAACTCATGCTAGACAATTCCCTCGGACAACTTCACTCAGCCGTTTTTCCTGCGATCCAATACTTCCAGGTAATCCAAATCTCTTGTTGCCGCTGCATCATCCTCTCCAGGTTGAAGAAATGTCGACCTAGACCTAAGTACAATCCGTATCCTCCCCAAAGGAGTCATTAAAATAAGGTATCGAGTGTTTCACATTAAATATGTCAGTCGTACGGAAATGGCTAGGAAGTCACAAACGATACGAGTTCGGATTGATCTTCTCCAACACTTCCAATAGATCAATTTTCTTTGTAGCCAGCTTGTTGTACTCTCCAACGGGGAAGCGATATGAATCATGACAATAATTAAGAATCTGAATCATGATCAACTCGGACTCTCAAATGACATAATTCTAAAAGACTTCAAGACTTCTAAACTGACTCTGACTCAAAGACATCCCACTCAAGCTTCTAGCTCCACCATCAATGCATGCTAGACAATTCCCTCGGACAACTTCATTCATCCACTTTTGCTACGATCCAATACCTCCAGGTAATCCAAATCTCTCGTTGCCGATGCATCATCCTCTCTAGGTTGAAGAAATGTCGACCTCGACCTACGTACAATCCGTATCCTCCCCAGATGAGTCATCAAAATAAGGTATCAAATGTTTCACATTAAATACGTCTATGGCTAGAAAGTCACAAACGATACGAGTTCAGATTGATCTTCTCCAACACTTCCAATAGATCAATTTTCTTTGTAGCCAGCTTGTTGTAATCTCCAACGGGGAAGCGATCTGAATCATGACAATAATTAAAAATAATAAAACAAGAAACAACTCTCTTGGTGCGTATAAAACTTAATAGCCAAATTCGGATATGCTACAGCCTGTTATAGAAGATGGAGTCTTCACAACATTTGTAGGGCTCATCTTGGGTTTTCCAGAAACATATTATAATATTGATTTTGAGTTCATTTTCCTCCTGAAAAGACCCCTAAAATTTTCTCTTTTGGCAGGGGCTGATCCAAGTCATGGAGCTTACCATTCCGAGCAGGCTAACCAAACCGATCGTTTTTACCATTTCGACCAAGCTGAGTGCTTACCGTATCATCTTTTCTTGCCGTATCATTCTCTCCAGGTCGGAGAAAATTCATCCTCGAATTTTGGTTGCTAAAATTTCCTAAATGTGTAGTGTCAATACACAAGTTCGTCTATAACGAACTGTATATTTCACGATCTTTGTCATGACGTCCATCCGATCACTCCAATAGATAGACGTAAATTCTTAAATCTTCAAATCATACAACAAAAGGTAAACTGAACACGCTAACCTATACGTTGATTGAAAAACATTGTTTCGTAACCAATTAGTTTCTTCTGCGCGCAGAGTTAAGAACGTGCGTCGCACCACCATGGTCGATCCATGTTCAACAGTTATGTTGCCTTCGCTCAAAGCCTTTTCCTTGTCACATTTTGCTGCTGCTGACCATTCCACTTCAACTATTTCTGGTCTGAAATCTTCATTAATTTTTTACGGAAGCAGGTCATAACATTAACAACGGGCCAACATCGCCTTCCACCCAATCTTCATTGGCTGTCTCATCTTCGTCAAACTGCAGCTCTTCACCAACTTCCACATTTTCTTCTTGGACTTCCTCCTCTTCATCAAATTTTGGTTCAGCTCTAATGTTATCCACTAATTCTTTTTAGACTACCTTATCTTCATCAAATATGGGTTCAGCTCCAATGTTTGCGCCACCATCCTCTTCATCAAATTGCAGTTCAACTTCAATGTCTATAACTCCATCCTCTTCATTAAATTGTGGTTCTGCTCCAACATCCGCGCCTTTATCCTCACCTTCGTCAAACTGCAGCTCGTCCTTTACTTTAACTTCTCCTTTTTCTTATTCCGTTTCAGCAATCAATACTCTCTTTCCCAATTTCTTACCCTCTGAATGTCTATGACCGACCTCACCAAAACTGAAGCACTTCATCCCACCTGAAGTCCTAGGCTACTAGTTTGGATTGGCAAGTGTTCGATGTAGGCCTCCGCTCCGCCGGACAATGCTCGGCCGCTCTCGTTGCCACTACTGCCCACTGTTATTCCCGCCATGCTGCTACTGCCACTTGACAGCAATCCACCTTCACCTCATTATGTGATTGTCTTTTCTATTGTCTACCAACCTTGACGCAAATTTTGCAACTTTTGATACCTTAATTTCTGAAAATTGTAGGGCCAAAATTCAGTGCGCAATTTCTGAGTCATCTTCTCTCAATCCATGATTTTTTTATTTTCCCATTCGAGTCTGTGAGAGCTTGAGTTGCTACCACCACGCGGTTGCCCATCCTCGAAGTCGAGTTGCCACCAAGGCTATCCTTGCATTCGTCGGCACGTTCTTAAACTCCAAGATTTCCTCCACACCTCCAAGCCAATCAAAGAATTCTTCGGACGAAAGGTTGTTCTGAAATTTTGAAATCTCTATTCGCATACCCAACTCCCATCGCCGACTGTCTTCACGAGCTCGAGCTCTTCGACGCGACTGCGGAACCAAATCTTCCTTGTGCTCTCCTCATCACTTCCTTCCTTGTCTCCATCCGAACTTGAGTCTCGGGGACGGAAGGTATTTTGGTTGGCCATTAACATAGTGATTTGCTTAGTTAATCGTGAAACCTGGTGCCCCAATCATGTAGTGCGGTCACGTTCGTTGGCCTCTTTTACAGGGATCCAATTAGGTTATCGTCTCTTCGGTGACATGTTGATGACCCGAACGAACACATCTCTAATACTAAACTGATGTAGCAAAAGCTATAACAAGAAAAATTCGTAAGACTAGTTTGCACATTAGTAACATCGTTTGCTAGAGTTACTAGACGAGGTGACAACCAATGCTTTAGACGATACTAATTTAGACAATATTTTAGACGACGGGTGACCTAGACGATGGTGCCAATCAGGAATAGCGGCTTTAATACTTGAGAAAGCAATGATAGGAGGGGTGGCCGGCTTAGCATGAGATGGTCACTTGTAGACTCCATTCCTAGTCCGTCCTTGAATGAGCTGCACCCATGTACGAAGGTCCTTCACAATAAAAAAAAAAAGGTAAAAATTCAACAGAAACATTGTTAGTCCACAAAACTTTGAGACGGAGATAAGATTTTGTTTCATGCTAGGTAACACAGGACATCAGATAGCAAAAAGGAAGAAGATTTGGTAGGTAAGTGTAGGGAATCATTGTGTGTGATAGTCAAACCTGAGCCATCACCGATCATAATGTCATCGGAACCTTCATGCGGAGAGTGTATAGATACGTTTTGTAGATCAGAGGTAACGTGATGTGATGCACTTGAGTCGATAAGTCATTCCGGTGTCAGTTTATTTTGCGCAGTATACTGATTTGGTGTGGCATAATGCGTACGTGGCTGCCACTGCCTGGGTTGATATTGTACCTGATTCCGTGGAGGTTGAGCTGGTGTGAAGGTGACTGTGGTGCACTGTTTCACCGTGTGACCCAGCTCACCATATAGCTGACAGAACCCACGATATGGCCTACCTCTATTCGGTTGACCTTGCGAGTTTGGTGACCGATGTTGCTGGTTCATGGGATAGTCTGCCTGCGCGCGGCTGTTGCTGCTGCTGCTGCTGCTGTTGTTGTATGGCCGACGATAGTTGCCTTGGTGACCACCGATTGGTGGTTTGGTGGTGTAATTTGCAGTGATTGGTAATTTGTGATTGTTTGTCGTCTCTTGTTTTAAGACAGCCTCAAAGTTGAAAAGTTTCTCGTTAGTTCTTCGAAGGTAATTGCGAAGTCACGAGCACGAACAGCAGCGGATATATCTTTGAATTCTTCACTCAAACCGTTTAGAATTTTGACTGTCAAATCTTTCGGATTTTCCAGAGCATCAAGCATGGCTAATTCATCTACCACACTTTTTGCGTGTTGCAAGAAATCAGTTATAGATTGTGTACCTTTTATGATGTCAGTGAGGACGTCTTTGAGATGCATGATGTGTCCTCTGGAAGGCTTCGCATATGTGTTGGCAAAGGTCGTTCATGCATCATGAGCAGTTTTAACGAAAGCAATGAAAGGGATGATAAATGGAGATATGGAGCCAATGATTGCGTTTAGAAGTAACTGATCTTGCCTGGTCCAGATATGGAATGCTGGATTTGGTGTGGTGACCTCTGCGATTGTTATGGTGGCTGGTGGGCATGTGTGTTGTCCATCAACAAATCCCATGAGATCAAAGCCAACGAGGAGTGTCTGGAATTATAATTTCCATGAGTGATAGTTTGTTGCTGTCAGTTTCAAAGGTGCTTGAGCAGTGATATTGATTGATATTATCGTGTTTGCTGAGGAAGAAACATCATGTGATGATGAGGAAGAGGAGATTACGGTGATAGTGTTTGAGGAAGAGGAAGTGGTGTTAACCATGGTTGGATCTTAGACTCTTTTGAGTTGTGGGGGCTCTAATACCATGTAGAGAAGTAATATATTCTGATATATAAATTCTTATTGATGATTGAATTATTTATACGAAGCAAAGACTTGAGGAAGCCATATACATATCAAACTAGAAGACCTAAGTTAACGAGATAACTACAATGATATAGATAAATACAAGAATACAAATACTAATGTAATTAAACTACTTTATCCTTTACAATAAATATATATAATTAATAAAATTTGATCCTACAATGCATACTTTTCAATTAATAAAATGTTATCTGTTGTAGAAGAAATTTAATATTTGTAGAATATAAATAATGAAATTGTTTCATTATTTGGCAACCTAGAATCGAACCTAGTTGTTGAGCCAAACCAATACTAGTACTAAGGTTTTGTAAATTAGATTATGCTTGATCTTCTTCTGGGCAGCAAAATGCTTCACATTAAACTGAATCTTGATTTTGGTTCAAGCATATACACCAAAATGATTACGACAGATATTATGTTAAATAATTGTGCAGCAATTATGTGAAAAATAAATGATTGAGGATTCAATTGTGTGTTATACATGGACCAAACACTTGTTCTTTCATGTCCTGACTCACAAGTCGCAACTCAATTAAACAAAAATAATTGTAGGACAGTAACAGACTAACAGGCTTACAGCAACATTAAAAAGACAAAAGAAAACAAAAATCTTAATTGTTGGGATTTTCAAGTGAAAGATGTGAGAAAATTGGTGGTCCAGAATCCAGCAGGAGATGATTCATAATCATCGGTGTTTTAGCTGCTGAAAATCAACTAAGAAGGATTTTAAGTGGTTGTAGTACTCCTTTGTCTTCTCTAAATTGAAAGCATGTCCTGCGTTCTTGATGACTACAAGCTCAGCATTATCCCCCAAATGCCTGCATTCAACCAAACCAGTTTAATTTGCTCTGCTTCACTTACAAAAACTATATACAGTATATATATATATATATATTTATCTGAATTACTAGGAATTTACCTTTTGAGTCTGTGACCCAACTCTAATGGAAATATTTGATCATATTCTCCCCACAGTATCATAGTAGGCTGCATCACAAGTGAAAACCATTTTGCTTAATTACAAATATATATATATATACACATTAATGCTATTGAAAGAAATTCCAAAACCTCTACCTGACAAATCCTGGAAATTTTAGACATGTTTCTGTCTCTGGGTATAGCTCGGATCAAGTCCCTCTTCTCTTCTACATACTCAGTACACATAACCTGCACATGTGTATGCAACAATTACTAGCTAGAACATAATTAACAATAACAATGATCACCAATAAAAGTGTTAGAGAAATTAACAATAATATCATACATGGATGAAATCGGCAAGCAAGCAAGAAGGCAGCAAACCCAGAGGAGGCGGCTTGAAGAAACTGTAACTTATCAATTCTCTAAGCTTCTCAGGCGATTGAGGCACCAAAATAGTTGAAGCCTCTTCCAAATCCGAAACACGAAACATCCCATCTCTCAAATCTTTCTCTTCCATGCACACACCAGCACTACATATCACAACTCTCTCTACATTCTCCTTAAACTGCGCAGCCATACTGTATGCAACAAACCCACCATAACTGAGACCCACAAGACTCATCTTCTTCACCGAATTGGCCTCCATGAGTTCCATCAAGCACTGAGCTTGAAAAGATTCACTACGTTCAGGGCTAGTGCTGTATGAGTCACCGAAAAAGACCAAATCAGGAACATAGACATTGAAGTAGTGGATTATGTTGGGGATTATATCAGCCCATTGCCATAATGCGTTCGCACCCAGTCCATGGATCAGGAGAAGATCCGGTTTTGAGTCGGTTCGGATCTTGGGGACCCAACAGTGCATTACTGTGCCGTCTTTGAGGTCGGTTACCGTGGATCGTAGTCCTGATTTTGTGAAAGTACAGGATTGTAAGCACCAGTTCTTCACTTCTGTGAAGCTAAAGCACCTTGGCATTTGCAAATCGATAGAATGAAAAAATTTACGAACTGGGAAGTGTAAAGAAAGTTAGCAACTCTCTTTTAGTTTGGTGATGATCAGTTCATTTGGGTCAATTTGAGCATTGATTTGATGGACAAAGGTCGTAGTGGTGGTTGAAAATGAATGGTTCTGATTCTAGACATGGGTTATAGGGGTATGTTTTGTGGTCAAAAAATTAGGAAGAGAACAGAGAACCAATCAAGAAGATTAAGTGTACAAGTTCTACCGAGTACCAACTGCTCTTTGCTTTTGGGATTTTATCGGAGTAAATATCACTTTTTAAACCAAAAAAAAAAAAATTAAGGGGTTTCTAATTTTATCCAGAATCAGTGTTTTTATTGTTTTTATCAATTTTTTACTGAAGAGATAAATTTACCTATGTATCAGATTAAACATACTGAAATTAAACACACTATGATTTAAACTGATGATGTGTTTAATTGATGAAAATTGATGGTGTTTTTAATCGAAGAAAAACAGCAATATGTTTAATTGATGAAAACCGGTGGTGTTTTTAATTTAAAAAAAAAAAAAACCGGCATTAAAAAAACAGATAATGTGTTTAATTGAGAAATCATTAAGGGTATTTTTATCTTATCAATGGAAAGTTTAATAAAAACAATCAAAACAGTAATGCCGGGTAATAATAAACACTCCACTAATTATATGTTAGTTTGAATTTTAACCCATTTTATTAATCAAAACACAAAACACGTGTTAGTGTTGCAACAATTTAAAATATAAGAAAGTCCCTAAATTTTACAAATACGCTATATGTTTACCGATTGATCTCGATAGGTCCCGATCGACCATTTACCCGTTTGTTTGTTGTCGGATTTTATTATAACACTATTACTTAAGAAAAATAAAATGATGTAATACAACCAAAACCATTCTAATCACGCCATTGATATATATATATATAAGTATATAACAAAAGTTGTTTGGTTTAATTTAAAGATTAAGAACAGCCCTCGTGGGTGGTGATGTTAAGTAGAGATGAAGTTTTTATTTTTTTTCAATTTAATTTAAGATGGGCACGTGCACGTGCACGTGGTAGGTGGTTGTAAATTTACAGTCCATTATTTGTGGAGTCTCTGAAAGTCAGGTAGATAGAATTTATGTGTTGGTTAATCATTAATGATCCCAGTCCCACTTGCTACTTGCTTTTAATTCTGTTTATAAGCCTAATTATCCTGCAAATTATCAAGTCACTCAAAGTTGACCGTAACAATATTATTTTACAGAACAATAGGGCTTTATTTTACGATTCGAGAATATTTGCAATTTTTAAAAAAAATTTTAAAAAAAAAAAAATGTGAAAAGCGTGCAAAATATATTTTGTTTGGTTTGTGGGCTTTTTGAGTCTCATCTCAAATAATTTATGTCTATTGATTTTGAAGAAATATAATATATCATCACATCAAAAAGCAGGTTGGGTATTTGCAAAGAATTGAGTATGATAAGTTGCGCCACAAACACTCAATAGACATGTTTCTAGCATGAGACATTTTCAATGGCGGGTATGATAAACATATGATGGTCCAAGAAGAGATACAAATCATACAATGGCAGTAACTGTTGCTTATAAATAGCCGATAGACTAGTGTTTCGGGCTATTAGGCTAACTCCAACCTTCCTTTATTTCTTTAATTTGAAGAAAATATTCACTCCAATCAATCTTCAATTTGAAGATCAGAAATTGAAGATGGGTTTTGGTTTTTCAAATTTGAAGACTCAAAATTGATTATTCATTTCACTATTTATTTAAAATATTATTACTTTATCGTTCCATCTCCTTTTTTACTTTTTTTAATTAAACTCAATCAATCATATATAATTTTTTATTTATAAATGTAATTAGTATAAAAATTATACCATTAGAAATATTAGATCTTTTAACCAAGTATAATATTGACTATATTTTAATTATTATCTAATAAGATAGTGTAGAGAAAACAATTTTATTAAAGAAAGTTTGAAATATTGTTTATAAATTAAAAAAATAATATTTTTTTTTGTTTAGAAATTGTAAAATAAAGAATGGTTGGAGTATTAAAATTATGAAGATGGAATATTCCATTTTCAACCTTCAAATTTAAAATAAATAAATAAATAAATAAAAAATGCCGGTTGGAGATGGCCTTAGAGAACCCATATATAAAGCTAGAAAGGATAGGATCGTGTTATACCTTTTGAATTCTCTTTTGCCAATCTCTCTACTAATAATTTTCATCAACAAAGTGATTAATTACATTTCATGCAGAGAAGTAGAGAAAATATGTACAAATTAAAAGAAGATAGTGAAGATATATAGAGTGATTACACATAAACATACTCTATTAAAATTTTGCATGCTACAAGCTAGTAGGTGCCTTGTCATTGTTGTCGTTGTTGCCACCCTTAAAAGCTTTGAAAAACATTGTGATGACTCTCAATATGGACCTTTTCATCCACCTCAAACCTCTTTTAAGCAATCTGTTTGGCACATTTTCTCCGGCAGCTTTCCAGTAGAAAGAAAAATTAGCAGCTTTAATATTGCTGGTGATTAGATGATCTTCATCTACTGAATTGAAGCACATTTTGTAAATATCTTCCCTGTATGTTTCGATCAATAAATGCTCGATTCTCTCCGGTTCCCGTTCTTCGATATCAATGTTGCATTCCTGGTCATCAGCACCTGCCATTGCCAATGCTTCAATTGAGACTGACATCTCTCTCTCTCTCTCTCTCTTGACAACCCTCCCTTTGGAAAATTATTTTGGTGTTGGAAGAGTTTTGAAAGAAAACATGGATTTTATATTCTTAATTTTGAATACTTAGAATTTTAGTTGAACCCATGGTAATTAAAGAGATAAGTCTGCTCTTGAGTTCTGGTCTATCTTTTTCAATTAAGATTAAATTTTAAAGATTTCAGATTATCTTGAAATGTATCTCTCTAGTCTCTATCTTATTCAGAATTATATCTCATCTATGATTCATTATCTAGATTACATTACATGAGCTTTAAAATAGGTTTGGGTCTTATACAAAATCTACCCGAAAATTAAATGAAACTCTCTGTGCTTATCGCCTTTTTTTTTTTTTTTTTTTTTTTTTTTTTTTTTTTTTTTTTTGAGTCTGAAATCCTCTTATACAACTATCTTATAAAAAATAAAAAATAAAAAGCTGTATAAGATGATTTCAAACTAAAGATCTCTTGGCCTACATCTTTTCTTTCATAAGTCTCTTTCATTTGAGACATTTTCAACATTAAATTGAACCATTATTAAAAGAAGCTTTGATTCCAAAATTAATATGATTTTTTTTATATATAAATAAATTGGATGTCTTAATAATTTAAGAAATTATATAAATAAAATATATTAAAATGAATATATATTCATTTTAATAAGGATATTATTGATATTATGATGTCTTTTAAGTTTTAGACGTGTATTTATAAAAATAGATATACTAATTAATTTTATGAGTAATAAAATCAAAACCAAAACTAAATTATTAAAGCTTTTTTTAGGAAGAGTTCCGATTAGACTTGTGAGTATGACTAGTGTACGGTGGACCCAAAATATACAAAGGTAATTGCATTTAATTAGATTTCGAAAACAAACTTTGATTAGGGTTCCAAAAGTATATTATAATCATAGACGGAGTTTGATTAGTTTAGTTCTTTCTAGTCCTTGTAGGAATTTGTCTAGAGTTTACTACTTATAGTAAGCAATTTTGCTCCACCATTCAGATTTCAATTTTTTTCACTACTACGTTTTATCTTGCTTATAGTTTTTCTGCTTTTGCTTCAAGTCAAAAGAATTTTGAGCGGGCAACAATGTCCATAGAAGCTCTGGCCATGGCCGGTGTAGACTACCTTGACTGTGATATCGGCATTAGCACATCGTTCGATCATATTCCTCCTTATCTATTGATTAATGGAGGAACCGAAGATGAACAATATCGTAACTTCTGCAAAGAGTTAGACATGGCCATAAGAGGTTTACAAAAAGATGATGAAAAAGAGATCAACTTTCGTAGATCATCAGATCATATTACGAAGGAGGCAAAACCGAAGATGAACAATATCATAACTTCTGCAAAGGGTTGGACATGTCCTATAAGAGGTTCACAGAATGATGATAAAGATACATTAAAGCCAAACTGACAGCAAGCAAGGAGCCACGCACAAAAGCAATTTCTTTATCCATCTTTCACAAATTCTTTATGAGAAACATATCAAAAACTAACAGTCATGTCTTTTGGCAATAGAGTGATATTGAAGTTAACAAATTCAAGAATTATGTATACTAAACATATCGAGATCAGCCATTTATGAAAACTAATTCTGATGAAATATAGCATTATCTCATTGTCTTATAACTATTTTCTCTTTTGGTTGCTTATTAGCATGAAAACATATACCTATCATTGATTTCTTGTGAAACCCCCATTCTGATTTTGCATGTTCTTGAACGCTAGTTATTCCCAACAAAAATGAGACAATCCTTGTCCAATTGAATCACAAACCATTAAATCATTTTAATCATCAACAGCAACATAGCATATCATTAATGAGCAATTTCTGAGCAGGCCAATGGCATATCAAGAAAGCAAATGCAAGAGCTAGCACAAATTAATCTCACAGCTACAACTCTAAGCAAACCTTTGAATACTAAGCGCTGAACAATACCATGGAACTAGCAAATTCAATTATGTCCCAAGAGAAAATAAGACAGCCATAGTTTGAAATAGTCAGTGAACAGATAGATACATGCAAATGGTCTTAAACGGGGAGTCACTGTAGCACAATTACCTCCCTTGATCCTCGTCCATCTCAACTAACTCTGCAAAATTAACACTCATGAGTTTGTTGACAGTTAAATTTTAACAAGCCCGCTATAACTTAAGAAAACCCTATGAAAACTCCAATTCTAACAATCAATCTTTGAAAAATACTCAAGAAGCTTTAATTACTTACCTCTGCATGAACTTCATCACCTTTAGATTGCTCACCTACCAAATCAATAACAAAATTAAAAGGAAAGCAATAATGGTTATTGTATCAGATGTCATCACAATAGTGGAATTGAATTAATCTGTTAAAATGCAACTGAATATACTAAAAGAAAGATAAAGAATCAGCAGAATATGCTGGTGCACAAATGACAAGTATAAATCATGACTACTCAACCTTTGATTAACACAAATGTGCTCTGCAGGTGACCAAATTAATATGTTACAAAAGCTTCTTCTTTTGAAGAAGGCTTTTTTTATCAAGATATTCAGATTTAAAGCATGAAACTAAACTTAAAAAAGATGCATCTCTTAAACTGACCATGCCTCAAAAGCCCAAAAAATAAAAAACTAATTCTCAAGCTGACCCACGAATCATTAACCCACAGACACACTGTGAGAAAAAGAGAGATGAATAGCATTACCTCCCTCTTCTGGCAGATCAGACGTCCATAAAGTGAGGTTATCCCTAAGAAGTTGCATAATGAGGGTGCTATCCTTGTAGGAATCTTCGTTGAGACTATCAAGTTCAGCAATAGCTTCATCAAATGCTTGTTTGGCCAGGTGGCAAGCCCTGCATAAGATGACATGGTTTCACGAAGAATAAGTTAGCAGCTGCTACCAGCCTACCACTGGAATAGCATCAGGAGTGCAATGCTTAACCTAAGAACATATAGATAATGAACCCTAAATGAGCAATATTCCAAAATGAGTATTAAAATAAAAATAAAATTTAGCATCAAATTTATCCCCATATATTTACTCTTCAACTAGGAAATGGCTATGTTGAGAGAGTGAGAAAGGCAGAAAGAGAGATATGCATGTTAACCTCTCAGGTGAGTTCAAAATTTCATAGTAGAAAACAGAGAAGTTCAGAGCCAGGCCAAGTCTGATTGGATGGGTAGGGGGCAACTCTGAAGTCGCTGTAGTGGTGGCGGCCTACATCAATAACAGAAAAAACACTCTAATTCATATTCAACTAAAGAAGATAAAATCGGTTGAGGAAAAGATATTCTTCTAGACAGAAAGGATCGCAGGAGAAGAATCAAATGGACCTCATAAGCTTTAAGAGACTGATCTGCAGCTTCTTTACGATCCTCACCAGATTTGAACTCTGCTAAGTAACGATAATAATCTCCTTTCCTGTCAGGCAAAGGAAAAACATAAGGATCTAAGACACACCAAATCATACAAAATCAATAGAATCTACAGCAACACAAAAACATTCCACAACAACCATACATTTCTCATCTTTCCTATGCTTATTCCAACAACAATGTTTTGGTAGAATGGGGTTGTAAGTGCCAGTGCCATACAATTTATTCTGAAGCGATACTTATTGAAAGTTTATTCTTGAAAGTGTAAGTCCTCCAAATTATTTTGCTTTTCCATCTGACAATCATGTTTTTTCTTATTTGAAAACAACTAAACTTATTTCAAGGGAATGGATGCAGTGCAACAATGCTTACATTTTATAGTAAAAAACAGTTGATTCTCCAGATGTGGAGGATGGGATGAGGTGATTGTCAATGACTGACAATATGTCATTGCAGATTTTTGCAAGTTCGTCTTCAACCCTCTGCCTGTAATCCTTAATCCTCTTCACATTTTGCTCGTTCCCCTTGGCCTCCTCCTTCTGTTCAATGGAAGACAAAATTCTCCATGATGCCCTTCTTGCCCCAATCACATTCTTGTACCCCACAGATACCAAATTTCTCTCCTCCACAGTCAGTTCCACATCCAACTTGGCAACTTTCTTCATGGCTTCAACCATCTCTACAGTACGAAGATTTGACAACAATTGAGATGAAATCACAGAAAAGAATGACAAAATTAAAAATTGGAAATCACTAAAAAAGATCCCCAAGATGAAGTATAATATATATAAGGGGCTCCTTTGGATGTCCCAGGAACAGAAAAGTT
Organism: Acer negundo; assembly: GCA_035582765.1. NCBI lineage: Eukaryota > Viridiplantae > Streptophyta > Magnoliopsida > Sapindales > Sapindaceae > Acer > Acer negundo. The sequence goes on along the minus strand of CM069231.1, from coordinate 883,303 downwards.
AAATTTTATCTTTCAAATATGATCGTTTGTATAATTGAAGCAATCGCTTCATTTGAACAGAAATGACATCACAAAATGAGTCAAATGTAAGAATTGGAGCTGCTCATATAAGATTCAAAGAATCAATACCAAAAATGCACTTGAGAAAATAATAGATCGACTTGTAAATAAACCAACATTCAAAACCAATATGATAAACAATTATGAAGTATGTCATTCGCATTCAAAACCAAAACAACAAAAAAACATAAAAAAAATGTTAAGCTTCTGTGTGACACTAAAAATTGTAGAGTTTAGAATGCAGGAGAAACTGAACTAGTCCGATTTTAGTTAACAATTTCAATCACTCCTTGGAATAGAACACTGAACAACTGTATACTCATCTCTTATCTCAATTAAAAAAAAAAACTGTATACTCATATCTTCAAAAAGAAACTGTTAAAAGTAATGTAATTGTATAGATCTTCTGTATCAGAATCCAAATCGGGGACAAAGTCCATTAATCCACTCAAAGCAGCACATAATCACTTGAAGTTTAAAAAAATTAATGTTTAGCAAATAAAACAGAAAAATGAAAATCGCAAATAGTTAGAACTCACACTACTAAACAATTAAACATATCAACTACATGCATCACTCAAGTAATTACAACAAATACAAAACATAACCACGGCAATTACAATTATCAATCAACAAATCAGAAGAAAAAAAAAATAGAAATTAGTTTCTAGAGAATAAAAATAAAAGATAACAATAAATGGAGAAATAGAAACCACACCGTCATATCTCTCGGCTTGCTCTGCAAGTCTGGCCAAGTAAACAAGGTGCTCTCTCTCCTTCTCCATATCTCTGTCTTCTCGATATCTCTCTCTTCTCTCCGAGTTTTGTTGCTTTTGCTTGGTAACTGCTGTTATCAGATATGGCGTACTATGAGGATGGGCCGTTAGATTGGAGTTAACGAGGGTTACAGAGTACGATCGACGGTTTTAAATGAGTTTGGGGATTTGTGAACCACTTTTAATGATAGTGAAATCTTAGCCGCTTAGGAAGAAAATGCGTCCGTTGAATGTAAAATTGGTCACATGGGGAGTGAATTTGACTGTGGAGACCACTGACGGCTGTGTTGATAGTGGTGGTATGGTACTGTGGGCTCCACTTGCATTACATGCCTTTTGTACTTTACTTCTTCTTGTACAATTACGTACTTGTAAATAAAGAGAAAATCTTCAGTGTACCGGGTGTACCAGCTGAGTGGTGCACCCGGCCACTTATATAGTGACACAATATATTGTTAGTTAAAAAAAAAAGGGATATTATCATTTCCCCCTGTAGTTTTCCATATTAATAAGTTTACCCCCTCTAATTTCAAAATTGGTTGGTTTTCCCCTTAAAAACTAAACTATTCGAATATTTACCCCCTACTGTTAGGATTTTCGTTAAATAGTGGTTTGACCATTAAAATAGAGGGGTAATGTTGTAAAAGGTAAATTAAACAATTAATGGTGTTAACAGCTTTTTTTGGCAAGCGTCCAAAGAAGAATTTTTCATCATTGTCAAGACCGCTTAGATCCCAAAGTACCGAGAGACACAAAAGTCGAGTTCCTAAAGACCCCGTTAGTATATAGACTTGGTGCCCCGCTACAACATTATCTTGGTACCCAGCTATCCCTACATACCGGTACCATGGCCCAGCAAGAGGTAGGATATCTAGGTACCCCCGACCTCTTCTAGAACCAGCCTACCAAGCAGTGAAAGTGCCAGAAGAGCATATTTATTAAGGTAAGCAGGTATGTCAAATACACCAATATCAAGCTATAAAGAATGACAGTAAAACGTCGACATTTAAATAACAAGGAAGTTGATTCATTCACACCACTCCAGAGTTTAATTTAAAAGCGAAGTCAACTCTATCAAAATCCGCCAAAAAGGGATCACTTGATTCTAAGGATCAACCCCACGATATTCTCACTTATCGCCAAGGAAAGTCTCATAATTGCTGAAACCCTAGATCAAATTTGTAAGAGTGCATGACAAGAAACAAGACCTATATATATGACGTTATACTCAACAAAAAAAGGGGGCTACCTTTTTTCCCACAAGATAATCATCTGTTTCATCTTCTTCTCCAATAAGACATGATCTTTTTCTTTTCTACTGACTCTAGAAAAATGCCTACACTATGACTACTATTGTAAACTCTCCGGAACACTTATGTTGTATTATTCTCCTACTTGTGTAAGCTCCACGAAGCACGCCTTACTGATTTTCACTCCCTCCACTGGATACTACCTATGGGTTTTCAGCATGAAATCATGTGTGATGTTTTTCCCCCTATGCCAGTCCACTTCTATCAAAAGACTTGTCATTCTCTCCCTCGTATCTCTTTTATTATGCATGTATGTGAGTTATATTCCGACCTTCTGGTTTTAGCTCTCTTATCCTCTTATCTGCATGTCAAGTCATACATAAAGAAGGGGAAAAGAACCTTCAGACTAACTAGAAGAATCGAGGTGGTCTCATCCTTCATGACCACATCTATATCATTGAATAACTCTTATCCCTCCTCATACTTGATTGCCATTTGGGTCGGGGAACTATATATGAGATCTAGAAATGAGTATCATATACGGGATACGAGGTACCGGTTACGGGATACGGGGTATCGGCTACAGGATACCAAGATCAAAGCCCCTCACACCAGCATGGGAACCCCAAACGCCATACCTTTTCCATATGCTTGAAGCCCCAACGGGGCAGGGTGATTTTTCTCTTACCTACTGCACCTCACTCCAGACTTTTTACTCGTACAAAACCATGGTACCTAAAGGTACCTATCCCGATGCAGCCTACTAGGTAGTATTTTGAGGGTGTTAATTGAAATTCTTCACCCAGAGAAAATTTTTGGTTAACAAATAGTAATTTATTTAATAATAAAATATTAAATTAAATAATAAATATTTTTTTATTATTTATTAAAAATAATATTTTAAAAATCAATTCAAACCCTAATTTTTTTCTCTCTCCCCGATGCTCTCTCTCTCTCCCTCAATTGCCTTCTTTCTCTTCCTCTTCCACCGCTCTTTTCTTCTCTTTCTCTCTCCCCGCTCTTGATCAGAACTCGTTTCCTTTTCGAGCTAAAGCTAGAGCCCCTTACTCTGTTTAACGAACCAGGGAAAGATGAGAATTCTTAATCCACCTGAACCAAACCCATACCCTCTCTCTTTCTTAAAAAAAAAAAAAAAACATTCTATGTCTCTCTATTTATCTATCTATTGAATTCCTCTCTCTCTTGAATCTGTCTCTCACACATGTTCATCATCTTGAATCATTTTTTCTCTCTCTCTCTCTATTGAATCCCTCTCTCTCTCTTGAATCTCTTTCTCTCGCTACCAGTTCATCCATTTCCTTCTCCATCGTATGAAAGAAAGGTTTAAGTGGGATTTGAGTGGTTGACCGATGGATTTTGGATTTTAGGTTTTGGGTTTTTGGTTTGAGTGGTTATTAGGTGTTAGACCGGTTTGAATTTTGTGTTTGACTGGTGGTGGGTCGATTTGGTTTTCGATGGTGGTGGTCCGATTCAAGGTCTGGCGATGTAGTGTTCTGGTTCAGGTTTTTAAGAGGTGGTGTGCTGTTCTAGGTCTTGAGTTTGTTGTTGCAGACGATCTGGGTTCCTAGTTTCGTTGTTGCAGATGATCTAAGTTCTTAGTTTTGTAGTTGCAGACGGTTTGGGTTTGGTTGTTGCAAACGATCTGAGTTTGGGTTTGGTGTGATGATGATGAATTGATGGTGGTGGTGGTGATGGTGGTGGTGGTGGTGGTGGATTGGTGGTTGGTGTGTTGATGCATTGGTGGCTGATTTTTTTTTATTATTATTATTTTTTTGAAGCAAAACTGGAAATCTATTAAAGAAAAGGAAAGATACAATAAAGATGAACATCCTGTCAAACATTTTCAATCCATTAAATAAAAGGAAAGATTCTGGAATTCTTTTTTTCTTTTAATGTTTTTTTTTTTACAATTATATTATTTTATTATTTTTGATATTAATGTTTTTTTTTTTTTAATTATCTGCATCGTCCATATCTGAGATGGATGGTAAAGATTAAATCTAAAAGTGAAAAGATGAGTTTTTATAATAGTAATTCTGATTTTTCTATAAAAAAAAGCAACAGCAAAGGGTAATAATGTACTTTCATTATTACTTTCACAGTCAAACCACTATTTAACGGAAATCATAACGGTAGGGGGTGAATATTCGAATAGTTTGGTTTTCAAGGGGAAGACCAACCATTTTTGAAACTAGAGGGAGTAGAGTTATTAATATGGCAAACTACGGGGGAAAATGATAATATCCCTTTAAAAAATAGTGAAAATTTAAGAAAAGTAAAAAGAGAGGAAAAAAAAAAAAAGCTGACCAGCTAAGTGGTGCACCCGGTGCGCACTAAAGATTTTCTCGTAAATAACTTGCTCACTTCACTCCTATGGTCCTACCTAATACTAACCAAGTTTTTCTTCCTTTTATTCTATTTTTCCTACTAATACTTCAATTTTCCTTACGTTTAATTTATAATTTTAATCGTAAAAATTTAGAAAATCTTCGGATTTGTGAATGTTTTCTAATTAATTTTTGAGTAAAAACACTACATTTGTCATTTGTGCTATTGATTATAAATTTATGAAGTTTAACATTGTTTTGGATCACCAAAATTGATAATTTTATTTTAACTCCTAAAATTGTAACAAAATCCAAGTATTATTTAAAAACATCCATTTTGAGAAATGAGATCTATACATACATATATATATATATAAGGTCCCGTTTCTGTTAGGACACCTTTCATTTGACAATTGTATGCATACCAAGTCAAAATATGTAAAACGAGTGGCTCACATCCAATATCCTTATATAATTCTATCGGGGCATCCTCATATGAAGATTTCCGTATATATATATATATATATATATATATATTTTAAACATAAGAGAATGCCTTGGAGTTTAAATGTTGATTGTAAAATCTATTGTTGCATCATCTTTATATTATATTCATGGTACAAATATGATATAAAATCAGGGGCGGAGGTGTTTGTATTTTGTAAGTTAGTCTGGGCTTCAGCCGCTAGCTTTAAAAAAAATAAAAAGAAATATTTAAGTTTCTGTTTAAAAAAAATGAAAATATAAATGAACGACAATTACAAAATGAATATTGCTTGATAATTCATACAAATAGTCTAGTTTATAATTTAATTTAATTGAGATAACCTCAATTGATTCATTAGAGTGATATGCTCATAATTTTATTGTCATTCAAACACTTTAAGATTTTCGTTTCTATTGCTATGCTACCGTTTTTTTTTTTTTTTTTTTTTTTTTGACATATATTGCTATGTGACTATTGGGTAATCTGCGTGAGAAGGATATTTTTGTAAATAAAATTAGCACAAGTGCCACCTCATCCCTTTTTAAATTATCAACTACACCTGATTGTATGCACATGACAAAAACTGATGATGTAGCACTTGTGCTATAAGTTGTGTGCCTACCAGAGAAAAACTATTAAAAACATTATCATTTCTTTTCCTTTCCTTTCTTTTCCTCATTAACTTATCATTTCCTTTCTCTCCAATTCCATCAAACCAAAACCAAAAATAGTGTAAGTTTCTATATCCTCTCCATTCCCTTTCGTTGGATGTATTTTGTTTAAGTTATTTTCAACTTTGTACTTTGTTTATGAATTTAATATTTATCGCTATATTAAATTTAAATTTATATATGAATTTAAATGAAACGGGTCAGGTTAAGGGCACCCCATCCCAATTGGGTTTAGATTTGGGATTGAAATTGAAAACCCATTCGAGACAAGGTCGGATTTAAGGCAACTCATTTAAATCGGATTTCGGGTTTAGGACATGTTGATCCTTCCCGATTTGACCCGTCCCGATTTGACCGGTTGCCATCAAAGGTTGTTGATCTCTTCCGAGGAGGAGATTGTATGAGATTGCCGTGGATCTCCTCCACGAAACAATGGAGCTATATCCCTTTTTTTTTTTTTTTTTTTTTTTTTGCTTTTAACTGGGAGCTGTGTCTTTTACTCTTTTTTAAAAGAAAAGATCAATTTTCTTTAATTGATTAATTATTTTTTAATGGCTGGGTAATTTAGTATTTTCCCTTCTGGTGTCAAATTCTCAATTAATCAACCTAATGGTCAATGATTTTCATTGGTATGAGTATCTGTGTAATTAAAGGATTAATTGCCGGACAGTGCAATTTTATATATATACAGGGGAAGCCAGTGCAATTTTCCCAATAAAGAAATGGGCCGATTATACAAGTGAAGTGGACGCCACATTTTCCCGCCACATGATCACAACTTTCCTCCTTTTGTCACAAGAGAAAACCAATTAGGGTTTTGAAAAAACCCATTCTCACAGAGAGAACCAGGTAATTAAATATCATTTTGCTTCTTTAAATATTGTTATTAGCTAGAAATAAAGGGTTATAACCAGTATTGGTGCAGGATGTCCAACAATGGCGAAAACTTCTCTCAATTCGACATATCAAAAGAGGTAACTTTAGATTTTTGTGATTTTCAACATCACAGAAATTTAAAAAGCTTTCTTACTCTACATGTTATGATACTAATATGGGCTACTGTTGTGTAGGAAATAGAGAAGCTTGTGTCGGAAGTGGTTCGCTATGTCATGTTTAAAAACCATCAGAATTCTGGATGCCCTATTAAGAGGGAGGAGCTTGTTCAATTAGTTACCAAAAACTACAATCAGCGTTCTCTTCCTGCTTTTGTCATTAATGCAGCCAAAGAAAAGCTCTCTAGCGTTTTTGGCTACGAATTGAGAGAGCTTCAGAGACCCCGCCCTTCCTCAACAAATCAAGGCCGTGCTTCCCAGAAAAATAGTGAGAACTTATTGCCTTCTTTGATTTATTTCTGATTGATTTTCATGGTTGTCTAATGTCCAGTTTTATCTATTTTACTTTTAATTTGTTTTAGATACCATAATTTTATGGTTATGCTTGTCAGTAATATGATCGGATATATATAAATGATAAATCTTGTCAAGTACATGATGATGATGTTGCATAATGCAAGAGGATTTATTCATTTACGGATATATGTTTAAGTTCACAATTTCTTGTAAAAGTAGTTGTGTAGTTTTTTGACTGGATCGTGATTTGGTGTTTCCCTGAATCCACCAGTTATTTGCTGCAATGCTACTTGGTTGTTGCTGCTAATCATACCCTGTCCGACACTTGCACTAGAAGCCTATTACCTCCTAAATCCCCTCCATTTTATTTTAGATAACCCTGAGCTACCATCATTATCATCACCTGACACCTGGTTGGTCCAATGAAACACTCTTGATTGGTCTACTTTTTCTGTTTAAAAATGAGTTCCTAACAGAATAGGTGATCAAGACATTCTTCCCATTAGGCTTATTGACGCTTATTTCACTTAGGAACTGTTAGGATTGAACAGCGCGTGGATTCAGTTGTTTACATAATCAGGAGGTGGTCTTCAATTTCACATCTTTTTCCTTGTCCTTTTTATTTTTATTTTTTATAATAATAATAACTATTATTATTATTATTTTAGCTCTGGCTGTAGCTTTAACACTGCATTGTCCAGGTGTTTCTGATGCAAGATCCTATATTCTCAAAAGTGAGATAAGTGAGCAACGTCCAGAAGTGCATAAAAAATTTGTTGAAGATCCAAATGCAGAACCTCTAGCTGGTTTTACATTTGTAATACTTAGCATTGTGCAGCTTGCTGGGGGTAAAATTGCAGAAGGTACGTTTTATTGTTTTGTTTAATATTTATAATTTCAGAGATTGAAAATTCTGATGTTTCATCAAAAGCCTCGGGTCAAAATTAATGATAGAAATTTTGGATTGGAAATAGTTTTTTCTAGTTCATGATTAAGACCAATAGAGTATTATATATTTGTTCACCCTTTGTTTAGTTCTTTTCATATAAACTTGTCAATGATTTTTCTTCAAGAGCAATATATCAGATGGTTATAATCACCACAGGGGTTACATTCAACAATTGACTTTCTACAACAAAATTTATATTTTATGTCATAATTTCATGTTCTGTAAAATAATTCATACCATTGTTGTGCAGAAAATGTTTGGCATCATTTGAAGCGTATGGGATTGAGTGAAAGTGATACAAACCATCCGGTGCTTGGGAATGTCAAGCAAGCTTTAGAGACACTTGTCCAGCAAAGGTTAGAATTGCTTCGTGGGATGAAATATGCATTATGATTGCTTTTATCTACAGCAATTATTTTCTTTAAACAGGTTCTAAACATTTATACTCCTTTATGTTATGTAGATATTTGCAGAAGGACAAGGTTAGTGGCCCTGAAGGTAATATTTTGTTTTATGAGCTTGCTGAGAGAGCTCTAGATGGACCAGTTAATCAAAAGATTAAAGATTATATATCACAGGTATTCATTAGAGAGTAGAGGTGAAGTTCAATGGTGACTTTTTTTTTTTTTTAATCCCTTTTTTTTTTTTAAAGTTTACAGCTCTATATTTTCATGCATGTGCATACTAAGTTCTCTTTGAAGGCTATTATCTCCCATTCTAGAAAAATGTTTCAGATTTACTTAATTAATTTAAGTTATTTTTACCACGAAGCAATTAAAAAACTCAACTTCATTACAATGTTGACGTATGAGGGAATTTTTGTTGCCAGATCGTGAAGAAAGATCCCGTCCCTGTGGATGTTGATTAGTGTCCCAATGCTAATAATCCTTAACTCAATGGAGGTATGTTTTGACAGTTCTTGTGGTTAGATGACCTATGAATCTGAATTGTGGAGAAAAGTTCAGATACTCATATCAGATGTTTCATCTTAACTATGCAGGCTGGGAATTTCAAAGTATATGTTCAGCAGCGAGGGTGTGGTAAATACTATTTTAAGGATAAGCTCCAGGTTGATGAGTGTTTTTGAACAGATTTAGGGAAGGCAACAGCTGAAATTTCCAATACGATTTCAGGACTGGAAGCTATTTTAGGCTGCTTTATTGGAGATCTAATACTAATTAGTCATCATTAATGTAATTGGTAATCTATATTTTATTTATCACGACGGTCGTTACTAATGTTGATGTTTTCTGACCTTAAGGGAATAGCTTGAGACTCTTTGCAAAAGCTAATGAAGATGAAAATATTAGGCTGACTCGGGATCTTATAGGGCATATTTTGTCATTCATAGAATGGATGCTTTTAAAATGTTGTTTATTAGTTACCATATTATGCCCAGTTGATAACAATTGTTAAGGACAATTTATGTATCCCCCAACTACGTCTGCGTCTGATCCAATTTATATTCTTATTAGATTATATTAACCAACTTAAATGGATATTAAACAAATAGCTTGAATACAAGATGTCTGCAACGCTAGTCAATTTATTAATAACCTATTCACATGATTATTGTCCAAAACAAATGTCAAGTAAATCGAATTCTAAATCATATAGACAAGAAAATGGATTACTCGAAAGTCTTGACCTTCGTCTTACAATACTTGACCCTAATCCGAAATATATCAAAAATCTTCCGGCGTAACATATTCAAACCTTCAATCCCATCAGCGGGATCCCCTGCTGGTACTCGCATCCCCAATTGAAACTGTTGCAAGGGACTTGGAAGCCCATGCCCTGGCATTCAATGCTCCTTCCTGCAAGTTGCTTCTTTTGCAAGGTTCCTTTAGAGAATTAAACAACTGTATTGCTCGATTAAGATACGCCTGTGGATGCTCCAACAAGCTTTCTAATTTTACATTCTGGATCAGCCTTCTCCAAGTAAATAGAGCAAATACAAGAAAAGACGGAAAGAATAGGTAGAGAAATCTCAAGAGTACAAATGCGGTGGCCAGAAGCAAGTATGTCTCTTGTCGGAGCAAATGCTCTGGTGATTTTGCCCATGAGAACGGGCAGCTTTCCTCCTCCATATAGTTATGCTTCTCATGATTTGATGGGTGCCCAACTTTGTTCAGGGATACTTTACCCCATGATTCGTTAATGCCTGTACATATGCATAAAGTTTTTATATCCTGAAAGAGGTTCTTCAATAAGATCACATAATTACTATATGACACTGAATAATAACATATATTCTTTATAGTATATAATATTGACATGTAATGAATTTAAGGACGCATTATTTATACAGAATGATACAAAATTAATCAATTAATTAAAATGTTTCAACTTGTTCTTATAAAAAGATCAGGTGTTTTCATTTCTATATATAAAAGTCAAGAAGTCGTCCAGAATTAATAAAATAAAAATAGCTGTACCAGTTTTATCACCATAGAAAGCAACAAGTGAACCAAGAGTCCGGGAGCCATGATGTCGCATACGCATTGAAGAATTTATCAGGAAAAGAGTAGGAAATCCGTGAACTCCATACTTTGATAATGTGCTGCAGATATTAATCAAAAAGTTATGTTAACTACTAAATCAGACCTATTAACAGTTGTGCCAATAAAAATAAATACTCATTTGCATACCTCGGTCTGATGGCTGATTCTTCGATTGCAAAATGAGGGATGGTGGGGTATAAAGAAGAAAGGATTGAGAAACCTGGTCTGAAAGTCCGAGAGAACGGACACCAAGATGCATAGAAAAGAACAGCTACATATTCATGGCTATTCTTGTAAACCATATTCAGGGCCCTCTGCAATGAAACTTCATCTCCCTTCACAAAAATAAAAAGCACATTTATTAAACCTATAATATCAGACTTTAAATGGTAAAAGCAACTTTCCAACTTGATGACATTATAAATAAAAACTATATATCCAAACGACCAGAAGAAGAATATTTCATCCTAACTGTGGATACCCTTTGTTTTACATGAGAAGAATGAAGTCTAGCCAAGAGTAAAACGAGTTCTATGAAAAATTGTATAATCATGAATGCCCTTCACAGAATGTTACAAAAATATATAAGAGTAAGCAGTCTAACAGAACCCCTAATATCCTGATTCATTGGTCAAGTTTCTATTAGTCTTAACGCCATGGTTAACACTTAAGGTTAACAAGTTCTACAAGGGGGATATATCAATAAAATGAGGAAAGAATTGTGTTACTCGCAAAGTTATTCTTTGTCCTTTTTATCAAATGTTAGTCAAACAATGAATCGTGGTCTTGGCAAATTGATTTTTTCCTTGGGAGTCACCTTAAAGCTGTTTCTTTTCCCCTTCAACCTACGGCTCACTACTTCCATCACAATCATCTTGCCCGTATGCAAATTAATCCTAATGGTTTTAGGATTATTTTTTTCAACTTGTTTAGCTCTAATTTCAACTACAAATGAGACACTACCACTAATAACCTTAACAAGGTGGTTATGCACTTATGCTTTGTCATCAGGAACACCAAGGCAAAAATTTCTATGAATTACAGTATCACAAAAACCAACATTACAAAAGAACAAACACAGGGACAAGTAATGTTTTGACAAACAAGATAGTTAAACCAATCCCTTTGAACTGCTACAAGATACAAAAATTAACCCTTTTCTTCGGAAGATAAAAATGCAAAATTTTAAATTTCTCTCAAAAACATGTTGAGCCATGAAGCCATCTCAGAAGCTCCTTCATGTAGAGAGCCAAGGTGGCTGACAAGATCTTAAAACCATTTAAATTTATTTGCACAGGAGCAAGACGATAGAGATGAGAGATGTAGTGAATGGTGAGATGTGAAAAGACATGGTTTTTTGTTGGCTCTGAGAAAAAACTGGTTCTCTGGGGCCACACCTGTTATTTGACTAATCTCCCCTATGAACCAAAAGGATGAAGAGTGACTTTGCAGTCGGCACAAAACGCTCTCCTCATTTAATCAAAATCTACTGCTAAGAACCCGTGAATCTTAATCATAGCATTTAGGCTGGGTGAAATATTACAAGTGAACCATCTATAGGACCAAAAAATCTAGCTCAAAGGAAGAAGAGCTCATTCATGAATAAATTAACTTTGAGGCCTGTTAACCATATCAATTAACGAACTCTAAGGCTTGTGGGATCAAGTTATGTAATTGATAGATTGTTTCTATCCAAGATTGTACAAAATCTATACAACCACTCACAATGTGTAAAAAAATTTATAAGAGACACTCGTGGATGAAAGAATTTACTCTCAAGACTTCATTCTTCATGTGAAAAACAGAAGTGTCAATCATTTTCCACTTCTATCCGCCAAAAAGGAGCTTTTTCAAACCAAAATCAAAGTCCACCCAAGGATTTGCTAATTTATCTCATTAACTACATCTCATCAAAAGTTAGGCGACAGTAATAATATTTGTCAACAATCATACCTAATTTTGCTGCTTTGTTAAGGTTGGCAAATTTTTCCCAGCTAAGCAGTGAAACTACTTGCAACTGTAAACTACAACCCCCATGTATTTATAGAACTTAAAAGTTCAAAGACTACAAAATAATCAAGTCCTCTCTCCCAACATCTAGCTATGTAATCAGTAATGCCTACAAATATCCAGCTTTAACATTTCACATACAAAGTGATTAGAAATTCACATCAGACCCAATCCTAAGAATTCTATCCTAAAACGGAAATGATATCAAGACCAGAAATTTCAATTTCATATAAAGCATCTTAGGTACCTCGATAACAGCGACGATATCGTGAGAAACAGTACCGCTATTTATAGGACAATTGGAATCTCGAAACCCTAAGATCGAATCCGTAGCAGATTCTGTTGGACATGTCGAAGTCCTATCCGTCGCGATAGCGCATGTCAGCCTCCCCCACAAGACCAGCATCACGATCCCCGTCTCCCAGACTCTCGTCTCCATCGATACAATCACCAAATCGGGAAAAAAAAATAAAAATTTAACAGAAAAAAATGAAAAAAGAAAACCTAAAAATAAAGAAATGTAAGGAGAACAGAGAGGGGAGGCCGGCGCATTTTAGCATAAACAAGTTATCATCGTAATAAATGTACGCGTAACAGTGGATTTTTTTATTAATGGAAAATAAAGACCGGCTTTTTTGTTTAATTTTCTGGTGAAGAAGGAGATTGAAGACAATGAAATGGGTTGGCCACTTGGCTTTATCATTATTTTTTTTTTGTTTTACGGTCTGTTTCGGTACATGGTTTGGTGCTGACGTGCTGTCGCAATCTCACAGTCTCGATGTCTCCAACCCTTCAAATATATAAGATGTAATTACACAAATTTTACTTGAGTTATGCTTATTTACATACTGAAACAGCCTTTTAGAAAACTAACATTGATCTCCTTTGCTATTAGTTAAATTTGGTCCAACTTAATTGTAGAAGAGGTGTTTTTGTCCTTTCGTCATATTTTTTTAATTTTATCTATAAAAACAAAATTTAAAAAGTGCTATGGATCTCCACCGTCCATCTCATTAAGATCAAAAACATTAAAAATAAAATTTTCAAAAATATAAAAGGTGGATCTATGAAGATCTATAACGAGTCTCAACCAAATCCATGAAGATCCAGAGATGGATCTCTATGGGAGGGGAAGGCTATAGCCTCCACTTGTTTGCAACTACCCCGTTCCTTGCGAATGGGCCTCCCTATTTTCGCGACGAACAAGTTCGCCATGAACATGTGAAGGCTCTAGCCTCCCCAACCCATGAAGATCCATCATATTTTGTTTTTTCAATTCTTTTGCTTCTTTTCTTTCTTTTTTTTCTTTTTTTTTTTGAAATTTTTTTTAATTTTATTTATTTCAACCGTCCATTTCAAATATGGATGGAGGACTAACATATCTTATTTTTTATAAGAAATAAAAGTATTAATAATTTATTTTATTTTATTAAATTAAAGATAATAGGGGTGCTTAAGTTTTTCTTTTCTTTTTCCTTTTCGACATGGTCAACCGTTAAAGTTATTGGTCAAACACCAATGGCAAGAGAAGTCTTTGTTAGTTTTTAGAAAATTTGTTTTATGTATGTAAATAAGCATACATTAGGTAGTGATGTGTAATTACTTCAATAAATAATAATAATAATAATAATAATAAATAAATAAATAAATAACTATTTTCATAGTTTTAAGTATTTTGTGATTGTTTCTATTTTCGACTAAATTAGTCCCTATATTTTTCATAAGAGCAAAATTGGTACATGACTTTTTAAAAGTGACGAAGTGAGTGGTTAGTTCAAACTTTTAATTTTAACTAAAATTTTGAAATATGATATGTGCATGAACCAACACCAAGTCAGAAGACCATTGCAATCCATTCCTCGACCTCGTCTATTAGACATGCTATCTCGATTTTAGCAACCCATGCTTCTACCAGAGTCAGTTGGAGTCAGTTGTTAGATTAAGTCAGAATAAGTTAGAGTTAGTTGTTAGGTTTAGTTAATGGGTGTCTTATTGTGTGTTCCACTACTGCATCACTTTTCTTTTATATTGCATTACTGTTTCTATTTTCTAGCCTTAGTGGTTTTAGTTGTGCTAACCAATAAAAATGGCTAAAATAATCAAAGAAACACTTTTCCCAGTGTATCGTAGCAAAACTGGGATCGATCCTAGAAATACCTGGTCTATTGAGGACCATCTAGGTCTCAATCCAGTTGGGCCTAGCAAGAGTTCACCTTATCCTCCAAGATTGGTCCCAGGTCAATACTAGGATTCCTAGTACAACCGAGTCAACCAGTGCACCATGACGACTCAATCCATCCCGGTCATGTCCTTGGCAGCGATCCACCAAGACAGTGGGGGATCATCAAGAAGGAAGAACTCCCTGAAGCTCTATACCACTCTAAGGGAACCGAGACGCCCTAAACTAGACATGACGCGGGTTCGGTTCCAACTGTGGAATCAAACCGAAACCGTGGGCTCTGAATCCAGTTTTTTAGTTTCAAAACTGGAACCAGGGAGGTTTCAGTGAGGTTTCAGTTTCAAAAAAATGAAGAACTTGACCAAAACCATCGGTTCGGTTCGATTTCGGTTTCAATTCTAGAATCGATGGTTCTAATCCCTAATTTTTTTAAGTGGGTTGGATACAACTTTAACCACAAATCACCTTCATCTTACACACAAATCACCTAGATATGATCACTTTCATCTCTCTCACAAATCTCCCCAAACCTAGATTTTCCCAAATCACTCACTCTTTCTCACACATACACATACAAAGTCACAAATCAACGTTATCAACCCCAAATCACAAATCACAAATCACAAATCACTCACTAGGCCATCACCGGTCCACCATCTAATATTCACCATCTTCTTCTTTCGGCCATCATCAGCTTTTTCAGTTTCCTTTGGATTGATCTTCTTCTTTCTCCTTCTTCTTGCTTGGATTGATCATCGATCAAAAAAGAGAGAGAGAGAGAGAGAGATGAGATTAGGGATTGGAAATTTGGGGCCTAGTGATATATTTTAATGAAGTGTTAAGGTAAATAAGGATTGGGAATTTAGGGTTGGGTCACATGGGTGAGTGGTTGAGTAGGTGGATGGAGGTGATGAGGGGGTTTTTTTTTTTTAAAAGTAGAACCGAACCATGGAACGGTCGGAACCGGACAAGAACCAAGTAACCGAAACCTCCCTGAGGGAGGTTTCAATTCCGGTTCTGGTGACCCCAAAACGGAAACCGGATCGAACCGGAACCGATATCATGTCTACCCTAAACCTTGAAGAACATTCTGGAATGACCATCAGGTTCGTTAGGGGATCGACCGAGAGTTGATGCTAGCCCTAAAAGGTGAACTAACTTGACCAAAGAAGAAACCTTAGCAAGAAGCAGTTGGTAGTTATGCATTTAATATGTACAGTTGTTAGATAAGGGGAAGGTCAAGAACCAATGGCTTAAGATCACGCTCCACCGCCCAACACCGACGACTTGATGGAGGTCCAACTAAGCTCTACCTGAGGTAAACTAAAACAATCATTGATAAGGAACCTAAGTTCCAACCATTAAAATGGATTAAAAAAAAAAAAAAAAAAAAAGCTCATTGGCAAATAAGGGAAAGAATGGGAGAGAGAGCTTAACAAGCGCGAACACTATCTCCCAGTAACCCACTTCTGAAAGCAACATCTCCAACTAGCTCAAAAGCCTCTAACCAGTTAGAATCGGGAAAAACGAAACGTAATTACCTACAAAGCCCCTAGATGGACAGTTGGGCATAGATGGAACCATCTTGACCCTCCGAGGCTTGTGTCATGCCTACGCCCATTACAAAGGGACGGTAAAGATTCCCTAATGGTTGTCTTGCCTAAAAGAGGAGTCTCCCACCTACCCACCTAACCTCCTAGTCTTCATTAGGGCACAGTTGGCACAATCGTAGCCTTTCGAGGCGTGTGTCGCTATAGGCTCGGTACAAAGGATGGTGTCGTTATTGTAAAACGTGTAATTCATAGTGAAAGATTAATGAGAATCCAAGTTCATTTCCCATTCGTACGTAATCAATTTCAACCACCACCAAACTGCACCTTAACATCCAATATTTAGTGTCGTGACCGATCTTGTCATGGCTAGTTCCAATACCATTGAGAACCGATCCGGATAGAAGCCTAGTACCGCCTAGTCACCTACAACCTAGCAACCCCGTCAATGTCATTTAGCCCGGTCCTAGTACCGTGCCACCAACCACGACTCGGCTCGCCAGTCTAGTCCAGTCCACACTAGGAATGGCAATGGACCGGTTTAAAGGGTTTAGGAAAAATCAAATCCAAACCCGCAAAAGAAAATGACATCCAGACCCGCCCACGAAATGTAGCGGGTTCGGGTTTGGATTCGGGTTTCACTCGTGGATTTTAACACAATCCAGATCCACCCGTAAACCCGTGAACTTCTAAGAATTTTTGGGTGGGTGTGGTACCCACAGGTTACCCATGAACCCGCGAACATGCTCTCTTCAAATCGGAGTCAAAAAATCCTCATCATTCAATCATTCACTATTCGTTCAATCTCACAAAATAACTCATCCTCAATTTTTTGGTTCCTAGATATAATTTTTCATACAATTCAATATATAAGCCAACAAAATCGACTTCTAATTTTGATAAACAAAATTGACTATACAGTACAAATAACATACATGATTGAGTCTGTGTAAGTGTTTTCAAGCTGGAGGTAGGAGAGGATCTCCATCACATGCTCCACCTTTTTCGCCATGACAGCGATGGCGATGGCGACCGCGACAAAGATTAGGAGTTCATAGTGGCCCTTGTTAATGACTAGAGCAATGGTATGAGGCAAAGCAAGCAACGGTAGTCTAAGCATATGTGAAGAAAAAGAAGAAGCACGACATCAAGAAGAAGTATAAGCGGCAGCAAGAAAAAGAACTGATGAAGATTAGATAAGAGTGGCGTTGGTGAAGCAATGAAGAGAATGAGATGTGAGTTTAGGGTTTTAACTTTTAACTCAAAACTACGTAGTTTTGATATCCGAGTATCTAACTTTTATAAAATTAATATAAATTATATTTTATTTAAACAAACGGGTTGAAATTTCAAACTCAAACTTGCCCACAGATTCTATTATCACCAACCAAACCCTCTTCAAACAGGTCAGGTTTGGGCAGGTCCCACGGTTCGGGTTTAATTATCATCCCCAGTCCACACTAATCGTTCTTTTGACCAAAACCAAATCAACTTGAAGCTTTAGTTCCCCACTTTCGGTGGAAACGACCCCATATGATGGATATATAAAGCTGAATAGTATTTCAATTTCAAGAACATCGCTGCACGTCAAAAAGTTCAGCTCGCCTCCTTCCAACTAGAGGGGATTGCCTTATGGTGGCATTGCTGGCTGATGAAATTCAAAAGTCCCTTAACTTGGGATGAATTCACCCATTCAAACTACTCCACTATCGATGAAATGTAGTACAAACCAGCTTCCATAAAACCAATTACCAAATATCTTTTCAGAATATATCTCAATTTTATCCTTGTGGACAAGGAAAATTCAAGAGGGGAGAAATGATATGTGCATGAACTAGCACCAAGTTAGAAGACCATGTCAGATTCAAGAGGGGAGAAATGATATGTGCATGAACTAGCACCAAGTTAGAAGACCATGTCAGAGTCAGTTGTTAGACTAAGTCAGAATAAGTTAGATTCAGTTAATGGGTGTCTTAGTATGTGTTCCACTACTGCACCACTTTCCCTTTTTATTGCATTACTACTTCTATTTTCTAGCTTTAGTGGTTTTATGATTTGTTGTCAATGTAAACTTATAAATAGCCAATCAACTATTGAATGAAGAATATCGAAGTTATAAAACAAATTATCTCCTTCTTTAATTTCTTCCTCTATTCTTCTCTTTTTCTACCTCTCAGTTCTAGTAATTTATTTTATACATATCATATCTTAATGCCCACAATCTGTTTTCTAGATAATTGTTGTAATTTATTTTATACATATCATATCTTAATGCCCACAATCTGTTTTACCCTTATGAAAATGATATTTTCTCCCCTTGATTGTTGTATGTGCACCCTTTTAATTTATTTACCCAATCAATTTTTTTTTTTTTTTTTTAAAGTTTTAGATTGTTTATACACTCTACTAATTACCTAATATATCATTTCTTTTAATTTTAAAAATATACCAAAAATTAATATATGATAAAATAATTAAAACATGAAAATAAATAAAAAGAAGTGGAGGAGGCGCATCTCCTCCTTCCGTTGAAGAGAAGATGTTCACTAAACAAAAACACAATCCTTCTTTTTCGTAATTTCCTTATGACATCCTAAGAGCATCTCCAATATAAATATGCATTTGAAGATAATTGATTGCCACATAGGATAGATAATTAAAAAGTAAATAAAATAATAAAAATAAATAAATAAATAAATAAATAACTCTCTCCAATGCAATTATCTAACTTAGATATGGAGATGATGTAGCAAAAAAAAAAGTTAGAGAAAATGGAATTGGGTCTCTAATTCTAGAAACTCTCCTAGAAATGTTGACTAGGATTTCTAACTATTTCCACCAATAATATTAAAGCTTATTTAATTATAAAATAAAATAGGAGAGTGAGTGGAGTAATTTTATTATGATTGATCATAAAATGAATGCATATTTGACTTTAGATAATTACATTAAGAGCATCTCCAATGCAAATATGCATTTTTGAGTTTCTAAATAATGCCACATCAACATTTATATTTATTATGGGCCCACTTGAAATTTTTTTTAAAGAAATGCATATTCATATCTCCAATGTAATTATCTAAAGTCAAATATGCATATATTTTATGTCCATTCATAATAAAACAATTATTACACTCTCTCGCCTCTTTTATTTTACAATTAAATGAGGTTTAATTTTATTGGTGGAAAGAGTTGAAAACTTTAATCTTATTGGTGGAAAGAGTAAGAAATCCTAGTAAGCATTTCTATGAGAGTTTCTAGAATTAGAAACCCAACTCCATATTCTCTAACTTTTTTTTGTCTACATCATCTCCATATTCAACTTAGATAATAGCATTGGAGAGTATTTTTCTAACTTTTTTAATATCTATCCTATGTGGCACTCCATTTTCTTCAAATGCATAATAGCATTGAAGATGCTCTAAAGATATGAATATGCATTTTTCTAAAAAAAAAATTCAAAAGTGGGCTCATAATAAAAGAAATGATGATGTTGTACTATTTAGAAACTTAAAAATACATATTTACATCATAGATGCTCTAACCTCAATAAAATCATAAATCAAGCTAACTTGTGATATTGATAAAGAAAACACAAAATACGTATATAAGCCGATGTATTGATCCCTAAAACACCCAAATTGCGTGATTATTGAGTCGCTAGTAAAAATAATGTGACACAATTACAAATAATATGTGTGGTTTAATTAATTAGTTCTATGATTATGCGACTAGTTTAGCAGGTCATTATACATAATTAATTGCGATGAGATATTAAAAAAATAATAATAACATCCGACATATTAATGGTTAAATAACATTAGAAAGTTGTCCTCTAGATTGAACAGGCTCAAACACCACCATATTTGTCGGCAAAGGCTTCCTTCTCGAGATAAACAAAGGAACCAAACCCTTGTTCCGATCCTCCACCTTTCAAAGACACTTTGTTTTGAGTGCCCACGATTCTATTTCTATGATCCAATAAAATAAAGTCAAATTTAAAAGTTCTATCCACCAACTTTGATTTGTTATAAAGCTAGATTTCAAGAATAAAATTATATCATATTGTATTAGATGGATAAACATTAATTGCATTGTTACTTTTATTGCATTACAATTTACTTCCGAGGATAAGAGATTACATTCAACCCGATAATGTATTAGGTTTAAGACGTTGTCAGGAACGAAGGTATTAACAAGTTAGTTTAAGCTTCGGCGCAGTCTAGCTTTTTCTAAAAAAAAAAATATTAAGTTTAATTTGTTATTTTCATTATTTTTAAAAGTATAAATATAAATATAAAACAATGGCAAAATTAATATTATTTGATGGTTGATAAGTCATAAAAATAGTCTAGTTTATAATTTAATTTAATTAAGATAATCTTAATAGAGTCATTAGAGTGATATACTCAATATTTTTATTGACACTCAAACAAATTAAAGTTTTCATTTCTTCTCAATTCTCCATTCATTCCAAAAATAAAATAAACAAATTTTGAACTTTACTTCATTTGCTAATGTCTCAAGTTACGTGCATTCAGTATGATAATATCTCAAGTTCAAATCGTTACACCGCATGTGGTATACAAAAAAAAAAAAAAAAATTTATACATTTAGCTCACCCAGATAATAAGTCCTAGCTTCGCCCCTGGACGTTATCGCTGTATGTGTTATTTAAAAAAAGATAAAATTAATAAACACGTTGTCTACGTCACACTCGGTTTACTATGTGATATAAATCTGTTATGAATTATGCTTTATATCTGCATTAAATTTTGAGTAATGTTACGCATTCCAATACATGTAGCAGTTGAGTTGTCATTTAATAAGTGGATACACATTAATTGTTGTTTGGATACGTGGGTGAGTGAGATAAATTACAATTAATGTATATCAACTCAATAAGTGACACATCAGCTGCCATATGTGTTGAAATGAAAACGATGAGATTATAAGTGAGATGTTTAACATTACTCAAATTTTTTATATGATCGTCTCTGTTCTTGAAATTTTTTAAAGAATAAATTTTAACAAATGACAAACAACTAACCCTATACTGTAATTACAGATTTACAGGAAGCTAAACCTTACTGTTGTACCTTGAATTGAATGAGAGAAAACAGTTGAAATTTATAAAATCTCTCCGACCTTGGAAATCGTGTTGAACTTAGCTGGGCTTTAAGTTTACATGTCAAGCCAAGCCCGGCCCATACAAGGCCTAGTAGTACGGCCTCAAAAGTATAGGTCAAATACACAAATGAACAACAATATCAGCCTGGGCTCTTCCTTCCGATACTTAAACAATGATGATTTTGTCATACGGTCATCTGTGCTCCCCAACCAACGCTTTTTTCATATCAGTGATATGAATAATAACTCAAATTTAATTTTATGTCACGTTACACACAGGCCGGTCTTGAACTTTTGGAGGCTCGGGGCGAAAAATTTAAAATAGGCCCATTTGTTCAATTCCACATGAATATATATAATATTTTTTTTCGTAGTATATAGTTTATACAGTACCAATATCGAAAATTGTTTTATGTTTTGTTACTTTGATAACTGTGTTAAACCATTTTAAATCGGGTTTTATACAATCAAAATACAAAATTTATAATACTCATTAAACCAGTATATTCCAAATGGTTGACCTTTTTTTCTCATTTCTTTCATCCTCCTCAAAGTCTACTTTGAAACTTCAATTAAATTCAAGAATCTTCATTTAGTGTTTTATGAAATTGAATTTGACTACGTGCATATGTTTAGAATATTATTTTTTTATATCAAATGTTTGAACTTTTTTAACTCTTAATATTTACACTAAATTTGATCATATGTAAATATCAGGAATTTTTTTGACAAATATTTGGATTTTTTTTAAGTTATAAATTTATTGTTTTCAATCAACATAAGAGTAATTTTATTGTTTCAATTAAGAGTAATTTTAAATTTATAGTTAAAAGTTTTGTCAATTAATTGAAACTTATTGACTTACTCTCATATGTCTGGATTTAATTGTAATGTTAGGACTTTGTTTTGGAATTTTTTTTTTATCTGAACTCTTAAACACATTTGGGCTTGAAGATTTTTATTATGTTTGGTTTCTAAGGTTTTTGGGTTTTTTTAAAAACAAAATAGTGGACCGATCAGAAATGAAAAAATGGGCCATCATTTGATAGTAAAAACAAGTTACTAAGTGATTGAGCCTTTTCATTTAAAAAAATATTTTAGCCTAACAATATCAGTTTTTCATTTAAAAAAAATCTGAGCCTTGGACCCAGGGTGGGTGCACCTGGTGCACTAGCCCAGGGCCAGCACTGATTACACGATATGATATAACTCTCATACCTACACCATGAGGTTGTATGTTCGAATTCTCTCCTTAAAAAAAAAATCCTAAATTTATGTAATATTTTTTTAAAAAAAATTGCTTAACAATATATTTTACAATAGTTTATCTCCCAAAATGGGATCCATTAAATTCCAACTTATTTGCTTTTACCACTTGCAAGGAAATCGTCGTAAATTTTCATGTGATGTTAATAAGATGCGACACAAAAAAGAAGAGAAAAGACTAACAATAATAATTGAACCGAAATAATTGAAGAAAGTGATCACGACGTTTTAACCCAGTAAGTGAAAAGCACATGGGTAGCGATATTTACAGTTTGCACCCCGAAAACTATATGTATATCCCTATTTGAGATAATGGTAGAGATTCAACATTTTTGTCCATCATTTACATACACATGTTGATGTGTCAATTGTTGAATGGATACATAGATAAATCATTATTAATGTGTATCCACTCACCAATTGATACATCAACAGTTGGATATAAATGATGGACAAAAGTGTTGGATGTCTAACATTATCCCCCTATTTGTATGTACACCCCCTTCAAAATTTAAAAAATATTATATCCTGTAAGCACACCCCATATAATACCATATATGCCCTTTTTCTTAGTTTTTGAATAAGTATTTTAAATTAATAAGTTATAAGTTAATTAAAATGAAAATTGGAAAGAGAAAGAAAAAAAAAAAGTGCGGAGGACAGCTCCTCCCAGAATCCAAAATCTCCGTATTAAAGATGGATGAGTACCTTATAACCAAATACAGAAGATTTACTGATCTTTAATTAAACAAAATTGTTCTCTTCTCCTACGGTCCTACTTTTAAGAAATGCAAATTTTCATGTTTTTCAAACTTCTTACAGACTTTCAGGTTTTAATGTTCTATTTTATTAAACTAATGAAAATAGAACTAGAGATTATTAAAAGATAGAGAGAAAAGAACTTCGCAAAGACACGAACAATCTATAATTACGCTGCCTCATTTTTTTACACATATGAATCTGCAATTGAATTTCAAATCAAAAAATGTATAAAAATTCTTATTCCCTGAGCTTTTGCGGGAGGATTTTTTTCTTTTTAGTTTTTCTTATAATTTTCTTTTACCTTTTACCTTTTTAGTTTAGTTTTGGTATTTTTATAAAGATATATTTATCTTAACAATTTTAATAAATTTATTTAAGGGTAATGTTAGAATTTTAAAAACATATTGATTTGGAGTGTAAATACGATTTTAAATGGGTGCAAATATCGTCACTCAAAGCACATTTCAATATGAGAGATTGGGTATGCAAGTCCAAATTGGGGTATAATCAAATAACCTAAGAGTATCTCTAATAGGCTCTTTTAAAGGCTACCTTATTTATATGAAGCGTACTTATTATTTTTTATTATTTTATATACTAATTAATTATATTTCTTCTCTATATGTAGAGTCTATTTAATTAAGGGAGACTGAAACCATCTTTTAAACTCCACTAAATTCTAATTAAAGGTGTCATTAAGGGATCTCTCGGAGCTTCGGTAAAAATTGCAGCTCCTCTCTATTTACCCAATTATGTGGTTTAATATGACAATCTAATTCATAATAGTTTAGGCATGCAAGATAGGACATAACTTTGAAAAAAATTAATGAATGTAATCATTAATGTCTGCTCAATAACAATCAGAGATTTGAACGTACGAGGAAGCATATCTCAAAAGTTGAGAGGCTTATTTTTTCTTTTGTTTGTTTGTTATAAATCTTTTTTTATCAGAAGAAGTTGATAATCCTGATTTAAATAAAATCTGAAACGGCTTCTCATTTCCTGAAGAGACCTTCTTGTTGAGTACGTTGTTGTGACTTGTGAGATAATAATGGCAACAGGCAACAGGCAACAGGCCTGGGAAACTCGTTAATGAGGAAAAGGGTATATATTTAATATATGTGGTTCAAGTAAATGCTCTAGAAGTTGTGTGTATTCAAATGGATACTATACATCATATCTAAATAAAAATTTCGTTAATATTAGAAAATTTTTGTTAATAAGACACGTGTCAACACTATATTTGTGAATGTCTTAAGCATTTTCCATATAATAATAATAATAATAATAATAATAATAATAATAATATAGTAACTTTTAACTGAGATCGCTTATTTTAATTTGGTTCACACCTTAATTAAATCACATTGATTTATATGAATTTTGATATGAATTTTTTTATGGATGATAAGTTCATTGATATCTATCTATAAATAAAATTTGAAAAATTTTCAAGTACTAGAACTATTTATTCCGATTTTGTTAAATATAAATGCATTAGAAAAATGAGAGATATATAAAAAAAATTCAAAAAATGAGTTTCTCATAAGGGATCCATTATTTTAATTTCGGTAAGGACCACCATAAAATCATATCGATATTAATGAATTTTGATTTGAATTTTTTTTATAAATGATAAGTTCATTGAAATCTACATATAAATAAAATTTGAAAAATTTTTGATTTCTAAAACTATTTTTTCTGAATTTTCTAAATTTTGTCTATATTAGTAATATTAATATATATAATTATATATTCATCAGCCAATTATATCCCATGCATGACTGCTTTTGTGGGTCTTATTCAAATCGGATGTGCCAACAATTTCCATATCTTTTTTCTAGACTATTCCATGTCAATTTCACATCGTCACCTATGGGATAAGAAGAGACTACACGTTTTTGTTGAATTGCCGGTCACTAATGAAAACAAATCTTTTGAAATCTTTAATGCAAAGAATGACAAGTTTCAGCTTCTTTTTTTTTTTTTTTTTTTTTATTCTTTGGTTTTTTAAGGTTTTATCATAACCTATTAAAATTAAATACTATATACTATATAGACAGTTCAGATATTTACTAAATTAATAATTGGACTTCAATCAAATATATGTTTTGTCTATAAAAATTAAAAATTAAAAAACTAATCTGGAAGATAATAATTCTATAATAAAACTAGCCAAATAATTAACTATACAATTCTTGTACAGTAGTTGATTTTAAAATAAGATGTGACATTCGTTTTAGAAATCAATACCCACCAGTAATATTCCCAACCACAATTGATGAATGGACTTCAATCCCACTAAGTTTGAAAGAGAATACAATTTCGGGTATGTTCGGAACTATTTTTGTGGAAAGTATTTTTGATGAAAATTATATACTATATGAAAATTTGAAAGTATTTTTAGAAAAGTGCACACCAGATATTTTTGGTAATTGTTAAAATATAAATATAAATATAAAATACAAATAAATAAATAAATAAATAATCAATCTCTATTCTCTAACCTAGTATAGATTTCCTTGTCTTATTATTTGAGATTGATGGTTCTGCCAATTAAAATTAACAAGCAGCACCAGGAAAATTAGAAATGTAAAAAAGTAAAATTATCAGATGAAATATTGCATGTGACGTGACTGTCACGGCCATGAAAAACCAACTTGATTTGAGGTCAAATGGCATAATTCTTCAAGAGACTAAGACAGACAGAGTAAAAATCTGGCATCAAACTTTTTGGACAGATTTGATACTTTGATTCGATTATGAGACACATGGGGTCACCGAAACGAAAAAGAATTTTGTGCTGACTCGAAATGAAATTGAAATTGCACTCAAAATGGAGTGAATTTATTTCGATTATTTTTTATGAACACGTAATTAAATATTTAATGGGGAATTCCAGAAAAGTTTAGACTAATTTTGATCATTCTGCTCTTCAATAAATTTTTGAATTGACGTTGACAGGAATTTGTATCTGGATCCGAACGTCGGCAGATTATATTCCACACAAAAAAATAAAAAAATAAAAAAATTTGAGGTTTTTCAATATTCTTTTCATATAAGATCGATTGGTACACACGGGTCATATGTTTTGGTGGTTTAGAGTCTTTCCAAAACTCTCGCCATTAAGGTTCAAATCCTGACCTTAGAGTGTATATAGAGGTTTTCCTATCTTATATGTAGGTCTTGTCCCACCTTGATGTGAGTGCTCTCTTCCTTTTATGGAGTTGCGTTTCCAAACTGTGCTTAGCGATCACCATCTCGTTGATCTATGTGGTTATTGTAATAAAAAACAAAAAATATATAAAAAAGATCGATTGGTTAAAGAAGTTGAGAGTACTAGTGGTGTTTTCAGAAATCGACAAATCTCTTCCACAGTTCCGCTATGAACAAATTGACATATCTCCTCATTACAAAACTTTATTATTTTTATTATTATTTATAACTTCTGATTTTATTAGAGTTTTTTTTATTTTTTTTATTTTTTTATTTTTTTATTATTATTTTTTTTAACTAGGCGATTTAGTATTTAATATTTTACTTATGTTAGACAATCTAAAAAATTAATCTAAAAACTAACTCAATCAATATGGTAAGTGATTTTTTCATTAAAGTATTACTATACAACACGAATAATTAACTTCCAGCAAATCACTTGCCATACCATTTGGATTGAGTTTTATGTTAGTTTTTTGGGTTATCTAGCAAGTGTTTCCATTAACCACATCATCATTTGTATGATAATAACAATTCACTTACCACATTATTTTGGAAGGAATTTGATTAACACTGTATCTAACTTGCATAGACAAATAATTCATCCAAAAGTTTAACTCAAACATGTTTCTGTATCATGCTTTAATCAAACCCTAAATACATGTTACTAACTCATGTCAATTCAAGAGAAAAAGGGAGATAGGAGAAAGCGGAAGCATACCTGAATCCATTTCCGGAGGTTGGTGGACGGGTTAAGATCTTCTAAATTATCATGATCCTTAGAACACAATCACACAAAAGTGTTCTCTCTTTTTCTGGTGATAGGGATACAGAAAAGCCAAAAAAGGTATCGTGTAATTTGGGGACCATAACCTTAATATATAATAATTAGATTATTATATGTTTTGCTATTTCTAATTTAGCCTCTCATTAAATTAGATACAGCACTCTGGTATCTAAACATTAATTCCATGATACTTATACCCTTAAGCCCTAAAACTTTAAATATTAATTAGACTACTTTAATTTAGGCTTAAACAAAAGATAGCACAACACATTTAATATTTACATGTGTTGCCCCACGTGTTGGAATTTACCAACACATTTGAGTTGAATTTTACGTCAATTATTTAGATTGTATAACATTACTCTTAATATTAATAAGATATATAATATCTATTTTATTTGAATTAACTAATATTTTATTTTGGTTCAAACTAAATCAACTTGAATTTATGATTTATAATTTTTACTTTTTCATCTCAACCACTTATGTTCTCTTAATCCAATGGTTGAGATTTAAATATATTTATAATTCTTGAATTAAAAACAGATGAATGATTTAGAAACTGTAATCAAAATTTTAAGTCATAATATTATTTTACTATGGATGACATAAGTTTTGGTTGGAATACTAGAATAGTATATTTCAAATATGAAAAATTAATTTGGTTCAATCCAAAAAAAAACAAAAAAAAAAAAAAAGGAGTGATTTTTTTTAAACTAACACGACTTTAGAATTTCCTCTCCTAAAATTTGGCATATGACATATTTGAATGAGCGGTTGCAAAAAAAGTTTTTGTGATGAGTCGTAGGGTATACAATTACTATTACAATTAAAAACAAGGCAATGCAAGTTTGGTCAAGTGTATGCCATTTACGCACCATATAAGTTTGTGAGTTCGAGTCTCTTCCTCTTTTCTAAACACCGAATAATTCTAATGTTCTTTTAATAAAATTACAATTAGAAAGAACGAAAAAGGAAGACGTCAGCTGTGACATCACTTAAGACAGTACGGGTGTCAATTTCGGTGACTGACATGCACGATACTTCGTACGACACCCACCAACCCCACCCTGGCCACGGGCCACCCATGTGGCCTCCTATCCTATCATTTTCTTCCACATTTAAAACCAAACTAGGCCACATTCCTCTCCTACAACCCTCAACACAATTCTACATTCACCAATAATTCTTTGCCAAGTGTACCAGTTTTTTTTTTTGTTTTTCTTTATTTTATTTTATTTTATTTTAATTCAAATCAAATTACTTGATATACGTACTCTTTACATCGAGAAAGGCAAGTTCATTTTTCTCACCCCCTTGAACTTCAAGGGGTGAATATTACCCCTCTCCACTAAATGTCATGTGTTCATAAATTGATCTAGGGTTAACAAATATTTTTATAGGCAAAAATTTTGATAAATAAACAAGGGTAGATAGGTAAATCTATTTTTAAAATGAAATTAATTTTTTTAAGAGATCCGGAGAGATTTCCAGATCTCTTCAAACAAAATACACTATAAAAAAAATATGTTTGAAGAGTTATCATTAAAAAAAAAAAAAAAAAAAAAAGTAATGTTAGGTGTTTCAATTTTTTTTTTCCAAATGATGTGGCACGTGAAATGTCAACATCTTATTAATCACGAAACTATATGGTGAGTAATGTGATGTTGATACCTCATATGCCACATCATTTGGGAAGGAATTTGGGACACCTAGCATTACTAAAAAACAAATAATTAAAGAACCTTTGAAGAGATTTGATTTGTGATATCAATGCTTTTTGTGTCGCATATTTGGACCACTTGAAAAAAAACTTGGAGCAACAAATCTACACACTACAAGAAAAACAAGGCTTTATGATGGAGGAAAACCGTCATAACAGACAATCCATGATATTTTAAAACCGTCATTAATCTCAGCGTCAAGAACAGTTTCTTGACGGTATTAAGAGTGTCATAAGTTTATGACAGTATTTTAGATCATAAATTCTTGATAGTTTTTACCCATCATATTTCTTATGAAATTGTTTTTTTTTTATTTTATATATATATAAAAATAATTTTAATTATTATTTTTATTAAATCTTTTAATATTAATACATATTTAAAATTTAATTAATTTTATGAAATTAAATAAATCATTAAAAATATAAATGTCATTCTTCAATTTTATTGAACAAAAATCTCATACACAATAAATAACTATACAAAAAACATAAAAAACATGCAGTAGTATTACACAAAAGAATTTCAAGAAAAAAAAAAGTAGTATTAATCAAAAGCAATCTAAAATTTTATTCAACAAAATTTATCTCATATACAACAAATAACTATGAAAAAAAAAAAACATAGATACAAAATATAAAATGTCTTAACTAAAAAAATTACAATTTCAAAGTTCATCTAATAACACTTCGATTTGAACAAATAATTTCAGAGAATGTTACAATCTTCATGTTGATAACCTGCATGATTGAAACACCAAAAAAAAAAAAAGTTATGTATCAATAAAAAAAAAAAAAACAAGTGGTATAGAATAATTTCAATAACATTAATAAAAACTAAAAATACAAAATTAAAATTGCACGTATAGGAATCTAGTAAAAAAAAACAAGAATATATATATGAATCTAGTAAAAACAATCATATAAAAAGAACAAAAAAAAATGCTCAATCATATAAATAAAATCTAAAATACGCAGGAAAAAAAAAAAAAAACAATCATATATAAAAAAAACAGTAAAATAAACATATAAATAAGGTGAAAAGAAGTAAGATGTAGTTGAAAGCTCGAGTTGTGGATGAAGAAGAAAATAACGAAGAAATAGAGGAAAAAGAGAATATCAGAAAGTGAGAATGAAAGAATAGTGTCTATAGTTAGAGAATGTAAGTGATAAAAATAGTGTAGGGTAATTAGGGTTTGTAAATTATATATTTTTTATTATAAAAGATTATGACGGTTAAAAACCGTCATGGATTTATTATGGTTAAAAACCGTCATGACTTCGTGACGGTTTTTAAAAACTGTCATGGCGTTATAATGGATTTTAAAACTTTCATACTTTTATGACTATTTTTAATAACTATCAAGATCTTATGACGGTTTTTAAAAACCATTAAGATTATTTGACAATTTTAAAAATCCATCATTATTTTGTATCATAAATCTTATTTATTCTTGTAGTGACAAAATTAAAAAAAAAAATATTGAAAAAGTTTGAAAGAGCATATCTGAGATGAAGTTGACTCCATCACTCCATCTCTTTGATGGAATCGCCTCCATCGCTCCATCTCCATGATTTGTCTGTGTTTGGTTTTACTTTGATTTTTTTCTTTTTTCAAATTTATTTTGAATCTAGTGTTAAATGGAGTTTCTAGTGAGGAGTTGGTTTCATTTTCTAGGTGGTGGTGGTTTCCTAGTTTAAGTTTCTAGGTGCGGGGGTGGTGGTGTTGGTATTGGTGATCCATAGGAACCGGTGGTGTTATTGTCTTTGGGAGCTGGTGGGAAATGGCCAAATGGGTGATAAGGCTTATGGTTTTCTTCCGAAAAATGGTGGATGTTATAGGTTTCTGGGTTGAAATCAGGAATGCAATCAAAAAAATTTAGTTTCAAAAAATGGGTTTTGATGGTGGTGTATAGATTTTGATTTCAATTTTTTTTTTTTTTTTTTTTTAAATATCTATTTTTGATTTTTGGAGATGTGGTTGTTAATTTTTTTTTTCTTTTTTTCTTTTGCAGAAGCATGGGTAAAATAGGTAGAATAATATTTTTTAACCCTAGGTTAACTTATCAGGCTTTAGACATGAGGTGACACGCATGTCCAATAAATTTTCAACACATCATTTTAATTTAAAAACACCACAATTTTCACTGCCATGTCATAAAAGAATTTACCACATCAGAAATCATAAGCCCTAAACCTAAATCTAATGATTTTCAATGTCTATTTTGCTTCTCCCTTCATCTCGCAATCTTGCTTTCGTTTTCATCATAGTGTCACTTTCAAGATCTCATTTTGGTTTGGTGTAAATCAGAAGAATCAATGTTATAATTTGTGACTTCAAGCTTTTTTCTTGATTTTCATTTATTTGTGTATTAAAATGGAGACCCAATTTTCATAATCATAAGAAGAGAATGGATTGAGTTTATGAAGTCTGGTAAGGTGGGTCGGTGTTTAACAACTGCTACATGGAAAAAAATAATAATAATAAACAGACGATTGTAGCAGTGGTGATTGAAAGAAGAGAAAGATTTTTTTTTTTTTTTTTAAATTTTTTTTTTAAATTTTTGAAACATAAACAATAGTAGATTTGATTTTCGATAGTTAAAGAAGCTTGAGAAAAAAAAATGAAATTGTTGCAGAGAGGCCATGAATGAAAGAAGAAGTGATATGTTAAAATCTGACCTGCCAATTTTTTATGATATGGCAATGAGAATTGTGGTGATTGAAATAAGACGGTGTGTCAAAAGTTCATTGGGCAGGCATGCCACCTCATGTCTTAAGCCTGAGCTACTGAAGTCTTTCTCCTTTACATCATCTATATCTATACTATAAGGTGATGTTTGGTTGATGGAATCTTGGTAGGAAAAGGAAAGAGAATCCTTTTCCATTGTTTCTTTTGCCTTAATTAACCATGAAATCATTATTCCATCAAATTGGCCGGAATGGATTCCAACCTAAAGAGGTCGGAATCCGGATTCCACCCTCCCTGAAAATGTTGTAGTTACCATTTTGTTCTCAAATAAAAAATTTCAAAACTAAATTTGAAAATGAGGAACAGAGCCCACTACAGGTGGCCTCTTTCGAAAACGAAGACGGTGAGGCCCCCGATGGATCCACGTTGTCGTAGTCTCAGGTCACCATGCAGCTTGTAAGCTGCTTTGTCATAAGCCAAGGCTGCTTCTTCAACGGTGTCACAAGTGCCTAGCCAAAGATGGGTTCGGTTCTTTGAAAGACGGATCTCGGCAACCCATTTGCCCCAATGTCGTTGTCTCACTCCTCTGTAGAGTTTGTGGTGGGTTTTGGAGGAATACCCACTTGCTTCATCGGACGGGTTTCAGAGAAAGGAAGCTCATGCTATGATTTTGTGGTGGTGGTTATTGTTGTTGTTGTTGCAACTGCCGCTGCTGCCAAAACAATTGAGTTTGGGGTTGGGTTTTGTTTTGGAGCCGAATATGGGTTTGGATATGGTGGATCTGAAAAAGGGGTAAGGTTGTTCAACCCGATTTGAGAACCTGGTAGCTGCCGGAGACCACAAAAAGGATCTTGGATCGAGAACCCATTAGAAAAGAAATGGGTAGAAGAGTGGAGCAAGCATTTGAGTTGAGTTTTCAAAAAAAAATATCAATACATATGGGACATTTTGGTCAAAACAGTGACGATTCCACGATGAATTCCATATGACAACCAAACAATGAAAATTGATTCCTTTTCTACAGGGAGTCCATTCTTATCTAAATTCGTTTCTATATGGTTTCCTTTCCACGAACCAAACATGACCTAAGATTATATGTTTAAGTCGTATCCCTTCTGTAATCCCAAATTTATTATAATAGTTAAAATAAAACATTAATTGGTTGAATAATTTATATAACAAATAACATGTTAAGCGATCCCTAATTATTAAATAAATAATACGATGGCGGATGTTTTGATCTTAAATTTGGAAGTAAGAGTAGTGCTAATAAATGAGTATAAATGAGTTTAATGTCAGTAGGGTACACTAATTGATATAATTGGGGACCATCCAGTTTCAAGTGTAATGACATTGATACATATTATAGTAAATAAATTTAGTAGAATTGAATGATTCGTCAATTGAAGAAATGTATGTTGAGCAAGGAACTTAAAATTGATAGATATATCGAAATATTCATCGATATATCCGTATTTTGGAGGAACCGATATCGAAACAGGCAAATATCCAATATCTTGTAGAATATTAAGTCAATTTCGAAATATCCGTAAAAATCTCCTGATATTCCCGAAATATCCCGAAATATCCGAATAAATATTTTTTAATCCTAAACAATTAAATTGTTGTTAAAATAATTTAGATTGAAAATTATTTTAGAAGAAGCATTAACAAATTTATAAAAATTTCCAACATAATAGTCAGTAGTAAATTTTTTGAGAACTTGAAGTAAAATTGGATAAAAAATCAAAAAGTGAAAACGTAAAATTTTGTGAAAGCAATCTGAAAAAAAAAAAAAATTGTTTGTGACTCAAATGTGTAAAACTAATTTCAAATAGTATTAAATATGTACCAATCAATTTATAAATATGTAGAATTGATTTTTTGTAACTTTATACCAATATTCCAAATAAAAGAATCTCAAAATTATTTTGCAAAACATGTAAAAACCCACAATTGTTTCTTTTGAGTAGAGAATCTAAAGAAATTCAATTATTTTTATCAAAAAATAAAATAAAAAATAAATAAGAACACAATTATTTGGTATGACCCATATGGTAGAGAATCATAATGATAGAATTTTGAAAAATAGTATGGTAGAGAATAATTCCAATATTATAAATTCTTTGCATGTGAATATTGTGTCTTATTAATATATATTATATACAAATTGATCTCATGAATGTAGCTTATATACTTTAAGGATAAAAGGAAAAGTTCGGTGAACGAGCAGCCATTGCAACTGGAAGCCAAATGCAAATGGGTATATAACTTTGATTACAAAATTTACATAATAATAATAAATAATAATATCATTGAAATAATATTCATATTTATAATAGTTAATAATTTTTTATTATAGCTGATTGGTGGGTAATGTATGGAAACTGTGCTCAATCATTGAGTGCAATAGCAGTTCGCATACTGTCATAAACATCATCATCTTCTGCTTGTGAAAGAAATTGGTTCACATTTGCTTTAATCCACACAAAACAAAGTAATCGTCTTGCCTATTTTAAACTTGAACAACTTGTTTGTTGTTATTATAATATGAAGTTGAAACTTAGAGATATGGAAACCGAAAAAGATAAAGTAAATGAAACTAACTTTATGGATCTACTTCAAGTAACTATTGAAGCAGGAGACGATAATGAGAATCCTATTTTTGATTGGGTTAGACCTGCCTCCTTGGATGATGACAAGGGAAATCATGATCCACATATTGCTTCTCATGCTCGAGACATGGGAATAAATGTTGAACAGGTGATTAGAGAAGAAGTTGGTGTAGATCGTGGAGTTATTGTTACCAGTTTTTTCGATGACCAATATACCTCTAATGGAAATAGTGGAGGAAAAGATGATGGAGATGATGGGGATGGTAGGGATGAGGCAAGAGGTTGAGATTCTGGTGCAGAAGGTTGGAATGTTGGTGAAACAAGTTGGGACTGGTGCAACATGTTGGAATACTAATGCGGCGGGTTGGGATGCTCATGCAGGTAATTTTGATCAAAATCTTGGTAGAAAACGTGGAGAAACAAGTCAAATTGATGAAGATTCTTTGAATATGACTCTCTTCTCAATGAGTATAGATATAAAAAATAATTATTTGGGTGATTCGCAGACAATGTTAGGTTCTCATGTGCCATATTATGGTAGTTATAGTGATTGCAATATATTTGATTATCCTTCTCCACAAATGCTAAATGCAATATCTATACATGCAGATCAACAATATCCACCAAGTTGGGTAAATTCAAACTACCCAATTCATGGATCAATTGGAAGAGATCAAACAACATACGTGTGATATATTAATAACTACATTGAAAACTATGTAAGCACGTTTTTTCAGGAAAATTATTGTTCGAATCAAGATATAAATGTATCTTATGTATTTGAATCAGTAAGGAATTCATTTTGGTTTTAAATTTCAGACACACAATGTATTATTATGTATGAATTTTTGTTTATGATAGAATCTTGGAAGCGTGGAACTACATATATATTTTAATGATAATTTTGTTTATTAAATATTTAATCTCTTTATATTGTATATAATATTGTAAAAGTGAAACAAAATATTATTCTATTAAATACTAAATTTTAAAAATTATATATAGACTCTATCTATGTTATAATTTATAATAAACTCATAACTATGCTAATTTATCGTTGAAATATGATTCATTTGATGTATAATTACTTGTTTAAGCTTGTTCTAAAATTTCACAAAAAAAATCTAACTTTAGATGTAAATATCCATCATTTTTAAAAATAATTTTTTTTTAACAGAATATCAACTAATATCGATAATATTTTCGAAATATCCATAAATTTAGAAGTCCGATATTGATACCGATACCAATATTTTATTTTTTGATGTTGAGATAAAATAGTGAAAAATTATGAGAGCAACTCCAACCGAACACTAGGTTGACGCAAAATATAATTCCCTAGATAAAATAGAGTTTGGTGAACAATAACGTGCTAGGATTGACATCCTTCTATTCATCGTGAGCTAAATTTTTAAATTTCTTTTTTAAATGGTCATATCATTCAAATCAACACTTTTAAATTTTTTTAATTCCTAATTCAACGGTTTTATATATAATTAAAATAATATATATTTCTAAAAAATATACTGTCAAAAAGATCTTTAATTGAGATCTTTAAAATGATACAAATATTGAAATATATATTTTATTTACTCATTAATTAATATTAAATTTTTATAATAAATATTGGAAGAATATTTTTTAAAGATATTTTTTAATATAAAATTTGGTATAGAACATTATAGTGGAAAAATACAAAAAAATTGGTGTAAGAATATTATCTAATTAGTGTAGTAAAGTTTGGCGTTGAATATTAAAGATAGACTAATAAGTAAGCACATTGAGAATGATTGAGGTGAGCTACATTTGAAAATAAAGAGAAGAGAATAATCCAATAATATCCAAATTCGTCGAGTGAGAAGCAAAAATGTACAAATCTGAGTCTGACATGTTGTGGATTCTAGTCAGTAGTTAACCACCGCTATTTCTAGAATCAAGTGCCGTAACATGTGTAGTGTGTACGGCCTGCACTTGATGTAGACCCTTCCCTTTTTTTTTTATTTTTTTTTTCATGTTTTTATCGTGAAAATAACCAAAAACTTGTATGAAATAAAATTTTCAGTTTCTTCAAAAAAAAATAAAAAAATTGAGGAAACGAGAGCGGTGTAATTAGTACCCCAGACTATTTATGTTCAACATTTTTTAATTTTGATTTAGTTATACAAAATTGAACGGTTTTATTAATTAATTAATTTATTTTTATGATTACTCTTTTACTTATTTTTCAAATTTAATACAATATTTATGTATATTTTTAAATAAAGGATATTATTACTAAAATCTCTATTTTTTTATAAATTGTTACATATTTAAACGTGTTTACCATATAGTTAATTTAGTCCCTTATTTTTTTCAAAATACAACACTTTAATCTATTTGAGTAAAAAAACTAACAGTAAACTATAACAGAATATGTAATAATACAATTTTACCCTCTGTTGTTACTTCCAATAGGGATCGAACCTTCAATCTTAAGATTAAAAGCCACAAGTTTTAACTAGTTGAGCTATTATAGCTAATTGTTGAAGATTTGTTGATTTAAATATACGAATAGTTATATAATTCATTTAAACTAATTTAAATATGTTTATATAATTTAAAATCAAAGCCTGTAATTTTTTTTTCTTTCTTCTTTTGGATTTTTTTTTTCTCTTCAAAAAATATATTATTTCAATTTGATAAAAAAAAAAAAAAAAAAAAACTAGAAAATCAAAGCCCATAAATTGAAAAGAGAAAAAAAAATCATATATAATAATAATATATAAAAACATAATTTAAAATAAACTCATATATAATAATAACATATAAAGACATTTTTATGTGAAGAACGAAAATAACAAAACAAGGGGGGGGGGGGTTAGAAAGAAGGAAATTTTCAATTGATAGGAATTGATTTTCTGGGTTTTTCAATTGATGGGAATTGATTTTCTGGGTTTCTTTTTTCTTTTTATCAAATTGAAATAATATATTTTTTGAAAAGAAAAAAATCCAAAAAAAGAAAAAAGAAAAAATTTACAGGCTTTAAATTTATGAGTTTCCTTTTGTTTTGTTATTTTCTTTTTCATTTTCATAAACATGTTTTTATATATTATTATAAATAAGAGTTTATTTTAAATTATATAAATAAATTATATAAATATATATATGCATTTAAATCAACAAACCTTTAACAATGAATTAAAGTAACTCGGTTGGTTAAAACTTACATGATAAACAAAATCAAAATGACATATCAGTCAAATCAAAATAAAGAGGTGTTTTTATCACTTTAGTACTAAAATTGACAACAAACCACAATTGGAAATGGATAAAAATAAATAAAAATCAAATCATTTTCCGGCTATTTATAACTATTTGTCTATTTCCTCGTATTTATAAATAATAATAATAATAATAATAATAATAATAAAAATAAATAAATAACCTATTTCCTCACAACTTTATCTAATAAAGCCAAAATTTGTTCGGTGTGAACAAAGCTTCATTTCAAAATAATTATCGGATGAAACAATTGACCTCTAAAGTATCTCTCCTAAACAAGCATAAACTACTATAAATAAAGAAAAAAAAAAATGTCACTTATTAATTATTCGGTAAGTACCTAATACAAGTATAAAAAAAATATAAATCCAGCTTTATATTGTCAAAATTTTATCAAATAAACAATTATATATATATATATATATTTGGAGACAGGCAACTGTATGTAAAGAATACCGACCGTTTTTATCGGAAACTACTTTGTAGTCGACTTCAACATTAAAATGATTTCCAAAGTTATGTCGAGTGATTCAATTTGATAATCGATTATACTAGCCATGCCCATATATTTGATAGGTGGTGCAGCAATTTGAAGCTCTAATTATTGTCATTTTAATGACTTTTTCTGGAAAGATTGCATATACAACATGATTTTATTGTAAACCATAATGTATAAAATTATTTTTAGTACCTCGATTTAGTCATAGGTATAAAATAGTATGCATGTAACCTACACCATTTTAAAAACATTTGTTGCCGTCAGTCATCAAATATAATGAAATATTAATATTATCCATGATGCATGATTATATAATAAAAATTTGTAACTGACATAAAAATTGTATTTGTATATTTGTATATTTGTATGTCAGCGTATAATTATTATTAAAAAAAAAAGTGAGAAGAAGATGATACCGCGTATCATGCGTGTATGTCGCGTCGTGTTATTTGATATTTGTATTAAACAACACATAAACTCACATTCCAGATACCAAACCAACCTCTCTATTTTTCTCCTTTCTCTCTCCTTGTTTACATCATTTGTGAATTGTTTTGTAAAACAATCTGGCCAACTCCACTGTCAACAGGTACGATTCTCTCCTCTTCCAATTCAATTTCTAGATAGAATGGTTTTTTCTGGGGAATTTTGATTGGTTTTGCTCAGATAAGACTTGAGAGTAAATTTTCTGGTTTTGTTTTTATGGAGTTTTTGGAATTATGTTAATTTACATGTGTTATGTGCATGATCACAGAGACAAAAGCTTCACAAATGTCATAATTTTGTTTAGTATGGCCCTGACTTGGGTGATCGGTCCATGTTTTTTGCAGGAGTGGATTGGAAAACACACATACACATACACATACACATACACATACACTTACACCGTGAAGCTTCTGGAGAGAAGCTGCTGTCTATTTAACTCTGGCCGATTCTCTGGTCATACATTCGCCAGCCGGAGCAGGAGACAATCCTCTGTTTTCCGGTCCTCTAACCACATGGTCATTAGTTTGGCGCCTTCCCGTTGATTATGGCTAATTGTTGATCTAATGTGAACCCTGCTATTCAATGTTATATAGTTGTTACAAATCAATCAGCAGCCATAGGAGTTGTGAGCTTCTTTTCGATTAATTTGAAAAGCTAAGAAGAAGAAGAAGAAGAAGAAGAAGAAGAAGAAGAAGAAGGAGATATACAGAAGCGCATTCATTTTGAGATTGTTTTGAGGTATTGAAGTTTGTTTGATTTTCGAAATGGGAAAATTCATGTGCTTCACTATACCGGTTGGCAAGAAGAAGAAAGTTAAGGTGAGAATCAAGTTGGTTTATGAACTCGAATGAATTTTGCTTTATGAAATTTTCTTACCTTGTTGTTCGCCGATTCATATTTGTATAAATTGTTTACTTGTAGGGGGAAGATGAATCTTCGAAATCCGATGAATTCCAGAAAGGCCTTAGAGCCCTGCAAATTAATATCGAACACCCGGTGAAACCTTTTGAGAGCGATGAGTTGAAATCAACATCCTTTACTGTCTCGGTACCTTTCGACATCCCGAATAATACTCCTTGTAATGTCAAGGTGATGAGCCATGAGATTCCTACTGGTGTTGAACTTGCGGAGATAGCATATGAAGGGGAAGATGAGCATGAAGAGAACACATCCATTAAAAGGGACTTCTCCGATTTGGATCTCCAAGCCTGTGTAGCTAATTCAAGTGAAGAATTTGATCTTAGAAACACAAAGTTTAGTTTCTTTGATTCAATTCAAACAGAGGTGAATTTACAAGTTGAGAATAAAGCTGAGAAAGATGGTGTTGATATGATCCAGAGTGGACATGTTAGTGATCCAGGGATTGGAAGGGCAGAGTTTTGGGCATCACCAAAGCTCAAGCGTTCTTGCTCAAATTTGGAAACATGGGTGGTGCTGAAAGAGATTGTGGCTCAATTGCCTCCTTCAAAATCTCAGTCTTTTGAAGAATTGCAGGAATTAACTGCGAAGATGGGGGAGAATATTTATCCCGGCAGTCCTGGCTCTGTGACGAGCCATTTCAGTGCTGATAAAGTGATGTTAAAGAAGCAATCTTCAAGCCAAATTCTTCCTTCAAGGAGTAGAAAGTTGTGGTGGAAATTGTTCCTCTGGAGCCACAGAAATCTGCACAAACCATGGACTTCAAAACCACCATCACATCCTACGATTGCTGCTTTAAACCAGCAAGGTGGATACTCTTCAGACACGCTTGAACCAAATCAAACCATGAAACTGACCAACATGGAATCACCTGGATCATTTAGTGGAAAATCATTGGAGAAAGGTAGCACTAGCAGTTTCTATAATGACAACCAGAGTTGGGATGGTTTTCGTAATGGAGTTTCGGCTTTATGGCCCCAGAACCAATGGGTTGCTTTTCCAGGGGAATCATCATCTTCATTCAAAAGAGTAGATGAGTGGGTGAAAGATTTGGAAATCCAAGCCCAAGTTTCCTTTAATCACAATGAGATTATTGAAGAAGAAGAAGAAGAAGAAGAAGAAGGTATTGTCTTTCCACCCTCTCCTGAGACTGATAAGTCCCCAAGAGGCACTGCCCACTTGACTCGTCGTTCAGATATCAATATTTCGGAGGACATTTTACATGCCAATAGTGCCATCCAGTCCCTGAATTCTTCCTCAACTGTGGCTCACATTGCGGGTATAGGCTTGAAGGCCATCCCCACAATCTCACATTTCTCCAGTCTTCGGTCCGTCAACTTGTCTAACAACTTCATAGGTATGCTCTTAGCAGGTGAAGAAAAAATTGCTTAGTTTCTATGGATAATTATTTGTACTAACTTAGCTGCCTTACTGTATTTGCAGTCCACATAAGTGCAGGATCACTTCCAAAAGGTCTTCACACACTCAACTTGTCTAGAAACAAGATCAACACCATTGAAGGACTCAGAGAACTGACCCGACTGCGAATACTTGATCTCAGTTACAACCGCATATCTCGCCTTGGACATGGTAATAATCTTAATAACTGGTTTTCTAGCTATTGATTCCCCGACTAGAAGATATTCTCCTGAAATAAGTTGTGTAATTCTAATGGTATCAGGTTTGTCAAACTGTACGCTAATCAAGGAACTCTATCTGGCCGGAAACAAGATAAGTGATATTGAGGGGTTGCATAGGCTCTTGAAGCTGACTGTCCTGGACTTGAGCTTCAATAAGATGACAACTACAAAGGCTCTAGGTCAACTAGTGGGTAACTACCAGTCATTGCAAGCTCTGAATCTGTTGGGTAATCCGATACAAATCAACATCAGTGAGGATCAACTGCGCAAAGCAGTTTGTGGTCTCCTTCCAAAGTTAGTGTATCTGAACAAGCAAGCCATCAAACCACAGAGAGCACGAGAGCTGCTCACAGATAGTGTTGCCCGAGCTGTCCTTGGGAATGATAGTCAGAGCTCTAGGAGAAAAGCAGCGAAGAGAACAAGCCGAAGTGGATCATCACTACTATCCGGCAGTCAAAGGAGCATCGGAAGCGGTGGACATAAAAGCGGGAGCAGGTCAAAGAGCCAAAATCCTAACCGCTTGTCCTCAAAGACATTACTTTCATCAAATCCTTCTTCTTCCCGTTAGAGACCTATGTTCTCCGTATATTTCTTGATCTCTAGATGTTTTCTCATTATTGTTTGCTTTGATGTTCACCTTGGGACTGTTTTGCTTTCCTTCTTGTACGGAGTGGTTTGATCATTCAATTTGAATTCATTGTGGTTTGATTTCTAAACATGTAACAAGTAAGTAGCCATGTCATGTTACAGATTTTGGATGCTCAATTATCTCCCAGTAGTGACTAGTGACCCAACTTAAAACAAAGTGCTGATGTGAATGTCTACTTGTTACATGTAACAGAAAGCATATCTGTTGGCCAATAGATCTTTCTCTCGAAAGGAAAACCGGCATGTTTCTTTTGTGTCTCTAGCTGCCTATCTAATTGTAATGAGTATCCTTGTAAAAGCATCAGAATCAGTCATGCCAGCTGAACCTAACTTGTCATACTTGAGACCGACCCCAGAAAAACTGAGGCTACAAATTTTTGATTTGATCATCCATGTGTATAAATTTATATCTTTATAGATTGTTCAAACTGGGGCCATGAAAGTAATGGGAATCGTCATGGCACAAGTGAAATGTGTGCCCAACTTCATTTGAAGAAAAACAGGTAATCAATCATTCATTCATTATCCAGCTAAAATTGGAAATTATGCAGCTAATTGAAAAGGAAACTACAAATGATATAACTTCAAAAGTGGAAAACAAAAAGGAATTAATTAATAATAACACAATAGAATTTTTTACTGACTGGGTTATCAGAGCAATTGAAACCATTTAAATTTCACAACCAGAAGCCTAGTCAGGACTCAGGATTCATATCATACATAACCTGTTAAAACCATATCCACATTTGCAGAAGATTTCTATTCTTTATATTTGACACCCTGCCGGCAAAAGTTCCATCTTTGTGGTAAAAAGGAAAAAGAAAAAACAAAGAGATCAATCGATCATGACATCCAAGAAGCGATAGTGATAAAACGACTTGACAAAAGAATTGATCACAAAGACGTAAAAACTGAGCACTGATATTCATGTAGCTATTAGCAACTCCAAAACTAATTGAGTAGTGACAAAAAAACACCACAAGCAGTTCAATGAACAACCGATAGGAAAATGAGAGAAATTGAATTTCATAGATATTTAAAAATCCATCAGATATTTGCCAATGCTTACATAACTTCTTCCAATTCATTGGTCAGACTGCACTTCACCACACAAATGGCAGCTATTATAGTGCATGTCTTCTGCAATCACACTGCACATAAAAACACAATAGAGGCAAATAAATACAGATGAATAAATACACAAACACATACACAGAGGGAGAAGCAAGGGAGGCAGATGTCCAGAATCATACTGCATAAAGATGATGATTTGGCAAGGCATAGGCAGAACAACTATTCCAATAGCCAAGTCTACTTTAAGCCAAACTTATGTGAATACAATCTTTAAGGTCATGTCCTCAAGGCATAGGCATTTCAACAACAAGATAAATTGTTATACAGTCAGATACCACAAAGTTGTATATTACACTGACAAATCACTAAACTTTCAATAGTTTTAGCATAGGGTACAGACTGTTAACTATCCGATCATCAAATCACTAGACTTGATTTCTTCCCTCACAACTAACTGAATGAAATTTTCAAAGGAAGAAAGTTTTGAACATGTGAGAGACAAGCATCATACTACACTAAAAAAAGATTATATTAACTCATATCATTCCAAGAAGCAAAGCATGAAATTCAACCATGCAAACTTACTTTGTACAATAGATAAACACAAAAACAATATAAAATAATGTCATTTGATTAATAAAAGATACCTTAATTCTGTATAATGAAACATGAGCTAGATCTACCAGATTCTCCTTCCCCCTCCCAACATTCTTAAAATGATAAATATCCATATTATTTCTCGTCAATACCAGAAAACACTTCCCGTTGCTGCATTTGTGCAAAGTTATATAACTTCTCATTGAAAATCACTTGTGGATCCTTATCAATCAAAACACCATTTTCATCATAAGCATCCTTCAAAAACACCACCCAATTCATCTCTGTCCCTGCCAAATAAAAAGTTCGAGGCTGCTTCTTAAGCATCTCATAGGTGCGCCTAGTTAAGCTAAACTCTTCCTTAAACTCCACAATATTATGTATACTCGCCCTCTTTTCCACTGTCAAGTTCAAAAACTCATGCACAATCCCTACCCTGTACTTCTCTGCCTCCAAACTCCACATATCCAATTTCCACCCATCACTATATGGGGACACCAAAGGCAATGTGTTCAACAAATTAAGCTTTCTGGTATCGTTTTCATCCAAACCCAAATCTTTTCCATACTTAACTGGAAACTTAAAAGCT
This sequence comes from Acer negundo, assembly GCA_035582765.1. Taxonomy (NCBI): domain Eukaryota; kingdom Viridiplantae; phylum Streptophyta; class Magnoliopsida; order Sapindales; family Sapindaceae; genus Acer; species Acer negundo. The sequence goes on along the minus strand of CM069231.1, from coordinate 839,267 downwards.
TTAACGACCGTATCCTCACTAACAACAAACTGCCTCTCTAATTCACTCACTGCTAAAGTGGGATCCCAATTAACCAATTCAAGAATCCTCTTTCCATCATTTTCAACAACAATTCGAAAATACTCCGGGTACTTGGCAACCCGATCTCTAAAATCTTCGGGAATTCCAAACAATAACCTGTTATGATAAATCGTACTCAAAGGAATCCTCTTATCTTTCGACATCATCAACAATTTTCTAACCTTTTTGACTCTGTCAATCTCCATAGCATCCATGATCGAGCTCTCCTCCTGCAGTAACTCCTCCGCAAAATCAGTGAAGCCGAACCACATCTTGTTGTCCACGTGACGGTAGGTCTCGAAGATGAGCGGGTGGCGTTGAATGGACTTGAGGACTTTGCGGCCGCGGGGGAAGCCGAGTTCGCGGTGGAGCTTGCCGGCATCGTCGAGACGGAGGACGCGTTGGGGCTGTTTGGAGAGGAATTGCTTGGTCTTGGTGAGGAATCTGAAGGTGGAGTCACGGGAAAGGATGGACTCCAAGCGAGAGTGAGTGGTGGCGTGGAGCTGGACGGGCCTGGTACGTGCTGATTCTGGTTTTTTGTGTTTTTTGCGGAGCTTCTTGGGGATTTTGGTGACGAGAAATGAGGTTGAGAATTCGCAGATTTTTAAAATTTTAGGGTTTGGAATGGAAGGTGTTAGGTTTAGGGTTTTGGACAAGAAAAGGCGCCAAGCCATTACACTTATCAGTTTAGATTTGTCGATCAAAAACCTTAATAAAGCAATTGATCAAAACCTGTTAAGAAATTTGAAATATATAAATTAATATTAAAAAATTAAATAAAATAAAAAAAATCCGACCTGCCGGATTCGAACCAGCGACCTAAGGATGGCTTTCAGGCTTTTCACCTACTACAGTCCTCCGCTCTACCAACTGAGCTAAGGTCGGTTGTTGATATATCTCTAGATATATTTTATAAAATCTTAATAATCATTTGCTTGGACTTCAGTGTAAATGACATTTTCAACTCGGTGACATGACGTACACTTCTTTTGAGTTTTCTCTATTTCTGTAGTGGAATATCTATCAAAAATTACAATTTACATTCCATATTTCACACGTGTGAAATTGACATAGTCGTATTATCATAAAATTGTAGCCTTGTAGGATCAAATCGAAATTATGTTCAAGTAAACATTTTCTTAAATCCCAAATTTATGTTTATTGTATAACATACATACATACATACATACGTGTGTGAGAGAGTTTGTGTTACTAACCCTTAGAGAGATTTGTTTATCTTATCACAAACAAAACAACATTCACTATTATGTAAAGGAAAGAGTGTTGACTTCTTTTTCTTTTGAATGCAAAAGCAAGAAAATGAGAATTGACTGACCTGATTCTTTTTTGTAATATAATACAGAAAAAATAAATCTTTATTTTGTAATCTTAATCGTGTAGTCGTATAGTTTTAACTTTGAATGAGAGACATCATCACATGAGAAATTAAATTTAATCCTATAACTTGTAACTTGCAAGGCGCCTGAATTTTGAGTAATTACATGGCCCTATGTATGCCTTACGGCTCCATAGGAGTTGTGGTTGGTTCCACCATGTTTCATTTCTTTTTTCACTCTCCTCTGTTGTTTTTTTCTTCTTTCTCTTCAAAATTTCTCATCTCCAATCCTATGGAGAAGCTTTTATGCTGATCAAATAACGTCCAACTAAATGAATATAATAACCATCATATAACTTATCGATATCGAGCTTTCTTCAAATACTCAGAATTAGCTTGATTGCTTCTTAAAGAAAGGTTTCTGGCAGATAAGAAGTCGCTCATCACTGTTACTCTCGATCTCTATGATCCGTGCTTCCCACTTCAGCCTGGTAGTTAGAGTTCTTGTTGATTCAATAAGAGGAGCTGTGTCACGGATTATTACCCAACCCTGGAGTAGAGATCATTATTAGCATATATCGAATATGATAGCATAAAGCAAAAACCATCAGTGACAGAAATTATAGTGATCTTCTGTGCTCCATGGTGGCATTCTAATAAATTAAATTTCTCATATCTCTCCGATGATGATATGGCAATGAGAGTTTAATTTGATAAACAATTTTAATATAGAATATACTTTATGCTAATGTATTTGATGCACTACCTAAAAATTAATTACAGATTAACCAGATAGGACTTCACTGGTTCAAACTTCAAACAAAGAAATCTCCAGACTACTTTAGAAGGAAGAAGAAGAAGAAGAAGAAGATCACCCACCAGGCATTATAAACTATTCTGATTACATTAAGAAGAATGTGCTTAACTACATCAGCTTAAATATAAATGTGCATGTTATTCAAATCTTTGAAATCATCTTGGTTTTACTCCATTTAAGTTGTAATTAATTATGTTTGTGTGCCTACTTTAATAGAATATAAACTTTGATGCTAGTTATAATAGTGGTGGGTCTCAGGATGATAGTCAAATATCGCATATGCTTTGCACCTACTTAAAGAAAACATTTTCCTCCACCCATAACCATTAATAATTTATTTATTTTGAGAATTGGGAAACTAATGCATGATAATCATATATCAAACATGAAAAGAGTACAGTTTGATTTGTTTACCTCTGGACGAAGTATACGATCTATCTCGGTGAATATATCGAGTGTGGAGCACCTACGCTTCTGGCCTGATTCAAGTGATAGAAGCCCTTCAGCGTGCACCATATCGTAGGTTCTAGGGTATGTCGGGAAGGCTTCACACCTGATGGGATAAAAGTCATACAACACCATAAGGTTATTTGAAAGAAAACATTGTTTACAACTGCAATCAAAATCAACATAGGTCATATAAGAACATACATTTTGAGTACATTGTATATTAATTTGAGCTTAATCACTTAATATAATCAAGTGGAACAAGAATCTTTGACTTTCTTCATTAAGAAGATAAACGAAAATCTATTCCCATAGTATAATCCAAAAGTCACATCTATCCAAAATCCAGGAAAAGGTTACTAAACTTAATAGCAGAATTTTCAAATTAAAAATAAAACAAAACCTATATTTAAGCATGCATTGCTGATTTTGATTCTACTGAAGTTCTAATATATCTCCAATTAAAGAAATACTTTCCTGTTTATCATATTTTGGTTTCTTTCTCTACGTCCCTCCAACTCAAATACACACTAGTAACATGGATAAATTCCCAAGGTTCTCCAGTTAAATTTGCTTGATAACTCATTATTGTTTATAATCAAGGAATAGCAACAACAGTATAACATTGTATGTGATAGGACTTTCAAACTTCAGGTTAAGCAAAGAAATCATAATGGTAATGCAGTAACATTAAAAGATATTTAAAGGAAGAAAACAGGCCACAGAAAGAAGAATTACCAATCATGCAATACACCGACAAAGCCCCTATCAAGAATCATTGGAAGATAGTTGGTTCCTATTGTTGGGACCACATTCATGACCCATACCGACTTCCCTTTTTCCAATAATGCAGAATTAAAGCCACCAAAATGAGCATTCATGTCCAGCACATTTCTGACCATGTTATAAGGTGGTGAAGGATCCTCATCACCAGGTCTCTTTGGATGATCTGAAAATATTACCGGTGACAAAAGAGACCAATAGTTACTGACTGCTGTTTTCCAATTTTCAGTATCCTCAGCAAAGTCTTCTGGATGTATACCTGAAAAGAACACTTTTCTTTTTAGAAAATTAGAACAGATAAGGCATATAGTGGGTGAAATAATTTCATAGCATGGAATATCTTGTTAATCGATCTACTTTAACAATCTGAAAGAACATAAAGATTACCATATACTGCAAGTTCTTTCTTGTTTAAATTAGCCCTAGAAGGCCAGTTTGTCCTCTCTTCAATAGGAATCCATCGGCGGCTCTGTGTTCCTCCGATACAGCCTTGTAGAGGCCGATAATATGGAGATTCAACATCTTGGCCTTTACTGCAAAGAGAAAGACCAGAACCAGGCTTCCTAGACATACAACCAGTTGGTACCAAAATTAGCACCACCAAGTATTCTCAGTGCTAAACAACCACCATGCATATGATTTATAGTCAATTCAGAATAATTTCATTTTAATAGCTAAAATATAATGGAAAAAGTAATAAAAACAATCATGATTGTTCCTCACCGAGAACTATAACAACTCTTTTTACTATTCTTTTTCCATACAACAGTTTCATCTTGTTGTGACAGCAACTCCCAACAGAGATTTTCTGCAAAATCACGAACGAAGTTCCATCTTTTTTTATTATTCTTGTTACGAAGGAAACCCTGAGGATTGGTTAGTGGTGAAGTCCAGACAAAGTATCCACCCGGCTTCAAAACTCTATCAACTTCGATCAAGAGAAGTCCATCTGCAAGTATAGCATAAATCCAATAAAAGATTAATCCAAATAAGGGCATATGAACGAAGTAGTCATGACAAGGACTTAGTTTATATAACAGAATTCAAGAAAAAGACCAAGAATGATAATTGCAAAAGACACTAGTCAAACCCACAAGCCAAAATCAAGCTGTTAGAACCCTTGAAAAGTTTTAATGGGCTCCACTAATAATGGAACCAACATTGAGATTATGAATAGTGATTGGCCAAAGTAAACAGTTTAATCAAACAATTATCCCATTTTAATATGTGGGTTTCTAAGTATAATACATATCCTCTACAATAATCATACTCTTGATGGATAGTGCACATAAAAAAAATTGTTAATTTTGTAGATTCATATCTAGATATTCTTCTTTGATGCTTTTGCACCGTCACACAACTACCTTAAAATGAATATATTCACATCACACAACTACTGAAACAAAAGATTCCAGAAATAAAGTTGATATCTGACTTCTGTAAACTCTTCAATTGTTAACTGATTACTTCTTGCACAATGGGCAACAAATCTTCATGCAAATGATCCATAAAAGGGAAAAAGGAAAAATACATCATACATTTCGATAAAATCAAAACTTCGGTCTTACTTTCTTGATTAGAGGGATAAAAGAGAATATGGTGCAGATTATATTGATATTACTGCCCACTAACTTTTAAGTTTTAACATGTACCTTTTTGGTCCCAATCAATGCCACAGCGTGCACAATGCAACATGTCAAAGGAAAGTGATGGATATGGCAACTGCTTTGAAGTGAAAGAGCCAATCATAGCAGGAATCCCTCTTTCAAGAGTTAGTTGAACTTGACTGCCTGATGCCTCATAGTTTGCAATGCACATGGTTAAGAGCTGATTGGAAAAGAGATGTGCTCCAAAGCTACCATAACCACATCCTATATCCAAGATGGTTCTAACCTGCAAAATTTAAGTTCAAACTTTTACTCATCAATCATCATATGAGAAAAGAGAAGTGTGATAAAAAAATATGTTGGATGTCCAAATCTCAAGCTTCGCTACAGGTAGACTGTATTCAAAATACTGATGCAATTGTCAATCATGTATCTGCAACATGATCTGACATCTATCATCAATCATTGAATGGACATGGACATGGAAGCAACTCATTAGGTCATTAGTGGGTTGGTTTTGTTTTCCAAGAGTGTAGGAATTAGCAACTACAGATAATATATTGCCAGGGTAATGTTAACCTGGAAAAATTAAAAGCAAACTAGCTCTACCTAGCAAGATAAAAGAGAAAACTTCATCAATTACATCAATACGCACGGTATCACCTGAGCTACGAGGTAATATAAGTGGAACAAGTTTTGAATTAAAACTTAAAGAGAATGCATATATAGAGCATTGTGTTCCAACATTGACTAAACGTCAACTTACCCCAGCTTGTATTAAATTAGATTCATTTCTCAGCCCAATCATTTCTGCAATCTGGTGTGAGTAGTCTTCCACCCCATCAAACATTAGCGAGGCTGAGCGAAAGGAAATCTGCTCATCATCCAGCATCATCATTCTGCAATAAAATGTAATTAATAAAGGAAACAAAAATGGAGAGAGCATTAGTTTACTTATACCAGAAATCTTGCCCACCTCTTGGTAAAGCTGCCAGAGGAAAGTACCTCCTCTGCAGTAATTTTAACATTTGCAACCCAAGTAACATCTCTTCCAGTTGGCCACCTAAGTGGAATCTTATAATTTACTGGTGGAACAACTAAACAATTTTGTCTAAACCCATGTATACAGTGTCGATCATACTCATCACCATTAGAAAAACCCAAAGCAATATTATCTGACACGTTGAAGCAGGGAACATAATTTTCAGACTCCTGAGAACAAAATTCCAATTCTTTTGTTCTCGAAGAACCAACAGAAATCTCCCCAATATCCCACAAATCCGATACCAATTGCTCCTGAAGCCTCCTGTAGCCATGATATATACGACCTCTTGATGAGGTAGAGATTGAAATTGTCCACCAAAACGATCCCGTAAGAGCAAGAATTACAATGACAATGAAACTGCACTTCAATAGTTGCATTATCAAGCTGTGACGGCTTCTTGGAGTTCCGATACTGAAAGGATCAGAAGCAAAACCATTTTCACTAACACCGAATTTGGAAGGAGAATTACTGTTATCATGGAAAAGAAACTGAAAAGGAAACCTCAGAGCCAAGTAGCTTTGATCAGAAGAGTGATTTTTATCCAAATCTTCCTTTCCTGTTCTATCTTTCATTTCTGAATCCCATAAATCATTGCTGTTTCCAGAGATCCGAACCACGCCTCGTTGAAGAGGCCTCGACATTTTCAAACCTGGAATTCCCGCAACAAAATATAGAAAAAACAAATTTACCAAAACTTAGGAATCTGAACAATAAATCAAATCACAAAACTAAAATACTACAAGTATAATCCTATGAAGCAAAGATATCTATCTATACAAGGTTTTATTATTTCTCTCAGACGAGCTAAATCTAGAACTAATTGCCATTGAAAAACAGTTAAATCATCACAGCAATTAAATCATTCGAGCAAATAACGACACATTAAAAGGATATCGCATAAATAAGACCAATCCCCAGTTTATGATATTAGATCCATTTGCACAGCGCCACTGGAGCCCATCAAGAAAATAATATTGAAAAACAAATTTTGGAGAAAACAAAAACACTCAAAATTTGATTTGGAGAAAATAGAAAAGTGAAAGTCAAGCTGCAGACACACTTCAAGGCAACAAAACCACTCTCAGTGATTTCCAAGTCCATTTCCAGTGGAATTCACTTCAAATCAGTACCAAATACCAAAATCTAAACAAAACCCTGAAGAGAAAATGAACAAAAACTCACTTCAAATCAACCCACCATGACAAACAAATCTAGTAGATAACACAACTGTGGAAGTAGAAATTACAGAACAAGACACTACCTTTGTAAAGATAGACGAGAGAGTGATAAACAAAAAGCCCAGAAAATCAGCGGATGATTTTCATGAAAATGGATTAGCTAAGCCAACATAGAAGGCTTTAGTTATTGTTGTCGCCGTCGTAGTAGCAGTAGCTGATTGAGTACTTGATCTTGTCGTTTTTTTTTTTTTTTCTTTCCAAGCTCCGATTAGCTCTCTCTCGCTCAACACTTATATTTTCCTTTTTCTCTCCTTCCTTACTGAGAGAGTGAAAGTAGCGATTTTGTATGATCCAAGTACCCAACTACAACTACGACACAGCTCCTTAAAAAACAAAATTTGAATAGTACATATCTGATATCTCCACTTTATATATATATATATATATATTTAATAAAATTAGTAATTACAGATTAGTAAATGAAAAAACCAACCATTGACAGTGCAAATTCTGCTGGTTAACTCACCACCGTCCACCATTATAGTTCCGTCCTAGCTGTAATTCTCAAGTACATTTGATGCAACTTCATTTAATTTTCAGTAACCAGTAAATATTTTAGGGTTTTTTTAATTAAATTTACTGGGATTTACTTAGATCTGAAGCCGTTAAAAAATAAATTTAATAGATAAACATTTGATTTGCACTGGACATAATATAATTTATCTCTTACTAGTTACTAGTTAGTAGTTACTAGAATTCACTAATTTGGTCAGCATGTCACCACTTCTCTTCTCTGGCTCCCACCCATTTATTGTTTGTTATTCGTCACTCACACGCACTTCTCATTCTCTACACGGCATTTCCATTTTTCACTTCAATCTTAGCTATTAATTATTTTGTTTTCAAGTGGGTAAAATGTGACTGGTTGAGATTTTACATGGGAACGTGATATAAAATATTCTCGTGTCACGTAGTGTAAATTGGTCCGGCATCGTAGAAGTTTTTGTTGATATATTGGTGTGCTTTATGGGGTCCAAATTGAAAAAAAATAAATAAAATAAAAAAAAATCTAAAGGACAGATTTTCAACCCGTAATTACTGACAATGATCGATTATTTCTAGGCCAGGGTGAGGGTGAGACCTTGAGAGTACCACTAGGTCTAGGATCCCAATTGCTAAAGCCTAAAGGCAGCACACTGATTATTCTATGTTTCTTCTTTTACATAAATAATAATTATTTAAAAGGAGATTTTGATAAAGAAAATAATAATAATAATAATAATAATAATAATATTAATATTGTGACCCCACTTGACAGGTAGGTTGGAGAAAAGGATAATTTTGCTCAGAGAATCGGAAGGGGGATCTTTCTATACATCAAGGATTACTAGTGTTATCCTTGACTCGCCTATGACGTTGAGCTTCGAGGGTAATATGGTCATTGATTAAATGACGTGGCGGATTTTGATTGTTTAGGAATTGTATAGGATCAACACTTGGAAACTGAAAATTAATTATTTTTATAATTTATACTTTTAAACAAACTCTTCTAGTCTTCTAGAGACGTAAATATAATAGTAATACTAACCAGTTCATGAATAGATCGAAATAGAAGGCTCCAAAACAGAGACATATAATATAATATAAATCAGTATAAATCTGTTAAAAGAGTGGTATATATCTATCAGTTCATAAATTGATCGAAAGAGATTAGCACATGCAACGCGAGTCAATTTCGGCTAAGAGAAAAGTCGAAGGTCAATTGTGGGGCCCAGATTGGCGCGTTTGATTAGTCGGTGTAGGTGAAATAGCGACGTGTCGAAGGGAGATGGAGTGGTGTAGGTGTGGTGCGATGCAGAGGATCATATTGATTATAATATTATACTAAGGATTTTAGGTGACTCGTGATATATTCGTTTGTTTTGTAGTGGACAGTGGAGAGTAGTGGAGGTAGCTGTGATGGTGGAAACGCGGAGTTGAAATTCTTGACGGTGTTTTCATTTTTCACGGGACTGGATTTGTTTGAGGTGGGACCCGAGTCCATTTGTCACGGGCCACATTGGAGTGTGAGACTATCTCTGCGTTTCTTATAGACACGCTGTCTCCTTTCACTACACGTGGCGGACATATACAACAACATACTCATCGTGGGTCCTACCACCAACCCATCGGAATTTTCCTCCTTTTTACTGTTTTTATTTATTTATTTATTTATTTTTTCACCATTGGATTGTACATTTTCCTCTTAATCTCCATTTTTCCGCGTACTCTAAATTATTTTCTTTTGTGTTTCTAATATTCTAATGGATTTTATTTTGTATTTGGAATAGAATATTTGTTTTTTTACTTTAATTCGTAATTTTCAATCAAATGGGTAAACGGATAAATAGAAAAAAATAGGAAAGATAGGGGGTGGGGAAGGGTTTGAGAAGTGGGAATGTAGGAACCTATATCCATCCTCATTTCTCCAATGTGCAACCCTACGCTTGATAACAAAATCCATGCAAGTAATAGGAGAGATGAAGCATATCTTCAACAGTGAAGATATGCAACAACGACTAACCCGACAAGACGAGGATTGTTGTGGACTCGAATTGTATATCCTTCTCAAACCCTAAATTATTTAAAAAAAAATTGACTAATGCAGAATGGAAAGGCAGTACAGAATTAAAGGAGTGGATGATATTAAAACATCAATTCAAATGAAAATGATATTAAAGCATCAATTCAAATGAAAATTATTTCAAGGTTGAATTGATGTGTTTGATAATCAAATCAGCTAAGGTATTCTCCTCTTGTATGGGGGATTCAATCACAATACTTTTGGTCCACCCTCCAATTTGTTGTTTTAAGCCACTATATGATGGAACAACTTGGTTCTATACACGATTAAGACAATTCAAGGTTTTTTTTTTTTTTTTTTTGTTTTTGCTGCTAATCACTTTGCAAGTAAGAGAATCTTAAAAGAAAGAAAGTTCCGAATAGGGGCGAAGACAACTTCGTTGAATTTAGAGGGTGGTTTCCGTGGGTTAATTAGAAAAATAAATAAAATTTTAATAGAAAAATATAAATAACAAAAAATAACTGGGTCAAATGCATCTTAATTATCTATAGATCTATCACTGTTCCATATGCACATAATTATATAAAACATTATCTTGTAAATAAAAATAAATGATGAGCAGCTAGCTACATAGTAATGATGTCATAAAATGGCAGAAGATTTTTACTGTTTGATTTAAATTTCCAAGAATATTTAGGGTCCACATTTTTCACTTCATCCAAACACTTCATTTTTGGCAACAAGCACTGACATCTTCTCTCCGTACCAAAAATTGTGCCACAGTGAAACCTGCATGGCTTCACCTTATCGCTCCAAATCCTTTTTGCTTCAATATTCATATCCACTGTCTTATTACATTACAAAAGCTGCCATTGTGGGGCAATTACGTTATTTATTTATTTATTTATTTTTAGTCCAACACAAGGTCGAAAGGTTATAAAGACCTACTAAAATTAAATAACACTATTTAAATATATATTTTTATAATCCAAAAAAGTCGATTCTTAACATTAGAAGAGATTTTCTCACACTTGTGTTTTATCAGTAATAGTGAGACAACCGATGTATCAAAATTTGAACATCGATGGTTTGATGTAGATTGTGAGGAATCTTAGAGCATCTCCAATGTAAATATGTATTTTTGAGTTTCTAAATAGTGACACATCAGTATTTCTATTTATTATGGGCTCACTTTTAAAAATAAAAAAAAAAGAGAAATGTATATTTAGATCTCCAATGCAATTATCTAAAGTAAAATATATATCCATTTTATCTCCAATCATAATAAAACAATTATTACACTCTCTCTCCTCTTTTATTTTACAATTAAATGAGGTTTAATCTTATCGGTGGAAATAGTTGAAAGCTTTAATCTTATTGGTGGAAAAAGTTAAAAATACTAATCAGCATTTCTAGGAGAGTTTTTAGAATTAGAAACTCTATATTCTCTAACCTTTTTTTGTCCACATCATCTCCATATTCAACTTAAATAATAGCATTGGAGAGAGTTTTTCTAACTTTTTTAATATCTATCTTATGTGACACTCCATTTTCTCAAAATGCATAATAGCATTGGAGATGCTCTTATACCACTAAAACAACTAAAGCCTCATATATCATGTCAGCGCCTGCTGTCAGATTGTCACCTTGTGAATATATAAATGTCATTAATAATTAATTTTTAATTACTACATGACTATAATTTAAAGCAAGTGTCAAGTGTGTATATAAAATTCGAGTACAACACAGGTTCACATTCTCTACCCTTTGACTCCAATTCTGATCTTATTAATGATCCCGTTAATCTATAATTAGTTAAAATAAAACAGTAGTTAATGGGCTATTGTAAGAAAATTAATTGAATGAAATCGATCTGAGGATGGGATTCAGTGCTTATGTGAGAAGTCAAAAGAGAGCACGTGAGGTCGGTGTGTGAGATTACCGCATCAACTATTACAATTACAAATTAAAAGACGTGTTGCCTCATTTTTAGGGATGACAATGGGGCGGGTTCGGAGCGAGGTGACTTTCCCGGTATCCCACCCTATTTATTTTTTGAAAACTCATCTCCTCATAAAATCTCACAATAGATGAAGCGGGTTGGGGCTGGACGAGGTACAACGGGGAGTATTTTCCCCATCCCCACCCATTTGCCCCATTTTTATATGTATATATATTTATTTATTTATTTAAATATCAAATATATAACTATTGAATATAATAGTTATATTCAATTTTTTATTTATCAGTTAAGTGCTCCCATATAACTGATGTGTACCTTCTTTTTCTTCTAATGTCATCGTCATCACATTCAATTGGATTTGTTTTCGCCCCATGTTGTTCTTCTATGTTTACATAATTTTCTCTTGATGACACCAGTATTGGGTCTTCACTTTCTAGTGCATCTGTAGACATATTTGTGCCTACTTGAAATATCGATAAACGAATTAAATTTAATTCAAGAGTTGAGAATTATTAAAGTAATAAACTTGAAAAAAAAACCTGTTGTTATTAAACTTTTAATTTTAAAAGTTATTTGAGAAAGAAACTTACCGTATGTTTTCTTGTGTTTGAGGTTTAAGTTTGAACGGTGAACTTCGAGTTGTTTGAGGATTAGAGACTTAGAGTTGAAGTTAACGGTTAAGGTTTTTTTAATAATATTTTGTTTTGTCACTTTATGTTAAATAACGGCGGAAAGATGTAAAGTTATGGTTAAAGTATATATATATATATATATATACATTTCTTTTTTTTATTTAGATATATTTATTTTCTTTAAAACTACGTAGTTTAACTAAGTATTATTTTAAGCGGGATGTGCACGGCGCGGCGAGGTGGGGAATATAAAACACATTCCCATCTTATACCTATTGCGAGTTAGACTATCTATCCCTATCCCCGTACTATCCCCATCCCAAAAGTGCTCCATGGGGCCCAGTCACTATGGGGAATTTTGCCATCCCTGCTCTTTTTCACCCGCCTATAATCGTTAACGGAATCTAATAACAAAGCTAATTAAGGGTAATTATGGATTAGTGTCGGCAATAATCTTGTACAGCCAGGACCATCATGGTCCATTTGCTCCATCCAAAATGAGCTTTTGTCCACCGACACAAAGTCAAATCCTTTACTGGTCACTTCGTCAGCATTGGCTTTGTAGAATTCCACTCTTTATGTAAAGTAGGGGATACTAGTAGTAATCAAATCTCTTTATATTTATTTATTTGTATTTTTTAGAAAAAAATTTGAGAGAAGGACTTTTGGGTCTTTAGCCTACATATTAGCACTTGCCAATTTACATGACATGAGTCGTAGAGCTGACTTTTAATTACTCGTGAACCAGAATTTTCATTAAATTGTATGTGGAAATTAATGCAAGGAATTTGATGTAATAAATTTCTCTTAATTGATAAATCTTAATAGCTACTCACCAGTCACCACCCATCTTCCGATTCTTAAATATAAGAAATTAATTTCCCGGACTGAAATTGTAAATTTGTGCGTGACATTAAAGAGAAAGGGGTTTGTTATGGACAGGGATAGTGATTTCGAATAGGGGTGTGGAAACCTGAACTTAAGAAATTATCGGACTGAATTAACACTTTTTTCGTCGAACTATATTGAACGGTAATTGGAGTGTGTTTGTGATTGTTGTAGCTTATGCTTATGATATAATAAGTGATTATTTCATTAGCTATAACCAAAAAGTTGTTTCGTAAATTTTCGTAAACTAGCTTATTTTATAATTTGCTTCTGCAATATCAATTTTTAAGAAGTTGGATGAGGGTTGTGTTTGAAAAATGATAATTCGAGAAGCTAATTTGAAATGTCTATAATACTCGCACTGGTTTAATAGAAAGACAATAATGTCCTTATATTTAATAATTATATTTTTAAAGTGAAAAATAAAACATTTTGAGAAATTGCAAATGGTGGCAACTGTTGCTGGTGTCCACCACCGATGATTAGGATCGGAGGACGCCGGTTTTCCCTCCGTCTGGTGACACCGACGCCTTCGTCGTTGTCGGTGGATGGATCCACCTCCAGCCAGTTCAAAAAATTGTTTCCTATTATTTATTAAATTTGGAAATATTTATTTTTTGATTTGGAAATTTTGTTATTTATTTATTAATAATTCAGATATATTATAAATATATTACACTATTACATAATTATGGATATTTTGTGAGAGGGTAAGGACTAAAATCTGTAACATCGTGGTGCATGTGTGAGGGGTTTTACCAACGGACCAACCTCATCTCGTCATATTTGTTATATTTTTAATATATAATTATTATGTCATTAGATTATTTTCCATATTGTTTAATGTTGTCTATTTTAATCACATTGTCAAATACATTTCATTCATTTCCAAAAGCAAATCAATTTTAAAACTGAGTTTACCAAATAAATACTTACTTTTACTTTAGCTTATTATTTCTTAAGAAAACTATAAATTTATAAGTACTTATTTTTTAAGTTATAACAATTTCATTGTTTACTCTTATATTTAAAGAGAGTTCAAATTTGATTATTTATTTATTTTATATAAATTTTGATTATTTTCCGTAATGTCAAGTATAATAAAAATTAATCACTTATAGTTTTCTTAAGTGATTAATTTTATTTTTTCTTTTGAAATTTTTGTTTATTATTATATTATTAACAATTCACAGATTAAAAAATAAATAATAAAATGAGATTGGTCTAGTGGTATGTCCCTCATACTTATACCTTTGCGGTTGTGATTTCGAGTCATTTCCCTCGTCAAACACCTCGAATAAATTGCGATCAATAAAAAAAATAAAAACATTAAAAAGAGGGCTAGATAACCCTACCAATGCACACACTAAAACATTTATTTTCAAAATGGAAAAGTGCCCACAGAATTAAAAATACAGTTGCGTTGTTTCAACCGTCAACCCCCATTTTTCTCACTCCTGCCCGAAATTAAAAAAAAAAAAAAAAAAGGCTTTTTATTTATTATTATTAATTTTATTTTTACAAAGAACAAAAAAACTCTTGTTTAAACAATGGAAGGTAAATATTTTTTCTTAAGAAATGGAAGGTAAATTTTGAAAGGTTTATTCATATATTTTTATAAGATGAGGTTGATCTTGCAATTACACGGTCTACATCATAAGTTATGAGTTCGAGTTATGTAATATTCTTTAAACCTCAAATTATTGTAAGATTTAAAATAAAATAAAAAATTGAAAGTTTTTCTTTAAAGAGAATAAAGTTATATTAAAAAACATAGCATCACAAATTCATAAACGGTGAGATTAGCCTCTGCAACACATAATTAATCATTGCATGTTAAAACAATGTGTGCTGATACGAGAGTAACATGGACTCGTCAATCTGTCCCACATGTATACTCTCTCGCATTTACTAGAAACGGTGTCCGTTGTATATTTATATTTAGGGGGCTTTGCTAATTAATATATAGGTTAGGATTAGGATAGATGCATCATAATTCATTACCTATAAAAAAGGTTCATAACTTTCTTTTTTCCATTTCTTATTATTATTTTTTGTTTCTAAGATGTCCATATGGACCATATATTTAGAGGGAAACTATCAAAAAACCCCCTCTAGTTTGGATTATTGACTAAAAAACATACTCTAGTTCCATTATTAGCCAAAAACCACCCTTCATGTTTTAAATTTTTAAATTTTGATATATATTTTTTTTATTCAATGGAGATATATATCTCTACTGGAATACAAAAACAAATAAAATATATATATCTCAACTGGAATACAAAAAAAAATATATATATATATATCAAAATACAAAAATTTAAAGCATACATGAGGGTTTTTGGCTAGTAACTGAACTAAAGTGTGATTTTTTACCAATAACCTAAACTAGAGGGTTATTTATTTATTTATTTATTTTTATAGTTTCCCTATATTTAGATTGTTATATATATTGGCAATTTAAATTGTTATATTTTAGTTAAATGAACTCAGTTATTTTTATGATATAAAAATCAACCATAAGTGATTTGTTCTTAATTCTTTTATATAAATTATCGAATAGTAGGGTTAATGGCATAATAAAAACAACACAAAGAGAATTTGTAGAAGAGAAACGAAGAGATTTAAGAGGAAAGGTTTATTTTCATTTATAACATATTCAATCTCAATCATTTACCATCGGCATTTATAGGCCTTAGGTGCGAAAGAGTTATAAGCAAATATCACTTAACACATGTATTTTTAGTTATTATTATTTATTTATTTTTTGAAAATTAACATGTTCGATATAGTAGTTAAAGATAAAGTTTGAAAATTATGGATTATGCTGTTACATAAGACTTTGTATAGTATAAGTAACTGATCACCAATTAAGAGCCGTAAGATTTTAATCCAAGTGTTCAATAAAATCAAAAGTTATAAGAATATATTGAAAACAATTAAAGATTAGAAATTAAAAATAAATTATAATATCTCTAATAGCTACACATTACCAAATCCAGTGATGATTTGCTCCTCACACAAATCCCGAGTTATTATAGTGATATTTCCAAAAATTTTCTCAAAAAACTTTTCAGATTACGTTAGTATGTTAGTTGTCAACATTATATAAATCATGAGTTTATAAGTTTATGTGATAAAGTGAGTTTATGTCATATTGACAACTCATATACCAACATGATTTTGGAGTTTTTTTTTTGGAAACAAAAACCGTAAAACCTAGCATTAGTCATTAAAACAATCCATAAAAAAAAGAAAGAAAAAAAAAAAAAAGAGAAGAAAACAAAAGAAGATAGACTGGGCCCAGGAGTCTTAAAAAGGAAACTTGTTTGAGCATTGGGCTTTAGATGTGTTTTTTTTTATGAGGACAATTGTATAATTATCGAATACATTGTTATTATTTGATGAGACGAGATTGATCAAGTTGTATATCTCTTAAACTTATACCATGAGGTTATGGAATCGAATCGAAGCTCATAATTTATTGTAATTGTTCTCTCTCTCTCTATAAATATAAATAAGGTTATGGATTTTGAAGATAGTGGAAAAACCAGTACAAGACAAGCTGGCCACCCACCCACTTTCTTTCCATTTTACATGAGAATAGATAGAAAATGCACCACTATCATTGAATGATTTGAAGGCAAGGGAGCCCACCCCCCACAAGGCTTGGTGGGAATTTGGTAATTATCAGCTTGATAACCTTATTCCTTCATGACTACTCTATCAAATCCAATAACATTAATATTAATAATTGAGCAAATTGCAAACGATAAGGCCCACTCACCTACAAGAGCCTCTAACATATCACATATCAGATTGCACATTGCATGTGATGTGTTCAAAGCCAACATCGATCTCCATACCTCTTCCTTCTCATTTCTCAAACAACAGTTGAAATCATGTAACCTATCAACAATTGATTCGGCTACTCACTTCTCTTTATCGGCTCCATTAATTATATATGTATGCCCACAATGGACTCAAGAGTAAATGTTTATTTATTTTTGTTTAAGCGGCGTGTTTGATTTGAGATCTACATGTAATAGGAAAAAATGACAAGAAAAACTTGTAAAAAAACTAAAAAAAGACAAGATTAAAGTGCGAGTCATTAATTGGATTTTGGCACAATGTTAGTATGAGTGGAACCCATAAGTAGTGGTGGGTCACATGAAGAATTTGAAGACAAGTGGCTCTTGTAGTGATGTCGTCCTTGTTGATCGATGTATGTGCCAAAATATCATAAATGTAGGCGTGATATCCTTATGCAGATTCATCACTTGATTTGAGCATGCATGGATCTATATAATTTCGAAGTACTGTTTTCAATAATCGATGGTTGTGTTGCAATTGTCAGTTTCAACATCAAATTTAAAGCATGAAAAGGAACCATCATGCTGCCTAAATTAAATCCTAGCTTTGAAGTTCAATCAATTGAATTGACCATATTCATCCAACAATACAAGGTTATCAACTCATCTAACTAAACTCATAAATGTACACTTATAGAGTTCTCATGATGTGTATGAATCAAAAATTTTGAGAAAATCCTATGGCTACACTATCAGAATCCGCACTTTTAAGTTTGGATAACGCCAGGAGTCGGGATAGAAAATCTTATGAGTGAAAGTTGTTGATTTATCATCCTGTTTAAGGATCGATTAATACTTTCTCTGATTCTATTATAATCAAAACAAATCAATCAAATTAGTTAGATTGTCCATTATATGCAAGTAATAAGCTTCACAAACTTGTGTGAATTTACATGCAGGTTGATAACTACATTCAACCAACCTCATCACTAGCTTGTTCTGGCTAAGGTTGCACATGTCTGTCTTTTCAGGATCAAATCCAAGGCTTGCAATTACAAATTGTGTAGGGCATGTTTGTTTATATATATATATATATATATATCGTATTGTATAAGAGAATTAAAAGTATTAAATAATACAATACATGTGTTTGGACAATGACTTTATATTGGGTCAAGTAACGTGAACAATTACTCTTAATACACCTTTCACTGTACTAACTAATATATAGTCAAGACATGGGTTTAAGTTGTATTAGTTTATGAATGAATCGTTGTTGTTTATTTTATTTTATTTTATTTTTTATTTTAAAGATGTTCCACTCTATAATTTAAAGCTATATTTTAAAACCTCTCCCCATAATACAACAAAACATTTTATGAAAATATGAATATATTAAATTATGAATAATATTTTATATATTATTTAGTTTATTAATTTTATATATATTAAAAAAAAAATCATATAACAAATATTATATCATTTTTATTTTAATGTTTTTATTATTTTTTATAATAATGTAATAAAATATTACAACGCAATTCGGTTATGCATCAAACATCATGTAACTTAAATGTTATTCTAAAAAAAATGTTATTGTACTAGTATAAATATTAAAATTTCTAAGTTAAATAAAATATTATTGTCAAGTATTAATGGAATTTGTTATGTAAATAATAATTTATATAATAAAAATATTAATTATTATTTTAAAAAATATAATACAACAAATGTATATATAATATATTTTTATTCTAAAAATATTTCAATTAGTTAACAAAATATTAAAAAATAATAAAATCATATCCTAATATTGTATAACTTAATACAGTTTAATAAGAAATATCACCAAATACAAGATTGTATAAAAATAATACAATCTAATTCAATACAATTTAATTCAATCTAATTCAATACAATACAATACATTATACGTACAGCCCATGTAGTCTCATTTTCGTATTCATTTCGGATTGTATTTGTATAATAGATCAGATACAGTAAAATATTGAAATGAAAACAATTTTGAATTGGTAATGATATGAGGGACGGACAAGTTTGAACAGGTAGCATTAACTGAAATCTGTCTTTATCATATGTATTTCAAGCTATCCACATGGGACATACTGAGAAACTGAGATCTGCTCCTCATATATTAAGGTATGTGAATACAAAATAATAATATTACTGCTTTGTTATGATAACTAAAAGAGAATATAAGAATCAAAATATTTGAGAGCAACTAAATCATTTAAGTACTGCAGCAACTGCATGCATGGTCCACATGTAATGTCATCAATGAGAAAGAAAGACCGGCCAATAAAAGCGTAGTTCAGCTGGTAGATAGACGTGTTTGAGACTGGGACAAATGACTCCCAGATTAGTGGTTCGAATCCTACATATGGCAAAAGCTTAAAAAAAATACCTGATCGCGAATTAATAGATATTGCCAAAAATAAAAATAAAAAATAAAAAAAAAAAAGAGAAAGAAAGACTCGAATAGATTGAGGAGAAAATTAGAAGAGAGAAAGAATGAGGACTACTAACTCGGTCTGTGTTTTTTTTTTAAAAAAAAAAAAAAAAAACTATTATAATTAATAATTCCGGTTTTGGTCGGAAAAAGATTCAAACCCACAACGTTAGCTATGAGAAAGATCAGATATAATGGGAAATTTCAGTTACACAAAGGAAACTGATCGAATTCAGCTTTAGGTGCAGTCAGGGGCGTAGCTGAAAATTTTTTTAGGGGTGGGTTAAGATAAAATCTTCTTTGTAATAATAAATTCAAAACGATACGAGAGAAGAAAAAAAAAAAAACATAAGGATAACCTAATAAGAGATAGTGGTGCGGACCACCAGTGAACCACACAATAAAATTTTTCGGTGTATATTTTTCTTTTCAAATCCATAAAATATAAAAAAAAATCTTTGCTTTCCTAAGATTTTTCTTCTCTTTTTAAACTTTGTTATCCCTTAAGGAGACATGTTAAAAAAACAAAACCCGATTCTCAATAATAAAGTATAAAACTTAAAATCAAATTCATTCTAAGTAAATAAATAAAAAAGATTAAAGTTGAGGGAATTTACTTTCAAATTGGGAGATTTCAGAGAAGAGAGAGGTTAGGGTTTGAGATTTGGGAAAGTGGAAAAGAAAGAAAAGTAAAGGGTTTGAGAATTTATCAATTGATGATCGCTGAAATAAGAAAGGGGTATTTTAGATGATCTATTTTAATAAAGTTTTTGGACTAGTTTAGTTTATTGGACTTGAGTGAATTTATGGGCTGAGAAAAAATAGAATTTGGATTTAACTACTTCCAAATATTAATTAACTCAAACTAAACTAAAAAAAAAAAGACCTTGGGTGGCTGAAGCCCACCCAAGCCGTGCAGTAGTTGGCAGTGACATAAAAGCCCAAAAAGGAGAAGCTGAATTCAGTGTTGACAAAAAGCTAAGTGGGGTGAGAGAGGCTCGAACTCTCGACCTCAGGATAACTCAGAAGCTATGAGACCTACGCGCTAGCCAACTGCGCCACCACCCCAAGTTGATATAATGACAATTTTAATATTATAAGAACGTTACCTCATCTGCATATTTAATCCTTAAAAATTTCCTAATCGTACTTATTATATGCTCTAATTTTTTTAACATAGTCCATTTTTATAAGTTATGTAAAAAGTGGTTCATTTTAGCAACCTATGACATTTGATGTTCTAAATAATTTGCTAAATACACCCCTGCTATTTTTTAAGAAACTCCTTTTCTGCATGGTCATATCAACCTATTGAGTATCAATGTATCATATATTTCATTGAGTATACAAGTTTGTTTGTTTCGGCTCCAATCTTCACGAATCGTGAAACTTAAAAATGGGTGGCTTTAATCTGTAAACTCATTTTGTTGTAATTTTCAGTACATGATCGAAAAAAACAAATTTGTATTGACTCAGGCCTTCCCCTAGTCCATAATGAGAAATCCAGAACATGCCCCCAGTGTTGAGAGAGATTCATATAATTAGTGGAAAAGTCATATGAAATGGCTGAGGGTCCGGTTTGCTTTTATAACTTAAATTTTAAAAGTTATTGCTTTTTATTTATTTATAAACTTAAATCTTAAAAGTTTTAAGTACTTAATATGTCTTAACCGTTAAAACACCCTTACTTATTTATTTGTTTTTCGTAAAGGTTTTCACTTAAATATTAAGAGGTTTTCTTTTTACTATTATATCCCTCATTTCAAGTATTTTCATTTTAATAATAATAATAATATTTTTTAATGGATTTTAATATTATTTATTAGTTATGTTATTTAAAATAAAAAAATAAAAAAATAAAAAATTGGCAAACCTCCTTCCTCGCTGATTCTTCAATTTTGGAGGAGGCATCATGCCTCCGTTAAAACGATTGGGAGGAGGCCTCCTCCCATTAATTGAAAGGAGATTGAAAGGAGATTGGCTAGCTTCCTCCCGTCAAGTGTAGGGAGGAGGCCGGCTGGTTTTCTATGTTCATGATTCATGGAGGCGGTGCCATCGCCTCCTCCTCCTCCCATGAAATTGAATTTTAGGGTTAGGGTTAGGGTTTGATGAAATCGAAGATTTTTTATTTATTTATTTATTTATTTTTATCAATTTGATATTTTTGATAATAATTTAATTACATTGGGTTATTTTAGCAAATTAATGTTTTGAGTAATGCTCGGCAACCCAATTTTTTTTTTCAAATTATTTCCCAAATGATGTCCAGATGTTGGCATGAGAGGTCTCAACATCTTATAAATCATGAGATTATGTGGTATGCAATGTTGACACCTCACGTGACAACATCATTTAGGAAAGAATTTGGAATTTTTTTTTGGAAAGCCTAGCATTACTCTTAATGTTAATGTAATAACTACCACTTATTCCATAAATGAAAAGCTAAAAATTTAGGGGCCGTCCTGTAAGCTGTTTTCAGTTGTTGTTTTTCGAAAAGAAAAATGAAAATGAAAACAGTATTTTTAGTTTCAGTTTCGAAATTTGAAAAAGCATTTGGTAGCATAGATTGGAATCCGAATTTTAAAAATAAAACCAGGAAAAATGCGTCTGGTAGGCTAACCGAAAACTATCGAAAATTGAATTATCAATTTTTACATTTTATTTAATATTATAACAATTATATACAAATTGATTAAATAATTAACCAATTTTTTTTTTTTTAATGTAATTAATAGTTTAAACAAAAGTTAATAGCTGAAGAAGATGAAGAAGAAGAAGAAGACCAACTGAAGAAGAAGACCAGATCGGTGACTCATAGTAGATCGGCGAGAGGCGAAGCAGAGCAGATCGGCGGCGAATGGAGGAGGAAGAGGAAGAAGAAGAAGAAGAAGAAGAAGAAGAAGATGGTGGCGATCGACGGCAGCGAGCGGGGGAGGAGGAAGAGGAAGAAGAAGACGAAGACGGCGGCGATGGCGGCAGCGAGCGGCGACCTGCGGCAGGCAGCGGAGGAGGAGAAAGAAGAAGATGAAGCCCGATGAAGACCTGGTTCAAGTGAAAAAAAAAAAAAGAAATTTTTTTTTGTTAATTAATTTGAAAAATAAAAACAAATTCAAGAAAAAACAAGTTTTTTTTGTTTTTCAAAATTTTCACTTTTAACACTGGTTTTGTTTTTTATTTTGTTTTTATATTTTAAAAATAAAATGAAAATCGGTTACCAAACACGAATTCAAAATCATTTTTGAAAAACAAAAACGAAACAAACTGAAAATAGCCTGCAGGATAGACCTGTAGCTTTTTAATTTTACACATTTTTCACTTAATTCAAGTTATAAGATGAAAAACGAACGAACAAAATTCACTTAAATAAGATTTAAACTTGAGTTATAAAAAAAAGCAAACAGCACTGAGTGTTATATATTTGCCTTCGCTATCTAGTACATTAGCGAAGCAAATGAGACTATCCACGCAGCTTTTGAAATGATGCTTAGCTTTTTAGAGATGTTTATCGATAAAAACTATACTTTGAAGCAAGTTGCTATAAGAGAAACAAAGAACATTAGATAAGTTGAGAGAACTCATGTGCGAGATTGGGGGATGTATTGGATTGAGATTTTAATAGACAATTTTGGGTGTAAGGATTTTATGAATTTACTAGACTATTATGATTATTAGGATTGTTAGGATTATACTTTTAGGATTATTATGATTATATGGATTAGACTTTTAGGGCTCGTTTGTACGCTGTATTGTATTGTATTAGATTGTATTGGATTTGATTGTATTGTATTGGACTGTATTATTCTTATACAATCCTGTGTTTTGTGATATTTTGTATTAGATTGTATTATGCTGTATTAACTAATACAACCTCTCTACTCTGTAATAGTTAATACGATATCCACCGTATTAGACCAATTAAAATACAATGAACAGTGCAAAACAAACCAAACATTGTATTGTATTATTCTAATACATTTTAAACTCCTAATACAATACAATACAGTGCACCAAATGTGCCCTTAGGATTCTGAAAGAGTTTTTGGACTTTATTTATAGACTATTATGATTATCTAGACTTTATTTCTAGACATTTTGGACTTTTAAAAATATGGACTTTCAAGAATCGATTGTAGTATTTTCAATTTTCCCCCTAAGTTCCAGTGCTCTATAATCATGTTGAGGGCAGTCACTGAACAACGAACATTGAATGAGAAATATGTATAAGATATGAAGAGAAGTAATAAAATTTTAAAATACCTCCAACCAACACATAACCTTCAGTTGGTTCATATAGTGTAAAAAATGTCGTCATATGAAATACATATAATAACCAATAACCCATTCCCCACTACCTCACCAAAATTGACATGAAATAGGGAAAAAAATTGCTTAAACATTGAAGTATTTTCGTTTTGCTTGTTGGACTTCATTAATTCATATGTTATCAAACTCCAATATTCACTACTCCTTAATCTTTTTTTTTTTTTTCCTCTAGTGGTGTGTACAGTGTATGTCTCATTTTCATATTATTGATATATGATTCAAGTCCGATGAGATGAGTTGATATACATGCTATGCATGCATTGGGTAAATTTGGAGGGTCGGGGTATAACAAGAAATTTTTTAATATAAATGTAAATAACAAAAAAATTGATATATAAGATTTAATTATACATATTTAAAAAAAAAAAAAAAAACTCCAAACAGTCAACTAGTGCTTGCTCTTGACAGGTTTCGACATACCTTTTCGTTATCAGATTAAAAAAAAAAAAAGAAAAAAAAAAAAAGAAAAAGAAACATGTATCTAAATTTTATAGAAGAATGGTTTATCGCTCATGCAATAAATCAATAGAAATGATGACCATCTTCTTTTGTCTTTGAACTCAATCTACACAAAGGGCGATATTATCAGTAATGGACCAGCTCTTTTTATAAGGTATATATATTAAAAAAAAATCAACTTCCTTTTTATCTTTACTTTTTGCTAAATCCATCTTTTATAGATGTAGATAAAATATTTGATCAATTTTTACTAGTGGTCATAAAGATTTTAGATACTAGTGGTGGTGGTGGGATCATGGAAATCTAGCATAAAACTATTTTTAACTTACAAAGGTATTTTATTAGTCATTTGGTACTTGACTTTTAAGTGTTGTTTTATGCTGTCATTTGCATGTTTGACCGCCACATTTATTATATGCCAATACACCCACCAAATATCTGAAATAAAATAAAAAGTCTAGAAAGTATTGATGGGGAGGGCAAGACAATTTTGGGTTTAAGTTATTTATACATACCATTAAAAAGTTTGGAAAATCCATTTTGTCTTGAAATCCTAAAAATCCTGATCTCAATCCAATAACAGCAGACAATTTGCTGCCTGTTAAAAGTCTAGATCCATTACCACAACACAAAATGGACTTTTAAAATAAAATTTAAAAGTCTAGATCTAATATCACAAGATAATATGAATTTTTAAATAAAATCTTAAAAGTTTTGATCGAATATCACTAGATTTATCTAACTTATTAAAAAGTCTCAATCCAATACCACCAGACTTTTATTTCTCCAAATTGTCTAATAAAATCTTGAACCGATACACCCCTAAGGCTCAAGTTGAGATGGTCTTTTAGAAACCTAGGCTCAATCTCCTTCATCTCAAGTCTCAAAATTTCAAAATTTGTAACTAGACTTTACATTGACCGAAGTGATGAATATTGAGCTTTGGGCTACAAAAGCAATTATGATGGATCAAGTGTTCATTGGACCCAGGCCTAGGAAAAAAAAAAAAACTAAGGCCACAAATGCTTCTATTTTGAAGGTGGTGCAAACTCATAAAAAGAAAAGAAGCCTACAGGAAATTATTTCTGGTGTGGGACTGGGGGGTTAAGGTGCATTGGACTATTAACTATCCAGTTTTACTTAGCAAAATTATTTATTAAAAAAAGGGTTCTAGCACACATCATCTTTTAATAAAGATGGTTATGCATCTCCCTTCCACATTAATGGTTAGAGGTTCGAGTCCCACCATTCGTATTTTAAAAATATATGTAGAGAGTTTTCTCTCGGTTTGTGGGGAGTAGATATCTGGACATACTTATAAAAAAAAAAAGAAAAAAAAAAAAACCGTTCTAGCATGGGAATACCTTGGCCCATAATTTGACGGCATTGGCCTTGGCTTCTAAGAGAGATCTGTTTTGGTTTTGTTTGTTAAAAAAAAGGCCGCTCCAATTTTAGGTATAATTCATTCCATTGAAAGGTGTTTGGTGATTGATTATACATATTCTTGTATAGTAGATTATAGAGCCAATAATCATATTTGCAATTCTTTGCGGGGGTTCTAGGAAACCAAATTTTACTGTTAAAACTTGGATAAAAAGAACAAATTGATTGATAACTTGAACAAAAGAAATGTTTAAAACATATGGGGAATTGCAAACCATTCTCTTGCCGTCAATTCTTTGTAAACAAACAAAGAGTTTTCAAAATCAAATGATAGTGTACCCTTATATACTAGATCGGAGCAGAACCATGTTCAATAAATGAAAAGCTGGACCCTTCTACCAGAAAGGATTTTGAACACTCAACATAGGCCCCTTTCCATGTGTCTACGGGCCTCCATAATTAATTGTCCATCATCAGTGTTTAGCATTAATGACATTGTTTAGCATCATCTTCCATCGTCAGTGTCTACTGTCTACTTATAATTAATTTCTTTTAGGTGTTCAAACGTTTCAATCAATAAATTAGTTTATCAAAATTCAGTGTACAGTTACTAAATAAGTTCAAGACTTTCTTCCTAATTTCAAGTAAATTTGTGACATTTTCGTTTTTAACCAAATCGATCCCCAAGTTTTTATGAATACTAAATTGGCCGCTCTTACTAACTTTCTTTTGTTAACCTTAACCATTGTTGGGGTAAAATTGTGTTTTAGTTCAACATGTCAACTCCATTACAAAATTGTTACGTGTACGATGTTTGACATGCAAAAAGATAAAAGCAATCGGTGAAATTGGTATGTTATTTTTTCTCTGATGTTTTCAATTATTTTATTAATTAAATTTTATTATAATTTTATATATAATTAATATAAATTTTCATTTATATTTACTGTAACTTTAAATTATTAGTTTTCAGAAATATTAATATTTTTTTATATTAAATATCAAGAATATTATTTTATCCATTATTTCAATTAATTTTTTTTTAATATTTATTTATTCAATTTATTTATTTTATTTTTAAAAATTACTCAATTTTATTAAACAAAAATAAATTAGCTGTATTAATATACTTTTATAAATTTTTTTAAAATCAAATGTTAGGTTTAACTATGAGAGGGACCGATTTGATCACTTCTAAAAAGTTAGAGGTTTATTTGATACTCGTGAAAAACATGAGAACTAGCTTGTAAAAAAGAAAAAGGCTTAAACTAATTGGAATAAAGATAAAAGTACACATTTTTCTTTAATATTTTGAAGAAATCTGCTCTTGAGTAAAATAATTTGGAGCATAAATATATTGGTCTTCTTCAAGGATGATAACTTCACCATTTAGAATTTGCTTGGTTTCAGAAGTTAGAGTGATTGCTAGGGACGACGATTCAAGGACTTAAGATAAAACTACTTATTTGATAATTGTCCAATTTGAGTTCATTTTACATTTAGTTCAAAGGATCACCGATATCATATTGCGCTATAAATATTTGACATCATCTATTATGAATCGGTTGAATGTATTTCATTAACTATATACAGTATATCATAAATCCTATAAGTTAAATCAATGGTCCATTGCTTTGGTGGTTGGAGAGTTCAAAATGAAACTCCACCACCTGTGGTCAAACGTTGATATTGAAAATATATGAACACCTTTGTCTGGTCTATAGAGTCTATCGTTAGGTTGTAATTTTTATAAAAAAGTACCCCCCCCAAAAAAAAAAAAAAACAATTCAAAATTTAGATTTTCTTTCCTTTTCTCTTTTATGTCGTGTTTACTAATTATGAATCATATCCATGGAAAAGGAATTAAGTTCCTAATTTTAAATTCCAGTATTTACTAATGTTTTGGGGAATTAAGTTCCGTGGAACCTATATACAAATCAAGAATTAAGTTCCTGAAAGAAAGCAAACTTGATTCCTCCCACTCACCCTAGGAATCAAGTTCCCTTTCCTAATTACAAATTTTACTAAAATATCCTCATATAAAATTAATTAAAAAAAAAAACAATTATGTATATCTTTTTTCATTAATGTCTCATATGAAATGAAATTGCGTTGTAAATAAATAAATAAATAAATAAATAAATATATATATATATATATATAATAATAATAATAAAAATGAACTGCGATGAAGTCATGTTATTTTTTATTCTTTTTTTATATTTTTTATCCATAATATATATATATATATATATGTGTGTATTTATGTATGTATGTATCTTTATTTTGTAACATAAGGGTATTTTTATAATTAACTTTGTATAAATTTGATTATATTTCTAATTTTTCAAAATTAGTAAACATTGGAATGAAATTTAGTAACTGAATTCCGATTCCCCTCCATTCCCTTTCCAATGGAACTTGAATCCGATTCCATTCATTCTCGATTAATAAATGCGCATATTAAGATCTTCAGTTTTGAACCTATAAATCTGTTGATTATTCAAATTGAACTGGATTTTTAAATTTAAATTCAATTATATTTGTTAAAATAATTGAAAAGAGTCCAAATCTGTTTTGTTCAGATTATATATGTATATATATTGCCATATTGGTTAATTTGGATAGATTAGATTGAAATTTAACTAATGAGTTTGATAGGGAAGACTTGGCACATTAATTGATTAGGATTTACACATAAATTCCCATCAAATAGCAATAAGTAGAATCAGATTAGGCCTCTGGGTAGTTATCAAGTATTACTACTATTCAAACACAACAAATCAGTTTTACAGTCGGGTGGAAGTCAATTGATTGCTTATAGACTATAGAGTCAAGAGGCTTTCAATTTCTTACCTGTCCATTCATTGTAAGTCTGTAACTACTTGCAATGTCAAACTAACTATAAACATATATTCCAACAACTGATTTAAAAGTAATTAATGATATGTCATAATACTGATCATCAGTACTCGATCACCAAATTAACCCATTTTTTTTTTTATCATGATCTGGTGCATGTTTTGGTAGGTCAAAAAAAAAAAAAAAAAACTTATGAGAAAAAAGAAAAAGATGTATCTTTTGAAAAGAAAAAAAATACAGCTTTAGAATCATATGATATCATATATGAGACAGCAGTGCCTCACAACTCAAAAGATGGATTTTGTATTGGGGTGTGAGAATTTGATCGAGCATGGCATGAGACTGAGACCATAAAATGAGAGAAAGCAAAGTCGAAGAAATGTGGCAGGAATTTAGGCTGCAAATGCACAGAGAAATTGCAGCTTTAAATAACCATTCATTGGCATTGGCATTGGCGTGTGTTGGTTGATCGATGCAGCTAGTGGGTGGGTCTCATCTCAGCATTATATATATATATATATATATATGATCAAAATCACATAGTCATAGAGAGATATGAATATGATAATATAGTAAGTGTAAAAGAAAGATAGTAGATGAAATACAGCTCATAGTTGTCACAAAATGATAGGACCCCACGTGGAGAGGACTGCCAGTTCATGGAGCTGTATACTACTGCTGATCATATATATATATATATATATATACACCTCCTGGTTCCTACTTATAATATATAGCTGTCTCTCTTCGTCCCTAACGCTGGCAACAACCTAAATTATTACATGACTGATGACTCTCTCTTTCTCTCTTTCTCTCTTTGTTTTTGTGTGCGTGCGCTTAGCTAACTGCTATCATCACAAAAAGTCATTTTGTAAAAAGATAAAATATCTTCTTTTAAAAAAAACTACGACATGGACATGGACATGACAAACATGTATTCCAATCATCAATGTATACAAGAATCCTTCAAACTCATAACTGCTCTCTAGTCTCTACCTTATGTAATTATGGTCTTCCATTAACTTCTATAAACAATGCTTTTATCATAATTAAGTTTGACCAGCTAGGGTAGGAAAAGGATACAACTGTTAATTACAATTCTACAGTTTTACTTTTTACCACCACCGTCCATTGCCGACCATGGTTTTGTTTTGATTTTGCACATGATTTTCTATCTTTTTCAATATTGATGATCAGGAATTATATATATATATATATATATATAGATTGGTTTACGATCGATGGATCCTAACTGTTTATATATTCGTTTCTGTTTTGTTGTTTGGTAAGTTGGGTCTTTGTAACAGCTCATGATTAGAACATGGGTTCATGTGGGAATATATTATCTCTTGTCATGTTAATTAGCAAAATTAAGCATGATAGAATCTGCTTGTATGTTTGATGTTTCTACACATATACAAACAAACCAATCTCAATATTTATTCTAAATCATAGATAGAAAACATCAAAATTTAGCTGTTAATGGAATATTCAACAAGTATATATATATATATATATCAATTTTAAAATCATGAATATATATGCAAAATCGAAACTATCCATTTTGATGCAGAATGACAACAATGATCATATATATATATATATATACATACATCATAGGGGTCCATGACAATGTTGGTGATTATATATGTATTAACTAACTATTAATAAAAGAACAAACACAGCTAGGTAATTAAAATAATATAAAAACAAGGTTTAACCAAAAAAAAAAAAAAAAGTAATATAGAGAAGATGATAATTGATTGGATGGTGGGAGGGTATATTAATGCATAACAGAGAGGACAGATTCAAGTATGTGTAGTCACGCACGCAGCTGTCATTCGATATTACAAATTAAGCCCCTTCTTCTCTTTTATAGACAGCAAATTAGCGTTTGCAGCTGTCGGATTTCTCTCTCTGCCCTTTATTTATTTAATTTTTTCTGGCTTTTTCTCTTTTACTGTGACCAACCCCATTTGTTCCCAAATAATAACTAACAACAACAATATCATAATAATAATAATATAGCTAGCCTAGCATGATCCATCTCCTCCTCTGTCCCTCAATTCAATGATATTCTTTATTTGATATATCTGTTGGTAAAAAAAGGGTGGATGGATATTATTCATATTATAGAGGAGGCAGCACATGGAGCAGATCAAACCCAACAAGAAAAAAATGCATATGAGGTGGTGATCAAAGAGAAGATACAACAACAACAATAACAACAACAACAACAACAGAGCTGCAGCTTATTATTATTAGTCAGTACTCTTTGTCAACATCATATCTGATTCTCTATTCCCAGGAGATTGATCATCACTTGAATATTGCATATACAACAACAACAACAACAACAACAACATTAACAAGAAGAAGAAAGAAGAAAGAAGAAAGAAGAAAGAAGAAGAAGGGTTCTTATAGATATATAGGTAGAATTTTTGATTTTAATGATTTAGATATATTCCATGGCCTATCCACATTACCGATCACAGTTCGGTGACACAACATTTACAAAAGTTTTCGTTGGGGGATTAGCATGGGAGACACCTACTGAGGAAATGCGTAAATATTTCCAACAATTTGGAGATATTCTTGAAGCTGTTATCATCACAGATAGGAATACAGCAAAATCTAAAGGATACGGATTTGTAAGTCGTTTATCATCTTATCTTAATTAATTAATCCTTATACGATTTTCATTTATTTGATTATCATATATATAGGTGACCTTTCGTGATCCTGAATCGGCGAGGAGGGCATGTGAGAATCCAAATCCAATGATCGATGGAAGAAGAGCAAACTGCAACATTGCTTCATTGGGACGTCCTAGACCTTCACCGCCCCGAGGTCCATTTTTCTCATTTCTTATATATACAGAATTACAGATGATATATATATAGTACTTCAATATAATTGTTATAATTCTAATGTTTTTATTGGATTTATCATACAGGAAGAATGCAAGGTGGCAATCCATATCAGAGAGGAGGAGGAGCACCGTCGTACGGTGGAGTGGCCGCGCCGTTACATCCGCCGCCTCCGCCTCCGCCACCACCACCGCCGCCTGTTATTTATCCACCTTATGGGTATGTTAGCTTTCCGTTTTACTGATAAAGCTGGTTAATATTGTCCACATTACTTACAGAAAATGGTCCATACGTTAAAAATGCAGTATTTAGTTAAAAAAAATTTCTTTTCTTTTTTTCCAATCCGTACAGTTGGAATGAGACAACAAATAGTAAAGTAATATAATTGACTTGGTTTTTTTTAAAAATAAATATAATTGACTTGGTATTTGGTAATGACTTGGTAGTTGCACTTGTTGGTTTTCCTTGTTTGTTTGTGTTTTTCTCTTGCTCTCTGTGCAGTTTTGTCAAAAAAAAAAAAAGACAGACTTGGTAATACAAAGCTCAAGTGCATTCTTTATAATCGCGGGTTCAAGTCTCTCCTCCTTTCAGAACCTTGAGTTATTGTAATATTTTAAAAGTAAAATGGTTTTCTTTATATAGTAACAATAATAAAAATTGGTTGAAGGCAATGCATTAGTGGGTGCTAACCAGTCTTTTAAAAAAGTTGAGATTCCGAATTAAAAATAATAAAAAAAAAATGAAGAAGAAAGAATAATAAAAATTAGTTTAATATTATTCAAATTGGTATTAGAATTAGATATAAAAACATTTTGTGCAACTTAGATTACAAATAACAAAAGATTGATTAACAAGATTAGGATGAAAAAACTAGCAGTTTTCGTTATTATTAGACACTCAATTGAATTGAACAAAATCTAATTATAATATAGTTAATTTGAAAACTCTTACTGACTACAGTATGTCAATTATATACATATAATCTGTTTTAATTTTAAAATTAATAAATTTGAATGAAAATCTTATAAGTTAAAATTTTAGAAGAATAAAACTGACACACAACATATATTGAAAAGGACATCATTATACAACAACGTAGCCACCACCTAACCTTGAATCTTGATGAACAAGTCACCTACTTAAAAATAACATTATATTAAATAAATAAAAAAAAAAAAGTAACATTAAGATTAAAAATAATTAATTTTAGTTGTTGCCTACCGATCTACCATAACCAACATTAGCATTCATATCAGTTGCTATCGTGGTCGGACCTATTGAGAGGTTTACATTAATAATTTGACCACTTATTTACTTGAATGATCAGTCAGCAGTTACTTCACATCACATGGATGGTGATATCATTTATCATCAGATTTGGTTTTAATTTTTAATTTTTAATTTTTAATTTTAATTTTAATTTTTCAGGTACCCAACCTATAGTGCCACTGATTATGGTTACCACCAAGTTAGTACCATATATTATATTATCTTGTGAATTTTAGGCTAATTAATAATGATTACAATGAATTGATGAATGGATAATGAATATTTTGCAGATGCAGGGAATTTATAACCCACAAATTCAACAGGCACAATACTATCAACAAATGTACGGAACAACATCATCTACACCAATGGGGTCACCTTATTACTATGGTTATTCCATACAATCTCCAAGTCCAAGGGGAACATATTCACAACCGCAGCAGCAGCCGCGAATAGCTGCCACACCCTCCTATCTATACTATCACCCACACATGGATGGTTCCTTCTCTGCCTATCCTCCTCCTCCTCCACCACCTCTTCAACTCCCTAGGCCTTTTTCTTCTGGTAATTAATTTCACTCACTGCTCTTTTTGTCACTCTTGCATTTAAGTAGCTAGGAACGAAGCTATGAGGGGACCAGCAGGGGGCTATGTTCCTACGGTCTTTAGAAAATTCATTTTTAGTCCTTATAATTAATCGACATTTTTTTCTTTTGCTTCTTTAAAATGAAAATGATTGAGTTTGCCCTCTCTCCGAACTTGACAAAACTTGAAATTCTAGTTTCGCCCCTGCATTCAAGTAAAATTCCTTAGTCAACCGTGTCCGGAGGTGTCAAGAAACATATATGTAGCATCCTCATTCCTTCCTCCACATAAAAAAAAGAAAAAAAAAAGAAAAAGAAAATAAAAACATATATGTGGATTGGGGGCCACATTGACAAAGTTAAACCATGTGGAATGAGCTGTCTGGGTATTGCCGTGACCCGAATGATGGGTCAGTAGACAGAGCAGCATACTCCGTAAATTAATAGTCACTGCAATCTGCATGTGGATGTGGTTCCTGTTTCCTTCCACATCATATGCTTCTTTCTTTCTTTCTCATGTCAAGCCCCACATCTGCTGCTTCTGCACCCTCTACTTTCTTTTCTTATCTTATGAACAGGGGAATCTTACTAATATTTTGCTAAGACTGAATATAGTCTCTAGATTCTTTTACTTGAAAAATCTTAATCAGCTTTCAAGATATTAGTCTCTGTCGTTTTATGGTTATCTGTCTTTGTTTTGGACTGAAAAAATGACCATACATGAAAATGCCCCTTTCCATCCAGTTTATGGCTTTAGTTGATAGATGCGCGCATAGAGTGAAAGGTTGCCATACCCCACAAGAAGCAAGCATT
The DNA here is from genome assembly GCA_035582765.1 of Acer negundo. Taxonomy (NCBI): domain Eukaryota; kingdom Viridiplantae; phylum Streptophyta; class Magnoliopsida; order Sapindales; family Sapindaceae; genus Acer; species Acer negundo. The sequence continues at coordinate 805,101 of CM069231.1, read as the reverse complement.
GCAGTCTTACATATATGCTTCAAAGAGTTATGGAAAATTCACAGTGAGACAAATGACAGGAAAATATGTCCCGTCAAAGTGGTATTAGGCTTAACTCAACACCAAAAAGCCAGCTCATAGGGTGAGACTTGTTCTTACACTAATCAATTATATTTCCCCTTATTGCTTGAATGATGTGAAACTATGATTCATACCCTCCTTCACGCTTAGTGGGATAGGCATGTCTAGCTTTGATACCATGTCGAAGTGGTATTGGGTCTAATTCAACCCCAAAAGCTAGCTCATAAGGTGAGAGTTGCCCTCACACCAACAATTGTCAATTGCACTTCCTCGGCCTTATTGCCCGAGCAATGTGAGACTATGATTAACAATCCACATGACAAATTGTATCGAAAATCCATGCTTGAAAACTTTATTATTGTTATTATCTTTCAATTCTAAGCAAATTGATGATAATTATCCCTATGATTTCTGCACTTAAACAACTAGAGACCCACTTTGTTAGTCTGGAAGTTACTCTGTACACTTAATATTAGACTGTTAGATTCTCTCATTTGATATGTAATTGCTTATATTTTTACTACATTTGCTCATCAGAATTTCACCCTTTGATTTATGGTTTCAGACTCACAGACTCCACAGCATACCCCTACAGAAACAGATCAAGGCCGGGCCGTTTCTTCAGAAAGTCCTAATACTTAAGACAACAATTCATTGCCATAAACATGGTCCGGAAAAAAAAAAAGAGTTTCAACTGTATAATCTTGATATGTTTACGTTCTTCTTATCACTCCAATAATCAACCACTGATATATTCTTTTCGGTCCAAAGCTGTAGCATTCGGTGAGTAAAGCTTCAAGAGACTACTACTACTTGTGTTCTCCACAGCTACTGCAAGAAAAAAAAAGATGGACTAATCAGCAACCTTATGCAGAATTTTCTTTTTTCTCGAAAATTCTCAGAACGATATTATTATTATTTATTATATTTATCATTATTCCATTATTTCCCAATTTAATTCGAGTTCTTCATTCTCTTGAGTAGAAGAAATTAACATCCTTTAGAGAATTTGTATGAAATGTGAACAAATTAAAGGTGGGAACTTCATTTCCTCGATAAAAAATTTTGATATGTTTTTTTTTTTTTTTGATTACAACAACTATCGAGACCGGCGAAATAGAACCCTACAAGCTCAGTTCAGATCAACATTCCCACAATAGGGGAGAGAGCACCCACATGGAAGTGGGATAATACCCACACTAAAGGTGGGAAAATTGGCCTAAAGCTATGCACACACTGGGCCTCGATTTTGGGTGGTGGGGGTTTCCAAAGGAAAGGCCCACCACCATGGCAAGAGACCATGTGTAAAAATTTTGATATGTTATATGCAGGTTTTCAGAATTATGTTTTCTCTGTTTTCTTCAGGGGAATTCGTATGATAAACAAAAGTTCATATAATGATACTCAGACATATACGTGCAAACGAAAGGTTGTTCATTAAATTATTATATGAATCTAGTAACTTTAACTAGCATACATATGGCAGTAATTGTGCATTGGTTAATTTTCATCACTTTTGTTGTTAGGATATGCATGTCTGTTGATCTCGAATAGAGCTTGAAAGCAACTGGCTACCTTACATAAAGGTTAGCTTTTCTTCAAGAAATTGTTCTAAGTAAGACAAAATTTGAATAAGTTGTCCAGAAAATTTGCTAAAATCTTTAGAACTTGGACGAATTCAATAAACAGAAAATTGAAATGGAGAATGAATGGTTCATGGAGTAGTTGAGATACCATTTGGTCCGTTTCTTCCTCACCAATTGATCACTGGCTGCAGAAGGGACTTTCCATGCAAATCACATCTTTGTTTTCTTCTACTGTGGTGATTTTTCTATGTAATACAAAAACAAAAATGCTGATCAGTATGGTGAAACTGAGTACCCTTTTTTTCTAGATTTTTTTCCTATGTTACATTGAATAAAAAGGTCCAAATCAAAATCCTTTAATTGATCATCTCAACCCTGCAGTGCAATCTGTCTCTCTCTGTGATTGTGTGTATGGTGAATCTAATGTCAAAGTGTTAACCAGAAAAATATAATGAATTGCCATATATTTTCATCCTTCTGTAGTGCAATTCTTGCCCAAGTAAGAAACCATGGGCCACAGAATTAAAGGTATTTCCTTTCAATACCAAAAGTTGATAAACAGAAGTAACAGAAGAGATTTATGATCCCCTTGACAAAGGTTGTTTTCATTCAACAACAATATTCTCCAGCCACTCTACATCCATCTACTCTCATGCATTTCTCTTAGCTTCTTCTTCTTTTTTTTTTTTTTTTCCTGTTACCATCAATTAATTCTCATGATAACCCCTACACCCTACAATCTTATGATAAAAACCACTTAAAATCACATTCTTCATTCTTGTATTCTCCTTATGTCATGGAGCCTGATCCTTCAGGTATTCCGTGTCACTTGAGTCTCCTCAGTACTGCTTCGTCGACAAACCATGTACATATTGAGCCACTTGATCTCTTTCCAACTGCAAAGAAAACTTCCCACGAGTCTATTTCATTGAATGGAAACCCTGAAGCATGCAATGAAGAAAAAGTGGATGTCACGTTTGCGTTACACATAGGCCTTCCAACTTATTGCAATGGGAAGCGAAACGCAAAGTTGGAAGCTGAGCAATATTGGATACCAACTCCTGAACAAATACTCATTGGTTTCACCCAATTTTCTTGCCAAGTGTGCCTCAAAACCTTCAACCGCTATAACAATCTTCAGGTTTTTTACGTGCAATTTATATACTCTGTATAGTTAGAATTCATCATTACTCTTGGTTTGAAGATTAAACGTTTTTTTTTGGTGACAGATGCACATGTGGGGGCATGGATCACAATACCGTAAGGGCACTGAATCGCTGAAGGGGACCCAACCGCGAGCAATATTAGGCATTCCATGCTATTGCTGTGCAGAAGGGTGCAAGAACAATATAGAGCATCCAAAGGCAAAAACACTGAAAGATTTTCGAACATTACAAACACATTACAAGAGAAAGCATGGGCTGAAACCTTTTATGTGTCGCAAATGTGGCAAATTCTTGGCTGTGAAAGGTGACTGGCGAACTCACGAGAAAAACTGTGGAAAGCGTTGGCTTTGTGTCTGTGGATCTGATTTCAAACACAAGAGATCACTCAAAGACCACATTAAAGCATTTGGCTCTGGCCATGGCCCTTTTCCTCCTAATTTCGATGGTGTTGATGTACCCAGAGAAGATGCTTCATCTTCACTTCTTGTATGAGATTTCTACTGACTAGCCTGAATAAACAAATCAATCTTATGCAAATGTAACTACATAAGGAGCTATTTAATCAGGTACTGTATTCTTCACATGGAGGAGAGCTAAGAAAGTTCGTAAATAAATTATTATGGTCATGAGTCATGACTGTGAAACTCTATATAGGTGTTTGATAGAAAAATGAAAGTGTTCGATAAAATGCTTCAATGGACTGAATGGAGTTTCTGCAACAAAACTGCCTATTTAATGGAGGAAAAGCAACGTGAACGGTGAAACTTTTCTATTACTGATAATTTGATTGGGTCGAATTAATTAGTTACACATGACTTCTCTCAATGTATATACATTGAAGAATCAATGGTAAACATAAAACTAACTAATTAACCAATTTGAAGTCTTTTCCATATGCAAACTCTTCACTATGGACCGATTGATTTGATACTGATGAGTGCTGGAATGCTGCTGCAGCCTGCAAGTTATTAGCTAAGGATGCAAGCATGGAATAATTACTTCCTTTTAATTTTTAAAAATTTCACCAATCTTTAATGATACGGCTGAACAAAAGCATATCATGGTTGGTTACCTAAAAGTAGAATTTGTCCCCGTATATATTGAATGATTATTTCAAAACTTATGGTAACCGAAAAAGTTGGCAACTTCCCCAAAAGAAGAACTTTCCTTGCCAGGAGGGACCCGGTCCCCCACAAACGCCTGATATAAGGAGAGATCCGGTCCACCAGGGACTTGGTTCATTACAAGTGCTTGATACAAGGAGGGACCTAGTCCACCAGGGACCGGCCGGTCTATTACAAGCGCTTGATATAAGGAGGGATCCGGTCCACCAGGGGCCTGGTTTGTTACAAGTGCCTGATACAAAGAGGGACCAGGTCCACTAGGGACCCATCCTCCACAAGGTCATTGCACCAAGACGAATCCGGTCCATTAAGGTCTCGGTCTGTCACAAGCATCTGATACAAAGAGGGACCTGGTCTTCAACCCGTCCACCCCCTAGAAGTACTTGGTCAAGATTCTTATTCATAATCCATTACTTCTGGAACCACGGTGGATAAGCTAGGGCCAGTGGATAACACCTCTGGATTAGAGCTAGTGAACACGGGTAATCTAGGCTAGTTTTGCAAGTGCCCTAGAAGAACATTCTAGAATGACCTAATCGCTTCCAGTAAGCACTGATCCCCACTTAGGGCTAATGCTGGCTCTAATGCAATATCACATGAGAAAGGAGAAAGAGTCGGGGTAAGCTGCAAGGGTCCTATAGGGTGTAATTAATGTGGGACATCAAGCACAAAGGGGGAAAGATAAGGGATCAACGGCTGAGATCCCCCAGTAACCACACCCTTCCAACTGCCGGATCTTATGCCATCTAAGCCCTACCCAATATCAACTAACCTATACATGATACATGAAGGAGGAAGCTATGTTTTCCTAGCAAAATGCTTGCAGAACACCCTTGAGCTGAAGAAGGAAATGGTGGATAAGGGTGCTTGACAGCGTGCAGCAGGACAAATGACGCAGCAAAATCTGTTCAATTTATAAGAAAGTTCGTTCACTGGGATCGGTGATTCTATCAGTCGAAAACCAATTAATCTAGCAAGAATTTACTCTAAGTGCGAAAAACTAAATTGCATAATGCTTGGTTTTGGAAATTTGTTAAATTCTAATATTAACCCAAATTATGAATACTTGAACTAAACACTAAAATCAATTTCAAATCATATAAGGGATAAATATATGGAGAGAAATACTAGGGAATCGATGTAACTTTCTTAAACACTCAATGCTCTCAAACAATCTCGTTAAACAATTCAATATAGTTTAGGGCTTGTTTTGAAGATAAACAATTAAGTTCGAATATCTTTCCCATCACTCGCACAAAGGCCATGTGTCAATTGATGGCAAATAAATCCCTTTAGACACAAAACTCTAAGCTAAATCAACACAGCAAGGCCATGCAAACATTAAATTTCAAATCTACTAAGCTTATGATTACAGTTTAGATGGAAAAGGCCATCCACATCTAAACCCTAATCTCATGGATAAACTAAATCACAAACCCATATCAATTGAAGTCCACAAAATAATACGAGCAAGTAAAATAGAGCAATTTATTCAATAGACAAGACTAAAATCTAATTGATTAACAAAAGATAGACTAATTGATTACATAGAGTTGTATAAAATTGGTTACATCAATCCCCTAGATAAATGTTTAGTTACACATCAATGAAGAAAATAAAAATATAGAAGAGTTATAGAGAAAACCAATATTAGTCATGAGAGCTCTTTGTCTGGAAATCTTCTTTTTCTTGCTTCCAAGAATCCTCTAAGGATGGATGAAATTGAATGAAAGAATCAATGGAATGAATGAATGAGAAAGAAAGATGTTCTAGAAAATAAGGATTGATGTAATAAGACACGAGCCCTTTATATACTTTTCTTCAATTAGGTCATAATGAAGCCCTAAGAAAACAAGGATCACGTGCGGCACGGGCACTTTGCCTTGGCAGCGGTATGACAAGCGTCTTACTTTTGGACTTTAACGCAGCATAGACCGTTGTGGAGACACTTGCATAGAGGGCGATATGGACAGCGGCAGGGACAATTGATCCTCTGCTATTAATCGCTTGATAGGTCACTGGTGGTACACATGCCTAAGAAGTGGTCCTGACCACGGCTAATGACGGTTTTATCCTTTTTCTTCATCTGTTGACTTCATTTCTTCCAAAATAAGATCCAACACATTACTTCTATGGAAAACGACCTACATAGGCTCAACAAACACATCAAACCACTAAAAGGACTCAAGAGACAAGCATATTACATAGGAAAAATGACAAAATATAAGCATAAAATTGGACTGATCAAATAGCCTCAAACCTATTTGAAACCAATAATGCACGGTGTGTATAAAACTATTTAGAATTTGGGGGGGGGGGGGGGGGGGGGGGGGGGGGGGGGGGGAGGTGAATAGATTTTAAACGATTATTACCAATTTTCATGATTAGTCAATATTATGAAAATACCCCAAACTAGTTAAAACAATAGATTAAGTGTAAAGTGCGGAATTTAAATAACACTTGATTTTTACGTGGAAACCTTCAACAAGAAAAAACCACGGGTTGTTATATGCGTAACAAACGAACCTTGAATCCATTAATTGTAATGGTGTTTACAACCTAGGTTGACCTTAACCTCTCACGGTTTATAACCCACCATTACTACCTGCAGACCTATAAAAGTGAACCTAGTCAATTTTCTTGTGGCTTAAGCAACCTTAGCCACAAGTCTCAATTCTCAATGAAGAGATTAAACAACTTAAGTGAATATGCAAAGATATCCAAATATGCAAATAATGCTAGGTTACACTAAATGCTTATCTAGGATTAATAAATGTCAATTAAATCAATCATAGATATTAATTGCCATATGACATGGCATAAAACATAGCTATCTGAGATATGTCAATCCTAGATATAGCTATCAAAATAAAACAGTCAAACATTCAACACATAATCTCAATCTTGTATATAGAAATTACTCTAAGAACATACAAGTAATAAATGAGATAAATTGCAAAGTAAGAACACTAATTATGTAAGATAATAATGAACAACTTACCATAATATGTGTGTTGAAGAAGACCCATGCATTAGCACATACTAGATAATCTTAGATGATGCTTAGATGATGATTTATGCATGTAGAAATGTGTTTAAAGAAATAAAGATGGAATATTTATGATTTTTCTCTCAATTCTCTCTCAATATCTCTTTAGGGTTCTTTATATTAAAGAGCTTAAAATAAGAACAAGAGAAAGAGGTATATTTATAGAGAGTAAAGAAGGTTGGGTGAAATGACAAAATTGCCCCTAACTTTCACAAGCAAAATCTACGGCCAGGGGCAGCAGATTTGTGGGCATCGAATTGGACCTGACGTTCTGGTCCCTTTTTTGCGCCCTATTCTGTGGCCTTAACCGTAGAACATAAGGGTGTAGAATCGACCATGTCTTTTAGACTTGATCCTGCTGCCTTGGTTCGATGGTCTATGACCGTCGAATCAAGGCCCCGAATCCTCATGGAAGAATACTTCTAACACAAGCTCAATGAGACGAGCATTGAGGATTAAACAAACAACCACACACAAAAACGTAAACAAAGAAGTGCCAGTATGGAATGTGAAGATAGTGCACACAATATCAATGAACATAAATGCAATCATGACAAGTGTATGTGTGCAACTAAATCTCTTCAAAGAAAATTAAGTACAAGAGATATACCTTTGGAGTGCTTATCAACTTGAGGTCTTGAGAAGAGCCTTTGAACAAAGATCATGAACACTTAAGCTACCCTTACATATCAAACCCTAATATGTGGTTTGTCACTGAAATAAGCTAATCAAACTTTGAGGAACTTACACTATCTTTTGCTAGTCCTTGAGCAAAACCTAACAATCCTAAACTGAAAAAAAATCAAAATCCTAACTAAGCCACTTTCGCGGGGAACATGATAGCATTAAGCGTATGCTCAAGCCTTTAAAACTCTAAGTGTCCTTAATAGGATGAGTTTTGTCTTATGAGGGTTTACAACAATGACACCCACAAACATATCCCGTAAAAACCAATCATTCGAGATGCACTTGAGTGCCCATATTGAAACAATACATGCAAAAGCCAATAAGTAAAGACTAAAGTTAAGTCACAAAACTGAAAGCATAGCTCAATTTTAAATGAAAAGCCCAAGCTTAGGATAGTCTAGCATCAAAAACATATTCGCTGAACGCCATAGATGTAATTCGATCAACTATAATCCTCACAAGATATTGCTCATTAATTCGCATAGTACCTAAGCCATTCACTTATCAAGCATATGCGAAAGAAGTTATGCACAAGAAATTTCAAATTATATGAATATATCATTGAAAGAACACTTAATTTATAAGCAAAAGATCTCATGAAAAAAATCAAACATTATGAACAAGAAAACACATGATGCATTTCTACTTTCCTAGCAAGGATAACCGGTAGATCAATTAGACTTTTTATTAAGGTTGTAATGGGGCTATATGGTAAAGGTTAAGAGAGAACATGCAATAGGAATTCTAAAGCCTAGGATCATCCAATGAGAGTCTTCAATTACCTTTACGGTTTCGCGCAAACTCTTAGGTCTTCATTGATTTCTATTGTAAGTGGAATAATGCCACTCACCATTTGTTCAAGTCCTCATAATTCACCATCCTCTCTTGTCAACTCTTTCGTGAGTAAATACAACCCTTGCAATTTAATTGACTTAATTGCACTCATAACAAACTTTTCTCTGATTCTCTCAACACACCATTCATTTTGGTGGCAATTTTTTGTTTTTGTGTTTTTTTTTTTTAAATATTTGAGAATCAGAGACCTACATAACAATATAAACTTTTTATCTTTACCTTTGGGTTGAATGCAGCTCTTCCTTTATTGGTCTCAAATTAACACCGCACAAAGGACCTGTGCCGAATTCTCATGTCTTCTTCACATTCTCAAAGCATGATCCCAAGTTATCAGGTATGGCTATAATATAGGCTTACATGGGTTATAGCTAATATGGTGAAGAAAGAAAAGGAAATTCAGTGTTTGGCTTCAAACAGGGCTATGGAACACACACATATAGGTAGGAAATATTTAAGGTCTTTTAAGTAATTCAAGCACATATAGTCTAAAATCACTTCCAATGGTTCATCTTATTCAAGATCAAAAATTATCAAATGCAATCTTTTATGATGTATGTTCTATGATGCTCAATGTACAACCTATAGAGATCTAATATAATACTAAGAACCTACTGAGTATTTAAGAAGTAGAAACAATATATCCCTCATAATGTCATTTATGTGCGCTTTTTGGTTTTGTGAACTCACAAAGGTAGTCTCCGTTATTAATCATGACAATCCAACTAAGCATTCTATCCACTATCACATCAAGATCATGTCATAGGTTTTGAAAAAAATGCAATGCAATACTCTAAGTGGCAAGACGTTAGTTTAAACCCAGTGATTAAAACATATAATTTCTAAGGCACACCTCAAAGCATCTCATCATGGTTAATGTAGGAACGACATACTCTAAAAACAAAACAAAACAAAACAAAAATTTGACTAAAGACTCAAGACTTAAGACATCACACCCCTAAACCTAAACTCGACATTGCACTGAATATTGACAATCATGAAAAGATAGGTAGTGAAAGACACAACTAAAACGAAACTCAAAATAATGACTGGAAATAAATCTGCAATATCCAAAGAAATAACAGAGATATCCGATAAGAAAAAAAAAAAAACAAAAGAAAAATAAAAGTTCAAAAAGAAAAATCCATATTCTGCTAATCTCTTTCGTCCTTATTTGATAAGTGTAAGATCTCGGTCCCCTGATAGGAGTCTCTCAGGTCATCTTGTAGATGCTCCTCATTATCAAAATATATGATCGGGGTCCACTGGTCATAGTCCTACTGCTCAAGTCTCGATCCACCAGCTGCGTAGTATGGGTTAGGAAACAGAGTTTGGAATGGTGCACCATTGTCGCTAGCCACAGAAAATTGGCTAGTCATCATCAGTCGCAGCTGCTCTATATTTGTATTGATAGTGTCGAAACGAGTGTTCATCAGTCCCTTCATCTCTCTGAAGCGCATATCCATGTGGGACTGTATAGACTGCAAAAGGGAACCAAATGGGTCATCTCCTGGCTGAGCACCATCTGGCTGGGGGTCATCTGGCTGAGCCTGTATCTTGGCTACTAAATCCTCTCGTGCCTCTCGGCGACATCTTCTTTCCCTATAGTTACCAATGGGAGGTAAACCTCGAAGAACTACTTACTGATTCCAATCCGTCAAGTTTATCAAAGTCTGCTCACACTCCTCTAATCCAACATTCACATCAATACCAACCTGTCTGCAGAAAGCTATGATCAAATAAGGAAATACCATGGATTGGTTGTCGAAATCACTAATGTCATGAATGGCATTGAAAATCACCTGCCCAATGTTGATAGGACCATTTGTCCTCAAATGGTGCAACACACGCACCTGGTTCGAAAAAAATCTCTGTACGATGTTGAGAAGACATAAGGGAGTATGTCAGAAAAATGTTTCAGAAGGCAACATCGGCATGCGTATCGCGCTGGTGTAGCTTCACAAGCTGATCCTATTGGTCTAGCCCATTCGACCTAATGACTGCAGCTAGTCTCCCCCTATAAGGGTCAAGGGTCTCAATATACTATATTCCACCTCCTCATCTGATAAACACCTCCGGAATGTCAAACTATTGATTTATAGCCTTTGGAGTAATATGGATCTTAACACCTTGAACCAAAACTGGGTCCCCAGTTAGGAGCCTCTTTGCCACAGCGCTGGCATAATACTCCGCCACAATGTTTCTGTTCGGTCTTGGTTGGCGTGCTACGTACCTCTCCCATTGGCGACTTGCAACCACCTCTCAAATAGGTGTCTGTGCCAAACGGGGGACATTAATGCCCCTCTCAATAATCTAGGGTCGCATTTGAAACTTGCTGAAACGACCTTTGAAATCTTTGTGTTGTGCTTGCCTCGACATTGCCTTTCCTTTTCCTTTATCGGCCGCACTAATCCGAGTGCGCTTCCTTAAATGAGTCCTTGCCATCTGTACATAAGACAACCACAAATAAGCAAGCCAAAATTTTACATAAATCCGGCAACAATTTGTTTCAAAAAATCGAACCCAATAACTCAATCAATGCCATAAATGTCAAATAATCCCAAGTACAACTAAGTTATCAACAATTCTTAATCCATCTAACTTTCTTAAGCACAACTTAACATTCTATATAATTTATGGCATCAATTAATCAAACAAAATCATCCAACTCTCCCTATAAACAATATGAGTTGAAATCCCACATACACCAAGTGAAAACCCAAACAAATAAGCTTAATAATGCCCAATAAAACGAAGCACATTGGTTATGGAAGCATGTAATTCGAAATTATAACCAAATCACACTCTAAAACTTCTCTTACTCTTCATGCAAAATATATGAGCATAGCTTGATAAAATATGTAATAGAATCAAGATAGCAGGGAGAAGAGCACATACCTAACTACTTCATTTCTACACAAGGTGTAGCCCAATTTTCGTATCATTTTGTGTTCAATTCTCTGGTAAAATCGGGTATTTAATGTGATAAAATCAGTGTTTAAGGTATTTATGGAGTTTATGGGCATTGGAGTAATTTTAGAGAATCAGGGGTTAAAATGCAAAATATGGAGAATATATTGAAGATTCCATGATTAGAGAAGAGTTGAGGGGTACCTAATGTAATTTGCTAGGCAACGCACGCACGCGCGCCACGTGGATTAGTGATGTGGTGCGTTTTGCATATAGGTTCAACCCGACCCAATCCAGATCCGGTCAGCCCAAGCAAGAACAAGGTCCAGCGTTGAGTGCACCCTACCACCCTCAGCGATACATCAACATGACGTCATCGCCTTTAACCTTGAGCGGGTCTGTATAGACCCGCATGGGTCGATTTGACCCGGATTGTGATCCGATTCCAACCCGGCCCTGTCCGCCCATTTTCCAACGTGTTATCTAGCGTTTTTCCGCTCAGATCCACGACATGGGCCCCCTTGGTCCTTTTGCCACCCATTTCGAGCTCCCATGTACATTTTTTTCCAAGCTCTAATCCTTCAAGCTTCCATGGCTTCCAAACTTTGAGCTCCCAACCGTGACATGCAAGTGGCTCCCAAGCGACAGTAATTTACCGCGGTTGAAGTGTCGCAGCTGTCAAAACTGTGGCACACTCGCGACAGAGACTTCTCAGATGTGCCGTGGTCCAGTTGCCTCTTCTGTCAACCGTGAAAATATCCAACCACGGCAGTCCATCTTTAGGTCGTTTTGGACGAAATTTTAACCCTATTTTGAACCCATATATATACATCTCTTTTTCTCTAAGAAAGGGAGGAGAGCTACACAAAGGAAACCGAACTTCAAAGCCAAATCCACCAAAAACCCTCTCATTCCACCATTTCTTCCACCCACACATACACCTATCACTTCTCTTTACCACATTCACCATTGCTCCATCTTTTGGAACCAAAAGAGAGTTGAAGAGAGGGGCAAAGGAAGAAGAGAAGATCTCATTAATTTTCTCTAATATTTATTCTCTTTATTTTCCTTTACATAGCCATGTATTTAATTGATTTAATATATTGTATGACTATACTTTGTATACTTTGTGAGATGAGCTAAATATTAATTGCTAGGATATGATGAAACCCCACCCTTGAATATCTATATGTATTGACCCTTTGTTTATTCATTTTGTGCAAGTGTGGTTTGTATGGGTATCTTAGTGTCCTTAAAGCTTTCAATTGATTGATCTCCTTTTAAATGATTTTTGTGGCGTGTTATGTACTGACCGGAGACGCACACCACGTGTTCGATAAAATTCCCTTTATGTATGTCTAGAAAAGTAGACTTACTTAGGCTAGCCTATAGGATTCGTTAGTGTGCCAATATCCTTAACGAACCCATTCATATATTCCAAGTAATCGAAAGATAGGCTTGTGTATTATTTTGGGTGTAATCCATTCTACTCGACCGAGATTGTGGGTTAATAGTAGGGTGCATGAATCTATGAATTGCATGAGCATATTTTGGGTGAGCAATTGAGTCTAAAGCGGAAGTCAATATAGGGTGGGGTGTAGTCAAGTCCTAGTATATTTCTCTCCATTATTATACTTGTGTTTATTTCTCATTATTTCTCTTTAGCATTTAGCATTTAGCATCTTTATTAAGTTTAGTTTAATTTGCTTGTTTAGAAACCTTTCTTTTATGATTGTTTGAATAGCAAATAGGCTAGTCAATTTCGGTAATCGATCACTCAATCCTTGTGGGAACGACTTCACTTTATCATTGTACTACTCTCTGACCTCGTCTTATTGCGAGTGTCACTTGAGTGCATAGTCAATTTTTGGCACCGCTGCTGGGGATAGAGCGGATGATTGATATCAATACTAGTTAGTTTATTGCTAATTTGGACTTTTTTTTTATTTAGTTTCTTTTTTATTTCTTTGATAGTTTTTGTTTCTTTTTATTTCAGGATTCTATGGATTTTTCCATGCAAAACTTGTGGCCAAGCTATTCGCCAATGAGCATGTTATCAGAAGATAAGATAAGAAAGCTCTTACAAGATGATATAGATTCTCAGCCGGAAATCGCACAGAATTTCAATAACGATATGTCACCTAGCTGGCTAGACCAATACATAGAGACGACATTTGAAGGGAACTTCAACAACCATTACAACCAGGATTGGAGGACGTACCAAGACTTCTCAATGAGCTATGATGAGACCAATGCCTTTGAAATACCTACCACATCATCCCAACCAATGTTCACATCATTTGAAAACAAGAAGAAAGAATTGATCAAGATGTGTGAGGATGTTATGAATATTTATAGGGATTTGATGTCTAAATGTGAAGAGCTAAAGAAAGGGAATGCTCGACTTCAAGAGAAAATAGAGGAAACTTCCCGAGAGAAAGAAGAAATGTGGGAAGAATTTGAGAAGATGTTGTAGAGCATAAAAAAGGAATTTGAAGGCAAGGAAGCTTTGGAGATGAAAAAGGCGAATAACCTTCAAGAGCTAAACAAGAAACTCATATTTGAAGTAAAGACGCTTAGAGTTGATAAGGGCATACTCCTAAAGAAGAATGGGGAAGTCTCGGACAAGAATAAAGAGTTGGAACTCCAAATTGGGGGACTTGAAATTGAGAGGAATTCTGCATCAAGGGATTCGAAGACCTTGCAATGCTATTGGAGTTAACGAAGAAGACAGAACTTGACCACCTTGCGGAACTTGTAAAGGATAAGCAAGAGATTCAAACATTGTTGATAGAAGCGATTCAACTTCCAAAAGAAGAGAAGCTTAACGCAAGTCAAGGAGATTCAAGTGCCGAGGTCAAAAAGTCAAATACTAGCAAAGCAAAGAGGAGGAAAGCCAAAGAGTAAGAACCTTCCACTTCCACCTCCAACAAAGACCCACAAACAAGGTATCATTCCTAACCCTACCAGCGTGTGCCACCATTGCTATAAGAAATGTCACATTAGACCAATAGGCCAAGAATATGAAAGGCATGGCACATGAGAGAATTTTAAATATAAGGAAAATTATAGGCAACTTAAGTTCAACTTTCTGATTGCCTTTTTGTAAGGTCTCGTAAGGCCTTTCTGACTACCTTATGCTTTTAAGGCTCTGTACTTAAGTTCGATCGGGAGATGGCACGCCTTTTTGTAAGGTCTCATATTTTGATTGGCTTATTTCGTGGACAAACCACATGTGGGGCTTGATGTAAGGGTAGCTTAGGCTTATGATGGTTGATGATTTGCACGACCAAGGCACTCTCAAGACCTCAAGAGAAGAAGCGCCAAGGTATATTCTAGTGCTTACTTGCTTTGAAGAGATCTAGTTGCACACACTCACAACTCATGCATATCTTTAATACTTGTATGTTGTGTGTTTTTATATGTGTGCATTCATGATTGTTGAATATCTTTTCATGCATATTTATTTGATTGCATCTAGTTTATTGAAATGCCATAACATGTTTAGGCATTAGGATGTAAAGCCATGAAGTCTCTTCATGCATGTTTAAGTGATTGCATCTTGTTTATTGAAATGCCATGACTTGTTTAGGCATTAGGATGCAAAGCTATGAAGTCTCTTCATGCATGTTTAAATGATTGCATCTTGTTCATTGAAATGACATGATATGTTTAGGCATTAGGATGCAAAGCCATGAATTCTATTCATGCATGTTTTAATTGAGTGCATCTTGTTCAATGACAATGCCATGACATGTTAGGCATTAGGATGCATTTACATCCCACACTTGCACTTCTTGTATGTTAGTCTTAAGTGTGGTGTAATTCGTTTCCATTTATGTGATCGGAAATGTACGCGCTTGCATAATGGTGTGCATATCTTAGCGTGATGGTTTACCACTTGAGAATGTCTCATTCTTCTCTTGGATAAGTGTTAGTTTTGGTTTGGTTGTTTGGAGTAAAGTGTCTAGTTTCAAAAGATTGGATTTCAATGTTTTAAATGTTTTTCAAAATTGACCTTTGTATGGTCTGGTGACCATAAATTTTTATAAAAAGTTTTAAATTGAGTTTTGTAAAATTCTGGACAAACTAAACACCCACACCTTTCCAACGGTATATTATTTGTAATATTTCATGACCGTTTGGATTGGTTTTGAAATCTCCAAAATGACCACAAAAACAGGGCAACTCTGTTGTTATCCGTTTCTGACATTTGGTCACTCAATTGATCATAACTTTTTATACAGACATCTAAATGTCATTCTATAAAAATGAGTAGAAAGTAGATATCCATACCTTTCTAACGATATATTATATGAAAGGTTTCAATGTCATTTGGTCATGTTTTAGAGTGCTTGAATCTGGAGCTACTGCATTATAGCGTATACCGCAGAAATGCCCATAATTTTTCTATTTCTTCCAAAATGACTTAGTTTCACTTGGGCACTATAAATACACTATAAATACATATCTTTCTCATCATTTTGAGTGTAGAGCCACAAAATCAAACCCTAGAGAGAGAGGCTCCATATTCTTGAAAGAGAAAGCACCAAACTTACTTCTTTAACTCTCCAAACCCAAAACCGATCTCCATCTTGCATCATTCAACATCATTTGAGCATGGGTCTTCATTTTTTTATGACTAGGTAAGTTATAACTTCATTGGATATCATTTAATGTTCTTCTTACTCTAAATTAGGTATTTATTGCTTAATTAAATACCTAGACTCTATTTACTGCATATATTTATGAGTCTTGATAACATGATTAAGTTTGTGTTTTGATAGCTTAATTGATTAAGTCATTTTTACCTAAAAGCTAAGTCATAAACATTTTTGTATGATTTATTGATAACTGGGTTGATAGATTGTTTTTTAATCAACTAGTTAAACCTTTGAATGTTTACGTGGTGTTTTGTTGACAATTAGGTTGTTAGAAACCTCTACATCTAATTGAGACCTATATATATATTGTGATATCTTTAGGTCGTTCCTAATGACTTAAAAACCCATATTTTTGATTGAGAGCATTTTCAAAGAGAGAAAAAAAATAATGTACTTTTAATAGACAAATATTTTCAAGAGAGAAAACTCCCAAGAACTTGTCTTTAACCCATTTCCGCGTGCATAAATCATCATCTAAGCATCATCTAAGATCATCTAGCATGTGCTTGTGCATGTGTATTATTCAACACACATGGTATGATATGTTGAACAACATTATCCTACATAATTAGTGTTTTTACTTATCAATTTTCTCTCATCTATTACTTGTATGTGTTTAGATTAATTTCTACATATAAGATTGAGATTATGTGTTGATTGGGTTATTTATGATAGCTAGGTTTTCTTGCTTATATGCCATCCAACTAATTATCTCATTGTATGATTGAGATTGTTTTTTTATAGTTATTGTATCTAAGATTGGTTATACTTTACATAGCTAAAGTTGTATGCCATATCATATAGCTATTATCATATCTAGGATTGATTTTATTGTTATCATATAATCCTAAATAAGCATTTAGTGTACTCTAGCTCTATTTGCATATTTGGATATCATTGCATATTCACTTAGGGTGTGATCTCTTCAGAGAATTAAGTTTTGTGTGACTACTAGGATCAGGTGTCCACAAGCAATTGGACTAGGTCCACTTTTACAGGCCCGCGGGTAGTGATAGCGGGCTATTGATCGGGATTAGGTCGTAAATCGGGATTAGGTTGTAAACGTTATCACAATTAATGGATTCAAGGTTCAAGTGTAGCGCACTTACCAGCCCGTGATTTTTCCTTGTTGAGGGTATCCATATATACTTTAAGTGTCATTTATAATGCCGCATATATTACACTTACTTATTGTATTGACTAGATTGAGGTATTTTCGTAAATTGACTAAACGCGAAAATTAGGTAATAACGGATAAAATCATTCACCCCCTTTAGATTAATAATGAACACACCATTAATTTGTTTCACTTTCCAAAGACTCACTTGTATAGACTCATCCCAATAAGCATTTTGAACGCTATCCTGTACACCCACAATGCGTCGTTTAACTTCAAAGCCCAATCCTTCCGAGTTGAAATTACAATCTTCTTTAGGATACTCTTTATTTTTGTGTTGTTGACCTCAACTTGTCCTGAAGTATGTGAGTGGTATGGCGTAGCAACCCTATGCTTCATGCCATATTTCTTCAAGAGTATGACAAATGATCTATTGCAAAAGTGCTTTCCTCCATCGCTAATGATAGCTCGAGGAGTCCTGAATCTTGCAAATATTGTCTATTTCACAAATTTTATCACAGTTCGATTATCGTTATTCTTTGTAGCCTTCGCCTCCACCCATTTCGATACATAATTGACTTCTACCAGAATGTAACTATAACCGTAAGATAGTAGGAATGGTTCTATGAAATCGATGCCCCATACATCGAAAAGCTCTACTATCAAATCTCTAGATAACATCATCTCATTCCATTTGCTTATGTTCCTCGTTCGTTGGCATCTATCACATGCTAAGCAAAATCAGAATGCATTTTTATGCAATGATTCTCAGAAGAATCCATATTGCATTACTTTCAAAGCTGTCTTCCTTGTACCAAAAGGCCCCCCCACATTGTAGGTCGTGACAAAATCTCAGAACATATCCCTGTTCTGATTCTGATTCTGGAACTTATCTTCTTATAATTGAATCAGGGCCATGAGTGTACAAATAAGAGTCATCCCAAAAGTATTTCTTTGCTTTTGAAATGAACCTTTTCCTTCCTTGTGAGCTCAAATCCTCTGGGATCACTCCGCTTACCAAATAGTTAACCAAATCTGCATACCATGGTTCACTATCTTACATAGCCCACAAATATTCGTTCGGAAAATTCTCCTATAACGACAATTTGTCTACTTCCTCCCGATTTTCCTGTACTAACCTGCTCAAATGATCAGCAACCACGTTCTCACTACCCTTCTTGTCTTGTATCTCCAAGTTAAATTCTTGTAGTAGGAGGATCCACAGAATCAATTTAGGCTTGACATCCTTTTTCTAAAGAAGATATCGAAGGGCTGCATGGTCTGAAAACACAATGACTTTGGCACCCACCAAATATGTTATAAAATTTTCTATTGCAAACACTACCTCTAAAAGCTCCTTCTTAATTGTTGAGTAAATTAATTGGGCATTGTTTAAGGTTCGAGAAGCATAGTACATTGCATGTGGAACCTTATCTACCTGCTGCCCCAAACTGCTTCGATGGCATAATCCGAAGCGTCACACATTAATTCAAAGGGCAACTCCCAATTGGGTGGAATTATCACTGGTGCAGTTGTCAATGCATTCTTCAAAGTGTTAAAAGCTACCATGCACTCATTACTTACCTCAAAATTCATTTCTTTTTGTAGGAGCAAACAAAATGGTCTTGTTATCTTCTAAAAGTCCTTGATAAATTGAAATATGCAATTGTAGTTAAATTACCTAAAACATACTTAGAAGGGGGGGGGGGAAGGGGGGGGGGGGGGGGGGATGAATAGGTTTTTACACATTTTTTTAATCTCTTTAAACAAACGCAAGTTTGTCCCTTAAGATAGCTTACATTACAACATATAAACCATACATATATGTATAGACAAGATAAACATGTGATCATTAAAGCATTGTCTATGTATCAACATGTAACAAGAGGAAGAGGGAACTATATAAAAGAATCAAAGAACAAAGAATTACATATATACTACTATGATCGAAATGAATTGCTTACAAATCACATTTAACAAAATCTTGTATCAAAATATATCACAAGTGAATATTATGCAACAAGGTTGAAACATAGACATACAAATATAAAAGAGAGAGATAGAAAGTATTGACATGAGATTTATTAATGTCGTAAAACCCCTAAAGAGGAAACATTCACGGGTTGAACTACAACTATTGGGTACTACATATATTGGATGATAGATTAGAAATTCATCAAAAGTGACCAACCTATGATCTACTTCTTATTGGAGTCCATGTCTACCTAATCCCTGTTGGTAGATACGAAATCCCTCAATGATGCGGAGCCATCATATATTGGAGTCCATCTCTAACTAATATCGTTGGAAGATTAAAAATTCCTCAAGAGCCAATGCACATCCTATGCAACACTCTTTATTGGAGTCTATGTCTACCCAAACGTTCGAGCCTACCAATATTGTAACCAACTCCCTATCCAAATCACTCATGCCCTAGAGAGCCTTCCATGCATAGCTATCCGGGCGTTCCCGATCCTAGCCATGACTTCTTACTTTGTTATCCAGACCTCTTGTCCTAACCAAGACTTCCTTGATTGACTATCCGGACCTTTTGTCATAGTCAAGGCTTCTTACCTTTTACAAGGAATTCCTAGTGTGATCAATGAATGCAAATGATACAAATAAGAAAATTCAACATAGAACATGTGATCAATACTTTCCATGGAAACTAGACTTAGTCATGTGAGAACACAAGTCAAAATAGTATAGTCATATAAATTGAATTAAAACCTAGAGCATATGAAAACACCTAACACATGTGGCTTATAGTTTCATTCACAAATCTAATACTTGAATAAATCATATTCATGAAGCACATATTCAAGATTTAAAAACATACACCAAAAATACTAGAAACACAAAATGTATTCAATGAATATTTTAGCCAAACTTTTAGAACAAGGATATAATGAATAATCACTTAAATCCTAATATGCTCTAAACATAAAAACAAATGTGTTAATCCTAGATTTGTTCAATTAATGATCCAAGAACATGTCAAGTTTATTGATCATAAAATGAATCAATCAAATCACAAATAACCCTATATATCAAACTAATTACAATACAACACTCAAACATGTGAGAAACTAGAATCATAGAAAACTAGTTCACATTTGTCTATAATTAGACTTGATTTTGTTTGATTATGAAGCTATCTTTCTCAATAGAATTCATTATACATACACATACATACAGAAGAAAAAACCCCAAGGTAATTGAAGGTTTTAAAAAGAGAAAACACATAGATAAGTCAAATACCTAAGAATCACGAGATGGTTCGGTTTTGTGAAAATGGAAAACTCGATCAAATAGCTGCAAACTCTCTTAGAAAAGGTAGATGACTTGATTACAAAGATTCTCCAACTTGAATTATTAAATTCAAAGTTCGAATGTGAAATTTATGGTATTTGAAAGGTGAGAAAATTGAAGAGGAAAATTATGCTCTTATGTTTTTCAAACTTTTCTTTTTGAAATGAATGGGAGGGAAAATGAGGACATTTAAATAAAATGAAGAGAGAGAGAGAGAGAGAGAGAGAGAGAGAGAGAGAGAGAGATGACAAATCAGAGGCTGCCACCTCATATCCTCGTGAGAGGCGCATGAGCCTTATGGGGCAGAGGGGTTGCTGGCCCGTGAGGCTCACGAGCCCCACACAGCCTCACCAAAGCTTGGCCTTTGGCCAATGCTTGCCTCCCTTGATCTCCTTTCGTGTTCTTTAGCCGTATTCAGGCTTTCAAACTCTGAATTTGAATCCATATTCGGATTACGAACCGTGACTCCTTTACGCTCGAGGAAGACTATGAAACTTTGATAAAAGGTGAAGAATTTGACTCGATATATGATGACGAACACAACACAACGTTTGAGAATTCAAAGTAGTATTGCTTTCTAGTTTGGACTCGAAACCTAATGAGTGAGTAACCGAAATGACCGGGACTTAATAAGGAATCAAATGAGATCATGTTCAAGTCCAAAAACAATAAAACTAAAACAAATAAACACAAAGTCACACACGTATGCCATTTCCTAGACATAGTCCTAGAACATGCAAATCACAAAGATTATCAAATTAAAACTAATGCATGTGCATACATTACCAAGTGTGTGAAAGTGTTATACCAAAGGTGTACAACTATGCACGGACACAAATCTATGCCATGTGTGTGTGTGCCTATGCCTTGTAAGAGGAAAGAGGTCTAATATACCTTTGATGAGCAATGTAGCTCATTTCCTCTTGAAGACACCATCTTGCATGAAAAGTTGCCAAGTACTCCTTGAAGCTTCAATCATTATCAAACTAAGAAAACTAATTGTTACAAGATAAACAACATTTTGATATGGAATACATGCCAACAAAAACCAAAATCCTAACAATCTCCCCCTTTGGCAAATTCCATGTCAAAACCTCTATACATATACTAAAACAATTACAAGGAAAATTGGTCACAATGAGTTACAATGAGTTACACATTTCTAGACAAATTTTCAACCTCAAGTCTTGAACTTCATCTTGGACTTCTCTTGATATCACCTAAAATCAACTTGAAAGCACAAAAATATCTAAGAGACAACACATATGGCAATGTACATTATTTGGCAAGAAAATAAAACATTATAGTTTAAATGGATTATGTATGCTCCCTCTTAATACATGCTATCTAACAAAATATTCTAGCCAAGATCAACAAAAAATATTACATGCCATAAAGTTCGACTTGATACCAAAATGCACAAAAAAAGAAAAAAAAAAGAAAAAGAGAATAAGCAAGCTAGAAACTATCATATATCTCGCCATATTTCTCCCCCTTTTTGACATGATATGAAACCAAAAGGAAAGAATAAGAAAAATATACCTTAAGACCATTTCTAGCCACTAGTGCCACCAAAGAATGTTGTGCGATTGGATGATCTCACATAATGCTTTAGAGTGGATGCTTTGCTTTCCAATTCTTTGATCTTCACATCTTGTAGCACTATCTTAGCATTGAGTTCTTCAATCTTCCTTTGTGACTTCTCAATCAACCTTCTCGACTCATCAACCTCACTCTTCAACTGCATAGCCCAATTTGGAAGAATGGTTGTGCTAGATACAAGGCTTGAATCATAAGATTCACCAAAGAGCCTAAAAGAATCACAAGACTTTCCCTTTTCCTTTTATGACATGGTAGCCATATGTTTGTCATTAAAGTTCTCTAAGGGAGGTAGTAGCACATCATCATCTTGTTTCTTCACTCCTTTAGCTAAACACAAATGAGAAATAAACCCCGAAAATGCTAACTTTTTGTCCAAACGAGTTGAACAAGCCGCAATCTCAATATGTTCTATAAGGACTTCACCAAGGTTTATGGGTTTGTTAGTCACTAAAGCATACCCAATCTTGCTCTTCTTTTTGTTTAGTTCGATAGCATTAGAAGATCCAAAAAGATTGGCACAAACAAAAAGATGTCAAAAAGGCACTAATCTTAGTTAACTCACTTTGCCTAATAAAGGCTCGTTTTTCCCACTCAAAATTATCATTGTCATAAAGAGTTCTATATACCCATCTCACTGAGGTTCTCCAAGACATCAACATCAAGGAAATTCGACTCAATATCATTGGGCAACCCTAGAAACTCATTAAAGTTCATAAAGTTGACTCTAAAGACAATACCTCTCAAATCCAACATGGCATCTTCAAGGGTAGTACTTTCTTTATACTCATGATAGAATTCTCTAACCATGGTTTCATTCACTATTCCTAGCATGCTAATCCAAGTACTCCATTTCCTTTCAATAATCATCTTATGGACATAAGAACCACTATAAGAATCCAAATCCATACCTTTTTCTTGAATTATCTTTTTGCGCCCAAAAACCTCCAAAAGTTTCAACTTGTTGGCTTTGGCTATTTTGGGAGAAGATGAGGGTTTGGATTTGTCTATGGGATTAGAAGGGTTGTTAATCTCAACTTTCTTGGCTTTCCCTATGACCTTATGTAGTGTATCACTAAAAACACGAAACCAAAACGTGAGAGGAAACATTAAAGCAAGTTAGCACCCAAAAAAATAAAATGCAAAGACATATATTTCATAATACAAAGAATCATTATGCAAATCAAGACATATGAGATAGCATGTAAAAGATTCAATATATGAATCAAGGAATATGCCAACAAACAATAACTTGAAACATGTGAACAAATCATAAAAGAGAACAACGTCTAGCATACTATGCTCCCCCTTGATAAATGCTCTATCTAAGATCAAGATAGAATATTGTTCACAAAGATATTCACACAATCACACATTCAAGCAATTTAAAGAAATCAAACCAATTAAGCTTCACAAACAATGAGAGAAACTTCAAGATTTTCAATCTCTCTCATAATTCTTCTAAAATTGCAAGACTATCAAACACTTATAAACAAAAGTTATTTCACTTCAAGTATATGAAAAGAAGTAATTTGATAATCAAACATGCAAACAATATCAACAACTATTCATCTTAAGCTTTTCCAAGTAAGGTCAAACCAATTATCATCCGGTTTTTGCTTTTTAAGAGAATAGATTTCATCATTTGAGCGTGTGTGTGCATGTGACTCGTTATCTCATTTCTATTTGACAACCTGAGCAAACTTGATTTTCAACTTAACTTCTTGAAGCCTTTTGTTTCTTATTTTTGCTTTGAATCAAAGATTTATTTATTTATTTATTAATTCTTTTCAACATTTATTTGATTTTACTAACATAAACAAATACGCTTCATGGCGGCTTTCACTCATCACAATGGCATAGCCCTTTCCTATATTGGGTAGCTGCACAACTAATGTGTGTAGCCTTTTCCATGAAGGTATTCATTGAGTTCTATGTAGTTCCCGAAGCAAAATGGATACTAACAAAAGGTCATCTTATATGTACTAGTCAAAAGACTTTAAGGTGTATCCACAACTTACATATATCAAGCTCAACTTACTTAACCAAATATATAAGAGAAGCAAAGTGCAATTTTTTAAACCAAAGTTTTATGGCTTACAAGCACATGATCTAAAAGCAATGCAAAGAGACTTACTTAAGATCATTATTTCTCAAGAGAATAGCTTTCAAAGAATATGAAGATCATATTTTTCAAAACTTGCCACTCAACAATCATACTTACAATAACAAATATCATGATTAAGATCAATGCGAACAATTATCACCAAAAAATCTTAAAAGAGAAATGTCAAAGAGGACCATAAAAACACTATACTAGTTCTCTAATATGACATGCTTCATGAAGTGGTACAAAAAATGAGTTGAGAGATGAAATTTCAAGTAAGCAAGCAATGTGATATAAAGATACCTTCTCAAGCTATTTTCATCAAATGTAAAGTCTTCACCCTTTTTATGAGTACTCTTGGCTTGTTTGTCCTTATGACAACAAGTTGTTGGTGTGTCGATCCAAGAGATTAAAGACTTAGCATTTTAACTAAAAAAAAAAATGGCTTTCTCTAAAAGTCTTAACATGATTGACACCATATAGATTTCATAAAAACAACTTCTCAAAAGTTAATCAATAGATTTTGACTATCATAAGCTAACTTCATATCAAGTTATAGAGATACAAGTAGGAAAGCTAAGTTTCTTAACAACTAGACACTAATCTTAAAGCTAACTCACATGTGCAACTTACACTAATGGTAAGAGCATTCACTCTTGACCCATTTGGTCTTAGGTGAACCTACACAAACATTATCAAGATTCTTATTGATAAAAATGTTGTATCTAGAATAAAGACCTTCTATAACTTGCTTAACAAGAATATCATTGATACTTTTAGCTTCAACATTGCTAACAACATATAGTTTGTCAAGTTTAGCAAGGTTTGCTTTCTTCTCAAACCGGAGATTCTTAACATGTTTTTTTTTGTTGACATTTTCATGCTTTCTCTATTCAAAAGCTTTAGCATGATTAAAATGAGGCACAATCTTTTTATTCCTAAATGCATTTTTTATTTCACAATATTCAATATATTTAAAGCACTTGAGCTTGATATGGCCTACGGTATTGCAAAAATGACATACGGGAATAAAATGAGAGATTTTACCTTCTGGAGTTGAAGAAGCACAAATGGGAGTTTCAATGGGTACCTTGTTCTTCAACTTTTTATTGGTCTTGGAATGTCTATTCTTAGGAGCTTTCTTGTCAACAATGACAATTTCCTCACTTGTAAGAAATGATGCTTCTCTGAGTTTCTCATAAACTATCGAGTCGCTTGAGCCTCTTAGAGTCAAACTAGAGATGATCCTATCCCTTTCAAGAACAATCCCTTCAACTTCTCTAAACTTCTTGGTAAGAGCACTCTTTTCACCCAAGAGCCTTCGAGTTGTTGACATAAACTCATCCACTTGTAGTTTGATCAAATCATCATTCTCATCAACCTCTCTTAAGGCTATCTTCAAATTCTCTTCAAGACATTTCACCTTAGCTAAAAGATCTATATAGGGTGGATTCTCACTTAAGCATCCTTGATAATGCGGATTAACCTCATTGTCCAATGAATCTTGACAAACATCCTTTAGAGTAGAGTGAGAGGCTGTGAAAGCAACAAAGTTGCGCACCAACTCTTCTTCACTAGAAGACTCATCATTTGAGCTCTCCTCCTCACTAGAGTCATTATCTTCACTCCATGTGGCCGCCATAGCTTTTCCTTTCTTGTCCTTCCTAGTTGTATCACTAGGAGAATTCGAAGTATAATTTCCAAACTTTTTGCACTTGAAGCATTGGACCTTTCTATTGCTCTTAGCATGATTTCTTAACCTCTACATCTTTTGAGTACTTGGCACTTGACTTGGCACATTTCCTCATAAACTTCCTAAACTCATAACCAATAAAGCCATCTCATCGTTATCATCACTACTACTAGCTTCTTTGACGACTTTGAGAGCTAAACTCTTGTTCTTAGCCTTAGGCTTCATGCACGCCTTAAAGGTTCGAAAAGAACGTAGCAACTCATCTATGCTCATGACCTCTACTTCTTTGCTCTCTTCAATGGATGTTACCTTAGCTTTGAACCTCTTTGGAAGTGATCTTAGAATCTTCCAATTTAGCCTCTTACCGGAGATAGGAATTCCAAGGGCTTGACATTGGTTGACGATGTCTAGTAGCTTGAATTGAAAGTCATCGAACTTATCTTTCTCACACATTTGTAATGTCTCTAATTGAGTTGAGTTGTGAGCATTTGAAGCCTAGACTTCCTCACCGCTTTAGTCCCCTCATTGGTGACTTGGAGAACATCCCATACCTCATTTGCGATCTCTAGGTTTTGGATGTAGGAGAATTGCCTACTATCCACACCTTTGAAAATAGCATTCACTGTCCGATGATGTCACTTCGCTAACTCAAACTCATTAGTGGACCACTCATTCCTAGGTTTAGAAACAATGGTTCCATTCTCAAGTCTCTTATTGGGAGAGAGGTAACCTTCTTCCATGGTCATCCAAGCTCTATCATCAATAGAGCGAATGTAAGCTTTTATCCTTAATTTCCAAAACATGTAGTTGTGACCCTTGAGAAGAGGAGGCCTAGAGTTGGAAGCTCATTCGGTCATAACATCATATTGTATAACTATGCTTCAAAATCCTAAACAATTCACATGAGAGTATAAGACGGATCTCATCAAATGCCGTATAACGACCCGTTCTGATACCAATTGAAATATACAATCGTAGTTAAATTGCCTAAAGCATACCTAGAAGGGGGGGGGGGTGAATAGGTTTTTACACCTTTTTCAATCCCTTAAAACAGACTCAAGTTTGTCCTTCAAGATAGCTTACATTACAACACATAAACCATATATACATGTATAGACAAGATAAACATGTGTTCATTAAAGCATTGCTTATGTATCAAAATGTAACAAGAGGAAAAATAACATTAAAACTCAACAACAAGGAATACTTGTATTTCCAATAATGTTCAATGTGTTACAAGTATCAATCACAATATAACTACACAAAAGAATCAAAGAACAAAGAATTACATAAATACTACGATGATCAAAATGAATTGCTTACAAATCATACTTAACAAAATCTTATATCAAAATATATCACAAGTGAATATTATGCAACAAGATTGAAACATATACATATACATATACAAATATAAAAAAGAGAGATAGAAAGAATTGACACAAGAGATTTTTTAACGTGGTAAAACCTTCAAAGAGAAAACATCCTCGGGTTGAACTACAACCATTGGGTACTATATATATTGGATGATATATTATAAATTCCTCAAAAGTGACAAACCTATGATCTACTTCCTATTGGAGTCTATGTCTACCCAATCCCTATTGGTAGATACAAAATCCCTTAATGATATGGAGCCACCATATATTAGAGTCCATCTCTAACCAACATCGTTGAAAGATTAGAAATTCCTCAAGAGTCAATGCACATCCCATTCAACACTCTCTATTAGAGTATATGTCTACCCAAATGCCCGGGCCTACCAATATTGTAGCCAACTCCCTATCCAAGACACTTATGCCTTTAGAGAGCCTCCTATGCATAGTTATCCGGACCTTCCCAATCCTAGTCATGACTTCTTGCTTGGTTATCCGAACCTCTTGTCCTAACCAAGGCTTCCTTACTTGACTATCCGAACCTCTTGTCCTGTTCAAGACTTCTTGCCTTTAACAAGGACTTCCAAGTGTGATAAATGAATGCAAATGATGCAAACAAGCAAATTCAACATAGAACATGTGATCAATTACATTCCATGGAAACTAGACTTAGTCATGTGAGAACACAAGTCAAAATAGTCTAGTTATACAAATTGAATTAAAACTTAGAGCATGTGAAAACACCTTACACATTTTGCTCTTAGTTTCATTCACAAATCTAATACTTGAATAAATCGTATTCATGAAGCACATATTCAAGATATTAAAACATACACTAAAAATGCTATAAACACAAAATGTATTCAATGAATATTTTAGCCAAACATTTAGAGCAAGGATATAATGAATAATCAATTAAATCATAATAGGCACTAAACACAAAAGCAAATGTGCTAATCCTAGATTTGTTCAATTAAGGATCCAAGCACATGTCAAGGTTATTGATCATAAAATGAATCAATCAAATCATAAATAACCCTAGATATCAAACTAATCATAATACAACACTCAAACATGTGAGAAACTAGAATCATAGAAAACTAGTTCACACTTATCTCTAATTAGACTTGATTATGTTTGATTATGAAGCTATCTTTCTCAATAACATTCATCATAAATACACATACATATAGAAGAAGAAACCCCAAGGTAATTGAAGGTTTTAAAAGAAGAAAACACATAGATAAGTCAAATACCTAAGAATCACGAGCTGGTTTGGTTTTGTGAAAATGGAAAACTTGATCAATTAGCTGCAAAATCTCTTGGAAAAGGTAGATGACTTGATTATAAAGATTCTTCAACTTGAATCACTCAATTCAGAGTCCGAATGAGAAAGTTATGGTGTTTGGAAGGTGAGAAAATTGGAGAGAAAAATTATGCTCTTATGTTTTTCAAACTTTTCTTCTTGAAATGAATGGGAGGGAAAAGGATGACATTTAAATAAAATGAAGAGAGAGAGAGATGACAAATCAGAGGCTGCCATCTCACATCCCCGTGAGAGGTGCGTGAGCCTCACGGGGCAGAGGGACTGTTGGCCCGTGAGGCTCCTGCGCCCCACACGGCCTCACCCAAGCTTGGCCTTTGGCCAAAGCTTGTCTTCCTCACACTCTTCTTATATTCTTCGTCCGTATTCGGGTCTCCAAACTCTAAATTTGAATCCGTCTTCAGATTATGAACCGTGACTCCCTTACGCACGAGGAAGACTATAAAATTTTGACAAAAGGTTAGAATTCAACTCGATACATGACGACGAACACAACACAACATTTGAGAACGCAAAGTAGCGTAGCTTCCTAGTTTGAACTCGAAACCTAATGAGTGAGTATTCAAAATGATCGGGATTCAATAAGGAATCAAATCAGATAATGTTCAAGTCCAAAAACAATATAACTAAAATACATAAACATAAAAGTCACACACGTATGACATTTCCTAGATATAGTCCTCGAACATGCAAATCACAAAGATTATCAAATTAAAAGTTAAAACTAATGCATGTACATACATTACCAAGTGTGTGAAAGTGTTATACTAATGGTGTACAACTATGCAGGGACACAAATGAATACCACATGTGTGTGTGTCGATGCCTTGTAAGTGGAAAGAGGTCTAATATACCTATGATGAGCAATGTCGCTCATTTCCTCTTGAAGACACCATCTTTTATTAAAAGTTGCCAAGTACTCCTTGAAGCTTAAATCATTATCAAACTAGTATCCTTGAGGTCTAATTTATTTTAATTGACGTATCCTGCCGTATCCGTATCCGTATCCGTATCCATATCCGTATTCTAGGTTTTGAAGGATTTACTGTATCCCCGTATCCATATCCCCGTATCCGTATCCGTGCTACATAGTGCACTAGTGTCCCAAAAATAAATAAATCAATAAGCATAATCAAGCTTCAAGCTCCAACTCCTCACTTATTTCGGGTTTCCTTCTGTTTTGCCTCCTCAAATTAATATACACTTTGAATTGAGTAGCCTAGACATGCTAACATTTCTAGAACAATTCCTTTTAGATAGATGTAAAATAAAATATAGACAACAAGGAGTGCAATTCATGTAAAAAAAAACACACACACACACACATAAATATATATATATATATATATATATATATATAATACTTCTCTAATCATGACTGTCCTGATTTTATAATTTCAGGACGTCCAACCACAGCCACACATTCATAATGGGCCCACAGTCCCACATTAACAAATATCCATACCCAATATGAATATGTGGCTGTGGTTGGATGTCCGTAACTTATAATTTCAGGACGTCCTTACTAGAGAACTACCCTATATATAGCAATGTTAGGCTTTACAAATTTTTTTTTTTTCAAATTATTTCTCAAATGATGTTGGCACATGTGGTGTCAACATCTTGTAAATCATGAGATTATGTGATGAGTGATATGATGTTGACACCTCACGTACTAACATCATTTGAGAAAGAATCTAGAAGTTTTTTTTTTAGAAAGCTTAGCATTACGCATATATATATATATATATATATATATATATATGGTAGTTCTCTAGTAAAGATGTCATAAAATTACAAGTTAAGGACATCCAACCACAACCACAAACCACACATTCATATTGGATGTGTGTATTTGACTATTTGTTAATGTAGAGCTATGGGCCACTGTGAATGTGTGACTGTGGTTGGACATCCTGAAATTATAAAATTAGGACGGTCCTAATTAGAGAAGTATTATATATATATAGTAATTTTCCAATGAATATTTTTTACCATGCACACTTTAAGCACCTTTAATGAAATTGTATAAAATATATTGAATCTTGATTTGATTTTAATTTATGGATGGTTAAAACATTGAAATACATTTATGAAATTTTTTTTAAAAAAATTCGGGTGCAAGAACTAATTTTTTCTGATTTTTTTTGAAGATAAAACATTTAAAAATAGGGAAATATAAGAAAAAATAGTTCTCAAATCTAAAAAATTCCCCAAATTTTACCAAATGTGTATTTTCATTTTTTAGGATGCATATAAAAAATCTCATCGAAAAACATTTGATTATATGCAATTTCATCAAAGATGCTTAAAATGTGCATCGTAAAAATCCTTATTGAAAAATTACTATATATAAATATAAATATATATATATATACATATTTATATATATATATATATATATATTTACACTATGTGACTTTATTAGCAATAATCAGATTGCTCCAATTCTTTACACTAGTTTATATTATGTGACTTTATTAGCAATAATCAGATAGAATTGATGCTCCAATTATTTACACTAGTTTAATAGCGAATATTTACTGTGCCCTCCCCACATTACTTGGTCTCCTTGTTTCTCGGATTTTTGTTATTGTCAAAGAGAACGAGTGGGGGAAAAAGAAATAGGGGATGTTGGGTTCAAGAACTTAAAGTACACGATATGGTACCCAAATGTTCACTGCTTTGCTTATATAGATTGAACTTCTTGCAATGTAATGTAACTTTCCTTGCTGCATTATATTCTTGTTAGCAATAATACCAATCGTTCTAGGAAATTTCTACATTGGTTGAATCCCATTTGATAGATATGGGAATACGAGCTATATCCACCAATTCTTTGATGGTTTGGAGATGTCTTTTTGATTGATATCAAAGGGCTTGGGGACAACAGCTTCTATCAGTGGCTGATCCAGAAATTTTAATCAGGTGAGACATTTGGATAAAATAACAATTATATAAAAAAATATTGAAAAATTAAGGTAATTGTAAAATGAGTATATTTTTTTTAATAACTAAAATGAGTTTTAAAAAATAAAATAAAAAATATATATATATATATATAAAGAAAAATTGATGGTATAATGAAGTTTATATAGAATAAAACAAATAGAACACACACTTAAGATGAACTAAATAATCATACATTAAAATAAATAAATAAAAATAAGAAACGGGATATTAAAAAATATAATAACAAGAAAAACAACATAAACAATTAAAATTTACAATATTTATTCCTAAAATAATAATTTACATTCTAATTTTATAATAAGATATATATATATTGTATTTATAATGAATTCACTTTAAATTTATACAAAAATAATTGATTAATAAATATTACTAAACATATTTTTTATTTTTTTTATTTTTCTAATTATCGGTAAATTATTGATTTATTAATTCTGAAAACATTAAAATTATAAAATAAAGAAAGGATAAAATAAAATAAATCATAATAATAGATAAACTATTTTAATACAATAAATTAACATTTGAGATTTTAAAATGTATTGATTGTATGCGTTAGGTATGTCAAACTAAAATGACTAGAAATAATAAAAGTTCAAAATAGTAATATATAATTTAATATAAAATAAAATTGAATTAAGTTGACACAAATTAAAGTAGTTAAGAAGTTGTCAATGAAGAGAAAGAGAAAGAGAATTATTTTGTTTTAGAAGGAGATGATAATTCAAGAAAAAAATTGGAAAATATAGTAAATTAAAAAAGTACTAAAATTACAAGATAAAATTGAATTAAAGGAAAAGACATTTAATTTGTTTGAAAAGTATAAATGGTGGGAGTAGAACATCTCACCAGCAACATAAAAAATAGACACAATTGTAGCAGTCATCATCTGTATAAAGTGTTAATATATATATATATATATATATATATATATAGAAATTTTCAAGTCAGTGCGTCATGATATAACTCCATCTGTGCGTTGGCTGTTGACTATTAGAGCATCTCCAATGCAAATATACATTTTTGGGTTTCTAAGTAGTGTCACATCAGCATTTCTATTTATTATGGGCCCACTTTTGAAAAAAAATTAAAGAAATGCATATTCACATCTTCAATGTAATTATCTAAAGTCAAATATGCATCCATTTTATGTCCAATCATAATAAAACAATTATTATACTCTCTCTCCTCTTTTATTTTACAATTAAATGAGGTTTAATCTCATTGGTGGAAAAAGTTGAAAGCTTTAATCTTATTGGTGGAAAGAGTTAGAAATCCTAATCAGTATTTCTAGGAGAGTTTCTATAATTAGAAACTCAACTCTATATTCTCTAACTTTTTTTTGGCTACATCATCTCCATATTCAACTTAGATAATAGCATTGGAGAGAGTTTTTCTAACTTTTTTAATATCTATCCTATGTGGCACTCCATTTTTTCCAAATGCATAATAGCATTGGAGAGAGTTTTTCTAACTTTTTTAATATCTATCCTATGTGACACTCCATTTTTTCCAAATGCATAATAGCATTGGAGAGAGTTTTTCTAACTTTTTTAATAAGAGCATCTCCCTACGCGTACATGCATTTTGAAAAAAATCAGAGCGCCACATGTGATGTATATTAAAAAGTTAAAACTTTCCAATGCTATTATCTAAAGTCAAATTGTACGATGTGACCAAAAAAAGTTGCAGAATATGGAGTTGAGTTTCTAATTCTAGAAACTCTCCTTGAAATGCTGACTAAGATTTCTAACTCTTTCTAATAATAAGATTAAAGTTTTCAACTTTTTCCATCAATGAGATTAAACCTCATTTAATTGTAAAATAAAAGAGGAAAGAGAGAGTATAATAATTGTTTTATTATGATTGGATATAAAATGGATGCATATTTGACTTTAGATAATTGCATTGGAGATGTAAATATGCATTTCTTTAATTTTTTTTCAAAAGTGGGCCCACAATAAACAAAAATGCTGATATGGCACTACTTAGAAACTCAAAAATACATATTTGCATTGGAGATGCTCTTAGATTTACATACTTTGACTCAAAATGTATGCACTTGTCAAAACTTCTCCATAATCTATGGCCCACATACAATGCACCGATGAAGTTATATCAGGATGCACCGAAGAGAAAAGAACTATATATATATATATATATATATATATGAAAACTAAATCAAAACTTTAAAAAAAAAATTTTGAGGTAAGGCACGGGCCCTACCTAGTCTTAAGGTGGGTCTACCCCTTGCTTCCATCTATATAAACCTGCAATTTGTCTTTCCCACACCATTCTCACTCGCAGATCTTAAAGAGAGAAAATTCAATTGATCAAAGAAACGGAGAGATGGGTTCTTTGGTTCCCATGGAAAACCCTCATCCTCATGCAGTTTGTGTTCCATTCCCAACCCA
Organism: Acer negundo; assembly: GCA_035582765.1. Classification (NCBI taxonomy): domain Eukaryota; kingdom Viridiplantae; phylum Streptophyta; class Magnoliopsida; order Sapindales; family Sapindaceae; genus Acer; species Acer negundo. Next base: position 771,088 of record CM069231.1, on the reverse strand, counting down.
AGGTCACATAAATCCTATGCTTAAACTAGCTAAATTACTCAGCTCCAAAGGCTTTCATATAACCTTTGTAAACACAGAGTACAACCACAATCGCTTGCTTAAATCCCATGGACCTGATTCTCTCAATGGCACCCCCACCTTCCGTTTCGAGACGATCCCAGATGGCCTCCCTCCATCCGATGCCAACGCCACGCAAGTCGTCCCATCTCTCCGTGAATCCACCAAGAAAACCTGCTTAGCTCCATTTCGACAACTTCTTTCCAAACTCAACACCACATCTTTGTCCAATGTTCCTCCTGTCACTTGCATAGTATCTGATTCTTATCTTAGATTATACCAGAGATGAAATAATGAGATATACTGCACAATCAAATATCTTTAAAATGTGAGCAATTCAATGACCAATTACAAGTTGTAATGGTAAATACCGATGATAGGTAGTGAGTCATAGATGAATGCATCAACATGTAATATAGAATGTCTCATATAGAAATTGGTAATTGTATTGAAATAATAAAGTTCTCATAATTACTTGGTGGCATTTGATAAGCGATTCTGTTGATTCATTCTGATTATGAGTATATTCGAAAACTGGATGTTGAACATCGATCTCAACATGACATTAATAAAGTTATATGTCTTTGATCTTAGCATATTTCTTTATGTTCTGTTTGAATGATATAAAGTATCATTGATACATAATTTAGTACTGTTTGATAACAATATCGTGGCTCTTCCAGAGCTTTCTATTAAATCTGTTAAACCTGATACATAATTTAATATTGTTTGATAACAATATCATGGCTCTTCCAGAGCTTTCTATTTGATTTGTTAGACCGGATACATTAATAACATTTGCTCTCAGCAAAGTTGAATTCATAAAATATTTGACTCCGCGGAATTATATGAGTCATTGTATTCTCAGCAAGACATATATTTTTCCTTCTAGGAATTTTATAGACATTATAATTAATGTCTCATTTGGATGCCATTTTATATCTCATCTGAAATTATAATAATTTCCTCTCCTTGGGATGCTATTTTATACTCATTTGAAGTGATAATAATTCCCCATCCTTTTAAAAGTTTTTTTATTTTATTTTACAAGAAATTATAAAACTGCCCCTGATTTTGTAATATTACGAAAAGGTCCCTTAAAATTTTTATTAATTATAAATCATCCCTAAAACCTTTTGAAAATTGCAAATTGGACCAATAAGTTTTGGTAATTATAAATTGTTCCAAAATTTTGTCAAAATTATAAAATGGCCCAAAACAATTGAAAAACAGTTCACCAAGAATATTTAATTCTCCAAAAGTGGCCCATAATAAAAACAAGCTCTATGATCGATCTGGACCAGATCGTTGGCCATAACCGATGATCTCTGATTGTCGCTGCCAAACACACTAGGCTGGTGCAAAAAATCGACGAAGTCCACCGACGAGGTGGCGTTGACCTGATGGGTTTGGGTTAAAACCCAGAAGTAAACCTAGATCGGGGTTTGGTGATACCAAAACAGATGATCTGATGATCCAACACCTATCACATTCACATGTTCATCAAGTTCATCTACTGTCAAGTAGACTATTGATCTTAGAATTCCCCTTTTTCAGTAACTCTAAATTTTGCTCTCCAGGAGTATCAAACACGAATGAAATAAATAAAATATTACATCTAGTTTCATTTTACGTTAGGATTTAAATGAAATGGATAAAATATTAACTTTATTATGTGTTAGGATTTTAAATCCTTTTTATGATACCCACACCATCCTATTGGATGTGTATATCCTTTTTTTCAAATGATTGATACGTTAAGATCTTAAATTCCTTTTATGATACTCACACCATCCTGTTGGATGTGTATATCTGTTAGAATCTTAAATTCCTTTTATGTGATACTCACATCATCCTGTTAGATGTGTATGAAATGGATAAAATATTATTTCCAATTTCATTATACGTTAAGATCTTAATTCTCTTTATGTGATACTCATATCATCTTGTTGGATGTGTATATCTGTTAGGATCTTAAATTCCTTTTATGGGATACTCACAACATCCTGTTGGATGTGTATGAAATGGATAAAATATTATTTCCAATTTCATTATACGTTAAGATCGTAATTCTTTTTATATGATACTCACATCATCCTGTTTGATGTGTATATCTGTTAGGATCTTAAATTTCTTTTATGAGATACTCACATCATCCTGTTGGATGTGTATGAAATGGATAAAATATTATTTCCAATTTCATTATATGTTAAGATCTTAATTCTCTTTATGTGATACTCATATCATCCTGTTTGATGTGTATATCCGTTAGGATCTTAAATTTCTTTTATGGGATACTCACATCATCCTATTTGATGTGTATGAGATAGATAAAATATTATTTTCAATTTCATTAAACATTAGAATTTTAAATCATTTCTATAATACTCATAATATCATGTTGGATGTGTAAATCCCTTTTCTCAAATGAATAATATATAAACATATCACTTTATATATATGAGATAAAATAAAATCATGGATCATAATGATTTTTCAAACTTCCGGTTCAACCATGAACTTCAGATTCTGATTGGATTTGAAACCTTAGGTTCCAAATAATGAATAATTCATGAATATAACACTAGATCCAGAATTTAAGGTTCTCATTGGTTTTCAATACCGTGCTGTGTGACATCATGAATATAACACTGAATCCATAACTCCAGGTTCTTATCGGTTTTCAAAACTATACCGACTTAAATATTATAATTCTACAAACTTTAAGTTCTGGTTCGTCGGTCTAACCAATCTCATATATTGCATATAAATAAATATTGATTGGTTGATTTATTTATTTATTTATTAACAATTTATCTGGAGACTCAGTTGAAAATAGGTATGACTCGGTTGAAAACGAGTGAAAATTTCACTGAGGTTGGTTAAAAACACTTCTAGACTGAGTTAACTTGGGAATATTCTGTCAGACTAACGGAACATTCTCTGATGGTAACGGAATATTCCCTGGCTTGCGACGTGGCACTGACTAGGCGCATCGTTGACGTGACATGACTGCTCGTTGACATGGCGCTGACTGTTCGATGACGTGGTACTACAATATCCTCTTCTTCCTTGAAAATTGTTGAAAAATTATGGAAATTTTTCTAGAGTTGACCAAACTTTGACCGAATCTGTAGAGTTCGTTAGTGCTCCGTTTGAGATTCGGTCAGTGGCGTTGGAATTGTATTTTTGAGATGAACACAACGGTATCATCCGAACAGCGATTCGAGCACTTTGAAATTTCTGGACTCGATCTAAACCAAATTTAAAACTCTCAAGAACTTTCTCTAGAACAAAATTGCTACTTGTTGCTCACTTGCCTTGCCTAGTCTATAATCGTGCTGATAATGTGTTATAAAATAAAAGGAAGAAATATATAGATGAAGAAGAACAGTTGAAAAACATATATGAAACAAACATTAAAGTGAGAGAGATACAGGAGAGAGGCGAGACATAGAAGCCAGAGCATATACTTGTATAGATATTTGATAATTTCTCTAACATTGTTACAAGTGATTAGATGATCATATATATGCAAGCAAAAAGAGAGGAGGGCAAGTGGGTGTACAAGTGGGTGAGATCAGGTGAGAGAGAGAGAGAGAGAGAGAGAGAGAGAGAGAGAGAGGAGAAGATATTTGTTGGGATATTATGTGTATAACACATGTGGTAAAAAACCACATATATTATAACATATACGTATATATATTTTTTATACTTTTTTGCATTTTGTGATTGTAACTACGCTGTTTTGTATTTTAGTTTTTTTTTTTTTGTTCTTACATTTGTTTTTCAGATTGAATGAAAAAGTTGGGTGGTAGCTTAATACACACTAAACACACCTCCACCTCATGTATTATGTAATACATACGCCGGTGTATTAGCTCAATTATTATGTATCAGCTAATACATACCAAAACCTCTACCAAACATACACACTGGATTATTTAATACAAAATTTGTTTGTTATCCAATATAATACGGACAAACAAACGTGCCCTGAATGCATTAAAACACAAGTTGGAATTATATATTGAACAAACCCAAGTTATAAAAGCAAGATATCTTCAAATAAAAAAGAAAATCAAGATAGCTGGAGAGGTTCAGAGAGATGAATCTGGGTTATTTTTAAAGAAGATGGAGAGGTTTAGTGAAGAAGGTTTTGATTTTTTTATTATTATTTTTAAGACAAGATCGTCTTTTACTAGGGTTATAAAAGTAAATAAACATTGTCAAATAATATCAGGGGTATTTTAGATTTTTTATGGCTATCACACAGTCAAACGTTAAATCTAACGTCCGTTGACTAACGTAAGGGGGATTGAGTCAATAAATGATAAAGTTTTTTCTGGATGTAAGAGTTCAAACCTCAGGGAGGTTTAGTGCAATTTACTCATTTATTTATTCTTTTTTTTAATTTTTAATCAAAAATGTTTCTCAGTGTGCTCACTAGGAAGACAATTTTATTTTCGTTGGAATGATGAATTGTGCAACTTGCACTTCACCCCTTTTGTCCCCTAATTTTGTATAACCATTTATTTTTTTATTATTTTCTTAAAAATATTTCTCCTTGTGCTCGGTGCTCACTAGGGAAATAATTTTATTTTTCTTGGAATAATCAATAGTGCAAAGTGCGGTATTAAGAGGAAAAGAGAAAGAATTGTTCTTTTTTTTTTTCCTCAACGAATACTTTTTGAAGCTTCATTTAATCATTTGGTACACTAAAGGTTTTATCAAAAAAAATGTGTAATGCATCCTACTGCACGCATATAACTATAGAAGCCTGGGTCCACCATCTAAAACTACTAAAACTACGAGAAAAATTTGTATGAGACCATCTAATAAAAGTGTGTTATTTACATTGAAAATATAAAAATATGTTTTCAATGTACTATACGGTACACTTTTATTGGACGGTCTCATTGTCTTATTGTCACATTAATGGAACTATCCCATGAAAGTTTTTCTCCTACGGTTAATTAGCACCATTAAAATATATCACTTATGCAACTTGTAAGTGTTATGCAATATAGAATATTTAAAGTAAAAATAATTTCTGATGACAATAATATACTCAGATGCATCATACACATTTTCCGTTCATATCTTATCTGGTTATGTTTTATATATAATTATATATATATATATATATAGTGATTCTGTCTTAAGTGATCCCTTATTTTAATTTCGGTAAAGACCTTGATGAAATCATATCGTTTTTTATGAGTTTTGATCTGACTTTTTTTAGATGATAAGTTCATTCAAATCTACATATGATTAAAATTTAAGAAATTTTCAAGCACTAAAAATATTTTAAAAAAATTCAGATCAAAATTCATAAAAATCGATAAGATTTCATCAAAGTCCATACCGAAATTAAAATAAGAAATCCCTTATGAAAGACTCACTAATATATATTGTTAGGTTTTGACTCGTATTCTTAAGTGAACCCAATGTGAACCAAATTAGACTTAACTGATGTGAAACTTCCTAAAGAGGTGGGAAAATGTTTGGAAGTTGAAGATATTGTTTGAAGGAGGTTTGAAGACTAAGAAGAGTTGAAGAATCAGATTTCGGAAAGAAATGCGGCATGGACCGTTGTGCAGACAAAGCACATAGACCGCGGCACAAGGAGCAGTTAATTCCAGGAGATTAGCGCGGTGCATACCGTGGAATAGGAAAGAGACGTAGACCGCGGTTTACTGAGCAGTCGATTCTAGAAGTATTTTGCTGAGATCGGGAATGTTGCGCGAAAAAAGAAAGGTTCTCTTTCTATTCTTGTGCTTAAAGGAAAATGAATACTCTTTGTGTGAAATAAGAAGACTTGTGCATAAAAGGAAATAGTCTTTTGTGAAACAAGAAAGTCTTGTACGTTTAGGAGTATGATTTCCTTTTATCTTAAACTTCTTGTAACTAGTATAAATAGAACATTGTAATTAGGTTATTTGAGTGGAGCAAAAAGAACACCATGTAATATCAAATAGTAGGTAAGATCCAGGGGAGACTTCAAGGAATATCTGAGGAATGTTAGTGGATCAAGTTAGAGATCCATTGGTGATATTCAGGGGAGACCTAACTTAGGGGATATTGGGGTGGGGGGGTGGGGGGGGGGGGGGGGGTGTTCTCTGAGGATCTTGTGAGTTGAGTGGAGAATCATGATGTAAAACCTAGTTGTGAGCTTGGGGACTTAGTGAGACTTTATGGTTTGGGGTTGATGTATGAGAGAGAATCCTAGAATATATGGTTATAATAATTTATCATATAGTGTAACTTTCTTTGTCGTCCTAACGGCCCGTGGTTTTTTCCCCGTTTAGGGTTTTCCACATATATCTTGTGTTGTGTGTGATTGTTTATTCTCTCTTATCTTATTTTTCTGCTATAGACGTTAATTGCTATGAGTTATGAGCGAATATTTGGCTTGTCATTTCTGCGTTCATCGATTCAAATCCCTAATAATTGGTATCAAAGCCTTGTGGTTTGGCTAAGGCGTTTGTCAAGTCTTTACGGAAAATCGTATGGAAACTTGGTTGTATTAGGATGATGATCATGGTTGCTTAGTATTGTTCAGAAAAGGAGATATGTCTTAAAGGTGGTTTCGAACTCGGTAGGGTTTGATAAAAGGAAGAATTATATGGAAGAGAATTTGGCTTATGGTGGCAGGTACAAGTCATGGAGATTCAATATGAGTTACAAAAGGCGCTGATTGAATATATATATATATATATAAATTGAATGCTCGAAGTCTCTAGTGTGGTGTGGGGCTTATTCGGCAAAGCACTCCCGGTACTAGTAGCAACTAGCAAGTCTTTCACCAGAATAAGTGATGCAAGGACAAAAGTCTTTCACAAGGTTGGAAGATGCAATGACACATTTATTCTTTTGACAATTTTTCCCTACTGGCCATGGAAGAGGATATGTTGTTGTAAGTGGTCCATAATTGTGCACAAGGCATCGGTTAGAATGTGATGCAAGGTGTATGGTGGACAAAGATGTTGATGGCGGAAAAACTCCCTGGAGATATGACATGAGGACTTGCACCAAAATTTCAGTAGGTTATTTTTTGACATAGTGTAGGAACAACGAACAAAAAAAAAATCTTAGGATGGTTCGTTCCTAAGTGGCTATACCTTATGGTAGGGTATGTGATTCTCGGTATAGAGAGTCGTGGCTGTGGAAAAAGGTCTTGAGAATTCAAGTCAAAGGGGATAATGGTTAGGTTTTGACTGGTATTCTCAAGTGAACCCAATGTGAACCAAACGAGACTCAACTAATGTTAAACTTCCTAGAGATGTGGAAAAACATTTGGAAGTTGAAGATGGTGTTTGAGGGAGGTTTAAAGAGGAAGAAGAATTGAAGAATCAGATTCCGAAAGGAAACGCAGAATGGACTACGGTGCAGACAAAGTGTATGGATTGCAGCACAGGGAGCGATTGATTCCAGGAGATTAGCGAGGTGCAGACCGCGATGTAGGCAAGAGACGCAGACAACGATTTACTGAGCGGTCAGTTCTAGAAGTATTTCGCGATGTAAGAAGCGAGGTGCACATCACGACCCAGACTGCGAAAACGGTGTATTTTGTTGAGATCAGGAATGTTGCACGAAAAAGGAAAGGTTCTCTTTCTGGAAGTTCTTGTGCTTATAGGAAAATGAATACTCTTTGCATGGAATAAGAAGACTTGTGCATAAAAGGAAATAGTCTTTTGTGAAACAAGAAAGTCTTGTACGTTTAGGAATGTGATTTTCTTTTATCTTAAACTCTCCGTAACTAGTATAAATAAAACCATGTAATTAGGGTATTTGAGTGGAGCTAAACGAACACCATATAATATCAAAGAGGTGAGATCTGAGAGAGACCTCAGGGAATATCCGGGTGGGGATCTGAGGAATATTAATGGATCAAGTTAGAGATCCATTTGTGATATTCATGAGAGACCTAAGGGATATTCTAGGGGGTGTGAGGATCTTATGAGTGTTGTGAGTTGAGAGTCATGATATAAAATCATGTTGTGAGCTTGGGGACATGGTAAGGCTTTATGGTTTGGGGTTGAGGTGAGAGAGAGAATCCTAGAGTATATGGTTGTAATAATTTATCATATAGTGAAACTTTCTTTGTCGTTCTGACGGCTTTATGGTTTTTCCTCGTTTATGGTTTTTTCACGTATATCTTGTGTTGTGTGATTGTTTATTCTCTCTTATCTTATTTTTCTACTATAAACATTAATTGCTATGAGTTATGGGTGAATATTAGAAATGTCGTTTCCACGTTCATTGGTTCAAATCTTTAACATAGACCTAATTAGAGAAAAACTGTATATCTATATATAGTTTTTCTCTACTCAGGTCGGGGACGAACTGAATTTATGTATATCAGTTCCATAACTAGGTTCACATACTTCAGTTTAGTCATAGTCTTCTTAAACTTAATCAATGACTCACAAGTTTCGTTATAATTTTAAAAGTTTAGTTCTGTCATGAGGAGAGAAAAATTGATATGTAATAAAAAAAGAGTTTTTAGCACTAGCCCCCCCCCGAACAGTATGCGAGTTTGCATTTTACCTCTAGAATTTATTTTTTTTTAGGCGTTAAACCCCCTGAACTCATGGAAATTGGCAACCAGTGACAAAATGGGGACGGAACCCTTATTCCGTCTTCTAACCTAGACACTTAAGCCTCATGTGTCAAATGACTTAGGGAAATTTAGTCATTTAAAAGTTATCTTTTGGGGGGTATGTTGCAAAAAAAAAAATAATAATAAATAAAAAAATATAAAAAAAAATAAAAAAATTAACTTAAAGAAAATAAAATTTCTCTTCTATTGTTATCGATTTTTAACCTTTTTTTTTTTTTCTTAATACAGATTTTAAACTTATTATTAATGGTTTTGGAGTGGTTTTTGAAAAACAGAATTTTAGAAAATGATATAAAAAATTTCTTTAAAAGATTTAATGGTTAAAAGAAAAAAAACCATGGAAATGGAGAACTCTAACTTTGGAATCTAGTCACCAAATCTCTATCAAGACCAACAGCCCACCCATCATCCCTGATCCTCACCAAAACTAAAACACCCAACCCTCACCGGTCCTCAAATATCTGAAACACCCACACCATTGCCAATCCTCCAAGGTCTACTAAACCAATAGTCCATACCATCACCAACCCCATCGTCAACCCCAACCAACACCAACCAACCCCACTGTCAACCAACACTAACCAACCCTAATGTCAACCACCACCATCCAGATCAAACCCACCGTCAACCGTCCACCACCACCATTTCCATCAATTTTCCAGAAGCACTAGAAATCAAACCTTAACCCTTAAATCCAACCACCACAAATCCAACACCCACCACCAAATCAAACCCATCCATCTCCAAAACCAAAACTCACCATCATCTATCTCTACCCTAACCTTAACCCTCATTGTCTCTCCACCAAAACCCTAATTGCTAGGAGATCGGCCACCCCTCTGTCAAGAGAAAGAAGAAAGGGAAGAGAAAGAGAAGGGAATCGGCGAAGATCGACCTTGAGAGAGAAAGAGATAGAGGGAGAAAGCACCATAGTGGATGCCGCAAAACTGGGTGGGTGTGATTTCGAGCTTGAGAAAGAGAATGGGATCGATGGGAAAGGGCCGATTGAGCGGTATGATATCGGTAGGTTTGATGTTTAAGTGGTGGTGGCGGCTAGGGTTTGGGTGTTGGAAAAAATGAATTTGATAATAAAATTGGAATAAAAAAATTATATATAAAAAAATTAAATTTAAATGTGGAGATCCAATCTTGATTTGGATCTCCACCTTAAAAAAAATTTAATTTTCTTTTTTTTTTTAGGTGTAGATCTCAATTGGATCTGTACCATCCATTTGAATTAAATGGTCGCTGGATTGGATCTCCACATTTAAATTTAATTTGTTTTTTTTTTATATATTTTAAATTATTCCAATTTTTCCCTTACTTAAAAACACGCGTGAGGTGCACGTGTCTAGGTCAGAAGACGGAACAAGGGTTCCGTCTCCATTTCGTGGGTTTAACGTCTAAAAAAAAGTTCAGAGAGGAGAATTCAAACTTGCGAAAAGTTTAGGGGACTAGTGCTAATAACCCTAAAATGATTTTGAAACCACTAATTGAACAAGAAAATTGAAAGATAAATGGACTAAAAAGCATTCGCGGTTAAACACTTCTACTTTTCAGAATCAAATGAAGATAGAACTTTAAAAATACATTTGGCGAACTCAAATGAGAATGGTGGTGAGTGAAAATCGTTTTAAATTTTTTTAACTATAAATACATACTTTGTGGTTACATTTAACTTTGTGAGAGTTTTTTTAATAAAGATTTTGTGTTTTAAACTCAAATGGTGAAGGATGAAAACAAGCAATGTTTTTGGGTGGAATAGGACATTATTATCCCAAATTTTGGTTTGGGTGGAGAATGCAAAACTTTGCGCCGGCGAGATAATTTTGTAATTGGAATTTTTTTGTGTGGGTATTTTTACAAAATTCTCTTCTCGTTGCTGTTAATAGTTGGATCGATTTTCAGTTTTTAGATTTCAATCCAATAATGTATAAAAATTAAGAATTTAAAAATTAAAACAAAAATAAACCATCTCTCCCTCACGTAATTGCCCCGCAGCAACTTAAGCCAAACCCTTTATTATTTACGGTAAATTATAAATAAGGTAAATGAAAAATAAAAATACTTTAGAAACTATACTTTTCGTTCCGGTACGACCTGAACCACTTGCAAGTTGCAACTAAACATTTATTAACTCACTGTATAATTTTATAATCCAATAAATACCTTGTAACTCACGGGCCTGTGCTAAAAGTCAGGGCCTATGGGCTCTCAAAATAAGAGAATAGAAAAGGTTCTTGGTTTGTTCTGGAAAGAGGAATCCTTCCTGTAGTATTGACCAATTCCATCATTTTCTAGAGCGGAGAGTATTTTTTTTTTTTTTTTTTCATTTATTTATTTATTATTATTATTATTTTTTTTTTTATGGAGGGGCTTCTCTCGCTTTTGGCATATAAAATGTATTTTTATTATAATATATTTACGATATTAAAATACATTGGACCATGATCCTCGCCTAAACTTCTTCTCTGTTGAACTTTCAAGGATCTGACGCCACGTGTATTTGATGGTCTAGATTAATTTTAGTTTATTTTTGGGATAATTTTCCTAGTTACTATCAATTTGGGTCACTACTATCAAAATGACCATTAGATGAGGAATTGGTTTCAAAATGATCATTTCTGACGAATATTGTAACACTATTGGCCATTTTGTTATAACACCGTTAACTTTTTTCAAGAACTACTCTAGTGATCTTTATTCACTTAGTATCAAAATGACCATATTTTTTTCAAAATTATTGTAGTGGTCATCCATTTGGTAAATTGGTATCAAAATAGCTATTATAATTGTCTCACTTTTTCTAGAACAAGTATATGGGCAATTCATTTGGTTAATTGGTATCAAAATGATTATTATATGTAAGGGTAATTGCACAAACTTCTCTGGAGATTTGACATAATTACACGGATATGATACTTTTGGATATATTAACATAAAATCTACATGGCGTTTGATAAATATTGCATGGACATCCTCTACTGTTAATTGTCATCCGTTAAAACTAACGGTAAATGGTCAAAGGTACAAAAATGTCTAGAATACCCTTATATGTAGTTTTAAAAATTAAAATATCAAATAAATAAAAATGGAATATTAAAAAAATCTTTTTCCATAAAAAAATGTTTTAAAACAAAATTAAATGTATGGGATCTAGACAATTTCCACCATTAAAAAAATATATTTTAAAAAAACAAAAAAGTAAAATGATTTTAAAAAACTTTGGAATCTGGAGAACAATAAAACTCATAGATCTGGAAAAATAAAATATCAAAGATTGATTTGTTTTGGTTTTTGACTAGTGTAGCTGCAAGACAGTGGCTCACATTTGTTGCTTCATCTGAAATCAGATCATTGAAGAACGCAAACAAACATTATTATTTTCATGCTTTAAGCTTAATTTGAGCTTAAAAATTCATTAATGCGGTTAAATATGGCAATTCATACACACAAAATGTTTATCATTTATGTAATTTTAAAGAAAGCTATCAAAATGACAACTTAACCAAGTTCAACGGAATAAACAGTATTCATAAAAAATGATCATTTTAAAAGCAATTTCCTAAAAAATGATCATTTTAAAAGCAATTTCCTATATAATAGTCATTTTGACAATGACAATTGATAACCACTGTTGTAGTTATTCCTTTATTATTATTATTATTTTTTTTTTATCTCTTCAATAACCAACGACATCGTTTGACAAGCTTTAATAATCTTCGTTTCTCCTCTGACTACACTTTGTTCTCATTTTACTTCTTCTACCGAGTTGAGTTAACTCACAGATTAATTTTAGTTTATAATCTCAAATCTTTATAATAATTCGTAAGTCATCAAACCATGAAGTACGACGACCGCAAAGAAAAAAATTTCCAGCGCCCAGATCATTTTGCTTTTGGGTAATTAGAGAGCATTTTATTTTTCTTTATTACTGTACCAGATCTCAGTTTTTTTTTTTTTTTTTAAGAGTACCAGATCTCAATTTTTTTCACTTGAAGCACATGAATATTGGGTTAAAGATTTGAATGAAAAAATTATGGTTGTGATTTTTTGATGAGATGATGTTTGCGGAGTGATTGGGAAAGTGAGTTTTGTGGCTAAAGAAACATAAGTGATAGTGAGACGATATACAACTTTGATTTGACACAAATTACAGTTGGATTTTGCTTTGGGTCAAATATTGATCTCACTTGAGGAGCTGGAGGATCTCTGGTTTTGCTTCGGATGAGAAGAGACCACAGTACAGTGGATCAAAATGAAGGAGATAGGATTTGGTGGACATTTGGACAAGAAAATGGTGATAACAGTTGTCGTTTAAAGTAATAAAGGCAACAAAATGAGTAGTGCTAAGTTTATTAAGGCTTGTCAAACGATGAGTCATTATTGTTTGTTATTGAAGGAGATAAAAAAATAAACTAAGTCTAATCATGACCGTTTTGTACACGTGACTTTATATCTTTGAAAGTTCAGAAAAGATTAGTAGAAAAGAAGCTCAGCGAAAGATCCTAGTGGAAAAACCACGGGCTGTAGTGCGGTTGGTCACCGTATTTTCAGTGGGACGAATAGTTCGGACTTTGTTTGAGTTTGAATTCCACTGGAAGAGCCTTGTGGTCAAGTTTTACTAACCTCCCGGTCAAAGCAGGGATTAGTCCTACTCGTTAATGATCGGTTGCTGATCGGAGTGAGGGATACCTCGTGGTCTAACAAAAAAAAAAAAAAAAAATCATAGTGGAAAGAGTTGATCCAAATCCTATTTAGACATGGAGTAGAAAGTGTTATAATATATGTGGCTTTTACCTCGTATGTTATACATACAAATATCACATAAATATCTCATATAATATCTCATAATATCTTTGCTTGATCTTTTGTAAAAGTCTATAAATAAGACTTATAATTCTTATTTGTAAAGGTTGTTCAGCTGAAACTCTAGATATATCAATATTTCATATGTTCGATCTTCGATTGTTCTTTATATGTTCTTCATCTTTTCTTCATTTCTTTAAAACATAGAGTTATTATTATTATTATTTTTTACTTAGAAAATGGTGGAGGCGGCCTCTCTAGCTTTTGGCATATAAAATGTATTTTTATTATAATATATTTACAATATTAAAATAATTTTTAGAGATAATAGTATTAAAATACTTTTTAGAGATAATAATACTAAAATACTTAAATAAATAATAATATATAAAATAAAATTGAAAACAAGAAACAACATACCGACAATTTTACGAGTCTCTATCATGACTGATTCAGCAAGCAAAAATGATATGGCAAGCACTCGGAATGGTCGAAACGGTTAGAATGATCAGCCTGATCGGTTTGGTTAGTCCGCTCGGAATAGTCGGCTCAATGACTTGGATAAGCCCCTTCCAGAAGGGAAAATTTCGGGGGTCTTTTCAGAGGGAAAATGAACTCGAAATCGACATTATAATATGTTTTTGGAAAGCCCAAGACGAGCCCTATAAATGTCATGAAGACTCCGTCTTCTACAACGGGCTGCAGAATATCCAATTTCGGCCATCTAGTTTGTTGCGTAAAGGCGTGAGCTGGACAAGCTGAACTTCATGGACCTCTACAGAGGGCATATGAGGTCGGATCGTCTCATATAATATATTTCCAAAAAGTCCAAGACGAGCCCTACAAATTTTATGAAGACTCTATCTTCTATAACGGACTCCAACATATTCGAATTTGGCCATTACGTTTCATGCGCACCAGCACATTTTTTAATTGTTGTCATAATTTCGGACGGTTATTTTATTTTCTTTTAGTTTATATGTAATTAGGTTATTAATTATTTTATGATTTGATTTTTAAATCAAATCTTATTTCCTTTTTAGATAGGTTTTTAATGTTTTAGGATTCTTTTGATTTTTAGGAGATTTGATATCTTTTCCATTTAGGATTCTTTCCTGTTTGTTTAGGATTTTCCTGTTAGTTAAGTTTTATAATTCTATTTAATTAGATTGTACTAAGGTTTGAAAGGGAGCTTTTGATTAAATAAAATTCAGAGATGTTTCTTAACTATCCAATTATATTATCATTCGTGCGCGAAGTCGATTATCGTATTTGAAGCCTAATAATCCGGTATTCGTGCGCGAATCAATAGAGCGTTAGTAGGGTTTGTTTCCGGTATTCGTGCGTGAATCAACGGATCCAAATCGTTGTTTCTAATTATTTTCTTACATGTTTTTCTTGATAAAGCTTCCGCTACATCAATAACTCATGAGTCATAAGAAACATTTATATAGTACGGTCTCACTACCACGTGATTAGACCGTTCAATAAAAATATATCATTTATATTAGAAGTATAAATATATATTTTTAAAGTACCATATGACATACTTTTATTGGACAGTTTCAATCAATGGAACCATTCCATATAAGTTTTTCTCCATAAGTCATAGCCGTCTATCTAGACCGGGGATTTATTTTTTTTATATTTTATTAAAAAAAAAAAAAAAAACTAGATTGGCGGCTTTCTAGAGGGATTTTTGGGTGATACATTCGGACAGTAATTTTTTTTTTTTTTTAAATTTATTTTCAAACCTTTCCGTTCTTAATTATTTTCTCCCTCTATCAGTTTTTTATTTTATTTCATTTTATTTATTTATTTATTTATTTTTAGGATCCCATACTTTGTACATACACCAATCCGTATGTCCTACTCTTGTTGTAAGAAAAAATTGCACATACAAATCTAAACACACATAAATAATATGAAAGCAATAAGAAGAAAAGATGACACCAAAGATTTTACGTGGTTCAGCAATTTGCTCACGTCCACGGAGCGCACTGCACTCAATCCACTACTTTTAGACTTGATTGCAATCTCTCGGTCTCTCTACAATTTGCTCTCTATCTCTCTAGCAAAATTTTCTCATACACATTAGGGTTTACATAATGGTGGTATATATATGGGAGCACTATGGTTGGCCAAATCCTAATTGGAGTGTATTTGCTTTTCTTCTTCACTGTGCAAGAAATCCCATCGCATGTGGATTTATATTTGACCGTTGTAGGTGCCACAACGCTCCTCACAGTGTATACCTATGGAGACAACACAGCTGTTGAAACCCACAGCGCAACACAGCGTGAATCACTGATGCCAAACTGCTGTCTGAGCTGTCGTGCCTTGCACAACGCTCTCCGTTGCAAAGCTACACAGGTGTGAAAGACACAGCGTGAAGCAATTCTCTTAATGCTTCCTTTGTTGACTTGTTTTTCATTTTCACAAAATGCCAAGTTTGACTTCGCTTTTTCATCTTTACATAACTCAAGTTTTACTTTGCTTTTCATCTACACTAAAGATAAAATAATAAGTTGCTTGAGGTCTTTACCAAATCTTCAACGCCTCCAACCGTGTGACACGCAATTGAATGTTTGTGGAGGGACATGGAGTAGCACAGATAGGAAACCATAACCTATACCCTTAGTCCCATAAAAATACAAACGGGTAAATCAAAACTCATCCTGTATTAATAGGATTCGAACCATTAACATAGAAACGCATACCCATCATTCTACTAACAAAGCTAAAGCCCTGAGGGCTGTTGGCCTCAAGGGAATTATCAAGAATTAAACCAAAGACTTGGGTCTCAAGGGAATTATCAAGAATTAAACCAAAGACTTGGGTTTCATTCCAAACCGCTGTACCACGGACCGCCAAGGCAACCCCTTGAGGTTCTCAATCGGTCTCTCTTTCAATACATTGATTTTTTTATATATTTTAAGGTGATGTGCCAGCTAGGTGATCTAGGTAAATCCAAGATTTTCTCGACAACAAAACAAATGATGTCATGCTATCCAAAGTATGGGACAGCATCCATCTATAAAATCCTGCTATTCATTTGCCTTGGCCAAGCAATCCCGATTCCCGAGAGAGCTAGCTAGCTTAGAGATAAGGAAAGATTAATCACAAAAGAGAGAGTGAGATGGGTTCTTTGGTTCCTGCAGAAAAATCTCCTCCTCATGCTGTTTGTGTTCCATTCCCAGCTCAAGGCCACGTCAATCCTATGCTGAATCTAGCAAAACTACTCAACCACAAAGGCTTTCATATAACCTTTGTAAACACAGAGTACAACCACAATCGCTTGCTTAGATCCCGTGGACCTGACTCTCTCAATGGCACCCCCACCTTCCGTTTCGAGACGATCCCAGATGGCCTCCCTCCGTCCGATGCCAACGTCACGCAAGACGTCCCATCTGTCGTTGACTCCACTAAGAAAACCTGCTTAGCTCCCTTTCGACAACTTGTTTCCAAACTCAACAACACATCTTTGTCAAATGTTCCACCAGTCACTTGCATAGTATCTGATTGTATTATGAGCTTCACTCTCAAAGCTGCTCAAGAGCTCAACATCCCCAACGTGCTTTTGTGGCCAGCAGGAGCTTGTGGCTTCATAGGTTTTTTGCACTATCGAACTTTAATTGAAAAGGGTCTTGTCCCTCTCAAAGGTACATAACCCTCCTACACGTTATATTTATTTGACACATGACTTGCATAAGTAGTTTGTGGCTTCAAGACACATTTATTAACTGTACGTTTTTTTTTTTTTTTTTCCTTTCATAAAATTTGTAGATCTAAGCGATTTGACAAATGGGTATTTGAATACTGTTATTGATTGGATACCGGGCATGGAAGGCATAAAGTTGAAGGACCTACCAACCTTTATTAGAACTACAGATCCAGATGATATTATGATGAATTTCTGCCTTGGAGAAGTCGAGAATGCTCGTAATGCATCTGCACTCATTTTCAATACTATTTATGATTTAGAGGGTGAGATTTTGGAGGCAGTTTCTTCCACTTATCCTCCTATCTACACCATCGGTCCTCTTCAGCTTCTCTTGAATCATGAGATTTCAGCTGATGATAACTCTTTGAGTGCCATTAAATCAAATCTGTGGAAAGAACAACCTGGATGTTTGGAGTGGCTTGATACAAAGGAATCAAACTCAGTTGTTTATGTCAATTTTGGCAGTGTTACGGTCATGACAGAACAACAACTAGTCGAATTTGCGTGGGGTCTTGCAAACAGCAAGCGAAACTTTTTGTGGGTAATTAGGCCTGATCTAGTAATTGGTGAATCGGCCATTCTTCCTCCAGAGTTCGTTTCAGAAACCAAAGAAAGGAGTCTCCTAGCAAGTTGGTGCTCACAAGAACAAGTTCTAAACCACCCAGCAATTGGTGGGTTCCTGACACACAGTGGTTGGAATTCGACCATAGAAAGTTTGAGTGGTGGTGTGCCCATGTTATGTTGGCCATTCTTCGCTGAGCAACAGACCAATTGTTGGTTCTGTCAAAACAAATGGGGTATAGGCTTTGAAATTGACTCTAACTCTAATAGAGATGAAATTGAGAGATCGGTGAGAGAATTGATGGAAGGAGAGAAGGGAAAACAAATCAAGAAGACAGCGATGGAATGGAAATTATTGGCAGAAAAGTCCGTTACTGCTCCTAATGGGTCATCTAAGCTCAATCTTGAGAAGATGATAAAGGAAGTACTGCTCACTTCACACAACTCTATCATTTGACATGTACTTGTCATAAAAGACAACTATATATGTATGTGGCCATGTGTGGAGATGTCCATTTGTGGACAAATTAATAAAAAGATGTAATTGTGTGTAGTAGAAATCCGTCCGTATAAATTAATTGAGTAGGCATTTGCTACAAAAATGTACTGCAAAAGCAATCGAAGGTTTCATGTTAGTACTAGTCCTTTTTCTTGAGAGCATCGTTGCATGCATGGTTAAATTTGTTTTGTAAAAAACCTTACATTTCAAAAATAATGGAATTCTTACATTGTTACTTTGGGTTAATTGTATTAACTCACCCTTAATTTATTAAATCTAGTAAGAGTTCAAAAAGATGTTCTAAATGAACACAAACACCCTCTACCATCAAATCAATCCGTTAACTTTAACGGTTGACTAACTTTGACAATTGAAAAACCAAAAATACACTTGCCACAGAATCTCAAAACATAAAATATTTTTTAATTAAAGTAATTTTTTTTTTAAAAAAAAAAATAGGGTTGATTTTTTTTATGGCATTCTTTCCAAAACTATTTATGGAAAAGTCACAAACTTAATAAGTTTTATAGAAATAGCACCAAAGTATGTGATCTGCTAAAATTGTCCCTCACTTATTCTTTCTTCCCCTTTCTTCTTCTCTCTTTTTCTTCCTCTCTCCTAGTTGGTGCTATATATTTCCCCCTATTTCCTAAAAAAAAAAAAACAAGATAATTTACTGGAGATAGAGCTCCACCACCAAAGCCAAAGGAAACAATCTGTCTTTGATGATCTCCTACTTACCATAAGAGATCTTTGCCGATCTTAGAGATCGACCCCCTACAGTTCCCAGAGGGGGCTCTTCCATGAATTAAAGATGTTTCCGTAAATGGTCGATAAATTATCCTTTAAAAAAAAATTATTGATCAACTTTTAATTAAAAATATTTTATGTTTGAGATGATGTCGTTGGGGTATATTTGGTTTTTCATAGGTCAAGGTTAGTCAACTGTTAAAGTTAACGGATTGACTTGATTGTAAGGGGTGTTTGTGTTAATTTAGGGCATAATTTTGAAATCTTGTTAGATCCAATAAAGTAAGGGTAAGTTAGAGCAGTTAACCCTCTTAATTTAATTGGGTTCTTAGCGGTAAGAGAGGAACTAACAAGATGAGGTTGGCCTAGTCAGGGACGGTGCTAGAAATTGTTTCCAACGGGGGTGCCAATAAGCCATAAAATAATAAGTTATATTAACATATACCTTAGAGGGTATGTTTTTTTTTAAAAAATTAATAAAAATAATATTAATGTGTATCAATTGATACATTAGTAGTTGAAATATAAGTTGAGATATAGAGTTGAAATGTCTAAAATTAAACTAATTAAAATTTAAATTGTACTCCTAGTATTTTTATAACATCCAAAAACTAGTTTTTTTTTTTTTTTTTTTTTTTTTTTTTTTTTTGTGACAATTAATATCTATTAATTCGGGACTATGTATTTTTTTGAAACCTTTCGCCATTGGTAGGATTCGAGCCGCTGACCTGAGAGTCATTTACCTAAGACTCAAGCTCGTAGCTACGTCCATGTTGGCTATCCAAAAACTAGTTTAAAATTTAAAAATGATACAAGTTTATTTGGTAAAATATGTTTGTGGTAAAATATGTTAGTAGTTAAATATAAATTATATATGTTTGGTTGACATGTTTTAATTGTATAAATTAACACATATTGATTATAATAAAATAAATAACATATCAGAAGTATGATATGGTATCAAGGTGAGATAAGTAAGATTGGAATAGAGAACAAAATTATTTGAATGAGAAAATAATATGAATTAAGATAGAACATATTTGCTATAATTAGATTTTTATTTATATTTAAGATACATAGAAAGAAATACTATGTATAGAATCAAATATATATATATATATATTTTTTGTGATTTGAGTGAAAATATTATGACCTCGGACATTAAAAACTAGCTCTAAATGTCTAGTTAATTTATAGAAACATTAGAAAATTGCTTCAAAAAAATTAACATTAGAAAAAAAAAAGAAGATGAAATAAGGGTAAAAGCATAAATATTTGAAAATTAAGGGTTTTATAAAAAAGTGACATAGTCATATATTTTTATTTTATTTATTTATTTATTTATTTTTTTGCGCGGGGGGGTTGTTTGGGGGTGGGGTGGTCTCCATCCCTAGGCCCAATGGTTAAGCCCCTCACATCCACACCACAAAGTTATAGGTTTGAGTCTCTTCTAGTGGTGGCCACGGTTCGGTTTCGGTTCCGTGGCCATCCAAAACCGAAACCGTAACCGAAAAACCGGTTTGGTACACGGTTTCTAACCGGTTTACGGTTTCAGTTTTTAAAAAAAAATTCAAAAAAAGTGCCACGTGGCAGCGTCTGATTAGTCGATTTACAAAAAAAAATTAAAAAAAAAACCGGCGGTTTAACCGCGATTAAAACCGTCGGTTTAACTGTCGGTTTTTAGCAGTTTTTGGAAGTATCCAAACCGAAACTGTAACCGGTTCAACCGGTTTTCGACTGGTTTTGAAACCGCCGGTTTCGGTTTCAGTTTTGGAACGGTTTTTGGAAGTACGGTTTCGGTTAAACCGCGGGCAAAACCGTCGATTTAACCAAAACCATGGCCACCTCTAGTCTCTTCCCCACCCTTAAAGACTCGAATTATTGTAATATTTAAAAAAAAAAAAAAAAAACTTTAAGATGTGAACTTAAAGGTTAAGAATATATAGCTATTTAGTTGGACACCAGTTAAAGTCATTCAGATTATGTAATTATAGGGCAGAAAAATTATATAGCATTTTTTTGAGAATGACTTTTGGAATTAACACAACTTTAATAACTCTAGTTTAAATTGTGTAGTCGATCGGATCTACAATTGATTTCGATCGTCGAGGTGGGACTGATAACCTGTAGAACAAAAAGAAAATAGAGTGGTGGCGAACCACATGAGGGTTTGTTCCCTTAGGGGGACTCTCCGGCGTTCAAATCAATATTTCGTTCGATATATGAAGCAAAGAATAATAAATGACAAACCGTATTGTTCAATGTGTCGAGTCGAGCTATGGATCGACCATGTTTGGTCAACTTTGGATATCAAGGATTTCAATGAGACCCCTTGAGAATTTGGTCGATGTTTGGCTGTCGAACAGTTTGGTAAGTCGATACCTTGATGAACTCTTTCATTCGACTTGGGTCGACTGCGGGTTGGATTAATCGTTGTTGGAAGATGGTTGAATCAACCTCTATTAGATGGTGGATCAACAATTCATGCAAGATGAGAACCACCACAATAAATGTTACAAAACTAAACTGAGCATAAAGATTTGAGAGATAATGAGAGCTTTTGCGTGTGTTAAGAGTGGAAATATTTGGACCTTTTCTCTGAGAAAGGGTCTGGCTTTTATAGCCAAGCCTCGGAGTCTTCAACATTCGAGCCCATAAAGAGGATGCAGATCACGGGTCTTTAATTCATCCGTTTTGATTCATTTTTGAATCTGACAATAAATCTTGTCAGACTTTGGGATTTGTGCAACCTCTGATGTGACTGCTATTCAAGTCACCTTTTGACCAAGTGTTTGATTAGGTTGAATCCCTTGATAGGTCAAGTCTAGTTTTTTTGGATTTATGCTCGTTTTAGCCCATTAGGCTTTTTTGGGCCTCATAAAGCTATTTTTGTTTGCTTATAGGCTTTTTTTATCCATTGTTGTATTGTGGGCCGGTTTGGTTGGGCTATAAGCATATTTGGGCACTACAGTTTGTCCCCCACTCTTCATGCTCGAAATCTTCGAGCTGGAGAGTTGATGAATTTTGATAGTTCATATCAAGTTGGGTAGGGAGGTCGATTGGATTGAATTTACATTGAAGATTAATTGATCTAGCTTTCAGAAACAAGTGACCTTTCTATTAGGTCGATATTTTGTTTCGAGCGATTTCAAATGTCATCGCCCTTTGAGATTTGATCAATAGATGATATCGAGCAATACATGACAAAGTTTTCATTAGTTTTAGGCTTGTGTTTGAGCTTGTTGAGCTGAGCTCAGTTCTGGTTTTTACAGAGTTTCTAGGGCTGACGTGGCATGACCATTAAATAGGCGCATTTATCGAAGTTATTTGGAATTTGAATTGGTGCCTTTTGAATTCCAGTTGTGGTAGGCGTAGTTTCAAGTTACTCCAGTTGAAACAATGTCGTGTTTTTTGCCACAGTAGCACTTCTTGTTATTGTGAGACATGTGTCTGTTGGAGTCAATATATTTCCAAACCCTTTTCTCTTTCTTCTCTTTTGCTGAAACTTCTCTTCTACTCAATCTTTTTCATATGCCTTAGTTCTGAAGTGTTTCAGATGTTTTCTTTAATTTCTTCAAGCGTTTCCAGTGACTTTCAGGTGATTTTTTAAGCTTTTCTTATTGATTTCCGATAAGTTTCTTGTTCCTCACTTTTGTTTTCTGTTTTTGAAGTTCTCTGAGTGTATTTGTTAAATTTATGGAAAATTGTTTGTTTATGTGTTTTGTTTTTCAAATGGTTTATGAATTTCCTTTGGTGTTTGATCCGTTTGGGTGGGAATTTTGCTTTGCTAAAACTGTTTGTAATGTACATTTTCTAAGTAGGGAGAATACAACCTTCAATTTGTAGTGATACTCAATTTCTTAAGCCTCTTACTGTTGTCGAGCGGGCTTTTTCTGCAGCAACGATGTCGAACTTGAAGCTTCTCTCTTCTGAGGTCGTCTTGAATAGGCATATGGACATAATAAAAAAGGGGAAAGGGAATAAAGTAGCCAATGTCCCTGCCCCCTGGAGGTCGAGCCAACTGAGAAGGTTGCCCCTATCGAGCCGTCTGGTGCCCCTGCAAAGAAAGCAAAAAAACGTCCTCGTCTTGATGAGGTGAGTTTAGAAGAATGCCTGGTCATCAAGTTTCCTTCTGATGTATCTATCTACTCGGATCCTAGCCCCATGTTGAAGTCGGCCGACCAGCTGTTATTCCTTGAAGACGAGACTCGTCTAGTCATCTCTCCAAAATTGGGGCTTCTCTAGCTGTTGATTGGGGTGTGGCCAGTGCTTATCAGGTAAGCTTCGAGTAATCAATTTTGTTTGTGTTTTTCTTAAAGGTTGCTTTCTGATATAGGGTGATTTTTGTAGGCTTTACAGACTCAACTTTCTTAAGGAAAGACGTGAAGAATCTTTTCAAGAAAGTGAGTTCTTTGACCTCCTCCAATGCAAAGATCAAGAGAGAGCTCGAGGAGGAGAGATCTGTAGAATCTAGGGCCAAGGAGGACGAGGCTAGGGCTACTGAGGCGAAGAAAGGGGTAGTCAATAAGCTTGCAGGTTTGGAGGAAAAGGTCATTTGATTGAAAGGCTCCCTTAAATCAAGCGAAGACAAGCTGTCTCAAACAGATGACAGATTGGCTAAGGCACTGGAAAGGGTCAATAAGGCCGCTGAAGAAGTCTTGATCGAGACGCCAGGCCATCTCATGTACGTGTATTCATTTGGTATCACGAATTCTTAGAATCAAGAAAAAGACATAAAAATCTGGGAGCAATGGAAAAAGTTGAAGGCTCTCGAGGCAAATGATGATGAAGACAAATATGTAAAGAATGGAGATGATGGATTGGACAAGGCAGTAAACGAGCCGGAGAAAGTGAATTAAGCTGGTGGAGGCGTTACAGGAAACAAGGTTGAGGAAACCCATCTTCAAGATGGTTGATTTAAACCTATCTCTTTAACCTTTTTTTTTTTTTTTTTTGTGATATACTTCAATCGGAAGGGGTGGACGATATATATGCCTCCTTTCCTGTTATTTTGTAGTATTTTCCATATGCATTATATATATTGAAACTTTTTAACTTGGCTGATTATTTTGTTATCAAAATCGTTTGATGACGATCGATGTTGGTTTGAAGCCACAAGTTAAGCGAATCAACTTAACTCTTGGTATTCGAACGACAAGCAAATAAATTTGAATTGGATTAGGATTTCATTGACTGAGTTTTTACAATTGTTTAACTTAGAGCGTTATATACAGATCGAACGTCATTAAATTCATAAGAGAAATACGATTGCTCGATGTAGTGCGCTTGATGAAACAAAGATTGAAATCGAACATCGATAAATTTAATATAACTGAAGTCTTATTAATTTGAATCGACCATCTTGATTTGACAATCTCGACACTCTTAATTCCATGTTGGGAAATTCGATCACTTGGAAACTAATAGTAGCTCAACATAGAGCGTTTTACAGTAACAGTTGGGAAATATTAGTCGTGACTCGATACAAAGTGTCTTGCTTCGAATATCGATAGGTAAGCTACACATCCTTCAAAAGCGTCTTGCTTTAAATGTCAGTAGGTGAGTTACACATCCTTCTTCCCCCAGTACAAGTGTGCTTGACTAGTCGAGGAGACTTGAACTTGAGACTTTGAATCGAGTGATCCTTGAATGTAAGATCACTACTTTGATTCGATATGTAACATAGGTAGATGAAAGTTTCCAACACTGGTGTCTACAAGGCTCTTGAGCGTTTCATAATTGACAACCTTACTGAGGATTTTTTATATATATTGAGCTCAGATCTCACTTATTTGTGCTTAAATATCATCATTGCTCTTTGTTTATGTTCAGAGTTAATAAGCTCCATGTTCGACAACTTTCATGACCTGATAGGGCCCTTCCTATGTCGAACCAAATTTTCCTATGCTAGGTTCCTTGGTGTATCAGAATACTCTTCGTAGAACCCAATCGCCTTCTCCAAACACTCGAGCTCGAACATCTTTGGTTTAATGTAGGGCTACCCGTTGTTGGTATTTCGTAAGTCTAAGTAATCAAACAATTTTTATACGTATTTAAGGTCCCCATTTCCTATCGTTTGTACTTGTTTTTTTAGCGTATTTGTGTATTTAATGTGTTTAGTGAGTTTTGTGTAGGTTATTTTCCATAAATAAAGTATTTGAGCTTAATTGATGAGTTTTGGAGGTTAAAAGGACTGAAATGGAAAAGGCTCGTGTAGTACACCTAAATTTCGGGGGTCATATCTCTAACTTCAGATTGAGCTGGGTTTCGTGCTACCTATTTTTTAAAAGCCCCAAATGTCTAATTTCCAACGGTTTTTATAGATCATGATTCCAATGTTTTTGGACGAAGTTATGGTTGTTTCCGTAACGGTGCGCGAAGTAGAAAACTGAACCAGCGCCTCAACCGTGAATTGCTCCAGAATTGCCATTTTTAGCGACTTATTGAGGGGAAATCTTGTCCTTTCACACCAATATCGTGCTCTAACTTTCCCATTCTATATGTACACATTTATACCTCCTCTCTTGAGACATCTCCACCTCCCACACTCCAAAAACTGAACCCAACACAAATCCTATTCATCTTCATCACCAAATAAGTGAGAGAAACTAGCTTTCATGGAGGATTTTCCTCCATG
This sequence comes from Acer negundo, assembly GCA_035582765.1. Classification (NCBI taxonomy): domain Eukaryota; kingdom Viridiplantae; phylum Streptophyta; class Magnoliopsida; order Sapindales; family Sapindaceae; genus Acer; species Acer negundo. The sequence continues at coordinate 745,425 of CM069231.1, read as the reverse complement.
GGAGCTCACCATACACCTCCACCACCATTTTTACACTTCCTGCACAACATTTGAGAGTAGATTGCAAAGAGAAAGGAGTAGTCTGTGACCAATTTTGAGCTAGGGTTTCAAGAAGAACTTGGAGGGATTTCTTCACGAGTTGTATCTCCTTTATCTCAATCTCTTTATATTTCTTGTTTTCTTGATGTGTAATCACCAATTTGGGAATATTGTAAACCTACACATGTGCTATATATGTATGTTTGTTCTTAAATTCTTTGGGTTTTTGTTTTACTCTTTGCTAAATTCATAATTTTCTCTCTTATTATGACATTCATATGTGTGGATGGTCTGAAATTGACATATATGCATGATTGGGATTAGAAGTAGAGTAATTTAATTTAGGAGTAGTGTAATTTAGCTTTCCATAATTGTTTGTATGTTGATGGGAGAACCAAAATACCATGTTTAGAATGATTTGAGTGTTGAAAAATTGGCTCGATAGAGTAGGAAAAGCTTGGTTGATTATGTATTCACATGCTAAATTAGGCTTGTGTTCTTTATTCTTGTGCTTAATGGGTCTTTATATTAAGGCACAATTGCCCATCCCATGACTTGGATTGGGTGATGAATTGATTTTGGTGAATTCCTTAATCAAGAGAATGAACCCTTAACTTAAATTGAATGGTCTTAATGAATAATAATCAACTATCGGTTTATTGTTGTTTGGTAAACTTGTTCCCATTTTTAGCCATCCATCATAGGGAGATTAGAGAGATAAGGAGAAAGCTTTCTCTTGATTTGAGAGAGTTGTTCATTCAAGAGATTGGAGACTGCTGTAATAGTATAGTGGTAAGTACATCTCACATTGACAACTGAGAAAACCTAGTGTTTGATTCTTGGTTACGGATGAGGTATCATTTCTATCTATTTTGTATTTCTTTCTTTGTGTTTTTGTCTCATTTTCGATGTACTTTCATTCATTAGGGAGTTGACGTAAACCTAGCATTATTGCCTCTTTTATTAAATGTGTTTATGGATGATTGAGTGGTCATTTGAAGTTCTTAATGACTTTGAGTGGTTAGCCACCGCTTGAATGATCTGCTAGGTGCCTAGCTAATACTTAGTTGAACTTTGGTTGTTGTGTGATGAATCGAGAGAAGGAGTACTCAACGTGCATGAGTAGATTGTCCACTACATATAGTGTAAGGTAGAGATATGCAAGGCTTTGCATGTATAGTCGCTAAATGTGTCTCATAGTTCTTAATGAACTCGTGTGCAGTTCAGGTAACCATCCGTTGATAGGTTGCTAGTGCATGTGGGTATAGCCTTTGTTGCTAGGGAGAGAATATTGGCGAGGATTAAGTGAGCATGACTTTCAACATTAGCGAGTGTGTTTGTATGAAATTTTGTGATTGCTATGGTGGAGTCATATTCTTAGTGTAACTATACATTCCCCATCTCTCCAATCCATCTTATCTTTGTAAATACTTTTGTATATAATTTATCTTTTCATTGCAATATTTACATTTTATGCACATACACACCTCAATTTGTGTTTTCCAAATAAGCTAAGCTAACGACAATTGACGGATTCCACCTCCTTACGGAACGATACCCTTGCTTGCACATAATACTAGTCTCTTGACTCGTGCACTTGTGAGGTTGAATGTAAAATTCAAATCTTTTGATACACCTCAACGACATGTCATCACTAAACAGGGCCATATCTCTTTTTTCATCGAGTAGGTCAAGCTCGAGTGGTAGCATTGAATTGTTTTGCTTTTCTTCTAGATGCTTAACTCTGGCTGAGATTACATTATGCTCGATTGGTATAACTACCTCTGTTCTAAACACAAGTGAGAAAGGAGTGGCACCAGTTGACATTCGAGCCGTTGTTCGATATGACCATAGGACCTTTGGTAATTTATCTGCCCATAACCCCTTTGCTACTTCTAATTTATTTTTCAAAGTCCCCATTATTATTTTATTTGTCGATTCGGCCTGATCGTTTGATTGTTGGTATCGAGGCATTAAGAAATGGATCTTGATTCTCCACTATTCGTAAAAATCTTGGAAGTCGAATGAGATAAATTGCGATCCATTATCGGTTATAATATCTTTGGGAACTCTAAACTTGCATATAATATTTTTTCTATAAAAAATTCTTTACCTTGGAGTCTTTGATGTTTTTGTACAATTCTGCCTCGACCCATTTCGTGAAGTAGTCTGTCATTGCTATGACATAAACTTTGCCTCCTTTGTTCGAAGGTAGAAGTTTCCCGACGATATTCATCCTCCACTTCATGAAAGGCCACAGAGATAATATCACGTAAAATCTCTCTAGATGTAGATGGGATACTTGTGCATGCCGCTAACACTTGTCGCATTTCCTTACAAATTCGAACGCATCAGATCTTATGGTTGGCTAGTAATATCTAGGCGTTATTGCACAATGTGCTAAGCTTCTTGATTCGAAATGTTTCCTACATTTTTCGGAATGTAGTCTAAGACCGATTTGTCCTCTGAAGCTTTCACGCATAAAAGGTATGGTCATGCAAAAAATCGTTTATACAATTTACCTCTTATCGTGCTGAACTTAGCCGCTTTAGCTCGAACTCTCTTGCTTCATTTCTGTCCATCGGAAGCTTGTCATGCTCGAGGTATTCAATGATCAAGGTCATCTTGTTAGAGTCAGGTTCGACTGTTGATACTTCCATCGACGATCTGTCCTTCTATACTGTTGGTCATTGTAGGTAAAACTACTATGATCAATTTGCTCGTGGTCGCTTGGATTGTCGAGCGAAGGTTGGCCAAGGAATCTACTTGTGCATTCTCTGTTCGAGGAATCCGTTCGATTTCGAACTCCTCGAAGCTTGACTTTATTTCTCAAGCAATGTCGAGATAGACAGTCATTTTATGATCTCTTGTCTCTTATGATCCCTGTATTTGTCTTTCAATTAGCTAGGAATCACTACTAACCTTGATTCGTTTTACGGCTAAACTCCTAGCCAGTGTGAGCCCTGCTGAGAGCCTCGTACTTGGCTTTGTTATTGGTTGCTTTAAAGTCGTAGCTTACAACTTGTTCGACGACAACTCTTTCTGGGGACCGAAGGACAAGTCCAAGTTCGCTTCCCCTAATATTGCTCGAGCCATCGACTGACAATGCCCAGGTTCCCGAGGTCGAGTTATTGATCATGTTTATCGTTTCTTTTTCAACTTGTTCCAACATGTTAGGAGAAAAATCATTTACAAAGTCAGTCAGTACATACGCCTTGATTGTAGGCCTTGGTCGATAAGATATATTGTGCTTGTTGAGTTCTACTGCCTACTTGGTTAGGCGACTAGATAGTTCCGACTTATGGAAGACGTTCTTGAATGGATACGTCGTGAGGAATACTATCAGATGACTTTGGAAGTACGGTCGAAGCTTTCTTCCTGTTATAATGAGCGCAAATGCTAGTTTTTCTAGCTGGCTGTATTGAGTCTCTACATCGAGTAAAGACCTGCTCACATAATAGATAGGTAATTATTTACCTTTGTCTTCCCTTACGAGTATTGCGCTAACAGCTATCTCCAATACAACCAAGTAGACATACATGGCCTCTCTATCGACGAGTTTTAACAACAAAAGATAGGTAGTGAGATAAACTTTTAATTCCTGTAGGGCCTTCTCGCATTCCTTTGTCCATTCAAATTTCATGTTCTTCTTCAGGGTTTCGAAAAAACCATGGCATCTCTTCGAGGATCAAGAAATGAATCGGCTTAGAGTTGCTACTCGACCAGTTAACTTCTGTACGTCCTTAATGAATTTAAGGGATTCGATCCCCATGATCGATTGAATTTGTTGAGGATTGGCCTCGATTCCTCTATGGGTGACTAGATATCCTAAGAACTTCCCTGATGAGACACCAAATGCACATTTAGTAGAATTGAGTTTCTTGTGATACTTGTTGAGAACTTCGAAGGATTGCCTCAGGTGTTCGAGGTGCTGATCCTCTACGAGTGACTTGACCAGCATATAGTCAATATAGGATTCCATCATGTCTCCAAGCATTTCTACAAACATCTTGTTCACCAGCCGTTGATATGTCGCACCTGTATTTTTGAGACCGAAAGGCATTACCTTATAACAAAATATACCTCGTTCAGTTATAAATGTCGTCTTTTCTTGATCATCTGGATGCATAAGGATTTGGTTATAGCCTTAGAAGGCGTCCATGAAACTCAATAGCTCGTGCCCTGCTGTGGCGTCGACCAACATGTCGATATGAGGAAGAGGGAATGCATCTTTTGGGCAGACTTTGTTCAAATCATTAAAGTAGATGCAGACTCTCCACTTCCCGTTCTTCTTCTTCACCACGACCACGACCTCGACCACGTTGGCCAACCAATCAAGATTGTTGACCTCCCTTACTGATCCAATGTCAAAAGATTTCTGGACTTCTTCATTAATCACTCTATTTCACTCCAAGGCAAACTTTCTCCTTTTTCTGCTTTACTGGTCGTTGATCTGGATTGACTTGGAGTCAATGGACTATAACCTCGAGGTCGATTCCAACCATATCAGCATGTGTCCATGCAAAAGAGTTGTGGTGTTATTTCAAGAAATTGATTAGTTTCTCCCTGATCGCGGGATCGAGTCCTGAACCTATTTGTACCTTGTGTTCTGGGATATCAGCATGGATTTGTACTTCATCGAGTTCCTCCACCTATGTTTTATCGGGATTGAGCTCTGGACTAAGTTTCTGTAATTTCTATAACTCGTGTTTCTTCTCTTTCAAGTTAGTCTGGTAACACTCCCTAGAGGTATTTTGTTCCCCTTTAATTTCTTAAATTTTCCATTTTGTCTAGAATCATATTGTCTAATGGAGGGTCGAAGGGACTGCACGAAGCTCATGGATCCATGGTCGACCCACGATCAAATTATATGTTGATTGGCAATTGAGCAAAATGAACTTTGATTGTATATTCACCCCTTCTGCGTATATAGGGATGATGATTTCTCCAATTGTGCTTTAGGCTTCTCCATTGAATCCCACTAAGGTAGTCGAGCGGCGAGTGATTCCAGACTCGTTGATCTGAATCTCTCTCAAGGCACTTAAAAAGAGAATATTAGTTAAACTGCTGTTATCGACAAGGTAGTGCTTGATCAGTCAGTTGTCAATAAATAAATAAATGGCTAGTGCATCGTGATGAGGTGAAAATAAATTAGAATTGTCAGTTGCGCTAAAAGAAATTACCAACGACCAAATGGTCGCTCATATGGGAAGGTCTCATCTTAGCATTTGATACCTGTCGAGTGTGCCTTTTGGCTGCAGAGTGTGATATCTCACTTACCTCGGATCCGCCCGATATGAAATGAACAGTGCGCTCTAGTCGAGGCGAATTCAAAGGTGAGTCCTTCCCCTTACTTTTCAGTCGTTCATTTCACTGTGCTAATGAGGTTTTTCCTTTGTCTGTTGGGAACTCTTTTATCCGTCCCTGTTTCAGCAGGGCAATACATTCGTTCGTTCGATGCCCATGGTCGCCATGGAACTCACACCACCTGTTCGAATTCTTGTGCTCTGGGGGTGATGTCATCTTCATGGGCCATCTAACTGATGTTCCCATTCCTTTCAACAAGTTGACCGTCATCACTGGTTCGATATTCAAGATGTACTTAGGGATTTGTGTATTTTGTCTGTTATTGACTCGAGGTGGCCTATCATATGGTCGCCTCCTTTCGTCTGGTCTCCCTTGATCATTATTGTTTCTTTGATTGTCTGATCTTCTGTCGACATGAGGTTCACACATGTAATCCTTTAATAGCTGAGTTGTAGGTCAATAATTCACCTTGTCTTCTTCCCACTTTATTTGTGCCCAAACTTTCTCCAGCACGTTTTCCATATTTCGACACAGGTATTTGGTCAACTCCTTATACATGTCCGAGTCATACTGTAGCCCTTTCCTAAAAATAGAAATCGCAGTAGCAAGATTACAATTAGGGATTGATACCTTTTCTTTGTTGAACCGGCCTGCATATTCTTGAAGTATCTCTCCTCTTTGCTAGGTAACTGTGTAGAGGTTGTAATATTGTTTCTCTAGCTTTCTACTACTCACAAATTGCTCGACAAACGTGTTTGTCAGCTGTGCGAACGAGCTAATTGAAACATTTGGCAAATTGGTATACCATTGGAGTGTTGGGCCGGTGAGGCTCGTGCCAAACCCTTTACAAAAAAACTCTTGAATATTCCCTAATAGGTCTCGAATTTACAAAACAAGTCTTGAATTTTCCCAATAAGTCTCAAATTTTACAAAATTAGTCTCGAATTTGTAAAAGAAATACAAAACAAAACAAAAGTTACAAAGGAAAGAATGAAGTGATGGCATTTTTGTCTCAAACTGTACTTTGGTGCTATTTAAACTTAAGTTATTAAGTTGGTGCTAGTCCGAAAACCAGAGGAGTAAATAGTGGTATTTACACCCATTTTCTTGTAATTATATGTCATTGTTAATTAGGTCACATCATATTCTTATTGATATAAGAATAATTACATATTTACATTGAAACACTTACTATTTAACTAAACTATTTGATCGTAAAATGGGATTGATCGAGAGGTAATTTCGTCTGACACGCACATCAATGATGTTATGAATTTGAGTCATGATGATAATTAAAAGATAATAATATAGAGTTTTGTCTTTTAATTACAATAAGATATGACTTTTAGAATTATATATATATATATATATATATATTATGAAAAGTAATTATTAAGGTAGTTATTTATTTATTTATTTATTTATATTTTAAATCTGAATAGATCTGAACTTTACTTATTATTATCTTTTTTTATGAGGTCTGAATAACAATATATGAAAAGTAATAAATAAATAAATAAATAAACCACTTACCCTTACCAGTTATAAATTTGAAATATTTATATTTAAAATAAAGTTAATGAAATTCAGTGGATGAGTTGTTGACTCTTTAGTGACTTCATGTCTCTGGTTGTCTTTCTAGGGCCCTACATATTTTAGAGGTTATAGGCATCCTCTCTACCCGATTGTCTTAAGGTTAACACTGACGGATCTGTTTTTGATAGTATTGGTCTTACTGGTTGTGCAGGGGTTTTTCGTATTTCTAGAGGCTTTGTTAAGGGCTGTTTTGCTATTCCTCTTGGATTCTGCTTTGTTTTGAGGTTGAGTTGGTCGCTGCTGTCCATACCATTACTTTTGCTTGGAACTTTGGCTAGCCTCAGTTATGGTTGAAGAGTGATTTAGCTTATGTGGTAGTGTTATCTTTCGTTTTAGGTATCGTAAGGTTCCTTGGCGTTGACGTCCAGCTTGGGATAAGTGTTTGAGATGGATGATGGTTACAAAATAATTATTTTAAAAAAAAAAAACACATAAAAAAAACATTATAAATAAATAAAAAATTCTCCAACCGTCCATCGTTGTGATGGACAGTTGGGATTAAAAGAAAAAAAAAACAATAAAAAAATGGGTGGAGATTTGATCTCTACCATCCATCATGATTGGATCCTTGAAGATCTCCATGGATCTCCGCCTCCCCCACCGCTCAAATCTAAGTTTCACCATTGCACTTGCACCCAGAGACGGAACTAGGGGTGGGCACGGGTAGGCTCAAGCCCACCCTGGCCTTTAAAAAAAGAATTAAAAGTTAAAAAGAAATTAATTATTAATATTTAATATCATATGCTAGGAAATAGAAATCTATAATTGTAGGCAACAACTATATATAATATAACTTGTCAGACTTCTATATTGCAACCTACCACCCACGTGGAGAAAGAATTTTTTTTGGTCTACCATTTCTTTAATAATTATTATCTTCATCATATTTCCTCCAATTTTGTTCCAACTTTCTCTCCAAAAATACAATCGAAGGAAACCATTCATCCAGAGTTTAGACGAAATCCTTTTTCAAGAGTGTCTTATTTGCGAAACCAATTGCCACTTTGTTGATCCCTTTACGGCAAGAATTAGGATCTTTCAATCAATTTTTATGAATATCGTGAGTTTAAATATTTTGTTTCGTAATAAAATTTTAGAATTAATCTAATTACTTGTTATTTTAATTTTAATTTACTAACTAACACTATTGTTGAATGAATTTCTTTTTGTTTTGGCTAAAATTTAGATAGATCATACATGTTTGTTTATTTTATTTTTATTTTGGTTTTTAATTAATGACATACCCTCAACTAATTAACCTTGATGAATCGATCATATATTAAATAGTAAAATCATGGATTTGTTTAATTTAATTTTAATTTTTATTTTTAATTATTCTTTTGTGTTAAGATTTGTTGTTATAAATTACTACATTAGAAAAGTAATACAAACAAGAAAACAGATCCCTGCTATTGCTATTAATCAAAATTTCCATAAATTTAGTTACAAACTACCAAAATGAAAACTTAGAAGAGTTGCGTGTCTCACTAACATTGTTTTTAGTAAATAGTAATATAAGTTCACAACTTAATTAGCATTTAATTGTATTTGCATTTCATGTTTATTTTATAATTTATTTTGACTTTATTTGTTTTTATTTTGTTAACATTTTTATTTAGAAATTACATTTATATAGAAATCCTCACTATGTCTTCTAAATTAGGTGTATCTTTATTTTTAATTTATACAATTTTCTTATATTGTTAATGAGCGGGAAAAAAAAAAATTATTAGTCCACCCTAATGTTTAATCCTGGTTACGTCCCTACTTGCACCGTACCGGTCGGTTTTCAACAAGATAGATATACAAAAGGGAATGACTACCTTATCGGAAGATTAAATCCCAATAACGTTATTGAAATTTTATTACATGAGTCATCTAATGCGTTGGTGCCATGTAGCAACCAAACTCTTTAAAAAGGATAAAGTAAGTTGTTATAACAAGTTGCTAATCAAATGTTTTTTTTTTTTTCTTTTAATTAATAATCTCTAACCGCTTGTTTTATTGGACACTTTTTTTTTTATTAAGTTTAATAAAACAAGTTAATCTAATTTAAAGAATTATTATTATTATTATTAAACGATAATTCTATAAGGATTATTCATTTATTTGTATCTCAAAAATAATCTATTAAAATTTAAATTGATTTTTAATTTGGATTTAATTTTATATAATACTTATAACATAATATACATTTTTAATATTTTTAATTTCAAAAAAAATTATTTAATTCTACATAATGTTTTTGATGTATTATAATTTGAATTAAAAATTTTAAATTATTATTAATGTGATTTAATTTTATAAAATATTTGTAACATTTGAATTTAAATTCCAATTAGTAGTTTAAATTAATTTTATCATTGTTTTAATATGATATAATAATTGTAACTTAATATTTGTACGATATAACAAATTTTTTTATGAAAAGTTGTAATCAATACAAGTTAGGTAACGATTTCACTTATAAGAAATTTGGGATGATGTGTACAGAGACGAAACTAGGGGTGGGCTAGGATAGGCTCAAGCCCACCCTGGCCTTTTAAAAAAAAAAATTAAAGGATAAAAAGAAATTAAATATTAATATTTAATATCATATGCTAGGAAATAGGAATCTATAATTGTAGACAACAATTATATATAATATAACTTGTCAGACTTCTATATTGCAACCTACCACCCACGTGGCAAAAGAATTTTTTTTGGTTTACCATTTCTTTAATAATTATTATCTTCATCATATTTCCTCCAATTTTGTTCCAACTTTCTCTCCAAAAATATAATCGAAGGAAACCATTCATCCATAGTTTAGACGAAATCCTTTTTCAAGAGTGTCGTATTTGCGAAACTAAATGCCACTTTGTTGGTCCCTTTATGGCCAAGAATTAGGATTTTTCAATCAATTTTTATAAATATCGTGAATTTAAATATTTTGTTTCGTAATAAAATTTTAGAATTAATCTAATTACTTGTTATTCTAATTTTAATTTACTAACTAACACTATTGTTGAATGAAATTCTTTTTGTTTTGGCTGAAATTTAGATAGATCATACATGTTTGTTTATTTTATTTTTATTTTGGTTTTTAATTAATGACATACCCTCAACTAATTAACCTCGATGAATCGATCATATATTAAACAGTAAAATCATGGATTTGTTTAATTTAATTTTTATTTTTATTTTTAATTATTCTTTTGTTTTAAGATTTGTTGTTATAAATTACTGCATTAGAAAAGTAATACAAACAAGAAAACAGATCCATGCTGTTGCTATTAATCAAAATTTCCATAAATTTAGTTACAAACTACCAAAATGAAAACTTAGAAGAGTTGCGTGTCTCACTAACATTGTTTTTGGTAAATAGTAATATAAGTTCACAACTTAATTAGTATTTAATTGTATTTGCATTTCATGTTTATTTTATAATTTATTTTGACTTTATTTGTTTTTATTTTGTTAACATTTTTATTTAGAAATTGCATTTATATAGAAATCCTCACTATGTCTTCTAAATTAGGTGTATCTTTATTTTTAATTTATACAATTTTCTTATATTGTTAATGATCGGGAAAAAAAAAAATTATTAGCCCACCCTAATGTTTAATCCCGGTTACGTCCTTGGATGTGTAACAATAATATTGTAGTTTGTAACTACTTTTTCATAGTAGTAACTACTCATTTTATATTACATATATATATATATATATATATATATATATGAGCTATCATGTCGTGTTTTTATCAACCCAAACACAATCCGTTAATTTTTTACTCAACCCAAACACTTTCCATTAATTTTATCGTGTTAGAAGTCGAAACCTAATCACGACCCATTAAATTAACGGATAATGTCAACTAAGATGTGTGATAAATCAAAATTCCATTAATTCACCTACCTATTTAAAATTTTAAAGTAGTATAAACATTTGTAATTTAATTACATAATTCAATCCAATAAATAAATAAATAACAATATGAAAATACCAAGAATTCCTTTTATTTGGATTTTGGATTTTTGATTTTTGATCTTGAAGCTTTGATAAGTAATTAACTTGGAAGTAATGAGTTTATAAAATTTTATTAGTCGATAGGGAGAAGAGAGAAAGAATTTAAATATTAATATTTGTTAAAGTAATTTTAAATGGTTAGCATTTCTTTAGTGTATAATTGAAAATAATCGGGTATTCTGATTAAACTAATTAAAGAATTTAAATGTTTAAAATTTAGAATTTTGATCACAAAAATTATATTTTGATGAAAAATTTAAACTTAATTTGTTTATCATCTAAAAAAATTAATCAACATTTTAAATGTACAAACACTACCCATTTACTTAACGAGTTAAATGTGTTGACCCATAAGTGACCGGAATCCAATAAAATATAACTCAAACCGGTAAATTTTGTATTGTGTCAATAGTTGCCACCCCTAAAAAATATTTGTACAATGTAACAAATTTCGTTTTGAAATATGTAATTGAGACATATGCGGTAAAAATTACGTACTGGTGTGATATGTAACGATAAATATATAACTCATAACAATTTTTTCTTATCATGTAAGGACTCATTTTATACGATTAACAAAATATTCATGGTATTTAGCAAGTTTCACATATAAAGTTGTAATTAAAACATGTACGGTAACAATTTTATGTCATAACAAATTTAGTATGATGTGTAATGATAAAATCGTAGCTTGTAACAACTCTATATATTGTATTATATAACAACTTTTTTTTTTTATGTATGACAAAATATTTGTACTATGTAACAAATTTGTGTATAAAGTTGTAATTATAACATCTGTGATAACAATTTCACATTATTACAAATTTAGCATGGTGTATAACAGTAAAACTCATTATTTTTAACCTCAAGGGGTGGTGCCACTGGTCATTGGGGCAAGTCGTAAACTCGAATGTTCTGGATTCGATTTCTAGCAGCCATGTTTCTTTTGGGGCTACTGGAGGTTTACCTGGCTGTTAACTTCAGGGCCTCCTGGGATTAGTCAAGGTACGTGGAAGCTGGCTCGGACACCCATGGATAAAAAAAAAAAAAAAAAAAAAAAAAAAAAACTGTATTTTGTAACAGTTATATTGTATCATATAACAACTTATTTTATATGAGTAATAAAAAATCCGTACTATACAACAAGTTTTGAGTAAAAAAATATAATTAAGATGTTAGTAGTAATAATTTAACGTTGTAACAAATTTTACATGTATGTAACGATAAAACTGTACCTTATAATAGTCTTGAAGTTCCATGTAACAACTCAATTAACATGGATAACAAAATATTTATACAATATATATATATATATATATATATTTATTTATTATTTTTTTGTTCCGCCCTTGGCTGTGATTAGTTTTGTTTGTAGTAGTTATAGGTAGTGAGAAAGTTAAAGAGATAACAGAATAGAAAATGTTAAGAGTTTTGAGAGAATATTGATTCTCATCTTTTTTATTTTGTTTTCATTGATTGATTACAGAAAGCGTAGCTTTACATATATATACACTCATCAGCTTCTAGAGACTATCCTCTGTAATGATGTATGCAACGAGAGCCGTCTGATTAAAACCTTTACACAGGTCTACTAGAAGCATCTCTTTCTGTTCCCACACTTTCTTGATTTTCATAACCGAATGTGTGTTATGAATAATGCCAGTGTGGATTAGCACAAAATGTTGCTTGATGAAAATGCTTTTGATGAATGATGATTACATTTTGACATGATCCGATAGTAACAAAAATAAACAAACTCTCTCTCAAATGATTTTCAAACTTTTCCTTTCTTAATTATTTTCTCCCTCTATCTGTCTCTGTTTCATTACATTGAGTTTTTATTTTTTTTATATATTACATTTTAATTAATTAGGTGATGTGCCAGCTAGGTACATCCAAGATTTTCTGGACACAAAATACATCGATCTCGTGGTATCCAAAGTACTGATACCAATCACCCATATATAAAATCCTGCTATTTGTTTGCCTTGGCCAAGCAATCCCGATTCCTGAGAGAGCTAGCTAGCTTAGAGATAAGGAAAGATTAATCACAAAAGAGAGAGACAGTGAGATGGGTTCTTCGGTTCCTGCAGAAAAATCTCCTCCTCATGCTGTTTGTGTTCCATTCCCAGCTCAAGGCCACGTCAATCCTATGCTGAAACTAGCAAAACTACTCAACCACAAAGGCTTTCATATAACCTTTGTAAACACAGAGTACAACCACAATCGCTTGCTTAGATCCCGTGGACCTGACTCTCTCAGTGGCACCCCCACCTTCCGTTTCGAGACGATCCCAGATGGCCTCCCTCCGTCCGATGCCAACGTCACGCAAGACGTCCCATCTCTCTTTGACTCCACTAAGAAAACCTGCTTAGCTCCCTTTCGACAACTTGTTTCCAAACTCAACAACACATCTTTGTCAAATGTTCCACCAGTCACTTGCATAGTATCTGATTGTATTATGAGCTTCACTCTCAAAGCTGCTCAAGAGCTCAACATACCCAACGTGCTTTTGTGGCCAGCAGGAGCTTGTGGCTTCATGGGTTTTTTGCACTATCGAACTTTAATTGAAAAGGGTCTTGTCCCTCTCAAAGGTACATAACCCTCCTACACGTTATATTTATTTGACACATGACTTGCATAAGTAGTTTGTGGCTTCAGGACACATTTATTAACTGTACCTTTTTTTTTTTTTTTTTCTTTCATAAAATTTGTAGATCTAAGCGATTTGACAAATGGGTATTTGAATACTGTTATTGATTGGATACCGGGCATGGAAGGTATAAAGTTGAAGGACCTACCAACCTTTATTAGAACTACAGATCCAGATGATATTATGATGAATTTCTGCCTTGGAGAAGTCGAGAATGCTCGTAATGCATCTGCACTCATTTTCAATACTATTTATGATTTAGAGGGTGAGATTTTGGAGGCAGTTTCTTCCACTTATCCTCCTATCTACACCATCGGTCCTCTTCAGCTTCTCTTGAATCATGAGATTTCAGCTGATGATAACTCTTTGAGTGCCATTAAATCAAATCTGTGGAAAGAACAACCTGGATGTTTGGAGTGGCTTGATACAAAGGAATCAAACTCAGTTGTTTATGTCAATTTTGGCAGTGTTACGGTCATTACAGAACAACAACTAGTCGAATTTGCGTGGGGTCTTGCAAACAGCAAGCGAAACTTTTTGTGGGTAATTAGGCCTGATCTAGTAATTGGTGAATCGGCCATTCTTCCTCCAGAGTTCGTTTCAGAAACCAAAGAAAGGAGTCTCCTAGCAAGTTGGTGCTCACAAGAACAAGTTCTAAACCACCCAGCAATTGGTGGGTTCCTGACACACAGTGGTTGGAATTCGACCATAGAAAGTTTGAGTGGTGGTGTGCCCATGTTATGTTGGCCATTCTTCGCTGAGCAACAGACTAATTGTTGGTTCTGTCAAAACAAATGGGGTATAGGCTTTGAAATTGACTCTAACTCTAATAGAGATGAAATTGAGAGATCGGTGAGAGAATTGATGGAAGGAGAGAAGGGAAAACAAATCAAGAAGACAGCGATGGAATGGAAATTATTGGCAGAAAAGGCCGTTACTGCTCCTAATGGGTCATCTAAGCTCAATCTTGAGAAGATGATAAAGGAAGTACTGCTCACTTCACACAGCTCTATCATTTGACATGTACTTGTCATAAAAGACAACTATATATGTATGTGGCCATGTGTGGAGATGTCCATTTGTGGACAAATTAATAAAAAGATGTAATTGTGTGTAGTAGAAATCCGTCCGTATAAATTAATTGAGTAGGCATTTGCTAAAAAACGTACTGCAAAAGCAATCGAAGGATTCATGTTATGTGTGCTAGAATTATGGGATTGAATTGGGTAAGAATTATGGGATTGAATTGGACAAGAATTTTAGTCAATGATTGCCTATAACACTACAAGAAAATCGGTCTATTGGGACGAAAATCCTATAGGGATGTTTTTTTTTTTCTGTCCCAATAGACAGTCTATTGGGATGAATTTTTTTCATCCCAATAGGTAGTCTATTGGGACGAATTATATACTTGGTATTAGGACGAATTTATTTCGTCCCAATAGACATCCTATAATTATACGAATTTTTTTTTTCGGACTGGAATTTTTTTTGACTGAATCAAAATATTGGAATTTATGATATAAAATATGTTATCCATTCAAAAATCTAAAAAAAAAACAAAGAACTAATTAATTAATTTTGTTGAAAATTCTTGATTTTTTTAAAAGTTTTTCCTTAAAGATAGATTAATAATTAAATTGCCGTATATATTAGAAAATGATCCAATATGGATCATTTTGTTTGTCCAAAGTGATTCTCTATCGTGATGAATTTTGTTTTTTCCCAATAAGTTCTTCATAAGGATCAATAACTATTAGTCTTGAAAAGTTTTCTATTATTTTTTAAAAAAGGAACTGAACCATTGGAACCAGAATCAAAACCAAAACCGAAACCGAAACCGAAACCACTGGTTTCGAATCGAAAAACGGAACTGGGGTCATATATAATTCCGAGTACAATTTACGATTAACAATTGACTCTTTGATCTGACAAAATAGTTTAATTAAATGTTATAATAAATGTTTTTTTTTTTTATATCAATTTGTTTATCATATAAAAATAAAAAAAATTTACAAAAAAAAAAAATTGATTGAAAAAAAATCAATAAAAATTTAACAACAAATAGAAGTAATAGCAAGGTGGATAAGGGTCAGGTTCGACGTCAAGCAATAACAATTAATATTGTGATTTCAGCGTGGGTGACTGGGTGCTAGTGGGTGTGGCTGGGGCGTGGGCGTGGGCGCGGGTCATGGGTTCGTGGGGTGGTAGGCGTGGGCATGGTGTGTCAACTGAAGGCCAAAAAATAAAAAATAAAAATTAAAATTTTTATTTTTATTTTTAAATTCATCCCTATAGATATCCTATAGGGACGAAAATTTATCTAATGGGACGCAATATTTCGTCCTTACAGGTTGTCAAAGGGGATGAACAAAAATCGTCCCTATAGAGGATATCAAAAGAGACAAAAATATATCTAATGGGACAAATAATTTCGTCCCTATACACTATCAATTGGGACGAACAAAATACGTCTCTATAAGTAGTTTTAAGGGATGAATTTCAATTTTCGTCCCAAAGAGACTATTGCGACCCACCTGAGGCGACGGATTTTTGGACGAATTTTATTCGTCCCAATAGACCTCTTGGGACGATTTTTGGCCTATAAGGACAAAAAAAAAAACGTCCCAATAGCCAATTTTTTTTGTAGTGTAATCTCCTCTTAATTATAGGATATTCTCATTCATGATTAAGATTGTGAAATTGACTATAGATTGATTTGATTAATTCATGTAGTTGATTATAAATTGATTTGTTTGATTGTAGCTTAATTGATTCTTTCCCTGTAAATGATCCTTGTATGTACATTGTAGAAACACATGAATGAATTTATCATAAAATTATTTCACAATCGTGTTAGTTTGATTTGGTATTAGAGCCACCTTCAATCTCCCCTTCTTTACCCTAGGAATTGAGGTTTGGTCCTGCGTTCATAGTTGTTATTTATGTTCTTATTATTTCGATGCGAAGTTCTTTTTTTTTTTTTTTTTTTCCTTTCTTATCACTATGACTGATTCAAAGAATAATGGTGAAGATTCTCTAACAAAGAAGAATAAATATACTACTCTATCTAGACTTGCTACTAAGCCGGGTATTTCTAACTCTGCTATTAAGCTTTTGTATTTTACTGGAAATAGTGATTGGATAATTCACTCCGGTGCTACGGATCATATGACTTGTGATCGTTATAGGTTTAATCATTTATGTTCTAAATGTTCCAAAACTACCATTACCAATGACAATGATGTATTATCTCCAGTTATTGGAGTTGGTACTGTCCTTTTATCTCTTACATTAACTATCAAAGATGTCTTGTTTGTTCCATCACTAAATTGTAATCTTCTCTCTGTTAATCAAATATCCAAGTCTCATAATTGTGTTGTTTTACTTTTTCCTACCCACTGTATTTTTTAGAATATCCATACCAAGGATAAGATTGGTAGTGGTAAACAAAGTGTAGGATTGTACTATCTGGAGGATGGGTTCCAACGATCCAACAGAGAAGGGTAAAGTCACTTGGTGAATGAAAATTTGGTGAACAAAAAGAAAGAAGAGATTTGGTTGGCACAGAAGATTATGACATCCCTCATTTAGTTATCTTAGGAGATTGTTTCCATCTTTATTTAGTGGTTGTAATTTTTCGGATTTTATTTGTGAAACTTGTGTGATGGCAAAGAGCCACCGTACCGTTTTCCATTTGAGTGAAAATAAAGCAGATCTTCCTTTTTCGTTAGTCCATTCAAATGTTTGGGGATCGACACCAATTTCCACTCATAATAGGATGAAGTGGTTTGTTACTTTTGTGGATGAATGTGCTAGAATGACTTAGTTTTATCAATTGAAAAACAAGAGTGATGTTTGCACAATTTGTCACCTTTGTCATTCGATGATGGCTACACAGTTTGGCACTTCCATAAAAGTCCTTCATTCTGATAAAGGGGGTAAATACTTCAATTAAGAATTGACGGAGTTCATGCTTTCTGTAAGTGTTATTCATCAATCAACTTGTCATTATTCCCCTCAACAAAATGGTGTCGCAAAGCGAAAAAATAGACATTTATTGGAAGTTACTCGGCCTCTCTTGATTGGTGGACATGTTCCTTCTCATTTGTAGGGTAAAGCTTTGAATTCGGCAATCTACTTGATAAATCGAACACCCTCTAATGTTCTCAATTTTAGAAGACCATTAGATGCACTCTCTGATCATTGTACCATTCCGCCAGTGGTACTTTTAGCTCCTTGAATTTTTTGGTTTGTGGTCTATCTTCACTTAGATCCACATCAACGTATTATGCTTGATTCTCATGCTTTGTAATGTATGTTTGTGGGGGTATGGAATCAATCAAAAAGGCTATAAGTGTTATGATCCGTATTCTAAGAGGTTTTATGTTTCCTTGGATGTCATTTTTCATGAGAAAGAGCTCTTCTACACACCACTGATTACTAATTCATCACTTCATAGGGAAAATCAAGATGAAGTGCTTAATCATGAAGACTTTCAGGCATTTTTTCCTTTAGATCTAGATTTCTCCAGTATTCGAAAAATAAAAAATGATACAGTTAATACTACCAGTCGTCCGGACAAAGGTGGCTAGTCTCTGATTACCAAAACGACGACTCCAAACATCGAAATCGATGCCCTTTACAATAGTACATTGTCTCCTAACATTCCAACATAACCATTGGACCAATCTTCTCATGAGACTCCATTAGAGGTACTTTATAATCTTAATCCTACACTTGTTGATAATGTTAATCTTGAGTCTCAATCGTCCCAATATCACCTTCCACCCCGTTCTAACTGTGGCATACCACATATTAGATATGAACCTAATCCTAAAACCAAAGCTACATATCCCATTCGTGATTATGTGTCTTCCTAAAAATTGTCCAAGTCATATGCGTCTTATGTACTAAAGTTATCGTCTATCTCTATTCCTAGTAAAATGCAGGAAGCTTTATAGATGCTAGATGGACCCAAGCTATGGCAGAAGAAATGGCAGCACTTGAGAATAATGCTACTTGGGAACTTATGCCTCTGCCTAAGGGAAAGAAGATAGTGGGATGTAGATGGGTGTTTACAGTCAAGCATAAGGCGGATGGGACCATTGAAAGGTATAAAGCTCATTTGGTTGCAAAAGGGTATACACAGTCTTATGGGATTGACTATCAAGACATTTTTGCACCAATTGCCAAGTTTAATATGGTTAGAGTGCTCTTGTCTTTGGCAGCCAATTGGGATTGGCCACTTCTCCAGTTTGATGTAAAGAATGTTTTCTTGCATGGATATTTAAAAGAAGAAGTGTATATAGACCCTCTTTCGGATATAGAGAATTACTTGAATACTACAACGGTGTGCAAACTCAAGAAGGCATTGTATGGGTTAAAGCAATCTCAAAGGGCGTGGTTCGGTAGATTCACCAAGTCTGTGAAGAACTTCGGCTATAAACAAATCAAGTCATATCACACGTTGTTCTTAAAACACCAAAAGGGTAAAATCACTGCTTTGATTATCTATGTTGATGATATGGTGGTGACAGGTGATGATCAAGATGAAATTGAGAGTTTGCAGTGACACTTGGCCTCAGAGTTTGAAATGAATCATCTTGGTGACTTGAAGTACTTTATTGGGATTAAGGTAGCACGATGAGAGAATGGTATTTTTTTTTTTATATCAACTCAAATGCATTCTTGATTTGTTAGCTGAAACATGTATGCTTGGATGTAAACCTGCTAAGACTCCTATGGAATAAAATCATAAATTGTTTTTGTGTTTGAATGCAACTTCTACTGATAAGGCAAGGTACCAGAGCCTAGTGGGAAAATTGATCTATTTGTCCCATACTAGACTAGATATTGCCTATACAGTGTGTGTAGTGAGTTAGTTTATGCATGATCCTCGTAAACCTCACATGGATGCCATGGAACGTATACTGAGTTATTTGAAGACTGCTCTGGGTAAAAGATTACTCTTCACCAAACACAATCACCTAAATGTAGAAGGTTACATTGATGCAGATTGGGCAAATTAGACATTGATATAATATATGCTGGTCATTTCTAATTATTTTTGTCTCTAAAAATTTTTAAGTTAAAAGGAGTACTTGACCATTTATTTGACACCTTTAAAATCCAAATTTAATTTTAAAAATTGTCATTCTTGTAATAGCTAGAGGGAGCTTATACGATCTAGTCTAATCTAGATGATTAGATCTTATTCCTCTCTTTTTTGTAGTTAGTTAAATGAATAAATGAGTATGGAGTATAGTGAACAATTTAAATGTCAAAGTCACGGGATTTATGTTTTATTTGGAATTTTCTTTCCTTTCACGTTCACCTGATTCAATATCTTGGAAATACCACATCAAAGATTTCGTTTAGTCAATGGAGAATAGACCTTCATCATCATGTAATAAATACTAAGGTCAATCATAGAAATATGGTAAATTGATGAGCTTGGAACTTTGGTAAATGACTCTTAAGTTAGCAATTTGAATCCTATCAATGACAAAAATCTTTTAAAATATATATATATGGTCTAGATGGGTGAATAAATAGATACTGTTAAACAAAAAAAATTATCGAAACATTATTAATGAAAACATATTATATAAATACGGAAAAAAAAAAATTTAAGAGGAGTCAAACTCTGAACATTGTGGTACATGTGTTTATTTAATTACATACTATCTTATTGAAGATGTACATGAATGTCACTTGCTCAAATTTATGAAACCTTTTGATCAATATAGGGTCTGTAGTTTCCACCTACAAGAGGACCAAATATGGCATAAGAATCAAAGGCAAGAATTGATAAGACATGGCCGGTAACGACTAAAGCCTTGAACAATTATTTGCATATCAATCGCCAGTTGCCATCCAATCAGTTGGCACAATGTTCTACAACTATCTTGACATGGTTTCTTAGAAAAACTTGTTAGAATTTTAATATTGGTCAAGTATTAAATTAGAGAAACCGTTGGCAATTAACAGATTACGGATCATGTGGCTAACGTATTGTATGTTCCTGATATGAACAAGAACTTAGTCAGTGGTGATTTGTTTGGCAAACCTGGAATAAAATCTGTGTATGAATTTGGAATATTAATCCTTACAAAGTCTGGGAATTTTATTGGAAAATGTTATTCATGTGATGGAATGGTTAAGCTTTGTATTGTTGACAATGATATCAATAAAAATGTTTCAAATTCTGCTTATATGCTTGCTTCAAATTCTGTTACTTTATGGCATAGAAGACTTGCACAAATAGGTATTAGTACAATTAAAAGAATCATAAAGTGTGGATTACTATTTTGTGATGTTAGCAATTTTGAAAAATGTGAAATATGCATTAAATCAAAAATGGTAAAGAAACCTTTTTACAATGTTGTTGAAAGATCTTCCCAATTACTTGATCTAATGCATAGTGATTTATGTGAATTAAATGGCATGCTAACAAAGGGTGGTAAACGATACTTTATAACCTTTATAGATGATTGTTCTAGATAAACCTATGTTTATTTGCTAATTCATCAATGTTCATCAATGTTCAGCTTCTTTCACACATCAACAAAATGGTTTAGCAGAAAGAAAAAATAGGACTTTTCTTGAGATGATAAATGTCATGTTATTAAATGCAAAATTATCTTTTAATTTGTGGAGAGAAGTCATTCTTATTGCTTGTCATATACTTAACAGAATTCCTTTGAAAAAGAACATGATTTCTCCATATGAAATATGGAAAGGGAGAAAACCCAATATTGAAAATTTCAAAGTGTGGAGGTGTCTTGCTTATTGCAAAAGCACAAATCCTAGGAAAACAAAATTGGGATCTAGAGCTATAAAGTGTGCATTTGTTGGATATGCAATATATAGCAAAGCTTATAGATTATTAGACTTGGAATCTAATGTGATAATTAAATCTAGAGAAGTAGAGTTTTTTGAGAACTTATTGTCTTGTGACAATAAATCTCAAACTCCTAGTCAAATTGGAGAATCTCAAATGGAGATACCTCCTAAGGTTGCACACCAAGCAAGTGAGCCTCGTAGTCAAATTGGAGAATCTCAAATGGAGATACCTCCTAAGGTTGCACACCAAGCAAGTGAGCCTCGTAAAAGCCAAAGAGTTAGAAAAACAAAAGAATTGGGATCAAATAAAATAGATTCTCAACGTATTTCATTCTGCCTAGTAGAAGGAAATAGAGAAGAAGTTAAAAGGAAAATTCCAATAATTCTTCAAATTGCAGATGATCCTAAAACATACAAAGAAGCCATATCTTCAAGAGATTCTGCTTTTGGAAAGAGGCTATAAATGATGAAATGGATTCAATTATATCAAACCATACTTGGGAAATTGTTGATTTGCCACCTGGTTCAAAACCAATTGGTTGCAAATTGGTGTTTAGAAGGAAATATCATACTGATGGTACCCTTTAAACTTTCAAGGCTAGATTATTAGCCAAGGGTTTTAGATAAAAAGAGGGAATTGATTATTTTGACACTTATGCACATGTGGCAAGAATAACGTCTATAAGGATATTGTTTGTTTTGGCTTCAATCCATAACCTTTATATTCATCAAATGGATGTTAAAACAGCACTTTTAAATGGAGATCTCAATGAAGAGGTCTAAATGGAACAACCTGAGGGTTTTGTTCTACTTGGGAATGAATATAAAGTATGTAAACTTGTGAAGTTATTATATGGCTTGAAGCAAGCACCTAAACAATGGCATGAAAAGTTTGATTCTGCTATTCTCTCATATGGTTTTAGTCATAATAATGTTGATAAGTGTCTATACACTAAAACTTGTGATAGCTATACCATTATTGTTTGCCTTTATGTTAATGATATGTTGATATTGAGTAATGACATGAAAGGTGTAATAGAAACGAAGAGGGTTTCTATCATCCACATTTAAGATGAAAGATCTTGGACAAGTTGATACTATTTTATGTATCAATGTAAGGCAAACTAGTGAGGGTTTTACGTTAAGTCAATCTCATTACATTAAGAAGGTACTTAACAAATTCAGTCATCTAAAAATTAATGAGGCAAATACCTCATTCGATTCAAATGTTAAAATTGTTGAAAATAAGGGAAGAGCAATGGCTCAACTCTAGTACGTAAGGGCAATTGGGAGTTTAATGTATGTTGCACAATGAACAAGGGTGGATATATCATTTGTTGTTAGTAAACTTAGCAAATTTACTAGCAACCCAACATTGGAAAGCTATTAGTAGAGTTCTTGGTTATCTTAAGAAAACCAAAGAACTGAGTCTCCAATATTCAAAGTTTCCTGTTGTACTCAAAGGATATACAAATGCTAGCTGGATATCTAATGTAGAAGATAACAAATCTACTACATGATGGGTATTTACTCTTAGAGGTGGTGCAATTTCTTCGGGACCAAAGAAACAAACTTGCATTACACACTCAACTATAGAATCTAAGTTCATTGCTTTAGCAACAACAGAGAATCAACCTAAGTGGCTGAGGGATCTTCTTTTAGAAATCTTGTTTGCCTCATATAACTTATTGTCTATCTCTATACATTATGATAGCCAAGCCACTATAGCTCGTGCATACAGTGGAGTGTACAATGGGAAGTCAATAAACATTGGTCTTAAACATGATTATGTGAGACAATTAATTCAAAATGGAATTATTGTCATCACATATGTGAGATCAAGTGAAAACTTGGCTAATCCACTTACCAAGCCTCTAACTAGAGAATTGGTAAAGTCAACATCTAAAGGGATGGGGTACAAACAAGTTTTCAGCACTAAATTGCAACCCAACTTAACACTAGAAAATGACTAGTTTTTAAGTTCAAATGGTACAAACAAGTCATTGATACGTGGATAGTTTTCAGCACTAAATTTATGTAACCCCATCTAGAATGAGTAGTGATGATTGTTACATTTTGAGGGTTGAGCATTTAAAACTCTTAATGAAGTTCAGTATATGTGTGACAAGTATCTTAAAATGTAACAAAGATACTGGAAAAACTTCACCTATATGAACTTAGAGGTGGTGCCGCCTAACATGAGAGTTGGAGTTTCTCTCAAGAGAGTTCATGAATAAGGGTAAGCATATGGTCATAATAGTGCTAAGTGAGATTTAGGAGGAATATATGGATGACTAGTGTAAATGTGTGTGGTTTCACCGGTTTTGTTATAAAAGAATAACTAGTTCAAAGCATTATGTTACCTGAGATTTCAACAAACACCTTGTGATACTTTCACTAAGACAAGGTTCAAATCGAAAAATACCTTTATTTATGCATAAGCACTGTATTATTTTTTTTGGCAAATATTTGTTTATTTAATATATATTTGACCAAGTGGGGGATTGTTAGAATTTTAATATTGGTCAAGTATTAAATTAGTGAAACTGTTGGCAGTTGACAAATTACAAACCATGTGTTTATTGAAAAACACAACTATTCATGATTAGATGTTTTTATATATTGATTTTTATTTTTTTTGAAAAAGACAACTCAATTATTAATGAATAAACATTTTTAATTGTTATTGTAATTTTCAAAATACATGTCTCTCTCTTTTAATGCCTTTTTTGAAAAAATACAACAGTGTGTAAAAACTCTATAAAAGAGTGTGTAGAGAATTGTTTAAACATCATATTATTAACAAATAAAATTCTCTCAATTGCCAGAAACCCAAATTCCATATTTCCATCAATGAATTTTCTTTCTTGCTTGAAGCAAATTCAGTTGAAGGCTTGTCATATCCCAAAGGCTATTTGCAGAGAAACCAACAAGCAATTAAAGAGGGTTTAAATATTGTTGTTTTGGAAAGCGTACATACTATGTGTTTCAAGTCTATCTCTACACTTCACAACAAAACTTCGGGTGTATTGAGCTCCATATAAAGAAAAATATAAAGATTTAATATATGCATTGAGAGCTTAGCCCAAGAAATATGAAGGTTGGAGAATGGATATTTTTCTAATCTAAATAACCGAACGCAATAAATAATAACTTAGATGTTAAGAGTAGAGATGCACATTTGGGGAATGGGGAATGTGGAATTGTGATGGATATAGGTCCCCCCATCCCCATCCCCATCCCCATCCTCATCCTCATACCCATTCCCACTTCCCAGACCCTTTCCCCATCCCCTCATCATTTCCCCATTTAGGAAAAATGGGGATGGGAAATTTTGGGGAGGACCTATATCAATCTTCATCCTCAATTCCCCATTTTTTCCGTTTTTCCCCATTTCCCTGTTTCTCCCGTTCCCCCATTTTTCATTTGACTAAAATTTACAAATTAAATTAAAAAACCAAACATTCCATTATAAATACAAAATAAAATTTATTAGTGCATTTTATATAAAACGTGTATATATACTTAGGGGGTTAGAGTTTTCAAAGAATAAAAAAAAAATTAAAAATATATATTATAATTATATTTATATATGCTTGGGGAAAATGGAGAAATGAGGATGGGGGATCTCCCCCCATCCCCATCCCCATTTCAATATAATTGTGAAGAAAATGGGAAAATGGAGATAGGGAGGACCCCTCCCCACCTCCCTATCCTCAAATTTGGATGGGGACGAGGGGAATTGGGGCCCCGAGAAAAAAATGTGCATCTCTAGTTGAGAGCAATGAATACCAAGTTGTTGATAACGTTAATTACCACCCCCCCCCCCCCCCCCCCCCCCCCCATAAAACCCCAATTTCCCTATTTTTTTTCAAAAAAAAAACCTCCAAATGGAGATGGGGACGAGGGGAATTGGGGCCCCGAGAAAAAAATGTGCATCTCTAGTTGAGAGCAATGAATACCAAGTTGTTGATAACGTTAATTAATGTGACTCAAGGAACTTAAAATCGATATATCCATATTTTAGAAGGACTAATATCGAAACAGGGGTAATATCCAATATCTAGTAAATATCCGGTCGATTTCGAAATATCCATAAAAATCTCCCGATATTCCCGAAATATTGTGAATTTCATCCCGAAATCTAGGGATATTTTGAAAAAAAAAATTTATAAAAAAATTAATCGTAAACACTTAAATTATTGTTCAAATAATCTATATTGAAAATTATTTTATTATTTATACTAAAATTAATATTTTTTTATTCTTCTAGCTTACTATTTGAACCCAAAGTACCAATAAAGAGACAATATTGAGGATAATTTTGATCTTTTGAAAGCCGTACATATTGTCTATATGCAATTAGACCCTGAAACTGTAGGGATTGCTAATTTTGAAAATTAGGTAAAAAGTTACAACTTACAATCAATTTTATAATTTCAATATTATAACTTCTTTGCATGAGAGTATTGTGTCATATACTCATATTTATATATATTATTTACATACTGATATCATAAGTCATAAATGTAGCTCACATACTTTAAGGATGGAAAGAAAAGTTTTGGTGAACGAGCAGCCATGGCAGCTAGAAGCAAAATGCAACCGGGTATATAAGTTTTATTACAAAAATCTATGTAATAATAATAAATAATAATATCATTGAAATGGTATTCATACTTATAATACTTAATAATTTTTATTGCGACTAATTGGTAGATAATGTATGAAAATTGTGCTCCATCATTGCGTGCAATAGCAGTTCGTATACTGTTACAAACAGCATCATATTCTGCATGTGAAAGAAATTGGTCCACATTTACTTTAATCCCACAAAATAAAGAAATCGTCTTGCCTATTCTAAGCTTGAACAACTTGTTTATTGTTATTATAATATGAAGCTGAAACTTAGGGATATGAAAGCTGAAAAAAATAAAGTAGATGAAACTGATTTTATGGATCTACTTCAAGTAGTTGTTGAAGCAGGGGACGATAATGAGAATCCTTTTTTTGATTGGGTTAGACCTGCCTATTTGGATGATGATGAGGGAAATCCTGATCCACAAATTGCTTCTCATGCTCGAGACATGGGAATAAATGTTGAACAAATGATTAGAGAAGAAGTTGGTGTAGATCGTGGAGTTACTGTTAGCAACTCTTTCGATGGCCAATATACCTTTAATGGAAATAGTGGAGGAAAAGATGATGGAGATGATGGAGGAGGTTGAGATTCTAGTGCAACAGGTTGGGATGTTGGTGCAACAGGTAGGAATGCTAGTGCGATATGTTGGGATGCTCATGCAGGTAATTTTGATCAAAATCGTGGTGGACAACATGGAGGAACAAGTCAATTTGATGAAGATTCTTTGAATATGACTATCTCCTCAATGATTATGGACACTGAAAATAGTTATTTGGGTGATTCGCAGACAAAGTCAGATGCATCATATTATGGTAGTTATGGTGGCTGCAGTATATTTGATTATCATTCTCCACAAATGTCATATACAAAACATATGCATACAAATCAACAACATCCATCAAGTTAGGTAAATCCAAACTATCCAATTCATGGATTAGTTGGAAGAGATCAAGCAACATACGTGTGACATATTAATAACTTCCTTGAAAACTATGCTAGCATATTTTCCTGGAAAAAATGTTATTCGAATCAAGATAGAAATGTATCTTATATATATGAAGTTTGAACCGGTAAGGAATTCATTTTAGTTTTAAATTTCAAATATGCAATGTATTATTATGTATGAATTATGATTTATGATATAATCTTGGAAGTATGGAACTATATATATTTTTTAATGATAATTTTGTTTATTAAATATTTAATCTCTTTATATTGTATATAATATACTAAAAGTGAAACAAAATGTTATTCTATTAAATATTTAATTTTAAAAATTATATACAGACTCTATCTATGTTATAATTTATATTAAACTTATAACTATGCTAATTTATCGTTGAAATATGATTCATGTGATGTATAATTACTTGTTTAAGTTTATCCTAAAGTTTCACAAAAAAATTCTAACTTTAGATATAAATATCCATCATTTTTTTTGATTTTTTACCGAATATCTACCGATATCGATAATATCCTCGATATATCCATAAATTTAGAAGTCAGATATCGATATCAATATTTTATTCCTTGATGTGACTACGTGAGTTCAAAGCTTGTGATTATAGTCTCATAGAGGATTGGAGAAGGAAAACATTTTTATTTCCTTGAAAATTCTTTAAGTGAGCTTGTCAGAGAGGCCAATAGGACACCTGTCGTAATGTGACTGGAAAATGACTCCACAAATTAATCGTTGTGGGCCTTGTGGCTTTTTATGGCAAGAAACGGTCATGAACCGGTTTCACACTGGTGTAGTTAATAAGGCCTTTTTCTTTTTCTTTTTCTTTTATTTTCTTTTGAATTTACAACGACTGGTGGAACCTTACGAGAATTAGATTCTACTAGTGTAATCCGGACAACTACTTCCACAAGGGGGAAAGGGCACTGCGAGAATTAGACTCTACTAGCATAGTTCGGACAACTACTCCCATAAGGGGGAAAGGGCACTGCGAGAATTAGACTCTACTAGCATAGTTCGAACAACTACTCCCACGCGGGGGAAAGGGCACCCACGCCAGAAGTGGGACAAATAATAAAATTGTATATATATATATATATATATACACATGTCGGGCGTTGAACCGTGGTGGTGGAGTCTCCCATTGGAAAGTCACACCACATTGACAAGATGTCATTGGCTTAAAAAGGCCTCTTATTAACCTATATGAAAATATATTTTTTTTCATCTGTAAGTCTTACTTTTTTTTTTTTTTTTTTTTTTTAAATTTACAACAACTGCTCTATTAGCTCAGTCTAGAATACTACTCACACAATCGGGAGAGGACACCCACACTTGGAAATTAATAGCTAAAGAGAGAAAATAATATATATATATATATATATACATATCTAGACGTTGAATCATGGTGGTAGATACTCACTTTGGAAAGTTCAACCATATTAGCAAGAAGTTATTGATCTTAAAGTCTTATTTAAACTTTTAAGAACACTTTCTGTTTGGTTTTTTTAAAGAGATTTATGTCTGACCAAACAATAAAAACATATGTTAAAACAAGTTGAAAATCTTGACTTAACATGGACATCTTAATGAAGTTTAACGCAATACTTCCACAAATACCTTATAAGATTATGATAACAGCATTGGAAAGATCGAATATGAAGTTACTAAAAAAAATTGGAAAATGCAGGACTACCGGTAAGTATTCAAGAATACTAATCATCTAATAGGGTACTGCTATATGATTAAAACTATTTTATTTTTTATATTAATTTTTTATTTTGAATTACGCGGTAACTATTCATTAGTTGATCGGTTTAAAAGTATTGTCCTAAAAAAATATTTTTTTTAGATAAAAACGAAATAATAATAAAATATTTTATTAAAAGACAAAAAGACGTGAGATTTGATAATACTGAATACGAATTCCAACAAAGCACATCAAATGATGAATTGTTTAAAAAAAAAAAAAAAGTTTAAATATTAAAATAATAAAATATAATGAATAATCTTGTCAGAAGCTCAAAGTCTATCTTCTGCGGCTCTATGCCACCCTATTATTTCTTCAAATTAACTTACTGATTACTACACCATCCTTCACTGTCTCAAGAGTCAAGACTCAAGACTTATACACATCACACAAATCTTCTGTCAGAAGTTCAGCCCCAATCTTTTTTCTCCAAAGTTCAAATCACCCCTATTAATTTCTTCAAATTAACTTACTGATTACTACACCAACCTTCACTGTCTCAAGAGTCAAGACTCAAGACTTATACACATCACACAAATCTTCTGTCAGAAGTTCGGCCCCAATCTTTTTTCTCCAAAGTTCAAATCACCGATATTAAGGTTGTTGTTTTTTCCTATTATGTTGTTAAAACTCAATGGGTTTCAACCATCATTATTAATTGTATTATTTGTTTGTTAAACCATCAAATAATTTAAAAATATCAAAAAATAATTAAAAATATAAAGTAAAAAATTATGATTTATCATTTTATTATAAATCAATAAATTGTATTAAATGTAATCTAAAATCTTTTCTTTCAATGCTTTTTTTCATATATAGCATATCTTCGATTTCATCGTAATTATATACTATATAGAAATTTTTATTTTAATATATTATTTATTTTAAATAGCTTTAAAAATTAAAAAACCACAATCACTTCTCATATTGGTTTTTAATATCAATATTTTATTATGATATTAGGATGATGTATTTATATATTATTATTTTTAGAGTGTTTTATGTGAGTTTTCCTGCCGCCCCTTTTATTTTTTATTAAAAAAAAAAATTCTTTTATTAGTAAAAATAAAGTTTGTTTGTAATCGAAGAAGAAGATCATGATCATATGTGTTCATATATGATTATTATTTTTGGATTGTTTTTATTCTATATTATATGTATAATTTAACATGAGTATAGATGTAAAATTACTTCTTTTCAGATAATTTTATTTTAAAAAAATAAACATATTGATAGTACATTCAGATGTGTGGGGTAAAAAAAAAAATGTCATTCAGATTCAGGTTTTAGTCACTATTCAATCTTCAGTAAAATTCAGAACTATTCAATCTTTAGATAAAAAAAAACAAATGACCCCTTACTATCTTCATTGATCCACAAAGATTCAATATTGTCTTTATCATTGTTCATAACTTTACAATAAGTGTAGGAATACATTTTTCCGGTACTAGGAGCCTAATTTTTCCAATCATAGAAGTATATATCCAAATTGTGCTGTAGTGTTACATGATCTCGGTTGGTCCCAGTGAACTTATTTCAAATCAAAAAAAAATTCTTCTTTTAAAACTAAAGTAGCAGCTCTATCGTAAAATGATAAATGTACATATCATATCCTCAAAATTAATAATGTTGGGATCGCATGAAATCTATCAATTAATAGATATATTTAACGTATATTATTATTATAATTATTATTTTAATTATACATATTCATAGTTTCAGAGACATAACTTAACTGATAGATGGATAAATTTAGAGTTTGTAAAAATGACTCCTAAATCAATAGTTCAAATCCCACGGATAGTAAAAAATCTTTAAATTCAAAAAAATACCTGAGATTTGATAATACTGAATACGTATGCCAACAAAGCACATCAAATGATGAATTGTTAAAAAAAAAAATAACAATAAATAAATAAATAAGTTAAAATATTAAAATAATAAAATATAATGAATAATCTTGTCAGAGGCTCAAAGTCTGTCTTATGCGGCTCCATTCCACCCTATTATTTCTTCAAATTGACTTACTGATTACAACATCCTTCACTGTCTCAAGAGTCAAGACTTATACGCATCACACATATCTTCTGTCAGAAGTTCAGCCACCATTTTTTTTTTCTCCGAAGCTCAAATCAACAACTCTCAACGTCAAAGACTTAGGGTCATTATTACATTAAATGTAATCTAAAAAAATATATTTCAATACTACCCTCCATATATAATATATCTCCAATTTTAAGATAATTATATATCGTATAGAAATCTTTATTTTAATATATTATTTATTTTAAACAGTTTTTAAAATAAAAAAGAATCTTAATCACTTATCATATTGGTGTTTAATATCAATATTTTATTATAATATTAGGATGATGTATTTATATATTATTTTTTTAGAGTGTTTTGTGACTATTTTATTTTTTATTTTTTTTTAAAAAAAAACTTTTTCTTTTCTTAGTAAAAATAAATATTATTTGTAATCGAAGAAGAAGATTATGATCATATGTGTTCATATATAATTATTATTATTGGATTGTTTTTATTATATATTATATGTATAATTTTTCAAACAATTTTATTTTTAAAAAAACAAATATATTGACAGTACATTCAGATGTGAGGAAAAAAAAAACATGTCGTTAAGATTCATATTTCAGTCACTTTTCAGTATTCAGTAAAATTCAGGACTATTCAATCTTCAGACAAAAAAAAGACCCCTTACTATCTTCATTGACCCACAAAGATTCAATATTGTCTTTATCATTGTTCATAAGTTACGATAAGTGTAAGAATACACTTTCCGGTATTAGGAGTCTAATTTTTCCAATTATGGAAGTATATATCCAAATTGTGTTGTAGTTTTATATTATGGAAGTATATATCCAAATTGTGTTATAATGTTACATAATCTCGGTTGGTCCCAATGAACTTATTTCAAACCAAAAAAAAAAAAATTCTTCCTTTAAAACTAAAGTAGCCACTCTACCGTCAAACGATAAATGTATATATCATAACCTCTATGAATTAATAATGTTGGGATCGCGTGGAATCTATTAATTAATCGATATATTTAACGTATATTATTATTATAATTATTATTTTAATTATGTTCGAATCCTACCAATAGCGAAAAAGTTTTAGAGTGATGTATTGGTTCATGATTTTATTAGACAATCTAGACTTTTAAGATTTTTTAAAAGTCTTGAGCTATTGGATTGAGACTTTTAAATTTTTTTAAAAGTCTTGAGGTATTGGATTGAGATCAAGATTTTTAGGATTTCATAACAAAATAGATTATTCAGACTTTTTTAGTGATATGTATAAATAAGTAGAACTCAAAATTGTCTTGCCCTCTCTCACAATACTTTCCTGACTTTTTTTTTTTCACTCTCTCTCAACATCAGCTTCATCTTCCCAAATCTTCATCTTTCTAGACTTGTTTTCTCACACTTTCTCATCGCTCCAATCTCACTTTGCTTCTCTTCAATCAAATCGAAAAACCCAATATCAAGCTATCAGAGGCTTCTCTACCAGTCCAGTTTACATTATTGCTACTCTTGGTGGACTGATTTTCGGATACGATATCGGTAACTTTGGTAAGCTTTTAATTAATTATTTGCATCAAATTTTGTTACATATTATATATTGATTGATAATTGTACAGTTTTTTTTTTCTTGTAATTAGGAGGGGTGACATCAATAGATCCGTTTCTAGAGAGATTTTTCCCATCTGTTTATCACAAGGAGAAGTTGGACACATTGACAAATCAATACTGCAAATTCGATGATATGAAGCTGACCTTGTTCACTTCTTCTTTGTATTTGGCTGCACTGGTGGCCTCTTTTTTCGCATCATGGGTGACCAGACGATTGGGTTGAAGAATGTCAATGCTTCTTGGTTGTTTAATCTTTTTTGTTGGAGCTGCCATTAACGCATCAAAATGATGATGAGAGATTATCGATTTGTTTTTAAATTTTAGGGATGAGATCAGTTGGTTTTAAAAATGACGATGTTAATTGTTGGTATGTAAACTCTGCAAATGAGAGGCTTTGGACACTCACCGTCAACACCAGAACAAAAATTGAAGAAGAAGCATCAAAACAGCGTCTTCGTCAGCAGTGGATATCCAATCCAAAGTTTGGTTAAAGTGAAGAAAATAAAACAGAGTGAAATATCAATGTAGAGTTAAAACTCATTGATTATGTTTCAAACAAGGATTTTTTGGCCTTTGATCTGGATGTTGCTTGAGGCATTATCTCTGTTAGTATGATGTTTTGTTTAAAAATGAAAAGAAAAGGTGATGGTCGATAGATCTAGATTGGAAAAGAAATGAAGACGTTTTGCAAAATGTGATCTTAGTTATTCTTGAAGTAATAGAAAAAGTAAAGAGAAGTAAAAATGTTACCTTAAAAAAAGTTCAAAAAATCCAAAAAGTCTTAAAATAAAGTCTATATAATCCTAATAGTCTACAAAGAAAGTCTGAAGACTCTTTCAAAATCCTAAAAGTTTGGTCCATATAATCCTAATAGTCTTTAAAATCTTGCAAATCCATAAAATCCTTACACCAAAAAATTGTCCATTAAAATCTCAATCCAATACACCCCCTATAAATTCAAAAAAATACCTGACCTATATCATTTAAGTTAAATTTTTGGATTGTTTAGTATTAGTGATTACTTATTTCGGCTCTCATTACATATCATAATATGTAATATATATATTGAAGTTTAAATGGCATCTTTATATATAATTATAATATTCTGCAAGATGGATATTACGGAATCTAATTATAATCTTGTGTTTAAATAAGCCGATCTCTAACTTGGATACGTTATCCTTATCAACATCGTGTTCGTGATCAATTCAATGAATCAATGGTGAGTAAAAAAAAAAAAATTAATAAAAATAAAAATGGTGAGTCATGACTCATGAGTGGATACGAAAAACAAATAAGACAAAATGGGACCATTGACCGTCAAATTACTAATTAATAGGGGTGTACAGCGGATTGGATCCAATAGATTTGTTATTATCCAAGATCCGATCCGATTGGATCGAAAAAATTGTAATCCAATCTAATTTTATAGTCCGATCCGATCCGATTATAAAATACTTTAATCTAATCCGATCCGATATGATCCAATGGATTGAATTAATATAAAGTTATTCATAATATATAAAAGTTATTATCTAAAATAAATAAAATCAAATAAATTATTCAAACATTACTAATTAATTCAAATAAAATTAACATTAAAAAAATACATGACATAACTTGTAAACTTTATATAATTCAAATAGTTTATAAACATTATACATCAGCTTCAAATATAAACTTAATAAGTCGTGATGTTGATGAAAAAGAATAGAAGAAAAGAAAATGGTAGATTGTTGGTTGTAGAGAAATTGAGAAAGAAAACCCAAAAGCCAAAATAGTAACATTAGAAATTGTATTTTGGTTGAACCTTTACATTAGAAAGTATTGGATAAAATAAATTGTCCAAAATAAAAATAAAAATAAAGCCTAATATTTTAGGCGGATTGCGGATTCGACGGATTTCCAAATGAAAATCCAAGATCTGATCCAATCCAATCTAACCCAATCTAATGAGTTTTAGAATTTATGATCCAATCACATCTCTGGATCCGATCCAATCCAATAGATAGTATTGGATTGAATTGGATCGGATCTTGCACACCCTAACTAATAATAGCCAAAACGACAACGTTGTCACGATGATGGGGCCAATGGGCTTGCCAATTTTAGCCACAAAATGGATTATTATTTTCAATAAAAATATTTAAATTATTGTTTTTAACCAAGTATAAGTTATATTGTCTAAAATACCCTTATTTACGAAAAAGGAAAAAGAAAAAGAAAACCCAATTTGTTTCCATTTTACTTAGTATATATACTACTTTTTAACTTTAAAACATAACCCTAAATCCTAAAACGTGTCTGACCTTACTCTCTCAATCTCTCATTTTGCTTCCGCCAACTACAGTTCATCGATGTAGCTCCGTCGGCCGATGTCATCTCTTTTACTGCCACTTCTGCTTTGCATGTATGTATTTATTGTTTTACTTCTTTTCTTAGTTACTGTTGGTGGAAACTTTCTTGGAGCTGAGCATAGAAACTGAGATTTATAAACCATACCGTTTTCTATCTTAACTTTCTTCTTTGCAATCAGCTGGTTTTGTTCTTGGGTTTTATCCACCGTTTGCCTCTTTGTTTTTTTAGGACCCTGTATGCGTTTTTCATAGACTGTTTTTTCGAAAAGAAAAATAAAAATGAAATAAGTGTTTTTGGTTTCAGTTTCGAAATCCGAAAATGTGTCTGGTACCATATACTGAAAGCCGTATTTAGAAAATAGAAACGAAAAAAAACCTGTCTAGTAGGTTATCTGAAAACTATCAAAAATTGAAATATCAATTTTTACATTTTGTTTAATATTATAACAATTATATACAAATTGATTAAATAAATAACCAATATAATTTTTGTATTGTAATTTACAAATTAAACAAAAGTAACACTTCACATATAACTTCCAAAAAAAAAACATATCAAAAAATCAATTAATCAAAACTAAACTCTTAAATTATAAATAAATATTCATTTTAATAACTATAAATAACAGTAAAAAAATATAATAAAAAATAGAAAAGAAAAAAAAAGGAAAAAGATAACCAGATCGGAGTAGAAGAAAAAGAAGAAAAGAAGAAGAAGAAGAAAGGAAGGAAGAAGAGCAGATCCAGATCGAAGAAGAAGAAGAAGAAAGGAAGAGGAGCAGATCCAGATCAGAGAAGAAGAAGAAGAAGAAGAAGAAGAAGAAGAAGAAGAAAGGAAGAAGAGCAGATCAGGTGATCAACTGAAGAAGAAGAAGAAGAGTAGATCGGTGGTCCTCCGGTGTTGGAGCCAGATCGATGTCGCTCACCTCCTCTGGCATCGAGGACTCAAAGAATAAGATTTTGTCTAGAAGAAGAAGAAGAGAAGTAGAAGAAGGAGTGAAGAAGACGATCGGTGACGAGAACATCGTCAAAGAAGAAAAAAAAGTGATTTTTAAAAGGAAAAAAAAAAAAAAACCAAAGTGAAAAACAAAATAGAAAACATCTAAAACTTGTTTTTTAAAATTTTCAATTTAAACACTGGTTTTTTTTTTCATTTTGTTTTTTTTTTGTTTTTTTTTTAAAAATAAAATGAAAAACGGTTAACGAACACGAATTCAAAATCGTCTTTGAAAAACAAAAACAAACTGAAAAACAACTGCAAGATAGACCCTTATTGTTTTATATTTCCTGTTTTATTCACTCCTAACAAATTATGTTGATTGGTCTTTGAATTTGAATTATTTTTTGTCTTTGATTGACTGACTTTTTGTTTTTAGGTTGGTTGTTGATCCGTTTATATATATATATATATATATATATATTTATTTATTTTTGATGTAGGGTTGGTTTGTAATGGTTTTTCGATTATTAATTTCCTTATATTATGTTAATATTTGTTTATATTTGATAAGATTTAAGATTTGTTGATAGGTTGGTGAAAGTGAGAAAAGTTTGAAGATCAAGCTACGGTTGCTATCTTTCTAAAGAAAAAGGAACAATTTTCTAGTATCTTAGTCTTAAAGACTTGTTTTTAAAGTTATTTTTGCTTTGCTTTCTTTGATTCTTTGCTCAAAAAGAAAAAACAAAAAAACAAAAAAAGATTTTTATTTTCTATTTTGTTCTCTTCCTTCTTTTTTTTTTTTTTTGTACAAATGGGTTTTTCCCTTGGTATTATATTAATTCGTTTAAATTGATTAATTTTGTTGCTTTCTTGGTTTTTACTATGTTTTTTCTCTCGAGAAAAAAGAATTGAGAGATCTTGTTCCAAATCTTCCAAAAAAAATATTATTTATTTATTTTTCATTTTTTTCAATAATTTTCTATTTTTTTTAATAAAAAATATTGGGAGATATGGATTCCCAGATCTTCCAAACAATTGGCCTTAATTATTTTAAAAGAAAATATTATTTATTTAATTTTCCTTTTCTTCATTAAATTTTCCATTTTTTATTGGTCAAAAATGGTTGAGTTTTGGTGGGGTTTTTGTTGAGAAATTAAATGAAATTTTGGTTGGTCTTCTGAAGGAACATGTTTTGGAGATAAGTTTGTGATGATGAAGAGCTAAGTTTCTAGTTCTTAAAGAATTGTTCAAGCTTAGAGTAGTCATTGAACAGCTCTATGAAAGTATTGATAAAACGACTCAATAAAAAACAATAGGCAAATCCGTTATGAAAAACGACTCAGCAACATGACACGTGATAACATTTTTAATGTTTGTTTGTTTTCAAAATTTTATTATTATTTCCACTTATCGATATTGAAAATTATTATTGGTAAATACAGAAGGAGTTGCGTTGTATTCATCAGGAAGTACATGGAAAATAGTATTCAAGATAAATGTTAACAAATGGACTTCACAACAGATGATATGAAGGACATTAGAAGTGAAATTGCATAATGGTTTTTTCAAGCTTCACAGCCATGACAATGACATTAGATAGACATTGTCTAAACATTAAAGATATTATTTTTAATTAAAACTAATTAATCGAGGCTCTCTAGTGGGTAAAGTAATATGGTTTTATAATACAATGTTGTGTTGTGTTATTGAGATATGATATTGTGATTAATGCAGGTAATCAATTTTTTTGGTAATGTCAAAAAACAAAAGAAACTTTGCCAAAATTTCTGTAGTACAACTATTTTTAGTCAAAAATTATTAACCAAGCCTTAAGATCAAAGAATAAAGTATCTGTAAATAGAGAAAAACTTATTAACATTCTAAATTGTTTAAACTCTCAACACAAACTAAGATGGTAAATAACATTCAACAACAAACATAAAATGAAATTTTCAACAGTTAACAGCCAACACTCGGTAAAAGTTGTAACTTTGTGGTAGGTCATGGTATGTCATAGTTTTGCTTCCACGTTTGATCATGTCTGAATATTATGTCCAATCACAATTGGTCCAGATCCTCTACAATTGGTACATAC
Source organism: Acer negundo (assembly GCA_035582765.1). Lineage (NCBI taxonomy): Eukaryota > Viridiplantae > Streptophyta > Magnoliopsida > Sapindales > Sapindaceae > Acer > Acer negundo. Next base: position 707,571 of record CM069231.1, on the reverse strand, counting down.
ATTTAAATGAGGCACTTCTGAGGAAGAACGTATCCTAAATTTTTTCGGCCTGCTCGATAGTCTTCTCCCTTCAAGTGGATGTACAATGCAATAACTAGCATGTTCTCCACCAACTCATTATATGACAACTTGTTTTTCACCAACTCCCCAATAAGTTCCTCATCCACGTAATCTAAACCGTTGTAATTGATTGCTAGCTTAAAGTTTTTCATAGTTCCTGTTGGGGCATAAAATATCTCATGTATATCATATTGGGTATAAAATATCCTATGCACGCAGTATTTCATGTAAAACATGAAATATCTCATGTAAAACATGAAATATCTCATGTATATTATATTTGACATGAAATATCTCATGTATGTCATGTTGGGAATGAAATATCTCATACATGTTATGTTGGACATGAAATATCTCATGTATATAGTATCTCATGAAAGACATGAAATATCTCATGTAAGACATGAAATATCCCATGTAATACATGTTGGGTATGAAATATCCCATGTATGGAGTGTCATGTTAGACATGAAATATTTCATGTATGTCATGTTGGACATTAAATATCTCATGTATATCATGTTGGACATTAAATATCTCATGTATACAGTCATATAAAACAAGAAATATCTCATATACATCATATTGGGCATGAAATATCTCATGTATATCATGTTGAGTATGAAATATCTCATGTATATCATGTTAAGTATAAAATATCTCATATATGCAGTATGTAATGTTAGGCATAATATATCTCATGTATATCATATAAGACATGAAATATCTTATGTATGTAATGTTAGACATGATATATTCCATGTATATCATATTGAGTATGAAATATCTTATATATATCATGTTGGTTATAGAATATCTCATGTATGCAGTATTTCATGTAAGACATGAAATATCCTATGTCTGTGAATATAGCATATATGTTATGTTGGGAAAGAAATATCTGTTATATGTAGTATTTCATGTAAAATATGAAATATACTACATATATTATGTTGGGTATAAAATATCTTATATATGTCATGTTGGGCATAAAATATTTCATTTTCTTTAAAAAAAAATACATGATTTCACAATATCATGCGATATATCACGTTAAACATAAAATAACTCACTTATGTCACGTTTAACATAACACACTGCGTGAAAAAAAAAAGGACAGTTTTGTAATTTACCGATTAAAAACAATAATACACTATAATAACTGGTTACAGATAATAAAAAATTAAAATTTAATTAAAAATAATAATTCATTTCCTGATTTGATTACCTTTACAAATGTATCTAAAAAGAATAATAAATAAATAAATGGTGAGTCATGACTCAAGAGTGGATACGAAAAACAAATGAGACAAAAAGCGACCATTGACTGTCAAATTACTAAAAATAGCCTAATGGCAACGTTGTCACGATAATGGGGCCGATTGGCTTGCCAATATTAGCCTTCCAAACTCCTTCTACTGTTTTCCATACAAAAAGTTTTTAAATTGAATTTTTAAAATTTCAATCCTTTTTTTTCTTTTTAAAAACCAAAAACTTTTTGGTGCTGATTTTATTGAACTAAATATTTGATACAAATATTCTTTGGACACAAACTTTTAATCAAGACTTATTATTTCCTTTGATCATGACACCAAGACTTATTTTTGGAATTTTTTCCAAATCTGTGTTTTTTGTTTTTTATTTTAAATTTTATATTCTTTTACGATTTTTTTTATTTTTATTTCATCTTCCCATCGATTCTTTTTCTTTTTATTTTTTCATTATAGAATCATGATTCCCCATATTTTCTTTGAGAGAATCTTCATATTTATCAAGAGAAAAGTGGGAAAATAGAATTGAAAGTGAAGTAAGGGTATTTTTGTTATTTCTCTACTTTTGTTCTTATTAAAACTCAAGTTATTAACTAGTGTTAATCCCACAAAATTAGTTGAAAAAAGTGTTATATCCCTATATTTTCGCTTTTAAAATTTTGAAAGTGTTAATTTAATCAATAATGCTATGTTTCTCTGTTAATTTAATTTGAGTAATATGTGTGATAGGTGAAATGATATCATACATTGTATGTATTCAAATGTAAATATAATACAATGACCTCCTCATTTGGTATTAAAAAAAAATACAAGTTGTGATCCCTCGTATTATTAATGTAATTAATATACTATTTACCTATCATTTAATTTAAATAATAGTATAAAAACAACAAAAATAAATTGAAGTGGATCCATCATTTAATTTAAACATTACCAACTATACAAAACTACAAAAGTGATGGTAATTTCCTGTGTGTCTCTCACAGCCACACGATTTTAAGTTAAAGTTATATCCTCGAACTTATAATCTAAATTTATAATTTAAAAAATTATTATTATTATTATTATTATAATACAAACAAGTTCAAATAAATAATATTATATGATAATTACAACAATAGTCGTCAATTTAATGATACTTAATTGAAAATTGATTTTAAAATGGTTATTTTTGATAAAAAAAAATGTGATACTAACGGTCATTCCATCCGATTAGCTTTAATGAATGACATTTTAGTAAATAAATAAATGATATTAATTTATTTTAAATATTTTTTAAAAATAAAAATAAAATACAGATTACATGCAGCGGAGAAGATAAAATAAAAAAAAAAAATTCTCAACAAGTTAGTCAAATCTAATGCTTTGAAGATAAAAGGACATGGTTGATGAGTGTTTCGAGATTGATGTAAGATGATCCAGAAGGAGCAGTAATTGAATCATGCGCAAGCTTCTTCCACTCTTCAGCTTTCATTTTCATCTCTTTGCCTTTATCCCCATCCATTAATTCTCTGACAAGACTCTCAACTTCGTCTCTCTTAACATTATTGTCAATTTCCATACCTATCCCCCATTCATTGCAAGTGTACCGACAATTCGTTTGTTGTTCTGCGAAAAAGGGCCAGCAAACCATCGGGACACCACCACAAATACTCTCAAGCGTTGAATTCCACCCATTATGAGTCAAGAATCCTCCGATCGCCGGATGGTTTAGTACTTGTTCTTGAGGACACCAACTTGCTAATAGACTTCTTTCTTCGGTTTCTGTCACGAACTCCGGTGGCAAAATTGCTGAGTCACCAGCTACAAGATCAGGCCTAATGACCCACAAGAAAGTTTGGTTGCTATTTGCAAGTCCCCAAGCGAACTCAATCATTTGATTAGCTGTCATGACTGTGATGCTACCAAAATTGACATAAACAACCGAGTTGGGTTCTTTTGTGTTCAACCATTCAACACACTCTGTTTCTTCTTTCCATAAATTTGACCCGATTTGCTTCAAATCATTATCGGGAAGTTGATTGATACGGAGATGAAGGGGACCGATGGGGTACACAGGTGGCAACAGTGACTTAAATGCACCCAACATTTCATGCTCTAGGTCATCAAACGTGTTCAAGATAATTGCAGAGGCCTTTCTTGCTCTTGTAGTTTCGTGTATAATAAATTCTAGCATAAAAGAATCCGGATCAGTGGTTCTCACGAAGCTTGGAATATCTCTCAATCGTATATCTTTCATGCCCGGTATCCAATCTATAACGGTTTCCAAGTACCCATTTGTGAAGCAACTTTCATCTGTAAATTAAAAATAAAAAAAAACAGATATTTATATCTCAGATTCCAGTCACTATGAAAAGTCAAAACAAAAACTTTAGATTAAAAAATATACCTTTGAGAGGTGTATAACCCTTTTCAATAAGTTGATGGTAGTGGCAATAAGCCAGGAAGCCACATGCACTGGTGGTCCAGAAAAGAACTTCAGGGACACCCAACTCTTCGGCGGCGTCAAGAGTAAAGCTCATGGCCCCGTCGGAAACTATGCAAGTCACCGGAGGGACATCGGAGGAGTCATTAAGCTTATTGAGAAGCTGTTTAAAAGGTGCCAAGCCATGTTTTCTAGTGGAAAAACAAAGAGATGGGATGTCTTGGGTGGCGTCGACGTCCGTTGGAGGAAGGCCATCGGGAATGGTTTCGAATCGAAAGGTAGGGAGGCCGTCCAGAGCTTTGGGGCCTCTGGATTTAAGGAGACGTTTGTGGTTGAACTCTGAGTTGACAAAGGTGATATGAAAACCTTTGTTGTGGAGGAGTTTGGCTACTTTGAGCATGGGATTTATGTGGCCTTGAGCTGGGTAGGGTATGCAAACTGCATGAGGCTTTTCATTCAACGCTATGGAACCCATTTTTTTTTTTGCTTCTCTAGGTTTTAGCTCTCCAGATACTTAACCCAAATAAAAAGGAGATTGATGCTATGAAGAGGAGTTTTGGCTCCTTATTTATAAGCCCCCAAGGACGAAGGAGAGTCAATTAGTCAAATGGTGAATAACATATGAAAGCAGGCCTCTGCTGCGATAATTGAAATGAGAAGTCAAAAAAATACCGCAGTTCAAAAATCAATTTGCTTAACTGGCTTACAGCTTTAATCTCTATTCGTCGGTTAATGAAGTTTCCAACTTCTAATTTATTTATTTATTATTTTTAAGTTTTAACTATTACAACTTCTAACATGTATGCGAAATTATGCAAGTAACATAGTAGGCTGAATTGTCATATGAAAAGGGCTAGACACTTTTATCATTTTCACTATGCTGGACCAGAAAATGAAGTCGGTTTGGTTCGATATGCAAATTGTAACTTGTAAGGTCGTACTCGTGTTTTTGAAACGTTTTTATAAAAAATATTAAAAACCATCTAGTGGCTTGAAGCCTTGAATGATTAGTTTTAAGAAATTATAAACTGAGTTTTTCTCTCCTTAGGACTGTGAACTTTTTAGATTAGCACAAGATCATTCATTGAGCAGGCCGATAAAACTTTGTCTATGTTAAAATAGCTGTATTTAACATTTGATAGTTGAAGAAGTATACGAGGTAAAGTAGGCTATAAACCGTGTTTATATGATATGATGGAACTTCAAAATAGGGGTGATGATTCATTAGATCTGTTTCAATCCATTGGATTATATTGGATTTAAGGATATGATTGGATTTTATTGAAGACTAAACAATGACCGAAACCTAAAACTTAGAAACAATATATATATATATATATATGCAGAAATTTTCATATGAGGATACCCTGATAAAATTATATAAGGTCATTCAATGTGAGTCACTCATTTTACATACTTTGACTTGGTATGTATGCACTTGTCAAATCACTTTTTATAAACAAGTGGCTCACATTCAATATCCTGATAAAGTTATATAAGGTTGTCCTGATAGGAACGAGACCGTGTATATATATATATATATATATATATTACGTTTATATCAGTGTTGTTACTAATTGTTATGTACTTTTATTTGAAATCCTACAAAAAGGTAGAATAAAGAATTTAATAAATGCTACACCAAAATTATCTAAATATTGATAATAGTTTATAAAATGAGAAACTTATTGTAAGTATCGTCTAAGAGATTTGCAATATTAAGCCCAAAATTTGCCCAGTTTATCGTATGTTATAAACCTTATCTCATACACGAAAGTGACTAATAAATCCAAAACTTACCAGAAGTCTCGTTTTTTATTTTTCTTATTTTTTTTTATTTTTTTTTTACATAATAGTAGTTACAGTGGAAATATGAGGTTTTGTCACTATTTTTAGTTGCTGTCACCACTTTAATAATTTAAGTTTTAAAGACATTAAAGTGAATGAACTTCTAATAATACCCTTACTTTACATATATTTTTTATTTACTTTTCAGTCTTTCAATTTTTTTTTTTCATCTCCTTCATCGGCTTCCATTAGAGGTATGTTTAACAGACCTCCAATGGGGGTCGAAATTGACCTTCATTTGAGATTTCGACCCCCATGAGATTTCAACCCCCAATGGAGGTCGAAGAAGAACAAGACAAAAAAAAAAAAAAAAGTTGGAAAATTCCATTTTTGTCCAATGTCTTGGAAATTTCTAAGACTTTTAAGTAATTCCAGAAACTTTTCAAGTAATTCCTGAAACTTTTCATATATTTTCGAGACTTTTTTGTAGTTTTTGATACTTTTTAAAATTTCCGAGACTTTTTTTGCAGCTTCCGGGTCTTTTACAATTTCCAAGACTTTTTAGGTAAAAATAAAATTTCCTGAGACTTTTCATGTTGTTTCAAGACTTTTCTAAGACTTTTTACGATTTTTGAGGTTACTTAGACAAAAAATGAAATTTAAATTTTTTTTTTTTTCATCTTCTTCTTTGAGCTCCTAAACGCTTTTGGGCAATAAACCCTTTTTATCTTCTTCCTTGAGTTATAGGCAAAAATAATTTTCCATTTTTTTTCCATTCGATTCGACCTCCAATGGAGGTCGCATTTATATTAAGATTTTTTTTATTTATGATTAAACGAAGTCTCTGCTTTTAAAAGTGGTTATTCGAATTTAATAAAGAAAATAGAATTGGGAGAGTTCTTAAAATTGAGAAATTTTCGTTTTAGAGAAATGGTTTTCTCCGCTATTTAAACAACTTCTTTTGGTTGATATTGACCTTGATTCCTTTTTCTCTTCTATTCCGTTGAAGAAAATGTGATCTAACTCCCTGAAATCATCGTTATTGGATTCTGCATTAAGACCTCCATGGAAGGAACTCATTTTAGGTGATATTTAAACTTAAGTTATTAAATAAGCTCTTAAAATTCCACCTTAAAAAGGCATTATATAATTTTCAAACCCATAGTTACATACAGTAAATCTCGAATAAGTTCAAAATAAGTTCCGAGAAATAAATTTAGTCTCAAATTGCTTGAAGTAAGGGGTCGTTTGTTTTTTTTACACTTAAAACTTAATGGGTCTGAATAATAATTATTAAATTGTTTTGTTTGTTTTTTTACATGGTCAAACAACTTAAAAATACAAAAAAAAAAAAAAAACAACAACTTAAAATAAAAAGTAAAAAATCATGATTTTTCACTTAATTGTAAATCACTAAATTACATTAAATGCAATTCAAAAAATTTTCTTCCAATACTATCCTCCTTATATAACATATCTCTAATTTCATCATAATTATATATTGTATAGAAATCTTTATTTTAATATATTGGTTATTTTAAATAACTTTAAAAATAAAAAAGAATCCTAATCATTTCTCATATTGGTATTTAATATCAATATTTTATTATGATATTAGGGTGATGTATTTAAATATTATTTTTCTATAGTGTTTTGTGTGAGTTTTCCTACGACCCCTTTTATTTTTTGAAGAAAAAAAAACATTTTCATTTTTTAGTAAAAATAAAGTTTGTTTGTAATCGAAAAAAAAGATCATAATCATATGTGTTCATATATAATTATTATTTTTTGATTGTTTTTATTCTATATTATATTTATAATTGTTTAACATACAATTTTATTTTTAAAAAACAAACATGTTGACAGTACATTCAGATATAAGAAAAAAAAATATACAAATATGCTATTCAGATTCAGGTTTCAGTCACTATTTAGTCTTCAGTAAAATTCAGGACTATTCAAACTTCAGACAAAAAAATAAACGACCCCTAAGTCTCAGACAAAGGAACCCAAGACTTATTTATATTTTATTTTTGGTAATTACCCTGGTGGCCATCAACTTATGCCACCACTATTAAAATAGCCACCAGATGAGGAATTGGTTTCAAAATGATCATTTTTGGCAAACACTATTACATTACTGGCTATTCCATACATTTCTATCAAATTCCATCCAATAAGTGGCATTTTGGTAAATAAGTGGATGACATTAATTTATTTTAGATATTTTTTGAAAATCATTTTTTTTTTTGAAACAGATAATTATACTTAGTGTGTGTATATACATATAGCATATTTTAAATATATATATATATATATATATATATTGAAAAGATTAAGACTACAAAATCTAAAAATTCAAAAAAAAAAAATTTTAGATAAATTGAAAAGAAAAAAAAAATTTTATTTATTTATTTATATATATTCTTTTTTGAGAAGATTAAGGTTACAAAATCTAAAAATTCTAAAAAATATATCTGAGATAAGTTGAAAAGAAATATATATATATGTTAGAGATATGCTATATATATATATATATATATATATATACACTAAATATAATTATTTGTTTCAAAAAATAAAAGAAAAAATTGATTTTAAAAAAATATCTAAAATAAATTAAGTCATCTCTTTATTTACCAAAATGCTACTCATTGAATGGAATTGAATGAAAATTGAAGGAATTTGATAGAATGGTCATTAATGTAATAGTGTTTGCCAAAAATGACCATTTTGAAACCAATTTCCTATTCGATGGTCATTTTGATAGTGGTGGTATAAGTTAATGGCCACCAATATAATTACCCTTTTTTTAAAAAAAAAAAAATTCCAAATCTTTTTTTTTTTTTTTTTTTTTCCAGATTTATGTTATTCATCTTTTTTTTTTTTTTTTTTCCTCTTCCCGTCGATTCCCCCTCTACATTTAATCTTCTAGTCAAAATCTTCGCTTGAAATCCCTTTTTGACTTTTTCTTTTTCTTTTTGACTTCTTTGTAGTCTCTTTCTCTATTTGCCTATTTTTGAGTTCTTTTGTGTTCTTTGATGTAGGAAGGAAGAAATGTATTTTTGTCCGGAAACTATTTTATGTGCTATATAAACTCAATTTAATACAGCCAAGACCACAAAAATCCCTCCGAAGAGTGCTATAATTTTTTTTTAACTTTATTATTTTTTAGTTTTTTTTTTTTTTTTTTTTGTTGAAAATAATCAAATCAAAGATTTTTATAATCCTTTGAACGGAAATACAAGGACTAAAAACCAATACATGTGTACTATTTGAACCCCGTACTCCAAGTTGGATTGGTGCTTGATTGTAATGATACGTGATTTACTCGTATCATTACATACAATCACGTGTTTTGAACAATTCTGGGAATTACTGGTAACCGGATCGTGTGAAGTGTTAACTTTTAACTAGTCATGCGTAAAGTTACAGTAAGAAATATATATATAATAAGTCGGCATCTTGCATGAGTAATGAGAACCGGAGGAAACACGGCAACCGTATAGTATGTTAAAAAAGTCTGCATAGGAGGGAGAGATGTGGCGTGGTCCATTCAAATATCATTTCCAGCTGGTTTAATTTGGATTCTCCGTATTATTAAATTATTAAATTATTAATTATTATATTTAGACCAAATCTCAACAGCAAAGTCCAATTTGGTTGTAATATTAATTATATTATGGACGCGCCGACCAAGCAATTTTATCACATTTTTAATATATATATTAAAAATAAATAAATAAACCCAATGATTGCTGATCCGTCAATGACTCGTGCATGACATATACAAGCAACTTGGACCGGACGACTTGGACTTGTAGACCCATTTTTATTTTTATTTTTTCCCTTTTTTGAAGTACCCATATTTTTGTTAATAGTTGAGTAGTTGACCTCTTTATCAGTAAAAAAATGTTAAAGCAGCTGTTGTCATTTGATAATAAAAATAATAGCGTATTAGATATGCAAGCAATTAGGTATGCAAACATCATTTAAATCGTATCAATTAGGTATGCAAACATCATTTAAATCGTATCAATTAGGTATGCAAACATCATTTAAATCGTATCAATTAGGTATGCAAACATCATTTAAATTGTATCAATGTATCAATTAGGTATGCAAACATCATTTAAATTTAACACTGAATATGATGCATTTTAATTTTTTATTATATATATATATATATACATTTGGTGTGTAGGATAGGATAAGATTATTTCCAAAACATTAGATTAGATTGGATTGGATGGGATGAGATGAGATATGATTGAACTAAAATTAGTGTTATATTGTGTTTGGTACTGTATGAAATTCGATTAAAATATATCTATCTCTTGTTAGGTGTGGTATGAGATTTAATAAAAATATAATTTTATCATATATTTAATACCGTGTGAAATTGATTAATATAAATTAAATTAAATTATTTTTAAACAAATTAATTTTTTAGTTTTTTTTAAAATAAAATAATTAATTAATATTAAAAAAAAATTTAATTAATACTTAATATTTTAAAAATATTTTTAAATATTATAATAAGATATATTAAATAAATATAAAATTTATAATTAAATTTAAAAAATAGGGGAATGCTATCTACCTTTCTTATTTGCCTTTTTCATTTACCTTTCCCACTCATTACTTGACAAGTATACACTTTTTTCATTTAATAAAAAGCTCTCATTTTTTGTTGCAAATCTTGTTTAGGTTTTTACCCTCAATGGGCGATGTCTGCTTCTATTATTTGATTAATAAGGGGTAAAGATGTAAACAAGTTTTACAATAAAAAGTGAGAGTTTTCTATTAAATTAAAAAAGTGTATACGTATCAAGCAATGAGTGGGAAAGGTAAATGGAAAAAATCGATAACATTCCCTAAAAAAATAAAAGAAGAAATAGCTTCACCTCACCTGGATAAAATGGTTGTATAGAATTGGGCCGATTAAAATAATTATTAAAATTAAATTTTGAAAAAAAAAAATATAATTATTTAAAACCGATTTTAATCAAAATAATATTTCTTTTTATTTGTTAAAATTGAAAATTATTATTTTTAAAATATTTAAAATAAAATATTTTATTAATTATTAAAATATATTTATTGTAATCACATACAAAATAAAATAAATTCAAAGGAGAAATATATGTATATATATACGGAAATTTTCCTATGAGGATACCCTGATAGAATTATATAAAGACATTGAATATGGATCACTCATTTTACATACTTTGACTTGGTATGTATACACTTGTCAAATCTCCTTTATAAATTAGTGGCTCACATTTAATATCCTTTTAAAGTTATATAAGGATGTACTAATAGGAACGGGACCGTTATATAAATATATATATATATATATATATAAAGCGGTGAGGTTAGGGTGTGACCTTTATTTACCCATTTACTCAGTCATTTAATAGTTGAGTAGTTGACATCTTTATCAGTAAAAAAATGTTAAAGCAGCTATTGTCATTTGATAGTAAAAATAATAGCGTATTAGATACGCAAGCAATTAGGTATGCAAACATCATTTAAATTGTATCAAACTATCAATTAGGTATGCAAACATCATTTAAATTTAACACTGAATATGATGCATTTTAATTTTTTATTATATATATATATATAAATATACACATTTGGAGTGCAAGATAGGATAAGATTATTTCCAAGACATTAGATTAGATTGGATTGGATTGGATGAGATATGATTGGACTTGTTGCAAAGCTTGTTTAGGTTTTTACTCCCAATGGGCCATGTCTGCTTCTATTATTTGATTAATAAGGGATAAAGATGTAAACAAGCTTTACAACAAAAAGTGAGAGCTTTCTATTAAATTAAAAAAGTGTATACGTATCAAACAATGAGTGAGAAAGGTAAATGAGAAAAATAGATAGCATTCCCCAAAAAAATAAAAGAAGAAATAGCTCCACCTCACCTGGATAAAATGGTTGTATAGAATTGAGCCGATTAAAATAATTATTAAAATTGAATTTTGAAAAAAAATTAAATAATTTAAATATTTAAAACCGATTTTAATCAAAATAATATTTCTTTTTATTTATTAAAATTGAAAATTATTATTTTTAAAATATTTAAAATAAAATATTTTATTAATTATTAAAATATATTTATATTGTAATCACATACAAAATAAAATAAATTCAAAGGAGAAATATATATATATATATACGGAAATTTTTCTATGAGGATACCCTTATAGAATTATATAAAGACATTGAATGTGAGCCACTCATTTTACATACTTTGACTTGGTATGTATACACTTGTCAATTCACCTTTATAAATGAGTGGCTCACATTCAATATCATGTTAAAGTTATATAAGGATGCATTGGACTTAATCAGTAAACCCGCACTTAAGGTAGGAGCGAAAATCTACTTTTTTTAGGATTTGATTTCCAAAACATCATGAACTATATATATATAAAAAATCATACGGAATCCCATACTTGATAACTGCAATATATATATATATATATATATATATATATTATTAAAACAAAATATAAATGCGTTACGTATTTCATATGAGAAAGTCATCAACAATTGATGGATATAAATGCGTTCGAATTCATATGAGAAAGTCATCAATAATCGATGGATTTTACAAAAAATTAAAACATTGGTTCATCTGCGTCAACACCTAAACAATATTACATTTGGTTTTTAAATATTAGTATATTTTTCTTTTGTTAACTTGAATATTTGTTTTTGTCTTGACCCCTCAAAACCAAAATCCTATCTTCGCTCCTGCACATTGGTGAGATAAGTTGCTTGCATGAGATAAATAATCTCATCATATGCAAGCAATAAACATGGGAAATGAAACATTATCAGGCTAAATAAATGTTTTTTGCCACCAAACCACATTCGATTGATACTCTTTAATTTAATAGTTTATAAATTGTATCATATTTAGTTCGATTCCTATTGTTAGTCTCATTCTTGCGCTTCAATCATTTACTTATTTCCTTCGGTCGTTTCAAATCTTTCTACATTTTTTTAAAGAGGATCTTAGGGTCATTTATTTATTTATTTATTTATTTATTTTGTTTAAGTGAGAGTGCTACACAAGAGAGGGAAAAAAAAAAGAAAAAAAAAATAGGAAAAGGACAAGCTATTGTCATTTTTGTTAATTACTGTAATTTGGTGTTATTACAACTCAAGTTGTTATATATATATATATATTCATATATATATATGTATATATATTTTTTGAAATATTATAAGGAAAATCCGTTAATAGGGGTGTAGCTCAGCTGGTAGAGGGACGAGTTTGAGGTTTAAATAAATGACTCTCAAGTCAGCAGCTCGAATCCTACCAATAACAAAAGTTTTTAAAAAAAAATGTATGGTCCTAAATTAATAGATATCGTCAAATATTATAAGGAAAAGGAGTATTGATTTTATGTAAAATCAGACTTTAAGTTAGAATAATTATTTATCAATTTTGCACAAATTGGAGATTTATTTTGACTAAAAAGAAAAAAGTTAGCAGATATTGAATGAGTTTTACATAAATTTGTTAATTTTTGTTCCAAAATCATTCCTGATAGACAGTACGTTAAAAATAGTTTATATATATATATATATATATATATATATAATTTATTGAATTATAATTTTGAAATTAAATGGAGCATAATAAGAAATTATATAAAATGATTTTTTTTTATTGTAGCATTTTTAGAAATTGATGGTTAAAAGAAAATAATAAATTGATGGCTAAATAAATTATTAATTTATTAATATTTCTACAAAATCAGCCGAAAAAAGTGTTACACCCTTACATTTTCACTAAAAGTTGTTATAAGTCAGAGAATGCTATCTACATTTCTCATTTCATGTATCTTTTTCATTCATTGTTTGAAACGTACACACTTTTTTATTTAATAAAAAGCTCTCACTTTTTGAGAGAGCAAATCTTATTATATTTTTACCTCTTATTAATGAAATGATAGAAGAAGCCATCATGGATAAAAACGTAAATAAGTTTTATAACAAAAAGTGAAATGAATTTATTAAATAAAAAAATGTATATGTATCAAATAATGAATAGAAATGATAAGCGAGAAAAACAAATAGAACAGATAATATCATTATCTGGAAGGGCATTTCTAATTTAGAATGTTATCTTGTTCTTATATATATATATATTGGTCGTACAAAAAATTGCTAATTAACTCTCATATACAACCAATACTTTTTTTTTTTACAATATTTTTTAATCTAAGATCAGATATCAATACCTACTAAAAAATAATAATAATAAATATTAAAAAAAAAAAAAAAAAAAAAAAACTCACAACAAATATCAATTATATGTAAAACATTAACTCTAATTTAGATATGAATATATAGGGTCAAGATCTTTCTACTTACAATATCTCAATAATTCTCATCTCAAGGTTTGAAAAGTCTTCCCTGTCTTTTATTCCAGGTTAATTAGTTGTTTTCTTGAGAGTCTATGTAGGAAAAAATTTACGTAACTTGGTTTATCCTTGATGGGAGTTGGGGATAGTGATGAACAATCTCAGGTGACCATCTATGTCATGAATCAATGTATTATTGTTTTTGGGAAATTTAATGCATCATTTATTGTTTTTATAGTTGAGACTAGGGATTATATGTTTTTTTATTTGAAGACTAAATAGTTCAAAATTTTTATAAAGATTGAATGGGGACTAAAATCTAAACCTGAATAAAATGTTTTTCAGGTTTAGCTCCGTCCAATACATTTGAGCATCAAAACCAACTTTACCCTTTACGACTTAATTAGAGCGTTAAAAACACGGTTTTACCCGAGAAATGAACACTAAATGATACGGAAATGGGGCTACACTTTGTATAGAAGTGAAGTAATCAGTGCGCACTGATATAACTACATCAATACTACTAATTATAGAGAAGTTTTGACAATTGCATACACTTTGAGTTAAAATATGTAAATCTAATGGTCTATATCCAATGCACTGATGAAGTTATATCAGTGCGCATTGACGAAGTTATATCAGTATGCACTGACTTGAACATTTTTGTATATATATATAATTGTATGAAAAAAACTGGGTTTTTCAACGAATCACCAAAAATCAAAACTATCATCAAATCTACAATTAATTTTACAACATAAGCTTAAAATAAAAAAAAAAATAAGGCTAATTGGCAGGAATTGCCAATTTACGAGAGTTTAGGGAGTTTAGTGCCGAAAAAAAAAATATAGGGGGTAAGGGTGCAAATTCAACCAAGTTCAGGGGGTATCAGTGCCAATTAGTCTAAAAAATAAAATAAATCAAAACTTAAAGTTTTCTCCTACCGATGTCTATATGCCACCACAAATCCAAAAGTTATGAAAACTGATAATTAAAATTCTTGAAGACTTGGAGATTAATTTATAGAGTAAACCTACTGCCTTTGATTAATTAATAAAAGGTTAAAATTTCTCAATTTGATTTTTTAGTTGGAAAATGGTTGAAATTCTCAATTTGATTTTTCAGTTGATAATGGGTTAATATTTCCCAACTTGATTTGTCACTTGGTTAAGGAAATATAATGGGCTTGAATAGATTTGATTTTATTTTTTAAGTTATTGGGCTTAAAGTTTATGGGCTATTGTCCTTTGATAAAGAATAATACGGTGACTTAAGTCCATAATCGGAATTAGACCGGGAGACTTAAAACAAAATGGGGTGTAGCCAAAAGTAAATGGGGTTTATTTAGAATTATTGATAAAACTTAAGAAAAAAAAAATATTCAAAAACCTAGCCAAACCCATATCCTGGACTCTAGGAAAAAAAATCTGAGGTACACCCCTGCTTTGGTGAATTTTAATTTAAAACTTCATTGATAGGATTATTAATTATTTGGATTTATAAATATAAATTTTTTATATACCACAAGCAGATATATCAATATGATCCTGAATATTGTCAGGTTGAATGAGGATATCTAACAGCATTGAGTACTGAGCAGTGGTAGTTTATAAACGAATTTCATGGGTGACAAAATTGGTATTCAAGACAATTATGGGTGGCCTTTATTGAGTTTTGTAACTTTCTCGAGAAAATAGCAAAAGATAAAATGAGAGAAAGTTTCAGAGAAAATATCTGGAAAGATTCTTATTCTATTTTTTTCATTTTCAAAGAATTACAGAGAAGCTCTTTAAATAGAGCTTTTGATTCTCAGATTCTAGATCTTTCCAAGCTGACTTGGCATCAAAAGATTGGTTGTAAATAATCTGATGTTGCACATGACAAACACATGACATTATGATTGTAACAACTTTTCCCGCCATTTCTGATTGTTACAACTTTTCCCACTTATTCTTGGTTTTGATTCCCTGTATGCAGAGCATACAATGAACCTCCTTTCTCCACACTGTAGATCTTGATTATCATCATACTCTTGATCAACCACAGTGTTAACATTCCCCCTCAAATTCAGAGAGGTGTTAGCCTCTTTGAGTTTGTTAATTTGCTCTGCCTTGGTATGCTTTATTGCATCAGAGTCCTGTTGAACTGACCCCCTCAAACTCAGAGGTGTAACCACCAATCTGAGTTTGTTTCGCAAATATAGAAAGCGCGGAGTAGGCAGGGGTTTAGTAAAGATATATGCTGTTTGGTCCAATGTGGGTACATGATTAATAAGAAGCTGCTTCTGCAAGACTTTATCCCGAACAAAGTAAAGATCCAACTCAATATGTTTAGTGCGAGCATGCAGCACTGGATTGTTTGACATGGCGATGGTGCTAAGGTTATCACACCAGGCGACTGGTACTCGAGATTGAGACACTCTTAGTTCACGAAGGAGAGACTGAACCCATGAGATCTCTGCTACCAAAGCTGCCAAACTCCTATACTCAGCTTCCGTTGAGGACCTAGATATAGTATGTTGTTTCTTGGCACTCCAAGTCACAATGTTTGGACCAAGAAAGAGGCAAAAACCAGTAGTAGACTTCCTATCATCAGGATTCGATGCCCAATTAGCATCAGAAAATCCAACCAGATCAAAGGATGATGACACTAATGAGGCTTTGGTAAAATGCAGACCATAGGTGGAGGTTCCTTTTAAATACCTAAGAATCCTCTTAACAGCCTTAAGATGCTCATCTAATGGTGCTTGCAAAAACTGGCAAACCTTGTTAACTGCAAAGGAAATATCAGGCCTTGTAATCGTGAGATATTGCAAGGCACCAACAATACTCCTGTAGTGTGTAACATCATCAATTGGATTCCCTTTGTAGGTAGATAAGTGACTACCTGTGCTAGACACCATTGGTGAAGAAAATGGTTTGGTAGTGAGCATTCCGACCCTCTTTAACAGGTCAAGTGCATATTTATGCTGAGACAAATGAAGACCTTGGGAAGTTTTCTGAACTTCTATTCCCAGAAAATAGTGAAGGTCTCCCAAATCCTTCAAGGCAAATGTGTCGTTGAGCTGACAAACCAACTTTTTAACCTCCTAATCATTATTGCTAGTAATGATTATATCATCAACATACACCAAAATATACATTGTGGTTGTGCTGGTGAACAAGCAAAATAATGAACTGTCAGCCTTTGACTCAATGAATCCAAGTTGTAGTAGAGCAAACCTGAATTTGTCAAACCATGCTCTTGGGGCCTGTTTTAAGCCATAAAGAGCCTTATGTAGCTTGCAAACCAGATGAGGATTAGTTGAGATAAAACCTGGTGGTTGACTTATGTACACATCTTCTTCAATCTTTCCATTTAGGAAAGCATTGTTCACATCTAATTGCCTCAATTTCCATCCATTATTTACAGCAAGGGAGATAATGATTCGCACTGTAGTAGGCTTGACAACAGGGCTGAAAGTCTCTGTGAAGTCGAACCTAGGCATTTGGTAAAATCCCTTTGCTACCAACCTTGCTTTATACTTTAAAAGAGAACCGTCAGGGTTCCTTTTAATCTTAAAAATCCATTTGCACCCAATAATTTTCCTATCTTTTGGTGGCTGAACTAGACTCCAGGTTTGGTTTTTCAACAAGGCTTGGTATTCTTCTTTCATGGCTGCTAGCCATTGTGGATTATCAAGAGCTACTTGTGCAGAAGTAGGCTCACTTTCATTATGGTCAGCTAACCAAACCTTTGGTTTGTAAATACCATCATTTGCTCGAGTCCTCATAGAATGAGCATTTATAGTTGATTCAGCAACTGCAGGTGAGTCCTGTGAATGGGACATAGAATCAATAGGTGATAATTGGGGTTCACATGAGATCTGAATTTCAGCAGTGTCATTCTGTTGTGTAGTGGTAGTGGATGAATGCTGATGTTGTTGTGATGTTAATGAGTGTGTTGCAGTAGAGTGCACTGTCTCATTTTGTTGAGTTTGTATCACATGTGGAAGAAGATATGGATGTTGTTGCTGTTGAGATGTTGACCGTTGCTGAACAGTAGAAACTTCAGAAAAAGGAAATCTAAACTCATCAAACACCACATGTCTAGTGATGTAAACTCTTCCTTTTTTATCCAAGCATTTATATCCTTTATGATGAGAGCTGTAGCCCATAAATGTACAAGGAGAACTTCTGTATTGTAGCTTGTGATGATTGTATGGCCTCAAATATGGGTAGCATAAACAACCAAACACCTTGAGAGCCTTATAATCTGGTTTAGCATGGAATAGCATTTCATATGGAGACTTGTGATGCAAAACTGATGAAGGCATTCTATTAATTAAAAAGACAGCAGTTAGAAATGCCTCATCCCAAAACTTCATTGGCATAGAAGCATGGGCAAGCAAACTAAGACTTGTCTCTACCACATGTCTGTGTTTCCATTCAACTAACCTATTCTGCTCATGCACATAAGGACAGCTTTGCCTAAAGATTATTCCAGATTGTTGAAGGAAAGATTTGAGTACCATAAATTCTCTTCCACAGTCAGTCTGTAAAGTCTTTATTTTCCTATTGAATTGAAGTTCAACTTGCTTCTTGAAATGAATAAATGCAGAATAAACATCACTCTTAGCTTTTAACAAACATATCCATGTGTTCCTAGAAAATGAGTCAACAAAACTAACATAATACCTATAACCTCTAGATGATAACACATGAGAAGGACCCCAAACATCTGCCACAATCAGCTCTAAAGGAGATTTATACACAGTTTGAGAAGACTGAAAAGGCAATTTGTGTGACTTGCTTACTTGGCATGCATGACAGAACAATTTATTATGGAAATCAAACGAAATTTGACATTGATTCATCACACTTTTTACAATTTGTGAGGAGGGATAACCCAGCCTCTTGTGCCGCAAATGCAAAACTGAAGTAGTGTCTTCAGTTGCAGTATTTACAAGAGAATTGACACATTTATTTGATTTAAAGGAATGTACAGAAGACAAACAAGAGTAATTTCCATGAGTAGACTGATCATTTGTAGGCCTTGAGCCATTTGTGGTCTTGAGTGGTAAATCAAACTCATATAATCCCTTTTTAAGGGCACCTTGAAGAAGAACCTTCTTCGAGGATCGATCCTTCACAAGACAAACATTTGGATGGAATTCAATAAGAACATCATTATCTTTAACAAATTTAGACACACTTAAGAGGTTCTTTGTAATTCTAGGAATATGTAATATGTTTTTAAGAACTAGAGTGTGTTTATTTGCATAAAATAAATTAGAACCAGTAGAGGATATAGATAGACCAGCTCCATTGCCTACATAGATCTTGCTCTTTCCTTGATAGTTCATTTTGTTGAGAAGATGATTTTCATTAGGTGTGCAGTGATCTGTAGCTCCACTGTCAGGATACCAGACTTGATCTGCTGAAGCATCTAGTGAAGCAACCATAGCAGACATATATGACCACTTGCCATTCCTCCAGATATATTGCCTACATTCTGGATGTTAGGTTGTTGAACCTGAAAGGATTGATCATATCGATAATAGCATAGCTGAGCAGCATGTCCCATTTTGTGACATATTTGACACTGAACTCTGTTGTTGCTATTGTTATTCCACTTGCCTCGACCACGGCTTTTTCTTCCTCCGCTGTAATTATTCCCTTGTCCTTGATTTCCAAATCTACCTCCATTATTCATGCCTTGAGTATTTCCTCTGCCATATCCAGTTTGATAACCTGTCTGATTACCTCCAATAGACTTCTTATTCACAGCCATATTAACATTCACTTCTTCAACACTCGCATGTTGATCAATTCTTGCTTCGTGAGTATGAAGGAGTGCAGTGATTTCTGGTAAACTATAGCTATTCGGCATAGAAGTGACAGGAATAACAAACGGATCATACTCAGGGCCTAGACCACTTAACACATACATGATCTTATCTTCATCTGAAATTCGATAACCTGTATAAGATAAAGCATCAAAGACACACTTCTTCTTCATTATATACTCACTCATAGTTGATCCTCCCTTTTTTCAAAGTCTGAAGTTGAAGTTTGAGTTGCATAACATTTGCTTTTGACTGTGAAGTGAATCTTTTCTCAATAGTTCTCCAGGCCTCACACGAAGTAGAACATCCTACTAATTCTTGTAATATTTCTTGACTTATAGATGATAGAATCCAACAAAGTAGGGCTTGATCTTGTTGTTCCCAGTCAAGAAATCTCTCATTAACAGATTCATCTACATTCAGCTTATTTGGTGGTGTTACAGTTGAATCTATATAGCAAGAGAGTCTATTACCTTTGATTCCAGCCAATACTTGTTGTCGCCATAGCAGATAATTGTTGTGACTCAGTTTCACGGTGAGCTCCAGCTTCAATGGTGTTAAGAGCTTCGTGCTGTTTGAGGAGGCTTGTGATACGTTCATCACTGCAATCGGTGAAGCGGAAGTCGCAGTTTCCTGCTCTTATACCATATTGAATTCTGCAACTTTTTCGAGAAAATAGCAAAAGAGAAAATGAGAGAAAGTTTCAGAGAAAATATCTAGAAAGATTCTTATTCTATTTTTTTTATTTTCAAAGAATTACAGAGAAGCTCTTTAAATAGAGCTTTTGATTCTCAGATTCTAGATCTTTCCAAGCTGACTTGGCATCAAAAGATTAGTTGTAAATAATCTGATGTTGCACAGGACAAACACATGACATTATGATTGTAACAACATTTTCCGCCATTTCTGATTGTTACAACTTTTCCCACTCATTCTTGGTTTTGATTCCCTGTATGCAGAGCATACAGTGAACCTCCTTTCTCCACACTGTGATCTTGATTATCATCATACTCTTGATCAACCACAGTGTTAGCAATGCATTTCCTTTCATGGAAAGTCAAAAATGTTTTTAAAATGTTATCCATATCACTACTATAAAATACTGACATTTAGACTCCTTTTCTTCACATCAAATGTTCTAGTGTTTTTGTCATCTTCCGTTATCCTGTATCACCATCCTCATCAAAATGTCAACAGCTGGTCAGATCATTCGTTGCAAAGGTAAATCTTACACTACTCACTCTGTTTGATGATCATTCTTGATTTTTTTGGCTTCTTTGATTCTGATTTTGATTTTTGTTTTTGGGGTTTTGTGGGGTAAATGGAATTATGTATGTTTAGTGTTTGATGGGTTATTTAAGTAGTAATATTGATGTACTTCATAATCATTACTTGTTTGGAATTTTTGTTTTCTGGAAGCTCATGGTGTTGATCATGATTACTGTGACCATCAATCTCTCAATTGATTACAATAAATCTTTTATTTGATGAGTTGGGTATGTTGGATTCTCAGCATATGGATCTCCATTTTGCAGGTAGTAGGGTTCGATCCATTTTAGTTTGATTATATATATATATATATATATAATATTACTTGTTTAAAGAAATTAATGTATGGTAGCCTAATTATAACGTGAGGAGGTTCTTTAATTTGATTATGGATTTCCATGAAAATATTTGTGTGATTTATGTGGCTTATTGCGTGTTTGGGTTGTAGCTGCGGTGGCATGGGAGGCCGCGAAGCCACTGGTTATTGAAGAAGTGGAGGTGGCGCCACCACAGAAGAATGAAGTTCGTTTGAAGATCCTCTTCACTTCGTTATGCCACACTGATGTTTACTTCTGGGAAGCCAAGGTAAACAACTAACAACTAATTTGTATCACATTCCATCTAATTTGTATCAAATTGTCTATAATATTGATATGATTTCTGTTAAATTTCCATTCTTGGTATGTTTTTTTTTTTTGTGTGTGTTGTTATATGTTTTTTCAGCTTCGGATTCATCACATCTTCTTAAGCTTCACATTTGGTTTCACTTGTTGGTTCTCTAACAGTTACTTTACCTTGCAGGGACAAACGCCTGTATTTCCTCGCATATTTGGTCATGAAGCTGCAGGGTATGTGCATTTCTAAATGATTGAAGAGAATTTTATACAATTATAATGTAGAATTAGTAGAAAACAAAGTTTCAATTTATTGTTATTATTATCTTTGTTTATAAGTAAACACTGGTATGTAAATTTTCTTTCTATGTAAAAATTTGATTCAACCTTCAGTGTCGAGGATTTGGTGAATTTTGATATTTGAGTTTCGTTTTTCTTGGTATTGGTATTTAGGATTGTGGAGAGTGTAGGGGAGGGAGTAACTGATCTCCAACCAGGAGACCATGTCCTTCCGGTGTTCACCGGAGAGTGCAAGGAATGTCGCCATTGTAAGTTAGAGGAGAGCAACATGTGTGACCTCCTCAGAATCAACACTGACAGGGGTGTTATGCTTAATGATGGTCAGACAAGGTTCTCTATCAATGGGAAGCCCATTTACCATTTTGTCGGCACCTCCACATTCAGCGAATACACTGTTGTCCATGTTGGTTGTGTCGTCAAGATCAACCCTGCTGCTCCTCTGGACAAAGTTTGTATACTTAGCTGTGGAATCTCGACAGGTTTGGAAAAATTCCTATCTCTTAAAGACACAATAGTACTAGCAATGTGACAACTTTCTAATTTCTATTGATCCATTTGACATTTTCTTGAAGGTCTCGGTGCTACGTTGAATGTTGCAAAACCAACAAAGGGCCAGTCTGTTGCTATTTTTGGATTGGGTGCTGTTGGCCTAGCTGTAAGTTGCTTTCGTAATCACTTCGTGTCCAACTTTATAAGGCTAACCAGACTGTGATGAGTTATTCTCATGCATTTTTCAATTATATTTTAGGCTGCTGAAGGGGCAAGGCTAGCGGGGGCCTCAAGGATCATTGGTGTTGATTTGAATCCCAGCAGATTCAATGAAGGTAGAGTCAGTTTATATCTATGCATATATCAATCCTCTGTTGGAGTGAAAAGAATCTGAAAATATATGAGCATATTCTGTTTTGTGACATCCATATGTAACTAGCTATTATGAATTATTATTTACATATCTATGGAGGTTCAAAATGAAGATGTATATTTTGTTTCATATGTAATTAACGTGAATCTCTATCTACTTATTGATGAAGGCTTTTGTTCTTGTTGTTTCAGCCAAGAAGTTTGGTTGTACGGAGTTTGTGAATCCAAAAGATCACGACAAACCTGTTCAGGAGGTTGGTTCCAAGACCCCTCGAATTTATTTATTCATGCCATAGATGAAGATATGTGGCCTGTTGTGTAGTAAATATATACTAGATTGCTAATACAAATCATAATTGCCTGAATCAATATGACTTTGATTACTGGTTTAACAGAGATTGATACATGCTTTTAATGATCAGGTGATTGCTGAGATGACCGATGGAGGGGTGGATCGGAGTGTTGAATGTACTGGAAGCATACAGGCCATGATCTCAGCATTTGAATGCGTCCATGATGTAATTACCATTATCATCACAATTCACATCTTCTGTTTACTTTTTATAAGAATAATCAATCTTGAATTCTGTTTTCTTCTTAGGGCTGGGGTGTTGCTGTACTTGTTGGCGTGCCAAACAAAGACGACGCATTCAAAACTCATCCAATGAACCTGCTTAATGAGAGGACTCTTAAGGGTACTTTTTTCGGCAATTACAAACCTCGCACCGATCTTCCTGCTGTTGTGGAGAAATATATGAATAAGGTAACATTGTTTCTTGAAGCAAAGCAATTACGAGCTGTTTGCCAAACCAAAAACGTTCAATATGAATAAGTGTGTTGATGGTATTGCAGGAGCTGGAGCTGGAGAAATTTATAACTCACAGTGTACCTTTCTCTGAAATCAACAAGGCATTTGACTACATGCTGCAAGGAGAGAGCCTGAGGTGCATCATTCGCATGGAGGGTTAGAGATGTGTGTATGTTGAGATTGCTTCTAATAATTACTGAGTTCTTCTTTGGTATCTTATTGCCCAGATATGGATTGGCAATATGGTCTGTGTATTTATTCAGTAATGATAATAAGAGAACATTTTGGCGCTTTTGTTTCTTTCAAGTTTCTTTTGGAATATGGTATGGTATTTATCCAATTTTGGCACTCCTGTTTCTTTTAAGTTTCTTTTGGATGCTAAGAATCACTTCTATTTCTCCCAACTCCCCATTGAATATAAGAAAGAGAGGGCATTGTTCAAGTACAATTATTGAAACGTAACTGTTAGGGATGGTAATCGGTTGGGTTCCGGTCGGGTCTTACTAGACCAAGAGCTTGACCCATCAAGTATTTTGGGATCCATATCCAAATCTGAATATATTCATGGGTTCGGGTCTAGACCTGTGGCTCTGAAAAAGACCTAGACCCACCCTGTGGATTCGTGAATATATTCGGGTCTGGGTCTGGATCTCGTGACCCACAAGCCCACCAAACCTGTAGCATTTGTTACAAAATTCCACAATAATGCAAGGATTTATCTTAGATCATCTCCAATGTAAAAATAGTTTGCATATAAAAAATTATTGATATTGTAACAATATCAAGAGACTTGCTTTCTATGTGGTATAAAGATAGACCAGATAGACTTTCAATTTAAAATTTGGTCTTCAATTTTTCTATTTAAAACACATTTATTTTTATGTCCTTTTTTTATTTTTATTTTATTTTCTTACCAAAAATAGATGAAAAATTAATGTCAATTTTAAATATTTACTGAATTAACCGAAAAAATAGACCGTCTGAAAGTAGACAGTCATGTTGACAATGTTTAATATATATATATATATATATATATATATATTTTTTTTTTTACATCAGCGTGATGTTGAATATATACACAACTGCATTAGAGATATATATATTTTTTAATATACCATCTATTTATCATGTATGTTTCACAAGACACTCAAATTACTTATAAGTTATAACCTAAGTAGCACACATTATTCTTCAATACTTTCACTCAAATTTTGCTGCCTTTCGAATTTTTATCCCATTTTCTTTTGAGCGCAAAATAATCAAACTATTCACGGTTAGCTATCCAAACAAATATATAATATAACTTCTTGATTGTGATTGCAAACTTCATGAACTCATTCAATACATAAATGAATCAATATCAGGTGATTATAATTTATATCTCAAAATTGTTCTGAAAACTCATTGTTCACTCAATTGTACGTATCTTCCCTTTTCACTATCTATGTTTTTTCTAGGAGCTTATCGTTATTATTATTTTCTCGTTTATTCCTACTACAAAAGTAATTATGGAAGTTCAAACGGAACTTTTAAAACAATAATATAAAAGTTTATATATATATATAAAAATTAAAAGCTTTTAAATATATTCAATAGATATACTAAACTATGGACACTTAATTCTACTTTGGTCTAGTATGGTATTGTTTTTTAGAACTTAAAATCTTATTTTATCATTTTGATATAAAATAATGTTTGGTAAAATTTTTAAAATTATAAATTTATAATATTTGATATGAAAAAAAATATATTTGATTATTTTTCTTAGCTTATTTGATAAGCTAAAAGAAAAAAAGAAAAAAAGAAAAATCAAATATGTATATTTTTTTCATATCAAATAAGATTAATTAAAATATATAGAGTGCATTCGAAGGCTTGAAGCTTTTCTCCGATTTACGTATGCATAGATTGTGTGCAATCCTAACTTGGGAATTGGGATACAAGTAGAAGAGCTTCTTCAAATATATTTTTTATGAGTAAATCTTTTACAAGTAAAACTTTTAATGGAAAGTTATTAGTCGTTTGGTGGTCAATTAAAAAAAGCTTTTTTAAATGGTAGAATTATCAAAATATTCAAAAAGTAATATTAGACTTCTCAAATTTCTTCTCAAAATTTTGTTCCAAATGATGTGGCACGTAAAGTGTCAACATCTTGTAAATCATGAGATTATGTAGTAATTGATGTGATGTTGACATATCACATGCCATATCATTTGGAACAGAATTTGGGGAAAAAATTTAAAAAGTCTAGCATAACTCATATTCAAAAACTATTTTAAATGATATAGTTATATTAGACATTTTATATTATTAAAAAAGCTCAAAAAGATATATTTGGAAAATTCCAAAATTTGAGATTTTCCAAATAGACGTAAAACAACTTTTTTAATCACTCAAAAGCTCTACTAGATGATAACCAAACGACACAACAAAATTTGAAAAAAGTTTTTTTTTTTTTTTAATTAAAAAAGTTCTTTGAACCGACAGAAAAGTTCTTCTAAACGTTCACTAAATCATTAGCCAAGTTAACTCAAAACACGTTTTCCACTAAAACATGATTTTCCCTATTTAATTTAGAGTTTACTTTTGCTCACCTCCCTTCAAGGGATGTGAGCATTCCCCCCTCTCAAATGGATGATACGTTTTCAGGGAGAGATAAATTTATCCCAAGAGATGACAATGTTTGGACAAATTTATCCATTTCATGGACATGTGTCATCCATTTAAGGGGGTGGGATGGGGGGGTAATACTCATCCCTTTGAAGGGAGGTGTGCAAAAATGAACTCATAACTTAACCTCTCTTA
The DNA here is from genome assembly GCA_035582765.1 of Acer negundo. Taxonomy (NCBI): domain Eukaryota; kingdom Viridiplantae; phylum Streptophyta; class Magnoliopsida; order Sapindales; family Sapindaceae; genus Acer; species Acer negundo. The sequence continues at coordinate 681,141 of CM069231.1, read as the reverse complement.
AATTCAATTCAATAATATAATATATTGTTTCAAAAAAATAATATAATATCTTACTTTGTGTATCCGAAAAAACTATTAAATAAATCCGACATTTTATTTGTCAAGTGCCATTATCTTAAATTTGTTCACATAACTTTTTCCTGTCCAACATAAATTTAAATAATGAGTTTGTTCAGAATACAAGAAGTAATTCGTTTTTTTTTTTTTTTTTTATAATGCTATTATTTCTCTATCTTAGTAGCATAGTGATTACACCATTCAATAGACCCACTTATTAAGATAAAACGAGGTTGGTCAAATAGTTTGCCTCTCACACCTATAGCGTTGTAGGTTCGAATCTGTCTCCCTTCTCAAAGTCTAAATTATTGTAATATTTCCAACAATTTAAAAAAAAAAAAAAAAAAAAAAAAAACCCAATTATTAGAGTTCAAAGTAAATATAAAAATTCACATTGTGGTAGTATATGTTCAAGTCCTACGATTCCTATTATACATATTTATTAGTATGTGTAAGTAGATTTTCTCCGATATTATGAAAGTTGATATTTGAATCGTATATTATTTTTTTTTATTTCTGCAGACCTTGACCCAATCCAAATCAAATTTCTAATTATAGATGGGCTTCAACAAAGATTCTTTTTATTTTCGGCCTACTCTGAAAGTGGAAAAACGTCAGTTCAGTGTTTGTAGATTGGAGACTGGGCCTTATCGATATCACTTCAAACTCTTATGTATACAAATAGTAGTAAGATTTGTATAAAATTGAAAGTGTTCTGTACTTCAGTTTCTAATAATTCCCTTTGGGGTATTATTCATTTGATACTTATGTCTTCTTTTTTTTTTTGAAATATTTGTTTTTTACTCATTTATCCATATTTCACTGGATTTGTTACTGTGTTTTCAAAAACCACTTAATTTGGTCCCTTTAATAAGTCCTGACAAGGTTCCGATTCAAACTGTGGAATCGAAACCGATTTTTTAGTTCTGGTTCAAGAACTGAAACTGAAACCAAAACTGAAACCAGAATCGAAACCGAATTTACAAAACTGGCCGATTCGAATTGGATTGGAATCGATAGTATCGGTTTTGGTTCAAACCGGCGGTTATGTGTTTTTTAATTATTATTATTATTTTTTTTTATAAAACTCTATCATCATTGTTTTCACACTTCAGAGTTCAGTTCAGTCACTAACCTATCTCTCTCATCAGTCTCATCTCAGATTCTCTCTCTTTCGAAGACTCGACCGACAACCGCTTCTTCATCCCGTCGCCGACGAATCGACCGACGCCGGACGGTCGCCCTCTTGATCTCCTCTTCCTCCTCCTCTTCTTCTTCTTCTTATTCTTCTTCTTCTTCACGACCTCTGATTCTCTATTCTTTTTTTTTTTTCTTTTTTTTTTGGTGTTTGTTTGCTAAGAAAATTGAGGAAAGTGATGGATTATATTAGGGTTTCCAGATCGATGTGTTAGGTGGTTGGTTTTGGGATCGAATTGGGTGCAATTGGAAGTTAGGGATTTTCAATTTAGGTTTTCAATTGTGGATTGTGTGTTGAAGTGGAAGAACCGACGATGGTGATGGTTTGGTCTCAGGTCTGGTAGACTGAGTCTGGTGGTGGAGTTGTGGAGAAGATGATGATCATCAGATCATGTGACTGAAAAAAAAAAAAAACGTAACCGGCATAGACCGATTCCGGTTTTATCTAACCGTGGAACTAGAACAGGAACCTTATCGGTTCCTTTAATCAAATTTTTGACGGTTTAGGTCACAAAAAATGTAAATCGACTATCTCACCCTTCACTTAATTTAAGGTTTTAAAATTCGATTTTACTCTCTAACTTTATAAAATTCTACAAATTAACTTGGATTGTAATCCAATCAAAATTTAACACTCGTTACTAAATTTTAAAAATTAAAATTTAAAAATTAATTAATGGATATGAAATTTTTTAAATTTTTTTTTTATTTCTATAAACTAAATGTAAACTAATGAATTTTTTTATAAAGAAAAAAAATATAGAAATAAAAAAATATTTAACATTCAATCTGATTTTTTTAAAAAGAAAATAAAACAAATTGCAAAACAAAAAATGGATCTCCAGATGGAGATCATAACTTACAAAAATGAAACAGAAATCATAGAAGCAAGTTGAAGTATTTTCTAACTATCAACTACATATAGTTCCACAATCAAAATATGAATCCAGAAACAAAAATAGCAACTATCAGAGCAGTTTTCACATCTCTAAAAGGTTAATGCTACTTGATTACATTATTTGTAATTCAAATAACAATTAATTGCATACCCAAACTCAAAAGAGAGATACCATCAGCTTGGATAATTCTATGCATGAGCAATTGGGCAAGACATGAAACGTCAAAACGACAATCCAAGTCAAGGAAGATCACCAAACGCCCCAATCCTCCATAGTGAACCCCATTCCACTCTTTTGGAAGAATGCAACTGATTGCAACCTCTGTATATATATATATATATATATATCGTGTATGTAACCTGGCTTCAGTTTATATTTTTGTGTTTTTGTGTTGATTTGAGATGGTCTATTGTTGATGATTACCGAGCAGAGAAAAAGAAACGGCCTCTCATCAAGGAGATCCAGATGGATCACTGATGGTTCGCCACCACCGATGAGGAGATCCAGCTTTTTGCTTTTTACTTTTTGCTTTTTTGGTTTTTTAGATCCAGATGGATCTCGTTCTTTTTTTTTTTTTGTCCTTTTTTTTTAATTTGATCACCACCATCCATATCTATGATGGACAGTAGTGATCAATCTACCTATTTTCTTTTAAAATTAATAATTTTATTTAAATTGACCCCAACCGTCCATCTAAGATTTGGATGGTGGAGATTTATAACCTTTTTCTTTTATTTATTTTTTGTTATATGATATAAATATTTAATTTTTTTTGTTATTTATTGTTTGGAGTTGACACATGACCTCTTTTTGTTTAAAGACAGAAATATCCTTAAAACCGTTAAACGATAGACTGATAGAAGGACTAAAAGGAGTGGTTTTGGAAAACATAGAGACCAATCTAATGAAAAATGGATAAGTGAGTAAAAAATAAATAATTAAAAAAAAAACATAGGGACCAAATGAATAATGCCCCAATTCTCTTTACATAGTTTTTGATCAAATAGGATTCAATACTGCGATCTCCAAGGTAGGTTGATCCTTTTTTACATATTTCAAGTTTTGGTTTCAAAAAAACCTGAAATAATCATATATTGATATAACATATAAGAAACTTCAGATACATACCTTAAAAGAATATAAAAAAACTTAAGATACATGAAAGGGGCATTATGCACAAGGAAGTCACTGTGTTACTGTCAATACAAATACATTGAACGTATAATAATTCTCCAATCATAACAGTTCTGAAAAAAAAAAGAAATCATGACTTTTATTTTGTAACGTTTGTACCCCATGAATCAGTTCTATAACGTCATAAAACTAGATATGTCACAAAGCTAATTAAGAACCATTATAATTAGAGAAACAACCTCGATTGAATATCAAACATAAAAATCTTGATTCATCCCAAATATATTTAAATTAACCAATATAGAAAAAGGGCTTGTTATTGTGCATAGTGACATAAATTCTAGAACCCATCAAATTTTATTTGAAAGTGAGAATATTTGTATACTGTTGGAAAAATTCCATCATGTAGGGTCACACATGTAAATATTAAATGTGTTATGCTATCTTTGGTTAAGCCTAAATTAAAGTGATCTAATTAAGATTTAAAGTATTAAGGCTTAAGAAAACATTTGAGAAAAAACATCCGAGCCTTTTCGTGTCTTTTGACACTAGATTCGAGCCTTTTCGAGTCTTTTTACACTAGGTTCGACCTATTTTCGAGTCTTTTTACACTAGGTTCGAGCCTTTTTACATTAGACACGAGCCTTTTACACGTGCCTTTTTATCCCCATTCGAGCCTTTTTATGAATTTCGAGTAGGGTTACACTAGGTTCGATAATTTTGTGCATTTTCGTGCCTCCACCACACTAGGTTCGAGCCTTCAGGTGCATTTCCGTGCCTTTTATCACCCTTTTCGAGCCTTTTTACACTAAGCCTTTTCATTCGAGCCTTTTTATTTCGAGTTTTTTTGTGCCTTTTTGATATAGAAACAGTTTTTTTAAGATTCATCATGTAGGGCCACACATGATTGATGCTATCTTTGGTTTATGTGTAGATACCATAATACTATATCTAATTTTGTAAAACCTTTTCATACACGAGCAGTTTGTCTACAACAGAGAAACAGAGAATAAATATTAGGGTTCATAAAGCCAATTCATTCTGCTTCAACTTTCTTTTATCTCCCTTTTCTCTTGAATTGATATGGGTTATTAATATGTATTTAGGGTTTTGATTAATCATGATATAGAAACATGTTTAGGTTAAGATTCAGATTGATTATGTGCCTATGCATGTTGATAATTTTTAATCAAAAAACTTACTTACAAGTGGTATCAGAGCCACCCATGATTGATTCTTGAGAATTTAAGGAGTTTTTGGGAGATTTATTGTGTTGTTAAAATCATTGTTATGATTTATATTGTTTAATGTCAGTTATATTTTTTATATAAACTTGATATATATCACTGATACGTTGGTAGAGATATAAATATATATAAATATCCAATGTTTGTTGTTGTACTGATGCTTGCGTATTGGTAGAATATAAAGAAATATACTGTTATTTTGTATTGTACGGTTTTCTTTTGGTTTTTTTTTTTTTTTTTTTGATCTGATGCAAGCAATATTTTCTTATGAATATTGTTTGAGTTTTGGGTAACAGATCAGACTAAAGTCCGCAGTATTTATATTACATATATAGAAAGTCACTTGAGTTTTCGTGTCTTTCCCGATTGGTTTAAAGATAAAAATAGTTTTGTATTGTGAACAAATATATATATATATATATATATATATTTTTTTTTCATCAGACCTTCAAAAAAAAAAAAAAAAAAAATACTAAATTTCAACTCAAATTCAAATATTTTTGGTATACCTTTTATGGTTAAATGAAGTAGTCCATCATTCTAAATGGGCTAATTGAAACAAGATGTCGCCAAAGTGACTTATCTTGTGTAGATTGTTCATGAGGGATCTTGGATGTTTATGTGTGTGTAAATTCATGCGGGAATTAGCCGGCCCAAAGGAAGGTTAATACTTGGCCGAATTATACACACACATGTGGTGGTAAACATGTGACAATTATAAGATTTTACATGTGAATAATAAGTCAATCCAAAGATAGATTTATTATTTGATATGAATTATTGTCAATGGTTGATCATTACAACAAAAGTACCATTTACAGTTAATATTGCGTGTGTAAATTTATGCGGATATTAGCCGGCCCAAAGGAAGGTTAATATCTGGCCAAATTGCACACATACACCTGTGGTGGTAAACATGAGACGATTATAAGGTTTTACATGTGAATAATAAATCGATCCAAAGATAGATTTATTATTTGACATGAATTATTGTCGATGTTTGATCATTACAACAAGAGTACCGCTTACAATTAATATTACTGTCCAAAGACCTGATATTAATGTTGTGCTAGGTATCTTGAGATGGGACTTACCATTGTTTGAATTTGTTGATTATTGTATTTGGTTATTAATGTGAACATGTTTGTTTGTTTGTTTTGTTCTTTTTACGGCTAGTATTTTTATTATATTTGCTAATATCAACTCTATTCCCATGCTTAATGGGACCAACTTTAAGGATTAGAAAGAGAACATAGAAATTGTTCTCGGCTGCATGGATCTAGACCATACACTTCGGAGTGAGCAGCCCACTTCTCTTACAGATGCAAGTTCTCCTGATGACAGGAATAACTTTGAGAAGTGGGATTGCTTAAATCGCATGAGTCTTATGATCATTAAGTGCGGCATTCCGGAGGCATTTAAGGGTGTTGTATCTGAAAAGATAACCAAAGTCAAAGAGTTCCTAGCCGAAATTGAAAAGCGTTTTGCGAAAAAAAAAAACGATAAGGCAGAAACAAGTGCACTTTTGCAAAGCTTGATTTCTATGAAGTACAAAGGCAAAGGGAACATAAGGGAGTACATTATGGAAATGTCTCATATTGCTTCTAAGCTTAAAGCACTGAAGCTCGAGCTGTTTGACTTGCTCGTGCATTTGATATTAATCACTTCCTGTACAATAGTCAATTTAAGGTCAGTTACTGTATGGACTCTTAATGAGCTCATTTCTTACTATGTGCAAGAGGAAGAGGGATTGAAGCAAGACAGGACTGAAAATGCTCATTTGGCTAACACCTCTAAGGACAAGGGCAAAATGAGTGTCAGGTATGACCATGGTAGTAAATACTGGGACCAGTTTATATTCTGAATCGAGTGCCAACTAAAGCAGCTGACCTTATGAGAATAGGCAGAAAGCCTAGTCTAAAGCATTTTCACATTTAGGGATGTCCAGCTGACCTTATAGGCCACATGAAAAGAAATGCAAAACTGTGAGCAGCTACTTCATTGGCTACTCTGAGCGATATAGGGGCTGATCCCACACTTAGGTCTTCGGATTGTCTTTAATCGGTTTCGATTCCCACTATTGCTTTTGACAATGTGCAGTTTTCTATACCTGTCATTGATCAAGAAACGAATCCAGATCCTCAACCAGACAATGTTGATCAACCCCCTATTCAAAATGAGGTAAAGGAACAAACTCAACAACCTCAGTGCCATTGATGATCCACTAGAGAAAGGAGAAATGCTATTCCGGATATTTTATCGTATTTCTCCAGGAACATGAGGAAGACATTGGAATGATGGAAGATGATCCAATCAACCTCCATCAAGCCATGAAAGGTTCCAACTCTTAAAAGTGGATTGATGCCATGAATGAGGAGTATAAGTCTATGCAAGACAATAAGGTTTGGGAATCCAATTTAAGGTGCGAAACCCATTGGTTGTAAATGGATTTTTAAAACCAAAAGGGATTCAGTATAAGGCTCGTAGCTAAAGGCAAAATTTAAGGGTGCTGTATCTGAAAAGATAACCAAAGTCAAAGAGTTCCTAGCCGAAATTGAAAAGCGTTTTACGAAAAAAAAAAAAACGATAAGGCAGAAACAAGTGCACTTTTGCAAAGCTTGATTTCTATGAAGTACAAAGGAAAAGGGAACATAAGGGAGTACATTATGGAAATGTCTCATATTGCTTCTAAGCTTAAAGCACTGAAGCTCGAGCTGTCTGATGACTTGCTCGTGCATTTGATATTAATCACTTCCTGTACAATACAGTCAATTTAAGGTCAGTTACGACTGTCAAAAAGAGAAATGGACTCTTAATGAGCTCATTTCTTACTATGTGCAAGAGGAAGAGGGATTGAAGCAAGACAGGACTGAAAATGCTCATTTGGCTAGCATCTCTAAGGACAAGGGCAAAATGAGTGTCAGGTATGACCATGGTAGTAAATACTACGGCATATATGACAGTTTAGATGAACAGTTTATATTCTGAATCGAGTGCCAACTAAAGCAGCTGCAAAAAACACCTTATGAGTTTTGGATAGGCAGAAAGCCTAGTCTAAAGCATTTTCACATTTAGGGATGTCCAGCTGAGGCAAGACCTTATAGGCCACATGAAAAGAAATTGGACTCCAAAACTGTGAGCAGCTACTTCATTGGCTACTCTGAGCGATATAGGGGCTATAAGTTTTATGATCCCACACTTAGGTCAATTTTTGAGACAGGAACTGCCATATTTTTTGAGGATGTTGAGTTTGGGGGGAGAAATAAGGTTAGAAACATTGTCTTTGAGGAGGAATCGGTTTCGATTCCCACTATCGCTTTTGACAATGTGCAGGTTTCTATACCTGTCATTGATCAAGAAAGCGAATCCGGATCCTCAACCAGACAATGTTGATCAACCCCCTATTCAAAATGAGGTAATTGTTCCTGAGGAACAAACTCAACAACCTCAAGAACCAGTGCCATTAAGGCGATCCACTAGAGAAAGGAGAAATGCTATTCCGGACGATTTTATCGTATTTCTCCAGGAACATGAGGAAGACATTGGAATGATGGAAGATGATCCAATCAACCTCCATCAAGCCATGCAAGGTTCCAACTCTCAAAAGTGGATTGATGCCATGAATGAGGAGTATAAGTCTATGCAAGACAATAAGGTTTGGGAACTTGTCCAATTACCAGAAGGTGCGAAACCCATTGGTTATAAATGGATTTTTAAAACCAAAAGGGATTCGAAAGGTAATGTGGAGAAGTATAAGGCTCGTCTTGTAGCTAAAGGCTTTACCCAAAATGAAGGGATTGATTTTAAAGATACTTTCTCTCCAGTTTCAACGAAAGACTCTTTTAGGACAATCATGACACTTGTTGCACATTTTGACCTTGAGCTTCATCAGATGGATGTCAAGACGGCGTTTCTTAATGGTGACATTGACGAAACAATTTATATGGTGCAACCAGAAAACTTTGAGTCGGGAGACCCAAAGAATATGGTTTGCAAATTAACAAAATCTATTTATGGACTCAAGCAAGCTTCTCGTCAATGGTACCACAAGTTTCATCAAGTGATTATCTCGTTTGGTTTTGAGATAAACGTTGTTGATAATTATGTGTATCACAAATTCAGTAGGAGTAAGCACAAATTCCTGATTTTATATGTCGATGACATACTGCTTGCCACAAATGATATAGGCATGTTGCACGAAACAAAGAGATTTCTATCAAAGAATTTTGAGATGAAAGATCTTGGTGACGCCTCTTTTGTATTAGGGATCCAGAAACAACGATATAGATCTCGGGGTATTCTTGGATTATCACAAATGAGCTATATCGATAAAGTGCTCAAAAGGTTTGGTATGCAGGACAGTAAACCAGGTGACACCCCTGTTACTAAGGGAGACAAGTTCAGTCTCAATCAGTGCTCTAAAAATAACCTTGAAGTTAAGGAAATGCAGAAGATTCCCTATGCATCAGCTGTAGGTAGTCTAATATATGCTCAGGTGTGTACACGTCCGGATATTGCGTACATTGTTTGTATGTTAGGCAGATATTTAGGGATAGATCATTGGAAAGCAGCCAATGGGGTTATGAGGTATTTGCAGAGAATAAAAGATCACATGCTCACATATAGGAGATCGGATCAGTTTGAGATCATAGGGTATTCCGACTCCGATTATGCTAGATGCCATGACAATAGAGTTTGTAGCATTTTATGAGGCATCCAACCTTAAGATATGGCTGCGGAATTTTGTCACTGGGCTACGCATTCTGAAGGGTACTGAAATACCAATCAAACTATATTGTGACAATAAGTCAGCAGTGCTATATTCCAACAACAGGAGCTCATATAGGTCAAAACATATTGACATTAAGTTCCTAGTTGTAAATGTGAGAGTGCAGAATGGATAGATATCCATAGAGCACATTGGGACAAACTCCATGATAGCGGATCTGCTTATAAATGGATTACCACCCAAGGTCTTTCATGAGCACACTGCTCATATGGGTGTTATTTTGTGTGAGGATATCACATTATAGTGGGAGTTTGTATTATTTTATATTTTATATTTTTTTGCTTTATATTTGATTTTGGATATACTTATGCTATGTATTTGGATATTTTTCTGATCAGAAATAAAGTATTCAGTTCATTTCACTCTGTTACATTGTGTTAAGTATTGATCTCACTAAGGAATAAAGTAGGACCAATTGGAAACAGACATGTATAGATCACATTGCATGTAATTTCCATGCTACGCATCCATGATTGATCTATGTCGTTTGGTTATGTTGGTGTACGTGACCATTAATGGGTTTAGTCACGCTAAATGTGACGAAAACCGCTTTGATCCTATAACAGCATAATCAATGGACGAGATTGTTCGGATATACCCTAAAATTGTGATAGCAAAATTTTGGAGCTCATAAAGTCATACACATTTGTATAATTACATATGTGGCCCAGTGAGAGATTGTTGGAAGAATTCCATCATGTGGGGCCACACATGTAAATATTATATGTGTTATGTTATCTTTGGTTAAGCCTAAATTAAAGTGATCTAATTAAGATTTAAAGTATTAAGACTTAAGGGTATAATTGTTATGGAATTAATGTATAGATATCATAATACTATATTTAATTTAATGAGGGACCGAATTAGAAATAGAAAAACCTATAATAATATAATTATTATATATTAGGGTTAGGGTCCCCAAATTACACGAGTTTTGAGTTTGTCAGTATCCCCATCAACAGAGAAACAGAGAATAAATATTAGGGTTCATAAAGATCATGATAATTTGGAAGATCACAATCCGTCCACCAACTCCGGCAATAGATTCAGGTACGCTTCCGCTTTCTTTTATCTCCCTTTTCTCTTAAATTGATATGGGTTATTAATATGTATTTAGGGTTTTGATTAATCATGATATAGAAACATATTTAGGTTAAGATTCGGATTGATTATGTGCCTATGCATATTGATCAGTTTTAATCAAAAAACTTACTTACATATACATCTAGAATATGTTTGACACACTGTATTGTATTGTTTTACTGTGTTATTTTTATATATTATACAATTATGTGTTAGTAATATTTTATAATATATATTTTTGATATATCATAGTGGCAATTCGAACAAAGATATTGTTGAACCACATTGAACGATGATTGATATTTTATATTAAACTGTATTAAGTTCTACGATTTAATAGTCTTTTCACCGATAAAGCATAATATTTTCTCTACCTAAAACCGAGCACCGCACAAAAATAATGTGTGCTTAATTATGAACTATGAAGTGAATTATTTTCAATTTACGGACCAAACTCTGCACCTAAAATAGAAATAAAAAAGTTTTAGATAATGTCTTATTATAGTCCAAAGAATCAATATTCATGCCGGGTATATCTTCTCCTTCTTTTCTTTGAACCCCACTATAAGGGGAGCTCAGTAAAACAACCGTTTAGGGTTTTCAATTCTAAAGGACCCTAAATATACCACCAGATTTTCATTCATTCTCTCTCTCTCTCTCTCTCTCTCTCTCTCTCTCTCTCTCTCTCTCTCTAGATTTGAATACAAAATTAAAAAACATTTGAAAAGATCTGGATCTCTTCAAACAAAATAAACTTAAAAAAATCGTTTGAAGAGATCTAGAAAGTTTTTTCCAGATCTCTTGATGAAATCCGAAATCTGAAATTTTTTATAGATTTCTTCATACAAAATTTTAAAAAAAAATTTAAAAACTTTTAAAGAGATTTGGATAGATTTTCAAATCTCTTCAAAAAAAAAAGTTTTTGAAGAGATCTAGAGAGATTTCCAAACCACTTCAAAAAAAAGCGCTTGAAAATTTTCCAAATCTCTTGACGAGATGGAGCACTCGTCGAAGATGGAGAGATGGAGACTTCTCCGTGTGTGATGGAGAAATCTTTTTTTTTTTTCTCCTTAACAAATGGCTTCCAAGAGAAAAGAGAAGAGAGAGAAGTAAAATAAAGAAATATGTTTCAGACAAAGAAAGAAAAAAGGAGAACATAGGTAATTTTATCTCTTTAATAGATTGTTCGCTAAGAACACTAATTCGGACTAAAAATAGAAAATCCCTTACAATTTCAAGACCACCTCCCACAACCACATGTTTTAAATTGGCCAACAGTACCACATTAACAAATACTCACACCCAATATGAATGTGTGGTTGTGGTTGTGGTTGTGGTTGGACGTCCTTAATTTATAATTTCAGGACGTCTTTACTAGAGAACCACTATATATATATATGTTCAAGTCAGTGTGCACTGATATAACTTCATCAGTATGTTGGATGTGGACCATTAGATTTATATACTGTTGATGGTGATTTATGGATTGAATAAAATCAACCACACGTCACACAAACAATCATGTGTTAAGGTGCTGATTAATGAATAAATTAAAAATAAAATATACAAAAACACGATTTTATGTGGAAAACCCAAATAGGGAAAAAACCACGGGTGCCGAAGACGGTGAGACAAGTGCACTATGAACTTTTGAATTAGACACTCAATCTCTCTCAAATATTTGCAGTTATCTTAATCGTAACCCTATTCTGGTGTTTTGAGGTTCTATTATACATGTATAGAAACCCTAATTTTTAGGGTACAAGTTATAGGGGTGATTGACTTGTTGGATCCGAACTTTGTTTTCATAAAAAAGGTTGTTTCCTTACCTAAGTGTTCTTCTAGATGCCTTATTAGCAACTTTGTATGTTCGAGTTGTGGATGCATTAAATGTGACACTCGTGTCATTTATCTAGCCGCTTGACATTATTTTCTCAATTGGATATTTATTTCTAGTTTCCAATTAACCCTGTGTTATTTCTTGTGCCGACCATTTGGACTTATAGATGTTGGATTTACCTAGTGATGATCGGGGTTGACTTTTGGTGACGTGGCACGCTTGACAACCGTTTTTTCTGGTTCTCATGCTGACTTGTCATCTTTCCAAATTTTACCAATAAGACAATAATACATACTTTAACTCAATGTGTATACACTTTACAAAACTTCTTCATAATCAGTGGTCCACATGCATTGATACTGATATAGTTATATTAGTGCTTACTGACCAGAATGAGACCGTATATATATATATATATATATATAACTCTCAATAAAACAACATTGTTTTTATTCCATTGAGATGAAAAAGGCAAACTTGATCTACTCTCATTCAATAATTGATTATCCTTTTTTTTTCTTTTTTTTTTCTTTTTTATTTTTTTTATTTTATGAAAGCATGGTTTTTCTTGGTTTTGATAATGGTTGCTTGACATTTTAACCTAAAATTATCAAACAATTTGTTTAAAGTGATATTTTATAAATTATAATATAACACTAGAAATAATAAATTGTAATCGGAAAATAAATTCATAAACAAAACACTAACGTAAAATTATGAATAATAAACTGAAGACCGTAACTTGTTAATTAAAAAAAAATTAATAAAAAAAATCTGAATTAAAGAACCAGATATAAATATTTATTTAGTAAAGTAATATCATGATACAAATAATTAATTCAAAACTAAATTTTAATGATAATAAAAATCATATAATGACGTAGTTAATGAATAAAGCATCGGATAGACAAAGAAAGAATTTAGAATTTAGGACGCGAGAATAAGACCGAGAAAGAATTGAGACTTTGAGAGTTGTTGGAACGTGTGAGGGAACGTGTGAGAGAGCAAGAGAAAAGATGTTTGGACTTGAGGTGGAAGGTGAGGTGGAAGGTGAGGTGAATGTATGTAATCTAATTAAAACAATAATATATTAATCATTAATTTGTATTTATTTATTTATTTGCAAAAAGCTGTTCTTTCTGTCAGAATTAATCATTTTTTTTTTTTTAAAGTTTATGCATTATGTGGTGTAAACATTTAGAAGATAAGAGAGAAATAGTAAAAATCTAAGGGTATGTCCCGTATCATTTTGCAGGTATATTTTCGTTTTCATTTCTCAAATTCAATTTTAAATACATGTTTTTCTGTTTTTCATTTTGTTTTCTATTTTATTTTTAAAACAAAAACAAAAACAAAAATAAAACGACAACAGTATTAAAAGTGAAAATTTTCCAAAACAACTTTTTAATGTTTTTTATTTTATTTTTCGTTTTGTTTTTCGATCTAAATAAAAAACTTATTCTTTTTTCTTCTTTTCTTCTTCTTTTCTTCTTTGTCGACAGTTTCTTCATCTCTTCTTTTTTTCTTCTTCTTTTCTTTTTGGTCGACAGTTTCTTCATCTCTTCTTTTTTTCTTCTTTTTTTCATCTTGCTCTACAGATTCTTCTTCTCGTCGGGATCTTCTTCTTTCTTCCGTTGATCTGTTGTTTTTTTCTTCTACCGATCTGTTGCCTTCTTCTTTCTGCTGCCGATCTACTGTTTTCTTCTTCCGTCGATCTACTTCTTCTCATCAGAATCTTCTTCTTCTCACCGGGATCTTCTTCTTTCTTCCACTGATCCGCTGCCTTCTTCTTCCGCCGATCTGCTTCTTCTGGCCGAAATCTTTTTAAGATTTTAATTATTTTTCATTTAAATTATATTTTAAAAAATCTGACCAAAATAAAAAATAAAAAATTCAACTTATTAATTTTGATCCGTAAAATGATACCAGATGCGTTTTTTACATTTTTATATTCGGAATCCAACTTCCAGAATATACTACCACACACGTATTTGGATTTCGAAATTGAAACCAAAAATACTGTTTTTATTTTCGTTTTTATATTCGAAAAACAAAAACAAAAACAAAAATAGTTTTAAAGAACGTTACAGGAGGAGCCCTAAAGTTACCGACAAAAGTCTTCAAAGAGCAGAGAGATGAAGATCTACCATTGATGAGCTCAAGACTCAAGAGAGCTTCAAGGTTTTCATTGAAGAAAATATTTTCAGATATTACAATAAAATGAATTATCAATCATAGATAAAAAACACGCTTTTGTTACTTCTCTGAAACTAAAGAAAACTTTCCATAACAGAAATCCATGTCAACTTAGCCTCCAGAGACAACCAACTCTCTGCTGAGTTGGCACCTAGCTTTCTTTCGACTTAGCAGAGAGTCATTCTTCTGGCAATAGGCAAGACCAGTGCAGCTCTGGTATAGTTTGGATTTTGGAAGCTTCTTTTGAGCTCACATTAGCAGATGCTCTAACAAACATTTCAGGGATTGAATATTTACCCAAAAAATATATATTATTTAGCACTTACCAGGAGAGATTTTCTCCCACGTGACAGACACAAGATATGAGTCACCTCACGGCACGCATAGTATATGTGGGGACAACATTCATCTATAAAATGTAAAAACCCACCATTTGTCCTGGCCAAGCAAACCTGAGCTTAGAAATAAAGAAAGATTAATCACAAACAGAGACAGATATCAGATATGGATTCTTTGGTTCCCGCTGAAACACCACCTCCTCATGCAGTTTGTGTTCAAGCCCCAGCGAAAGGCCACATAAATCCTATGTTAAAGCTTGCAAAACTACTCAACCACAAGGGCTTTCATATCACCTTCGTAAACACAGAGTACAACCATAATCGCATACTTAAATCCCGTGGACCTGACTCTTTCAATGGCACCACCACTTTCCGTTTCGAGACGATTCCAGATGGCCTCCCTCCGTCCGATGCCAACATATATCACGCAAGACGTCCCATCTCTCTGTGAATCCACTAAGAAAACCTGCTTAGCTCCCTTTCGACAACTTCTTTCAAAACTCAACAACACATCTTTCTCAAATATTCCACCAGTCACTTGCATAGTATCTGATTGTTGTATGAGCTTCACCCTCAAAGCTGCTCAAGAGTTCAACATCCCCAACTCGCTTTTGTGGCCAGCAGGTGCTTGTAGCTTCATGGCTTTTGTGCACTATCGAAGTTTAATAGAAAAGGGTCTTGTCCCTCTCAAAGGTACTCAATCCTCCTACTTATTATATTTATTTGACACATGACTTGCATAAGCAGTTTGTAGATTCAAGACATATTTATTAACTGTACGTTTTTAATTTTTTTTTTCTCATCAAATTTTTAGATCTAAGCTATTTGACAAATGGGCATTTGAATACCGTTATTGATTGGATACCGGGCATGGAAGGCATAAAGTTGAAGGACCTGCCGACCTTTATTAGAACTACAGATCCAGGTGATATTATGATGAATTTCGCCCTTGGAGAAGTCGAGAATGCTCGTAACGCATCTGCACTCATTTTCAATACTATTTATGATTTTGGAGGCAGTTTCTTCCACTCATCCTCCTATCTTCACTATCGGTCCTCTTCAGCTTCTACTGAATCATGAGATTCCAGCTGATGATAACTCTTTGAGTGCCATTAAATCAAATATGTGGAAAGAACAACCTGAATGTTTGGAGTGGTTTGATACAAAGGAATCAAACTCGGTTGTTTATGTCAATTTTGGCAGTATTGCTGTCATGAGAGAACAACTAATTGAATTTGCTTGGGGTCTTTCAAACAGCAAACAAAACTTTTTGTGGGTGATTAGGCCTGATCTAGTCAATGGTGAATCGGCCATTCTTCCTCCAGAGTTCGTTGCGGAAACCAAGGAAAGGAGTCTCCTAGCAAGTTGGTGCTCGCAAGAACAAGTTCTAAACTATCCAGCCGTCGGTGGGTTCCTGACTCACAGTGGGTGGAATTCGACCATAGAAAGTTTGAGTAGTGGTGTGCCAATGTTATGCTGGCCATTCTTCGCTGACCAACAGACCAATTGTTGGTTCTGTCAGAACAAATGGGGTATAGGCTTTGAAATTGACTCTAACTCTAATAGAGATGAAATTGAGAGATCGGTGAGAGAATTGATGGAAGGAGAGAAGGGAAAACAAATTAATAAGAAAAAAGCGATGGAATGGAAATCATTGGCACAAAAGCAACTACGGCTCCTAATGGGTCATATCAACTCAATCTTGATAAGATCATAGAGGAAGTACTACTCACTTAACGCAGCGCTATCAGCACTTAGACATGTATTTTAGTCGTAAAAGACAACTATGCAAGAGGGAAGTTGTCAATTTGTGGACAAAAAAAATATAAAAAAGATGTAATTTGTGTACGTAGTTGAAATCCTTCCAAATTAATTAATTAATTGAGTAGGCCTTTTGCAAAAAATAAAAATAATAATAATTTGATTATGGTGTGATTGGGTTGTGGTTTTTATCTTTTATTATTTTTAATTAACATAAATAAAATTCGTTTGATTCATTTCGGTGTTAGTTGCTTTGAAAAATAAGGAAAAAAATTGAAATCTCTAGTCTTTAATTGCGTAGCCGATGGAGAGTTATTTTATTTTATACTATTTTTAGTTAAAAAAAATTTAAGAAAAAGATTATAGATTGCTAATGTTTACATGTTTTATTTTTATTGTAATGTTTATTTGTTTTAAAAGTTGTTTATTTTGTTTTGTAAGCATCTCTCTTGTTTATAATATTTGTTAAGAATGACTATGCTTTTGTTTTTTTATTTTAAAAATAGAACATTTGTTGCGATTGTTTTTAAATAAGTTTTATGTTTGTCTTAAAGTGAAAGTCTTCCAAAATTTGGGGGTTGAATGAAAGTCAAATTGTGATGTTTAATACAAAGTAATGTTACTTTGATCAAATTTGATGTCGAAATAATGTGATATCACTGTAATCCATTCAATTAAATTATACAAATCTAATACAATTTAAATAAAGGTAATACTACTTTGTCCAATTTGGTATCCAAATCTAGTGCCCAAATGATGGAGCATCACTACAATCCATTTATTTAAATCATACAAATATAATACAATTTAAATAAATAGATTATAGTGATACCACATCATTTAAACACTAGATTTGGACACCAAATTTGGATAAAGTAGTATTATTGAAAAAATATATATATGTTCATAGAATCTAACTCTTCAGTTTGCTATTTATTGAGAAAATCTTCTGTACCCGGGATGCAATGTACCCCCTCTATCTACTAAAATTATAAAATTATAATATTTTTTCATATCAAACATTATAAATTATATATATATATATAACCACTACCGGAACTAGCGAGATTAAACTCTACAAACACAGTCTGGAATACTACTCTACAATCACAAATGGAGGGAGAGATGCTCCCAGAACTGGGAGAGAACTCCCCACACTTGGGATTGTATAGCCAAGGTGGGACTAAGAATATATATACAAATATATATATGCACACACATGGTTTTGAACCGTGGTGATAGAGGCTCCCAGGGAGTGTCCGGCCATATTGGCAAGCGAGTAAGTGTGTTATGCAATCCTAACTTGGGAATTGGGATACAAGAGGAAAATAAAATTCAAATGCTAAATCATTAGCCAAGTTAACTCAAAAGACGTTTTAATTACCACTAAAACATGATTTTCCATTTGTAATTTAACCCCTCTTAAAGCGCCATTATCTTAAATTTGTTCACATGACTTTTTTCTGTCCCGTATAATTTATATAATGAGTTTGTTTCGAATACAAGCAGTTATTATTTTTTTTTAATCTGTCATTTCTCTATCTTAGTTGAGCATAGTGATCAGGTAATCTTTATACCATTCAATAGACCCAATTATTAAGACAAGATTATGTCGATGGTTTACCCTGGACTGGCACTGACATTTTTGGGTCCAGCGTGAAAATTTAAGAAATGGAAAATATAGGTCCATGACATATCAAATGAGGAATAAGGTATTATTACAAAATGGGTTCCATGATTTTTTTAATATATTCTATATATATAATTAAAAAAGAAATGAATTGGACCCTTCAGAGTCACAATTGATTTAAATATATTATATACATAAAAATAAATAAATAAATAAATTGAACCCTTCAAAGTTATAATTCTTTTTCCTATGAACTATAACAACTCACAACATGCTCAAACTTAGGTATCCAAAACCCAATACTACATATTAGTTTTAATTTTAAAAAAATATATTTAAAAAAATGGGGCCCAGGGCGGTTGCACTTAGTGCACCACCTAGGCCGGTTCTAAGAAAAGGGAGTGTTGACTCGTTGAGAGCTGAGAAGTTGAAAGAAATGAGAAATAGAATTTGGGAACGAGTGACGATATTTGCACACTTGAAAAAATGTATATGCAATCAAAATCAATATATTTTAAAAATTCCAATATTACCCTTAAGTAAAATTATTAAATTGATTAAAATAAATGTATATCTCATACAACATATTAATACAATATTAAAATGATTAAAATAAATATTTCTCTTTTAGAATATTATATATATATATATATCTTTTTTAATCACAGAGGTAACTAAAGTTTATTTTATTATTTATTTATTTCTAAAAGTATTTGCTAGTCCTAAGCGGTGCTCAGGTCTAGAAACTACTAAGTTCTCAGGTTAATTACATAACATGTACTACTATTTTCAACAATAATTTCAAATGAAAAAGAATTCATAAAAATATAAGAAAAAATTATTATATTAAATAGTCCATCCTAATTCTTGGAGGAGGAGGCAGCTCTTCGGTGTGTATATATATATATTCGTTTTTTTAATACTTTATAACATATTTATTTAGTTTTTTTTTTTTCAAAAATTAAAAGAAATGTCATATTTTATGTTAAAAAAAAAAAAAAAGTAAGGGCATATTTGTAATATGTGGGGTGCGGTTACCCCAAAACGGGTGTACATACGGTTTTTTATGGATATAAATACTGTCACTCTTTATAAACAAGAAAGAGAAAAAACTTTATTAGACCTCTAGATGATATATCAAAATCTTTGGACTTTGTTTGTACTGGGTCCAATTTTAATTTTTTTTTTGTATTGTTTTAACTTTTCAGCTTTTTATACAGGCATCTTTGATCCCAAATATTTGGACTAATAACCAAACAAATAGTTGGGCCTTTTATAATTTTTTTAAAAATAAAATAAAAACAAAAACAAAAACAAAAACAAAAATGTACCGTTAAACTAATACTAAAATATGTAAATACGAAAATGGGCTTCTAAATTAATACTCAAAATATATAAACATGAAAATGGGCTCCTAAACTAATATTGAATACATATAAATTTCAAATTTTCTCTGGTGGGCACACAACTTATAGCATACTTATAGCACAAGTGCCACCTCATCCCTTTTTAAATTATCAACCCCATTTGATTGTATGCATATGGCAAAAACCGATGATGTGGCATTTGTGCTATAAGTATATTATAAGTTATCTGTTTGGGGCCCAGGGTGGCCGCCCCTCTAGCAACACAGTAGGGCCGGCTCTGGGTTTACCCTTTACACCTACACTATAAGACTCATAGTGTAGATTCGAGTATATCCCCCTTCCCTAAGTCTGAATTATTGTAATATTTAAAATTTTAAGAAAATAAACCCAAAAAAAAATAACTTCGCATTGTGGGTACATATATGTTTAAGTCCTGCCATGCATATTTACTATCACGTGTAGGTAAATTTTCTTTGATACCGTAAGGCTGTGTTTGTTAGTCAGCATTAGACAAGATTGGACTATGTCTAGTTCAGTCCCCACATTTATTTAACACACCATTGGAAAAGCAATCCGTTGGGCCTCATGTGTTATCCTGTTGTGGTGGGATTATTTAGTCCCACCACAAACATTGGGACTATTTTAGTCCAACTCTTCATTTTCTTTTTTTAGTTTTTTTTTTTTTGGCTGAGAGCCTGGGACCCAACCTTTTCTCCTTTTATATTATTAATTTTTTCAGTTTATTTTATAAAACTTTTTTCAGTTTTTTTTGGCTGGGACTATTTTTATCCCAGTCCTTTGTTCATTTAAAAAATATATTACTTATATTTAAGATATTAAATTTAAAAAATAATTTAATATATGTTATTTTATTATAATATTTTTTTAATTAAAACTTAAATGTTATATTTCAAATTAATTTTATTTATTTTATTAAAAAAAAATTTAACCAAATTTAATTTTAAATAGTTTTATTTTTATTTTCTTTGAATTTATTAAAATGATTTTATTTCCTTAATATAATTTTATACTTACCTCTCACAAAAAAAAAAAAAAAACAATTATTTTCAATTATTTTTTATCCAATCTCAAATTACACCAAACAAGAGATGGTATTATTTTAGTCAAATCCATACTGCACCAAACATATCTCAATATTAATTTAGTCTAGTTCAATCTATAGATGAATATTTTCCCCTGGATCTCTAAATCCCCACGTCCTTATCCCCATTTGGGATTTTTTTTTTTTTTTTTTGGTTGGGAAAAGTGGGTGGGGGTAATGGGAAAAAATGGGAACTGGGGTTGGAGATGGATATGCCTCTCCCCAAAATTCTCCATCCCTATTTTCCCCAAATTGGGGGGGTTGGTGGGGGTGGATGGGGGAAGGGTCTGGGAAGTGGGGATGAGGATAGGGATGGAGGAACCTATATCCATCTTCATTCCCCAAATGTGCATCTACAATCCAATCCAATCCCAAAAAAATAGTCTAATCATATCTAATCCAATCTCACGCACCCTAAGAGTTGATATTTGAGTGGGTATATTTTGATTTCGGCAGACCTCGACCCAATCAAATCAAATTTCAAATTAAGAAATAAAAATAATTATAATAATTATCAGGAGTGGGCGTTTTCGGGTTGGGTTTGGTTGAAAAATTTTCAACCTAATTCAACCCTAACGTAAATTTTAACCCAACCCAACCCAATCTAATATTTATTGGGTTGAGTTGATCAAGTTGGGCATTTTAAGCCCAATAGAAAAATTATATTTGAATTCAAATTTTGTCATATCAAAATTTAAATTTTAAATAATTTTTCACCATAATATTATATCATATAGAGTTTAGATTTCTTAAAAGCATCAAAATCAAATCACAACATATAATATAAATTGTTTACATATCTGTTGCATAATTATAAAATAAAAATATAACAATTTATCCAACTTGGAAAGTCTCTATCTGAGGCTCTCATCAATTTTACAATTATAATCACTTTGGCGAATATATCGTGGTTGAATAATTTATTATTTATTTCAACCAACATAATAGTTTGAATTTATATATAATTATTAGACTTTTTTTCTACCAAATTATTAATCGAATCCCAAGAAAAAAAAACATTTTAAAGTATAATCAAGGATGTGTCAATTAATACAAAAGATAAAAACAATATAATTGTATATTTTTAGTAAATGTATAATATATTTATGGTATAAAAATATTTAAAATTATGTATTTATATTTGACATTTATAATATTATAAATGGTGTGCATAAGTAAAATTTTTAAATATTTAAAAAAAATGAAATTTCATAATAAATAAAATTATTTAATTTATTTTTTATTATTCATATTGAGTTGTCGGGTTGGGTTGACGGGTTGGTGCCCACCCCTAATAATTATGGACGGGCTTCAAGTCTTCAACAAAGATTCTTTTTAATTTTCGGCTTATTCTGAAACTGGAAAAACTTTAGTTGGGCCGATAGTGCAATTCAATGATTTGTAGATTGAAGATTGGGCCTTATCGATGATAATGAAAACGGGTCCAAGAGAAGCTATCATGTCACTTCAAACTCTTATGCATACCAATAGCAGTAAGATTTGTATAAAATTGAAAGTGTTTAGTTTCTAATAATTTCCTTTACATAGTTTTTGATCAAATAGGATTCAATACTCCGATCTCCAAGGTTGGTTGATCCTTTTTTACATATTTCAAGTTTTGGTTTCAATAAAACCTGAAATAATCATACATTGATATAGTCATATAACATATAAGTAACTTAAGATACATGAAAGGGGCATTATGCACAAGGAAGTCACTGCATGTGTTACTGTCAGTAACATAAATACATTGATCGTATAATAATTCTCCAGTCAGGGTACTTCTGAAAAAAAAAATCATGACTTTTATTTTGTAACGTTACAACGACAATTCTATAAAATTATAAAACTATATACGTTACAAAGCTAATTAAAAACTGTCATAATTAGAGAATCGCCCTTGATTGCATATCAAATGTAAACATCTTGATTCATCCCAAATATATTTATATTAACTAATATAGAAAAGGGGATTGTTATTATTGTTGGATATGGCTTGAATATTCCAATGGTTACCAAACACGATTTACCAATGCAGAGACTTCCAGGATGACGTGAGAGCGTTTGGAAGTATGAGGTTATGTTTGAGGGAGGCTTGAAATCGTAAGAAAACTGAAGGAACATTTTCGGCAAATAACCATTGCCCAGACCGCCGGACAGACGAGTGCCTAGGCAACGGCACATGGAGTGGTCAAGTCCAGCAGGTTTTACGTCGCCCAGACCGCCGGCGAGGCAAAGAAACATGCGGCGGTACAGGCAGCAGTCAAACGGGATGAGGCGCATGGATCATGGTTTTCTGAGTGATCAAGTTCAACACGGTTTAGAAAGCGGGTGACCAACTGCAACTTGAATCGTAGTCAATCACAAACATGCGTTGAGTCAGGAAATATTCATGGAAAAGGAAATATGTTGATTTTAGAAGTTTTAATGGGAAAAGGATTTCTCCTTAAAAGAAGACTTGTCATAAATAGGAAATAATATTTATGTGGAATAAGTAATCCTTGAACGTATATGAGTAGGATTTCCTTATAGCTTAAACTCTCTGTAGTTCATATAAATAGACCATAATAACTAGGTTATTGTGGGTGGAGCAATATAGCAAATACTAGAGAGATCTCAAAGTGAGCATTGAGTGTAATTAGGTTTGAGGTATTATTTAGAAAGAGATCCTTGAGTGTGTGGTTGTAACAATTTACTACCTATTGGAACTTTCTCTTGTCGTCCTAATAGCCGTAGATTTTTCCCTGATTTGGGTTTCCACGTAAATTCTTGTGTTGTGTGTGATTGGATTTAATTACTTCTCCTCATCTTATCTTTTCTTTGTTATTGTGTTTGTTTGTGTTTTATCCGGCAATGCTTCCGCGCGCTTAGTGACGTTTGTTCGCTAACAATTATTGTGTATAGTGACATAAATTCTAGAAACTATCAAATTTTATGTGAAAGTAAGAATACTTTTATACCTGTAGACTACATTTGCGTATTGGATTGGAGTACCGTATCATTCTTATATATAATACAATTATGTGTTTAGCGATATTTCGTATTTTTTGTTTTAATATACCTTTTGCAGTGACAACGATTCAAACGTGAGACATTATTGGACTACATTGGACAATTGTTGATATTTCATATTTAACTGTATTAAGTCTAGTAGTATTTTCACCCATAAAGTATAATATTCTCTCAACCTAAAACCGGGCACCTCGCAATAATAATGCATGTGTGCTTAATTATGAACTATGAAGTGAAATATTTTCAATTTTACAGGACAAAATCAATATGCTTTGCACATAAAATAGAAAGAAAAAAGTTTTAGATAAAGTTATATTGCAATGTCTTATTATAGTCCAAAGAATCAATATTCAAGCTAGGTATATCTTCTTCTTCTTTTCAAGAATAGATATAGGCCCAATTCCTTCTTAATTCAAATTTTGTGGAATACAATAATGAAATGCACGATTGATGTGTCTAAACAAATGAATTGTTATAGTTAACACATGCGGAATATCAATATACAAGTGATAATTGCAATACAACATATGGAAGATAAGAAAACATAAAAACAAAAATTGACACATTTTTCTTTTACGTGGTAAACCTCCGAAGAGGAAACGTCCACGGGTTGATACCACAACCACCGGCAAAACAATCCACTATATGAAAATAACTTACACACTCAAGGCTATCAACAAATGATATCCATCCTAAGCTATCAACTTCTAATCTACCCTTAAGGCCTAGTGAATCACCTAGCCTACTTCCTATCCAAGGTGTGTCCTACACCTCTAGAGAGCAACTCCCTATCCAAAGCTCTTAAGGCTTTAGAAAGGACTCCTTACTTAGCTATCTAAATCACAAGGATCCTAGTCAAGCTTCCCTAGCTCAACCATCCGGAGTATCACACTCCTAGCTAAGACTTTTGCATGACTATTCGGACCACATGTCCTTCCACACTCACTTTGAAAGAGACTTCAACCTTTCCACAAGGCAATGATCTAAGTGATGCAAATGATGCAAGCACAATAAAATAAAGTAAGATGATCAATCAAGCTCTATGAACATATTTAATGATAATCTAGAATATGCTTTTAACAAACAATCACAAATGTTTCTAGAAATCAAGACATGTGAATCAATAAGAACAAGATATGTATATTCAATATATCACACAAAAATTTTAGATCTTAAATGATGAAATTTAACTTAGAAAATAACATGAGCTACATCATATACAACATTTCTAGAATCAATTTCAAGATTAGTCAAGTTTAGCTAAATATGTTCAATTGAGATCACAAGGCTAAAATTTAACAATCAATAGAACAATCGCCCCTAGAATATGATCTAACAACATTGTAAACACATATCATCTTTGATTTCGAGTTCGTCTGAGAGAGTTATGATCAAAATAAGAAACCTAAAATCATGAAGAAATTCTGCACATTCTATCTTTTTCAAATTTTCTTCTTAGAATGAATGAAAGGGAATAAAGAGCATTTAAAAGATTTCAAGAGAGGGAAAAGCAACCAATCAAAAAATGCCACGTCACTAGCCACGTGTGGACCACATGTGGCATATGTGGGTAGAGAGGTGTGTTGGATGTGTGGCACACGTGGCCCACACGTGGACTCCAAGCTTGGCCTTTGGCCACGCTTGCTCCTCTCGCGTTCTTCGGCCGTATTCGGGCCTCCGAACTCTGAATTCGAATCTGTTTTTGGATTACGAACCGTGACTCCCTCATGTATAAGGAAAACTAAAAAATTTGCAAAAAGGTTGAGAATTCATCTCAAAAAATAACGATGAAGACAGCTCAACGAATAAGAACGCAAAGTAGCATAGCTACATCGTTTGGACTCGAAATTAATGAATTAGTAACCGAAATGACTAGGACTCAATAAGAAATCATATGAGATAATTTTCAAGTCCAAAATACAAGAAATACAAACATATAAACACAAAGTCACACAAGTATGTCATATCTAAGCGATAGTGATAAAACATGCAATTTTACAACGTTTGTCAATACGAGATCAATGCATGTGCATACTTAAATAAGTGTGAATGTGTTATACCAAATGTTTGCACAACGATGCAGGGACACACATGTATAAATTGTGTGTGTGTGCGCTTACGCCTTGTAAGAGGAAGAAGAAACTTAATACCTTAGTATCTAAGTATACGATGTTCCTCTTGAAGACAATATTTGCACAAGATGTTGCTTCTTCACCTTTGAAGCTTCTTTATCATATAGAATCACATAAGCAACAACTATTACAAATATAGAGAGTTTTGCAATGGAATCAAGCCAACACAAATCTAAGATCTTACACTAACAAATTGAAGCTTCTTATCATATAGAATCACATAAGCAACAACTATTACAAATATAGAGAGTTTTGCAATGGAATCAAGCCAACACAAATCTAAGATCTTACACTAACAAATTGTAAAATATATATATAAAAATAAATAATTCTTTCAAGAAAACAAATCGTTTGTGATGTGGGTTTTTTTTTTTTTTTAGTATTCACTTTTTAAAAAAGTTACTTAATTTTAGTAAAAGATTTAAAATGATGGACATTGTTAGATCAACATAGGGGTGTCAAATGCACCACTCTAAAAACAAGCTTGTGGTCTTGTTAAATTTTGTGTTTTGGAAGGGTTCGGTTGCTAAATAGAGAAAAACCATATAAAGAAGAAAACTGGGAGAAACTTAGGTGTGTGGCTGCGTTGTTGTGGCCAAAGTGAAAACTTGCATTTGTCTTTTCTCAGTCAAATGATCTTTGTTTTCGAATCCGTTTAATGAACTATTGGAAATTGGAATTTGAGTCTACCTATGGTGAGATCGTTTTGATTTCTTTGTATGTTGTTGTAATGTCTCAAATTATTGTTTATGAGAGGTGATATTTTACTTACTCATAATTGGTGATAATATATGAGATATTCATTTGGAGTTTTGATCGTTGGAGTAGGCTTACACCAAACTAGTGGTGGCCATGGTTCGGTTTCAGTTCAGTTTCGGTTTGAAACCGGCGGTTTCGGTTCCATGGCCACCCAAAACCGAAACCGTAACCGGAAAATCGGTTTGGTACATGGTTTCTAACCGGTGGTTTTACGGTTTCGGTTTCGATTTCGGTTTAAAAATCGACGGTTTTTGTTCGTTTCGGTTTTTCAAAAAAAGATTCGGTTCGGTTTCGGTTTGAAAAAAAAATGTCAAAAAAAAATTCAAAAAATGCCACGTGTCAGCTTCTGATTAAAATTTTTTTTAAAAAAATTTAAAAAAAAACCGCGGTTAAAACCGTCGGTTTTTGGCTGTTTTTGGAAGTTTTAACCGGTTCAACCGGTTTTCGACCAGTTTTGAAACAGTCGGTTCCGGTTTCGATTTTGGGACGATTTGGTTTCGGTTTCGGTTTCGGTTTCGGTTTTGGGACGGTTTTTGGAAGTACGGTTTCGGTTAAACCGCGGGCAAAACCGTCGGTTTAACCGAAACCATGGCCACCTCTACACCAAACCAACTGTTTATTTTTTGTGATATATTGACAATTTTCGAAAAAATGGTCTCAAGCGGCCGCTAAAATGCTAGTCGGCCTCCAACTGTCTCAAATAAGGCCAAATCGATCAAATCAGCGAATTAATCCTTCTAGGTGGAGTAAATAACAATGAAGACTACTATTGGAGCCGACGGCGACGACGACCGGAGAAAGAGACGGTGACGATAACGACAAGAGATTGGCAGCGAAAGGCTAGCGATGAAAGAGGCGGCTACTGTGCTGAGTTTTAAAAAAATAATTATAAAATAAAAATGGCTAATAGAACAAAGCATTAAGCATTACTTTTAGTGAAGCCCAAAACACTGCTTGGTTTTAGTGAAGCCTAATTAACAATGAGGCCCCAAACCCAAAATATTCATCTTCCTCACTTCTTCTTTCTCTCGACAACGACCAGGCGGCCAACAACCAGACCTCTACCTCTTGTCGATCAACCATGAACACGACCTTGACCTACCGCTGTCTCTGTCATCGAAAAGTCATAGCCGTCTTCGACCATTCTTCGTCTTTGCCAGCATATCTAAGGTCTGTACTTTGTTTTAGGGTTTGTATTTTGGCACATCA
This sequence comes from Acer negundo, assembly GCA_035582765.1. Taxonomy (NCBI): domain Eukaryota; kingdom Viridiplantae; phylum Streptophyta; class Magnoliopsida; order Sapindales; family Sapindaceae; genus Acer; species Acer negundo. Next base: position 653,389 of record CM069231.1, on the reverse strand, counting down.
AAACCAAAAAATTTCGGCCACCTAAACGGCCTAAGCGCTAGGGGCAGGTCCTTTGCCCGAATAGCGTCTAGCGCCAACTAGAACACTATATATATATTTGTTTGTTTAGTTTTGGTTTTGATTGACTGAAGAATTTGTTTATGTATTCTATAATACACACAAATAGCCGATAGCGAAAATGAATATGATTGTTTCATACATCAAATTTTATTATCTTAGAGCATCTCAAACCAGACTCCAATTTGAAGCAAAACACCAAATTGAAGAAAAAAAATCCTCTCCAACCGAGCTACAAAGCTCTGTGTCAAATTGTCGTTGTTTACAGTGTTATGCCAAATTTGGCGCAACATTGTAGAGATAACGCAAATTTGATCCTTTATTTTAATACCTACAATTTTGTTTAATCAGAGTTTTACCTTTATTCAATAAAATTTATTCCAATTATATCCATTTTTATTATTTAAAAGTTGTTGTACCCTTATTTAATCAAATTTATTCCAATTGTAACCCTTTTTATTATTTAATGATTTTGTTCAATTTATATTTGTTTTAATTTAATTAAAATTTATAATAAACTAAAATTAAGTATATAATACAAAAATTATACTAAATGTTTTTTTTTTTAAATCACTAATTTGAAAACACTAAAATTAAAAGCAAAATACAACATAAAAAATATTAAAAACTTCATAATGATTGACCTCATAAATATATTATTGCAATATTATGTTAATTAAGAGATGAAATGTTAATTGTTGAAAGTTAATTAAGGAATATTCTTTTTAGTGTAACATTTGGTGCAATCGATTGAAGAAAAAAAATAAATTGTGTAAAAGTTACACCAAATTGATATTTTGGGTTAAGAGATGGCCTTATAACCTAACTAATGTTCAATGTATCATAAGAATTGAAAAATCTTTTTCAATCATAATGTACCTTAAGTCTAAACTAGAAAGATAATTGTCTAGGAAAAAACGCAATCGATAATTAAGTTTTAAATTAAACATGAAAAAAGCATTAGGTGATTCTTTTAAAGAAAAGTTGCTTAATTGCTCAACCCACTCACGTGATCACTTGTAAAGGACATAATTAGGGCCAGTTTAGTATTGCTTTTGATAAATTAAAATCAATATATTTTATAATTTTGACATAAAAAAATGTTTGGTAAAACTTTCAAAAGTGATTAATTAATAATCTGACAAGTTTTGACAGTGATTTTGAGAAGTAAGTAAAGAGTTACTTTTTGAAAGTGATTATGGAATAATCTATTTAAGCATTTAATGAATCTTTAAAATATCATTATTATCCTTATGAAATTAAATTAAAATCATTTATATTCCTCATTTATTCTTAAAATTAAATATTCTAATTAAATATTGATTTGATTTATAAAATCTTTTTTAAAAAATATTTTTATTATTCTTATGGAATTTTTCTTTCTAATTTAAATATAGTACTTAAATATTGATTTAATATATATAATTAATGAAAAAAATTAAATAAGGTTATATACTCATGTCTATTTTAGTCATTGTAACTAATTTCAACACTTTTAAATATACTGTTTTTGAGCTATACAGTAGTTTTAAAAGTATAATTAATCAAACATCTGCTAATTAACTTCATAGTCGATTATTTATTCAGCACAGTTAAAAGTGATTATTATAAAAGTTACAGCAATACCAAACTGACCCTTAATATACTTTTAAAATCACTTATCTAGTTTATGTATTTTTAATTTATAGTTAGAAAATCACCTTTTTTTAATTATCAACTAGCATGAGCTCTTGAAATCAATGAGTTTCATATCAGAACATATAAATAGAGGGAAATAACACTCTTTTTTATGTAGACTTTTAAGACTGTTAAGAGTAATACTAGTTTAATAAATTAAGTTTAATTGTTTAAATGACACCAACGGATAAAAATACTCTAATCTCATTCTTTTATTATGTTTTTACCATTTTTAGGGTTTCTCTTTTCTTTTAAAAAACCTCCATTGATGGAATGGAATAGAGACCTCCATTGGTGGCCTGTTGGAGGTCAATGAAGAAGATGAACAAAAAAAAAAAATTAATTACAAATTTATAAGCTGTAGATAATACTTTTTTTTTTTTTTGACATTGAAACATTGATAACAATACAACAAAGAACATGCTTATAAGGAACTAAAATCCAGCCATAGCCACTACTTAAAAGAAGAAAAAGTTGTAAACGCAAGTTTAAGAGCTAAGGAATTTCCAGTTTTGGAAAAAATTAAACACTTAATAATGCCAACATCAGCAAACAACACTTTAATGTCATTTATAATGAATTTAGATTCCCCTATAAGAGGGACGGAATCTTTTAAGATGGAAACCACTGAGGGAGAAATTACCTCAGTCAAATCAACTTTCAGGTTATAAAATTGTAAGATGGAAACCACTGAGGGAGAAATTACCTCAGTCAAATCAACTTTCAGGTTATAAAATTGTGCAAGAAAAAGGCCTGCCCTAAGAGCAATCAATTCCCCATTTTCTGCACTTAAGTTTCCTGGCAGCTGGTTTGAACGAGCAACAACTACCAAACCCTTATCATCTCTAATAGCAACTCCAATACCTACTGCCAAACCATTCTTGCGAAGTGCAGCAGCCGAATTGAGCTTTAGGCGACTAGGAGGAGGGCCTAACCATACAGGATCACACCTGGTCTGAGAAGAGGAGAACTGAGAAGATAGAGCCCTCATAGAATTCAGAAATTCTGACAAAAGATCCAAAACACCAGATATCAGCAGAACCGAAGGTTTACTCTTCCCATCATTGTTAAATTTGTTTTTGTTATCCCAAATAGCCCAAGCTAACATACAAAATTTGCCCACATCTTCAATATATAGAAGAAAAGAGACATATAAACACATCAATAGTTGTGAGTTGTTTTATCTCTTCAAAAGAACAAACAAAATTCGATAAATTCCAGCAATATTTTGCCACTCTGCACCAGAAAATGGCATGCACATCTGATTCTACAGGGAAGTTACATCTATTACACCTTGGAAAATCCACCAATTTTCTGTTCCATAGATTTTGAAAAGAAGGGAGAGCATTCCAGTAGGCTCGCCAAACAAATATTTTTACTTTAGGAGGTATCTTTAAACTCCACATCCTTTTCCACCATCTCTGAGACAAGGTTGAATCTGAAGCTGATTCACTAACCTTCTGAGCAATGGCCAGTTGATAGCCACTTTGGACAGAATAAACCCGATTTTTTTTCAAAATGCCAAGTAAGATAATTTTCTCCGCCTTGCCAACTGATTGGGATGGGCAGCACCAACTCTTTATCACCTGACAACAAATATCTATCTAGTTTCTCCAAATCCCACTAACGATGACTGCCAGTCAAAAGATCAGCTACTCTTAGATCAAAACCAGGATCGGGTGTAATAGTCTTAAAAGTGCTAGGACGGGGAATCCACCTATCTTTGAAAACTCTTATCTGATTTCCATCCCCAACCACCCACTTAAGCCCATTAGAAAGTAACTCTTTCCCCCACAAAATGCTACGCCAAATATGAGAAATCCCATTCTTTGCTGTCACCTGCAAGAAATCCTCATTTTTATAGTACTTTGCCTTCATCAACCTTGCAACCAAGAATTTGAGTTCTTAAATATTCTCCAAGCTTGCTTTGCTAATAACGATTGATTAAAAGAAATTAAATCCTTAAAATTCAACCCTCCTTGCTCTTTTGGTGTATAAAGAGTTAACCATTTCACCCAACTAATCCTCCTTTTACCTTCTCTGTATCCCCACCAGAATTTAGAGAACAGAGAGCTCAACTCCTTACAAAAACCCACCGGAAGCTTGAAGATACTCATCGCATAATTCGGGATGGTTTGAGCCACAACTCTAATCAACACCTCATTGCCTCCGAACGAAAAGTAATTGTCCTTCCAACTTCTAATTTTCTTCCAAACTCTTTTCCATAATATCGTTAAACAAAACTCTTTTGTTCCTTCCCACCAAAGTTGGGAGACCTAGATACTTGTCTAGATTAATACCTTCCTCAATCCCCAGCAAATTATATATTTGTTCTTTAATACAAGCAACCACATTCTCACTAAACGTCACCTTGCTTTTCTGTAGGTTAATTTGCTGACCTGAACCATTTTCATACACACTCAAAATCTCTCTAATACTAGCACTACACTCATTCGAAGCTCTACTGAAAAGAATGTTGTCGTCTGCAATAAACATACGACTAAAGAATAAAAACCTGAAAATGCCTCGGCATAAAGAATAAAAAGATAGGGGACAGTGGACACCCCTGTCTAAGACTTCTGGAAGGCTTTACTTCACAAACTGAATTACCATTAAGTAGAAAACTTAGAGTAGTAGTACTAATACAATCCATAATAATCTCTATCAAATTAGATGGAAAATTCATTTTCCTCATAACAGCTTCTAAGAATTTTCACTCTACTCGATCATACGCTTTACTCATATCCAGTTTGATAGCCATCAATCCCTTTTTACCATTCTTCTTCCTAGCTATCGAGTGAAGAGATTCAAAAGCAATTAATACATTGTCAAAAATTTGCCTACCGGGGACAAAAGCAGTACTTAATTTCGATAAACTCTTGACCTATTCAGAAAAGGCAACTTGTTTAACTTCTAATAAATTTTAGTGTTTATTTTAATTTTTTAGTTTCATTTAGATAGATTCATACACAAAACAATAATCAAGTTAAGTTTCATTTTTTTAAATAAAATAAAATATTTATTTTGTTATAAAATGAATAAGAATAAACAATAATATAAAACATAAACTGAAAATATAAGAAGAGGGAATGAATAAATCAAAGAGAGAAGTCTTTTATTCCTCAATTATTCTCATCAAAAGTGTATCAAATACAATTGTGAGAGACCCGTTATATTGCCTTACAATCCCACATTACATTAAGTATACATAAATTACATTATAATGAATAATAAAATTGATCATTATGGTAGAGCTAGTGAGAATACAAAAGGATGGAAGTTTCTTCCATGGATAGATGGATAGATAGATATTCATTCATATATTATTGCATAATATTTATAACACTCCCCCTTGAATTAATGTCCATCAATCATGCATTGAATATGCCTCGTTAAAACCTTTACTAGTAAAAACCAAAAGGGAAAAAAAACTAGCAAAGGAAAAAGAGTACATTATTCATCTACATCTCTAATTAACTTTTAATGGTTATGGGGGTACAAAACTGGCCGATTAAAACCTTACTAGGAAAACCTTATGGGATAAAAACCTAGTGAAGGAAAAAGAGTACAGTATGTAATATTATCAGTAATTCCTTTTGATAAAGTGATAAATACACTCCCCCTCATGCTGACGTGGATGCTTTAATATTTTGCAAAGATATTCCATCCCAATACCATGTACCAAGATTTTGCTTGTTGAAATTGATAGTGTATTTATAAATAAATCTACAGGATTGAAACTTGAGCATTTTTTATCACCACCCTTTTGGAGATCATATGCAAAGAACTTTAATAAAATCGTTTTTTGAATTGGTCCAACTTATTATATACGACATCATCTATGTTGTTAATTTTATTACAAAAACATAAGTTGAACTTATATTTAGTACTTCAGGACCTAAAGTTCTTCAATAACAAGAAGAGATCATACACCACTTTGAGTTATGGAATAAATATCGAGGAACTCATTCGATGTGTTTTATCCATGAAAAAGTATTTCAGGGTCTTTTCTTATATATTATGATTCAAGTATTATTATGCTAATTTAAAAACACTTAACCCGGCCATTAACTGAGATTAAATATTATTTTCCAAGATTTTTCAACTTAGAAATTATTCCTTATAAAAGTATAATTTATAAGCTCATAGGGAGTATTAAATAAGTCTCAAGAGATCAACACATACTTATTTGGAATAAAATTTATTGATTCTTTCAACACAATATTCACAAAGGCGTATGCACTACATGCATTTTGTTTTATTAAATTCAATACATACAAAATGTAGCACCAAATTACTTGCTTCAGGCATTTAAATCCTTCTAGGATTTTTATTCATTGTCAAATTAGATTTCTGCAGTAAACCTTTTATCTTAATTCATACGAAAAAAATAAGTTTGATGTCATCAAACATTTGAACTACAGGTCCAAAAAATTTCAAAATTATAACTCTGTCTTTTATTTTTAACCAATATGTCAATATATATACAATTTATAGTTTAAGATCATCATATATTTTTTATAATATACAGAGCAATATATGATCTCAATTTCTATATTATAAATATAATTGATTTACATTTCGTAATCCATGTGTCTCTTCAGGGGTTATTAAAATCTCTTTAATGTTCAGTATACATACCTCTTTATACAAATATTCATTTCGGAGAAATATAATATCTTTATTTTTTGGTACATGTGTCTCTACATTGACAATTGAGATCTTTCTATTTTATACTTCAGTAGTCTTATAGGGGGGATTAACATTTCTATTCGTATCTTTAGGGTCTTGTTTTTCATTTGTGAGATTAACTTTTCAGGAGTCTTTGATGACGATGATTTAGTTTTCACTCAAGTATTATTATGATATTTCAAATTCCACTTCTAGGGACCCTTATTATTTTAACTAAATTGTCTTTCTTTAATAGATGATTTTTGCTGTCATTTCATAAATTGTTCTACAGGAACAACCACCCGGGTTTGAATATTAGCAAAATATAATGTAATTATTTTCTTCGAATCATTTAAAAAATTATTTGCATACTATGCAAATCATAAGATGATATAAGTCATATAATTTCATGTCATTTATCAATTTATAATAATTCTCCCCCTAACGATGAGAAACTAAAATTTTTATTCTTCGAAAAAATCTTTTGCATCATCATAATTTTCTACATGATCTCATTTATTCTATCATATTGTCATTTAAATACTTACTTATATCATCTTATGTTCTTTAGAAACATTCAGTACCAAAAATAATTTTTCTTTATGAAATGGATATCCATAAAAAAAAATTCAATATTGCGATTCATCGTTTTTTTTTTTAATTGAACTTCTAATTCATAACATTTCTCATATTAAACATATGATTTTATCACAGAATAAACAATAAAAGAAAACATGCTTCTGGTATGAGACAAAAATAATAAAATAATTTTAATGGACTCAAAATAATTTCTTTTGTTATAGATCTACTAGATCTAACAAATACAAAATTTTATTTTCATGTAATTTTATTAGCTCTTCAAGAGTGTCCATTATACTTAGTAAAGATTAACAAAATATTAAGATATACCGTATGTACATAATCTTTATCTTTATATTTAATATATATATAATCAAAAAGTTTTTATAATTCTTGAAAGGTACGTGTATTCAAAATCCTTTCAAATTTTCTTGCTTAGTTCTGGTGCTATTCCACTTCTGGTGGATTGAATTGAATTTCTCATAGTGATCACCTTAGCTTCAATAATTAATTGAACTATCTACATTCGCATCACAACCATGATAAAGAAACATCATTCACTTCAGGGAATGATATTAATCCAATTGAGTGATGCTTTATGATATCAATTCAAATATTCTCAAATTTATAATCCCAATATTGTTCATTCAAGAGCTAATTAGAAGCATGTAATTATCATGATATATATTGTTACTTTAGGAACAAATATTTGAATCACGAAGTGAAAAAAAAAAAAAGTAATTAAAGTCAAATAAAATTCACAGATAAATCTTATTAATTATTAGATCGATACTACAACAAAGCTTATGAATTAGCAAAACATGATACTGTTTTCATGAATGTTGCAATTACAAGTTTAATGCAATATTTTAATATAATTCAAAGCAATACTAAAACTTAATTTTAGACAACTTAAGCATCAAAAATATAATATTATATTAATAAGACTATGTGAATACAAATCCACTACGTAATAAAACCACCAATTTTAAAAATCACAAAATTCAAACGACCATAAAACTATATATCTCAAAACGAATAAAATAAATTCAAATGTCAAAAAATAAAAAAACATAAGCAATTTGTGATTAATAAATGTGCGAAGAAAATATAAGAATTCATATCTACATACCTTTGTCGGGATGAGAAGAAGCGAAAATAATAAATATTTCATTAACATTTTGAAGTCTCTTATTTAAAGACATCAGCTTCTTAATAAAATCATATTAACTCTTGGAACTTATGATTTGGTAATAAACTACAGGTTTTTAACTGAAATTTAGAAAAATTCAAAACTTCAGGTTTTGAATGGAAATGACAATTTAATTTTTACAAATGATAAGGACGGCAATTAGATGAATTTTAGACCTTTCAATTCTAATTATATTTGATATCATCATACATTTAAGGCTGATTAACTTAGAATTAAGAACATTAGGTTCTAAAAAGATCGATAGACAAAACTTTAGGTTTTGAATTTGTAATAATATTTCGAGTTTCAGGCCTTTGTATTTCCTTTTTCAATATACTGATTGTTAAATATCTATTCAACAATGTAAAATTGAATTACCTTTTGATTCATTAATCCATGTTCAAAAGTATGGAATTTCAAGTTCAATTTGAGACTTTAAAATTAAGAACTTCAAGTTCTCAATTGTATTTGAATTTAGAACTTCTGGTTCTATCTTTATTTATCAAATCCAATCACATAATTGAACTAAGAACTACTAAATATAAAAACTAAATTTACTTTCTGATGCGAAAGATCCAACATATTGACAACCACAGAGCATACTCATAAAAGTAGTTGTATAAATAAACTAAGTCAAAATAACAACAAAGTTAATCATATTAAAATACTTAGATTGTGCTCAAAATGAGAAAATATATATTTACCCTTCAAAATTAGATAAAATATATTTATCTTTTTGTAATTTTTGGACTTTATTTTAAGTTCATATACTCCTAAATAAATCACAAAAATGATTGCACAATATCCATTAACGATTGGATATTTGGTTATGATTATATCATAACACTAAATTCATAATTTACCATTTTGCAAACTTCAGATTTATAATAAAATTCATTTTAATAGAAGTTTAAAACTTCATTACTTCATTATAACTTCATGTGCATACATAAACTTCAAGTTTATAGTTGAGAATAATGAATTTTAGAACTTCAGATTCCAAAAATAATCATCATTTCAATTGAAATTTAGAACTTCAAGTTCTGATTCGATGGAAATTCATTACTTCATATTTTGATTTTATTACAATTTATAATTTCTAATAAGATTATGTTAAGTTTAAGGCTTTTTGATTTTGCAATATCAAAACACTAAATTGGGTTTCAGACTTTTCGATTTTGCAATCTTCAGACATCATATCAAACTTCAGGCTCTTTAATTTCACATTTTTCAAATATCAAATCGAATTTCAGGCTCTTTGATTTGGCGATCTTTAGTTGTAATTCATTCACTTTATTATTGCAATCTTCAGGTTACAATACATTTAATTAATTATTATTTTTATTTATTGGCAACCCAAATAATCCTGTAAACAAAAATAAAATGGGAGAAGAATAAAAACCACTGTTTAGAACAAAAATATTAAACTAGAAATAGTACTTTATAGTTTGTTGGAGGGCTCGATCCCAATAAGAATGTTCTTTCTGTAATCACGTATCAAACTTGGATTAAATGATTTTTGTCTTTGGGTAGAAAGCTTTCAAATTTGGAAATCGAAAAAACATGGTTAGAAATTCGTGCTGATAACGTGTTATAAAATGAATAAGAATAAACAATAATATAAAACATAAACCGAAAATATAAAAAGAGGAAATAAATAAATCAAAAAGAGAAGTCTTTTATTCCTCGATTGTTCTCATCAAAAGTGTATCAAATGCAATAGTGAGAAACCCTTTGTATAACTTTACAATCCCACATTACATTAAGTATAAATAAATTACATTATAATAAATAATAAAATCGATCAATATGATAGAGTTAGTGGGAATACAAAAGGATGGAAGTTTCTTCCATGGATCGATGGATATTCATTCATATATAATTACATAATATTTATAACATATTTAACCTAAAATACTTCAATTAATTTTAGTAGTCGTGTCAAAAAAGCATCTAAATTTTATTGATTATTAGCCAAAAAAAATAAAAAATAAAAAATAAAAAATAATTAAAACACATCTCGAATTCTCGATGCTTCTCATAAAGTTAACTACTTAACAAAATTAATGATATCATAGGCTAGAAATGATAAAATACACATAGAAGGAAAATACTGATCCTACGGTCTTTCTACTTTTGGTTCGTACCGATATAAAATCAGGATGAATAAAGTTGACCATTAGATTTACATACTTTAATTTAAAATGTATATACAGTTTCAATATGTGGACCACAGATTATGAAAACGTTTTGACAAATACATACACTTTGATTCAAAATATGTAAATCTAATAATTAACATTTTTTATCTTGATATATTTTATATCATGACGAATTGACAATAGAAAAATATACCGTACATATATATATATACAGTAACACGTTTATACACGAACAGCAGCACTAAGGTGCCACGTGTCCAATCGCTACTCATCACACAACAATCGAACACAGAGAAGTAGAAGGGTCGAACAAGGCAGGCAACAGATACTTCCTCCCATTAACAGCCAGCGCATTATAGCTAGCATCAGTGCTAGGATCCACTAATAGCTCCCCAGCGTAACCTGGGTACGCCCCCTTACCGTACACCCCAGTGCAAGCTGAAGCCACCTCCATCGGCGCTTCAGCCGCGCCGACAAAGTAGCCATTCCCGAACGGGTTGGTCACAGTTCCAGCCAGTAGACTCGCTATATTTACAATCATGCCATCCACGCCAACGTCTCCGTTAGGTGCGCCTAACGGTGCTGTCTGTGGTCCGTACATCGGTTGGTGGAACGGCCATGCACATTGACCTGGACACTGACTCACCGAGTCACCAACCCAGATGAAAGCCGAGTCGTGGTTCGTGTTCGAGCCGTGAAACCCGCAGTTACTCATGCAAAATCCTTCAACAGCTACGTCTTTAGCGGTCAAAACAAGAGTCAACGCACCCTGTTTGGAGTTTGCTTTTTGGGCCAACTCAGAGACTTGATTTCTTTTCAAGATTTTGCCCAATGAGCAGTTTTGATCAGAGAATTGGTTTGAGAGAAGGATACGAGTCTCCTTTTTTCCAGCTTTTTTCATGTAGGTTTGGATTGTGCTCCACCATTTATAAACAGAGGGTTGTGCAGAGACAGAGAGATCAGTATTCAAGTGATGTTTTTTTTCTGGGTTGAGAGAGAGAAGGAAGTCAACAACAATGGATTTTTGAACTGGAGAAAATTTTCCGTACCAGAGAATTGAAACAGGAAGGGCTCCTTCAAGTAAAGGGCCTTTTTGGTAAGTGAGGGACATGTGTGGTGGCTGGTACAATGAAGTAAGCTTTCTTGCTCCTAGACATGAGCCGATCAAGTTTAGTTGAACAAGAAAGATAAGCAGAAGGGACACTTTTCTGGAAATTTGTATGAAACTCATTTCAGAAATGGAAATTGTTACAGATCGACAGAGAAATCGATGAGTGATAAGTTCAACATGCTAGTGAGAGTATATATATAGGTGCGCAGATGCATGAACTTAGCTAGTGGGGAGTTGCTAGTGGCGTAGTTGCTTTCGTTGGCAACTTCATAATTGTTTTTTTGTACATAATTAACTTGGCACTTTACTATATAGAGATCAAAAGATTTTATAATTAAGATAAGATAAGAAAGAGAAATCTACTAAGAATATCTCTTTATTTGATGATTTTTTTTAAAAAAATTTACTTTTTCCTTTATTAACAGTTAATGTGGAGATCCTTTGAAGATTTGGACAGATACTATCGATTTCGTAGCTATGAAAATAGCAAAGCTAGGGAGGCACCAAAAAGTGTACAGGAAGGGAACAATATTAATGGTAATGGATAGTTGCTGGAGCTATGGGTTGCATGTGTTTAATGGCTATTTCCAAGGCATTTCATGCATTTGCTACATCAAAATTGGAGATTTTAGTGGATCGATGCTTAATTGCATCTTTTACTATAGTTAAATGTGTGGCAAAATGCAATTATATATCTTAGCAAGAAAGGTACCTCGTTGGCTCCCAATATTTTGTTAAGTAGTGCCATTGGGGACCTCACTCACTGTAATAAAGTAAAGAGCATTTGTTTTGTTCTAGGTGTTAGCAATCGTACGTGACATAGAGAATATGTTATATGTATGCTCTTATGGAGGTAGCTAGGTTCATGCTTTATTATTAAAACCCCACCACTTACACTTTGATATGATGCTGGGGTGAAATAAAAATGAAAATATGCACCAAGCATTTGCCATGCTTGTGGGCTCAATTGCCATGCTTATAAGGCTAGTATATCCACGGAGAATATTATATAACATGACTCATGAGTTTCTCATGAACTAGTCATGAGTCATGATGACTAACATTTTCTATGCAAGAAATACTTCAATATATCTTGGGAATACGTCCAACTCACTTTCGTTGTGTTAAGTGACATACATCTCTCTTGTAATTGATTATATATTCATATCGCATGACATGATTTGATTGGATTGAATTTATACGTACGTCAGACACACTAAAATTTTATATAAAATATTAAATATACATATGGGATGGATTATGGAAGTAGGAATCCTATGTATATATAAAGTAAACGTAACAAGGATAAAATTTGGAAGCAGCCCTCGTGCGATTTTGAACTATTCAAAAGGTAGCTAGCCATGTTTGCAAGTATGGGAACAACCCCATTAGCCTGTATATATTCTGCTCTTGTCCACCTCTTCGATCGGTGACTAACTCAGTTTCTCACGGAATATTTATTAATATCACACCTTCTTGCTTCTTCATTATTTAATCATTTAATTACAAATGTTTCTGATCAGCGGCGGGGAAGAAATATACAATGTACACAAATCTATGACCGAAAACTAGCTTGCCTATGTATATATATATATTGCATGGGAAAGGTTCAAATTGATGAATATATATGAGTTCAGGGAAATCTAGAGTTTAATTAACACAAGAACACAGACCACGACCCAAATCCAGTAGAAGCTAGTCTGTAATATATCCTGTCAAATATATGGGATCGAGAGGCAATATTATAAATAAGTGACAAAGTCTTTAAATTAAACTTATTATATGGATTCCCATGTCTTTGACAACAGTTTTTTTACAATCCAACTATGAATTGAACTATAGGATTTGAATATAGTTTTTAGGGTTATGTGGTCCAATACAATTAATCGGTCCACTGGATTAGGGCTGGAGAAATAGATGATCGAGGGTTGACAATGTATATGCGATAAGTGTATTGACCTTCCAGGAAGGTGGACCAAGAGGCATTGACTTTGTGACAGATCACGAGCATGGCTTTTCCAGATTCTCATCATATATAAATTGCTTTAAAATACAGGTAGCTACTAGCTAGGTTGAATTGGGATCAGCTTACTAGCATTACACGTATACAAATGATATATATCTCTACAATAATTTAATTTGTTGGCCCGTGTTAAAATTTGACTTAGGAATTACAATCAAATAATACAAAGTTCTCGTGATGAAGAATCTCTCTAGTAAGAGAAACTACAAAGGCTGCTTATGCAAATTTCAATGTTTACGAGGCCACAGTTGTGTGAATCAAACTGAAAATAGTTAAATAGGTATGTAAGTAAATATGAAAGGTGATCTTATAAATTCTTAATTATTTTAAAGCTTTATAAAATTTGATTATATATTAGATAATTTTCAAAGATGCTACATATATCAGAATATCACGGACGGCAGTCATAAATCATAATTAAAGTTTGGGAGACACAGACACCAGCGGGTAGCTAGATTATAGTATTCTACAAATCTATGCTTCTAGCTACACAATACTTCTGAAGTTTGCAATGCGTTTTCCAAGTCAAGGAGGCAACAAACAGTGTTAGTTTTCTTGTTGGTTTTAATAGCTACAAAGCCCATGTAATGCTACGCAACGTGCCATCTACATGCATCCAAGTGCATTTATTCCTCTAAAATTTTATGTGCACCCGTATTAATATATATATATATATATATATATATTCAAATTCCAACATTACTTTTAATTAAAACTATTAAAATAAGTAAAATAATTGTAAATATGCCCTATATGTTATACAGTATTATTTAAAATTTAAAACGAGAGGTTTTTATATTTATTTTTGTTTAAATCTTTGAAAACTAATTACCCATATGTGACACAGTATATGTTTCTTTAAATCCCTTTCTTTCGTCATCTATCTTTCAAAATTCTGAAAGTCAGGTATTTTCATAATGGAGATCAATTTTTTTTTTTTTTCAAATAAATTTAAGGGCATTTCATTTGTTTTTCCATTGCTAGTTGAATAAGGTTGCAGCATACTTTTTTAACATCCCTTGAAGATGTTTTAGGTTCTTGAAATTAAAGGGTTGTATATTTTAAATTTCTTCGAGTTTTGTATTTTTGGTATTCCAATTTGTTTCTCCTTTTCTCTTTGTTATTTTTTTAAAACTAAACAGTACTCTGAAATTGAGGGGCTGCGGCATGGAAGGAGGAGGCGAGAAGCCTTCTCTTTGATTTTTATTACTTATTTTATAATCAGTTAATTATGATAACTATAAAAACAAAAGTACAGAAAAGATATATTTGGTAAATTGTGGGGTGTATTTACAAATTTAAATTTTTTAATTGGATATAAATACAAAAAAGGGTACACATATAATACGGTTTTGGAGGTGTATAAATATCGTCACTCATACATTTATTCTTCATGCCCAAATGAAATTATTTCACTTTGTTTATGTTACAGGCCTAAAATGTTGTGATGGAATTGTTGATTTATACGGATTTGTAGTCTGTACATTACATAACATGATTTTGTCTAAAAAATTCAATTCTTAATTTAAACTCCCGTGTCCCTTCTTAATTCAAATGATGTACACTACCCCTTCTATTATGGGGAGTTTTCTTTCTATTTTATTTGACAGTATATCTCTCAATTATGTGAATAAATATTAGGATTGTATAGATATATATAGTACTTGATATAAAAGTTAGTAATAATTAAGACTTGGAGACAAAGTTAGGCAAAGTTTAGTAACGGTGATCATGAAATAAAAGAAAATCAAAAGAATGAAAGTGACATATTCCATGTTTTTTTTTTCTTTTCAGTTTTGTAATTTTTCCACATTTACCTCCACAATCATAGAAATTTGTCTAGTGTAATACTACAGGGATTTGATTAATTTGATTCTCCTTTTTAGGCTGATTATTCTTAATTATATTATAAATAAATAGTTTTTGTTTATTTTTTAAGAGTATGTATGTGTAAGCCTTTTTAATTCTATTTTAATGTTAATTTTGAGAAATCTTTTTATGGTTAACAATTAATTTTTTTTTAAATATGATGAAGCTGTCCTTTCGAATTGTTTGACCAAAAAATCAATACAATTAAAAACAAAATGAAACAAGCACATGATTTTACCTCGACCAAGCATTAATCATGAATATTAAAAAAAAAAAATAAAAACGTACATAATAAAATAACATTGCTCCTCTTATCAACAAAACCCTCATTTTGTTCCAAAAACACAAACAGCTACAGCGATGCATAATGCCTATACATTAGTGGCCATTATGAAAATGAGAGACAAAAAGAATCCATGACCATCACACAACAAAACGATATGTCGTTTTATTGGCATATGATTAATTAAAATAGAATTGAATTTGAATTAGACTTAAGGGTTGGGTTGGATTCTCTGGTGCAGCAACAGCCTACAGCTTACAGAGAAGATGATTAAATAAACAATTCATGTGTGGAACAAAGCAGGAAATGGTATTGGGTTCCCATCAGACACGCTGGACCTCCTCTCTTCGATCGGGAATGTAGGCCATTGTAGGTGGACGCATCGGCATTGCCATTCACACACTTAATATTGTTAATATAAGAATCTTATGATTATGCAATTTTTAATATGAAATGTGCCTCCTCACTCCTGATTGCTAGGCTTTGGATAATGTTTAGGCTATATAATATATGATGCTAAGCTCGTGAGTTGTAACTTGAAAGCCATTTCATCTGGGTTTTGTTTATTCTATGTACTGTACTTTAATTTGTGTGACAATTGTTATTTAATTAACAATTTGAAAGGATCTTTTTTTTTTTCTCTAAGCTCTGATAATTAGTATTTTTCTTGACTTGAGGATAATCTTAAAAGTAGTTTCCGGGGTAAAATGAATGTCAATTTTGTACAAATGGTATGTTGTTGATAATAATTTAATAAAAAATACCCGAAAATTATTCAAAATTATAAAACTATCCAGATCATACCATTTTTTGCATTTTCTATCCAAATTAAATTATGGGACATAAATGCCCTCCAAATTTATCCAAACCATATATACTCGAATCACAAAAGAGAGAAATAGTTTTAACTTCATATTTAAGGATGGAACTACATGGTATTGGGTTTCCAAACACTATACCTACACCGGACATTGCAATCTTCACCGGCACGTAAGGCTCGATCCATCGACTCGGTTTGCTTTGGTTTATGTGTTATCATTTGAGGTATGCTTTGGTTTATGTGTTATCATTTGAATATTTTTCGAAAAATAACGGTAGATTCTTTATTGGATGCCATCGTTTAATTAATTAATCAAGTAATTAGAAGCATGAATTTCTATTACTTGTAAGGATTAGAGAAAATGAAAACATATGATCTTACCTATGATTGAAAAAGGATAAACATGTGGTCCGATAAGAGTTTAAGGTTTATGATTTAGAAGGATATTTTTATTTTTTATTTTTTGTATCAATCAACAAAATTATAGTCGTTTTTGTGTTAATATGTTGTGGGTTTTTATTTATTTATTTATTTATTATTTTACTTTTGTACATTGATTGGGTGATTGAAGATTTGAAGGTGAACTTTGGGAAAACCTGTGGCATATGATTTATCAGATTGTGTCGGCATAATGCTAGTATTATCGGGTCGTCGCAATTTGATAGTATCATGAAAAATGATTATTAAAAAAATTGTTTTAAATTTATGGGAAGAATCTTCAATTTTAGGTTTTTTTTCGAGTAAATGTTTTTAATGTTAAAAAAAAACATTAAAATATTTGATATAACGGCTATAATCCTACGGAAATTTTCTTATGAGGATGTCCTAATAGAATTATATAAGGATATTGAATGTAAACCACTAGTTTTACATACTTTGATTTGATATATATGCACCTGTCAAATCACTTTTATAAATGAGTGGTTCACATTCAATATCATGATAAAGTTTTATAAGAATGCCCTGATAGGAATGAGACCGTATAACCCTATTATATTTTGTTAATTTTATGGTACTCTTTTAACTTAAAACTATAATAAAGTTTTTTTAACATGTTATAAACATAACTTCGCTACCCTATACATATTTGTTTCACTTTACACATTTGTTTCAAAATTAATATTATTAAAAAAAAAAAAAAAAACTTTTTTTTTCTTTCAAAAACTCTGTTCTAAAAGATTTGCTAAGAGAAATTCTTCCAAACATACGCTAATCCATTATACTATTAGGAAATGCTATCTTGACAGATTTCTCATCCAAGTAAACTAAGATCATCTCCAACTCACAACTTCAATTTGTTGTAAATTTACTATAAAATACAGTAATTTTCACACTTCCATCCCCAACCAAAAACTTCAAATTGAACTCTAAAAAGAATATTTCACTAAATATTCCCTTTCAACTAATCAAAATCAATCAAACAATTAAAAAAAACAAAAAAGTAGCGTAAGAAGTAGCGCAGAAGGAAAATTTACGCCACAAGTAGAGACTACAACACAGAAACTCTACTTATAGTTATGGCGATGAAAATGTAGTCTGGTTGGAGAGGATTACAGCCGTAAAATGGAGATTTAGAATTAGATCAGAGATGTCCTAATATATGTATATCTCCAATCTCTCTCTACTATAAATTTGTAAGAATTTCCATAAACTAATGACTCTTGGACTCATGATTATTTAGTATAAAGACAGGAAATATAAAAAAGTTAGAATTTGTCTTTATGTTAGAGAAAGAAAAGCAACAAAAATACAAAATTCAAAAGGATTAAAAAAAAGAAAAGAATAATAATATTTATTTCTCTCACTTTTTATTTATTTATTTATTTTTTTGGGTTGTTAAAGTATTTGTAATTTGAAATTCAAAGCCAACGTAACTTTCCCTCAGCATGGATAATGACGATGGTTTTGGGAGGAGAGTGAAAGGCTGGCGTGGCAGTACAAGTACAGCTGTCGCGTGAAGTGTTGATAGCTTGCTCCAGCTGGAGCCTGTGCTCATTAAGGAAATCAACTCTCTCAATTCACGAGCTTTTTGTGAGTAACCCATTTTTGTATCAGCGCGCGTCATCTCACGTGCTCCTAGGATACCCATTCACTGACTGCCAGCTGCCTCTCACATTTCCCTATACCATTTTATCTCCAGCCTGTTCCATTTACTCTTATTTCTTATTACTTTCCCATCACTACCCTTCTTTTGTTTCTCCAACGACTATATAATTTAATGGATATTCTCGTCAATTTCTCCAGGCATCGCATATTGGGACTAAGCTGTAATCCTTTTGTTTTGTAGTGAAATCAGGGTTTGTTGGGTCCATCATCTTACGCGTGCTAGGATGCCACGCGCCATATCTAATGATATTACCAGCTCAGTGATTGATGCGTGAGAGTAACTGCGGTTGGGGATTTGAAATATCTTTTTTGATAAAACAACGCGCTTGGGTTGGGTAGGGTGGGTAATGGGTTCTCTTTTTCTTACTGGCCAAGTTGAAACTCGAAAATGGGAAAGCAAAGCCATCTCACAGACACTGACTTTATTGTCTGTTTCTTAGCAGTTTCCCTTTCACTTAATTTTTTTAATAAACAAAACGTATTAAACACACCGCTTCTTGAGTTCTTAGACCTATATATAAACACCATTTACTACCTTATTGAATCACAACACAAACACAAATCTCTCAAGTGACAAAACAAACCTCTCCTCCAGCTAAAGCAATTTCTCTTTTCTTCTTTCTCAGCAAAAAAAAAAAAAATGGCTTCTTTTGTTTCTCAATCTCTTTTGAAATTGTTCTTTGTGATTTCTCTCTTTGAAATCTCTTTGGCTGCAAGAACTCTTAATGAGTTAGTGCAAGACCAGACTCAGCTCTTGCAATACCACAATGGTCCTCTTCTTTCTGGGAAAATTTCTATCAATCTTATTTGGTATGGAAAATTCAAGCCTTCCCAGAAAGCCATTATTTCAGATTTCATCACTTCTCTGTCTTCTTCTTCACCATCCAAATCAAACCAACCTTCAGTTGCTTCATGGTGGAAAACAACCGAGAAATACTACAACCTCAAATCTAAAAAATCCTCTCTTTTCCTCTCTTTAGGAAAGCAAATTGTTGATGAGAACTGTTCACTTGGAAAATCACTCACAAACAAACACATTGTAGAGTTGGCTTCAAAGGGTGACCAAAAAGAAGCCATTAATGTTGTATTAACATCTTCTGATGTAACCGTTGATGGGTTCTGTATGAGCCGATGTGGGACTCATGGGTCTGCTCCATCAAAGAGTGGCAACATCAAAGGAAAAAACTACAAGTTCGCTTACATCTGGGTTGGTAACTCTGAGACTCAATGCCCCGGCCAATGCGCTTGGCCATTTCACCAACCAATCTACGGACCACAGAACCCAGCTTTGGTAGCACCAAACAACGATGTGGGACTTGATGGGATTGTGATCAATTTGGCTAGTCTTCTAGCTGGTACAGCGACCAACCCATTTGGAAGTGGTTACTTTCAGGGACCAAAAGAGGCACCATTAGAAGCTGCATCGGCTTGTCCTGGTGTGTATGGAAAAGGTGCTTATCCTGGTTATGCTGGTAACTTGTTGGTGGACTCCACAACTGGTGCTAGCTACAATGCTGATGGTGCTAATGGCAGGAAATACTTGCTCCCTGCTTTATATGACCCTTCTACTTCGTCTTGCTCAACCTTGGTCTGAAAATGGATCATCACATTACGATTATTAGTAGATTATTATGTACACGATAGGATAAGATAGTGTAATTCTTTTATTTGTTACTATTTGTTTCTCTTTTTTGCGGATTAATAATATATATAAGAGCAAACTGCTTTGGTTTGCTTTCTTTAATCAGAATCTGAGTCGTTGATCAACATATTACATATCTTTTTGCACGATGAATTGATTGTGAAATGTGTGATTGGGTTAGATATTTGGACATTTTGTAACAAAAATTGGTTCAGATGATTGCACAAATTGATATGCAACCTTAAATTGGGGAAGTAAAGCTATGCTTTTTGCCATTTTGCTTGGACCAGCCTGAAAAATCCCGAACAAGATGGACCCTGTTAGAATAATTGTCACTTTCAAATAATTATTGGCAATAATATCCATCATATTAACTCTCCACATGCTTTCTACCATACAAAATTTCCTGTGCAAATTATTTTTTTCAATCACCAATTAGAAAAATTAGGATACTTCAAAAAAAAAAAAAAAAAAAATAGAAAAATTTAGAATTGGTGAAGAGATTACCAAAAATTAATACCATGGGTTGGTTTTATAATTGGATTAAAGCAAGTAAGAAATGCCGGTAAATACTGATCCATTTTCTGTAGAACATAAAAAATAATATGGAAATTGTATAGTTATAAACATAATTAACAAACTATATATCTAAATATGATAAAACATTCTCTACAGTTTGAATCTTAGTTTAAAGTGTCCAACCATCAAGGCAATGCTAGCGTTTTTACAAAAAATCTCTAGCCAACCTTTCTGCAAAAGATATTTTCTTAACATCACGCGTGTTGATACTTGAAGGCTTGCCACCGTGCTTCCCCAAAAGAAAAGACGTCAATTTTGATACAAGGGAGGGCGATAGATGTTTGGTTGAAAAAAAACGTCTTATGACTTGGTTATGATAGTAATTACTAAAAAAAATGGTAGGAGAAAACATTAATGATCTTAATTTATACCTTAAGCAGAAAATATTGGGATTTTCCAAATTCGTACAAAATCAAAGTTAGATTTCTAGAAGTTTAGAATATATTTTTGCACATCTTCAGAAATTTTATTTTTAAAAAATAAAAATATTATTCATATTTTTATCCTTTTGCCTTCGAAAAGGAAAAAAGAAATTGCAAATAATGGAAACCAAGCTCATGTTCTGTACACATAATTTGCTGCATATAAAACTACAAGTTAGGATCTTTTTCTTGATCTTGTTTTTTGTTTTTTATTTTTTTTTCAAATGTAATTAAAACATCGAATTACATAAGAGAAAAAAATGATCAAATTTTACGTGTCATTGGCTTAATTATATTCTTACTAATTTGTGGACATGATGAAAAAAGCTCTACTTAGGTTTGCTAGGGTTTTGGTAGCACTATTCATCTAGAGACACTGTTCATCAGATGCACTGTTCATGAGATATTGTTCATCGGTGGCACTGTTCATCCTCCCGACACTGTTCATCGGTGGTATTGTTCACCCGGCAGTACTGTTCACTTTTTATTTATTATTTTTTTTAAGGGTATCTCTGATGTTGTTTCGGTTGCATTTCTTGTGTTTCGAATTATGGTTTCTCCTCCCATGCTTGGTCTCATGGAGGTTCCTGGGTCTTTGGAGGCCACTTTGGTTCCTCTCCGCACACAACTCTTATTTGTGGTAAGGGGACAGTTTCTTCTAGGAGCGGAGGGCACAGTATGGGTAATGTGTTGCCTTCTGTTCCTACAATGGGTGAGAATACGGTTAATGTTGGAGGTTCGATTCAAGACCCTGTTATGATTTCTAGTCTATTACCTATAGGTGGCAAATCTTATGCGGACATTTTGAAGCCTTCTCATGATTTTATTCAGCCCTTCCCTATGACTACTGTGTCTTTGAAAATGGGAGGTTATGTATTTTTTCGGGTTGATCCAATGGCTTATCAATCCAGACTTGAGTTATGCAAAAATGCTCTTATAAGACATGTGGTTCTTTTTAGTGGTGAGCGTCCCTAGAAGCTTGTTGACCTTAAAGCTAAGCTTAGTAAGATTTGGATGATTTCAGTGGAATGGAGACTTATATCTTTAGGGAGAGGTTATTTTCAGATCATTTTGAAATATCCCGAAGATAAGAATAATGTATGGGGTTTGGGTTATATTAATCTTAAGCCAAGAGTTCTCCGTCTTCAACCTTGGATTTTAGATTTTAATCCCTCTCTACAAAAGTCCACTAACGCGCAGGTTTAGGTTAGGTTCTATGATTTTTGTTTAGGAATACTGGCATCTAAAAATCCTTTTTGATTTGGCAATATGTATTGGAATTCCATTGAGATTGGGTAAGGCTACTATTGATGGTGATTTTGGTCATTTTGACAAGGCTTTAGTTGATGTAGATTTGTCCGTATTGCTTCCCTCTTCGGTTCTTTTAGAAAGGGACAAACTTCATAGCTCTTTCATTTCGGTTAAGTATGAAAACTTACCGTCTTTTTGCTTCGTCTGCTCTTCCATTGGTCATTGGTCATTTGCTCAGTTCTTATCGTTAGAACAAATCTAAGGTTACTGTTGCTAGTACGGGAAAGCCCTTTCAGCTAATGGTCAAGGTTTCTGTTAAGGAACCACAACTTGTTTGCCCTCGGTCTTCTAAGATGGTTTATCGTCCAATAGATAAGTCGGTACAAGAGGTCCCAATATCTAATGTTTTTGCTGCTATTTCTTAAGATTTAGGGTCTGTAGATACAATGGGTATGAGTCAAAATGTAAGGACCTTAAACACAGAAGCTCTCGTTGACAATCTTGATCCAAAAGAGGTAGACAATATGCAACTTTTGGTCATTGAGAGGCAGTAGCCGATTGAGGAAAATATTCCTATTTTGGTTCCACAACTGTCATATGAGATTACCATACCAATTCAAATTCCTCAAATTGTTACAACAGTTTTGGGAGAAGAATCTGGAGATCACTTTGTTAATGATAGGGATTTTACCAATTCAATCTCTGCTCATTTGGGAAGCGGTAACTCTAGGAATCCAGGTAATAACTTCTCAGGGAAGGTTGACAAGTTTGCGGAAGCTCATGATCTAGTTGATCTCGATAATAATTGGATTCTAGTGGTGACAAAATCGAATAGAAGAATGAAACCAACTTTTAAGAGTTTATCTAATTTCAAGGCTCAACTGAGTAAGGGAAGTTCTAAGCCTCTCTCTGTTGCTAAGACTAAGATTAGCCCTGATTCTGCGGCTTCATTGGCCTAGGTAAAATTAAGTTGTGTTGCTATTTCTAATTGGACCGCACCGTTTGAAACATAAGGGATTGGTTAATTTTATACCTTTTTTAGGTTCATGTTTCCTTACTTTCTGTTGAGGTTTGTGTATCTTTTTAGATTGTTGTTTTAGGACATGCACGCCACTTTGCTTTCGCTTTTCTTTAGAAGAGAATCCTGCTCCACCAATACCACCGGTACCCACCACACCCACTAACATGGCAAATATTCAATACGTTTCTTAATAGGATTCAAATAGAGTTATTAAGTAAAGACGTGTCATGCCATCTTCCAAGTTCCACTTCCACCCCCTCATAGAATTATTTGTCTCGATGAAGATAATAAACATTCTTAGATATATCCTAGACGCGTTTTTCCTACCTCAAATGTGGCCTGAGAGGTGAGTAGATAGCCCTCAATTTTGTCATTTTACTGGAAGGATATGCCGCACTTTTATAGTCATTGTCCTATTCGACCTGGCCTTAGCTGGCCTTACACTGTGATGTTTAAAAACTTATTTTCGACTTAAAAGTTGTGATAACTAATTACTAGCCGCGCACAACCATTTAAAATAACAACGCGGTGTCTCGCTGGCACAAGCTCACTGCTCTTCAACCTTTCTATATATATCATCTCTTCTGGCTCTTTCTCTTCACTTCAAATCTCAGAATATCAGTAAATTAAAAACCTCAGTTCAGTCATCATGGCATCTTCAGTCTCCTCTAATGTTCTTCTATTGTTTGTTCTATTTGTTTCTTTGCTTCAATTTAATTCAGAAGCAAGAATACTTGCCGAGTCATCAGCTCAAAATGAGTTGCTTTTTCAATATCATAATGGACCTCTACTTGCTGGGAAAATCTCCATTAATCTCATTTGGTATGGCAAGTTCAAGCCTTCTCAACGTGCCATAGTTTCGGATTTCATAAATTCAGTTTCGTCTTCATCAAAACCCAGCAAAACAGAGCAACCCTCTGTTGCTAAGTGGTGGAAATTGACAGAGAAATACTACCAGCTAAGCAAGAAACCATCTTCTCTTGTTCTTTCATTGGGTGAGCAAATTCTCGATGAGAGCTACTCTCTAGGAAAATCACTCACAAATCAACAAATAGTGAAGCTGGCATCAAAGGGTGGTCAGAAAAATACAATCAACGTCGTTTTGACAGCAGCTGACGTGGCGGTGGAAGGTTTTTGTATGAGCCGATGTGGGACTCACGGCTCTGCTTTGGGATCCACTAAAGGCAAGTTTGCTTACATTTGGGTTGGGAATTCAGAGAGTCAATGTCCAGGTCAATGTGCGTGGCCATTTCACCAACCTATGTATGGACCACAGAGCCCACCATTGGTTGCACCAAACAATGATGTGGGTCTAGATGGAATTGTGATGAACTTGGCTAGCCTATTGGCTGGGACAGCCACCAACCCATTTGGAAATGGCTACTTCCAGGGTCCTAAAGACGCACCATTGGAGGCTGCATCGGCTTGTCCTGGGATTTATGGGAAAGGGGCCTACCCTGGTTATGCTGGTGACTTATTGGTGGATTCTACCACTGGTGCCAGCTACAATGCCAATGGCTCTAATGGAAGAAAATATCTGCTTCCTGCTTTGTTTGACCCTCTAACATCAACTTGTGCTACTTTGGTTTGAAGACAGACATCATCATATTCATACGACGTTGCGAACACGTTACTGTAGAATTGTAATACTTATTAGGCTGTATTAACTATATGATGTGAGATTCTTTTTTTTATATATTTTTTTTATTTTATTAATTCGTTTATTCATTTGTATTACACGAATATACAATAAAAGTGAAGCTTTTCTTGCTATATATATATATATATCTCATATTTTCTGCAACTGTTCAATTTTTAATGATAAGACATTATAAATCAAAGACTAATGGTGTTAAATGAACGCTTTTATTTAGCTTGAAAAGATGCATGTTCAAGTCGTCATTGATTTTAATAAATTTAGATCTGATTTATTTTTATGAAAAAAATAAATAAATTAGCACTACATCTATTTTTCAATTTCCCACTTTTCAATAGTTTTCATCCCTTTTTATTATGTTTTTTATTCAACAAAATCAGGAAAAATTAAAAGCCATAAATTCAAGAGCTAATTAAATATGATTTCATTAACATAGGGAAATTTGTATCGATTTTCTTCATTTCAGGCTCTATTGTTATCAGTAGCATTAATATATAGTTCACTAAACAACAAATTTGTTGAAAAATATAGCTGAGTTTGTATATGTTGTTAGATATATAATTTTAATTTTAATTGACTTTTTGAGCTTCAACTTAAACATAGATGAAACTAATTAAGTTATATTTTACAAACTTTATAAAAAAGAATATGGAGAATTTTATAAAGTGAAGCAAAGTCTCAAAATCATTCGAGAGTTCGGTTGCACACAATATAAAATATGAGTAATGTTAGACATCTCACATTTTTCACATGTATCTATAAATCACATATATCAACTTACTAATTTTCAATCATTAATTGGAATGAAGATGAGATGTCTAACATTACTTGTAATATATATGTATAATATAATATATATATTTTACGTAAAGTAATTATCAAGTGAGGTAGATCTTACTTTAATTTTGGTAAGGATTATGATGAAATCAGATCGATTTTTATGAATTTTGATATGAATTATGTTGTGGATGATAAGTTTAATAAAATCTATATATGAATAAAATTTAAGAATTTTTAAAGCACCAAAACTATTTATCTCGATTTTATTAAATATAAAGACATTGGAAAAATGAAATAAATATATGAAAATTAAAAAAAATAACAATAGTTATAGTACTTGAGAAATTCTTAAATTTTATTCATAAGTATATTTCAATGAATTTATCATCCACAAAAAAATTATGGATAATTTTTTTATATTATCAAGTAAGGTATTCTCTACTTTAATTTCGGCAAGGACCTTGATGAAATCACATTGATTTTTACGAATTTTGATATGAATTTTTTTGTGAAGGATAAATTTACATCAGAAAATGAGATAAATTATAAATATAGAAAAATTCAAAACATTAATTTTAGTACTTAAAAAAATTTCAAATTTTATTCATAGGCTATTTCAATGAACTTTTCATCTTAAAAAAAAAAAAAAAGTTTATATCAAAATTTATAAAGATGGATTTGATTTCATAAAAGTCCTTACCAAAATAAAAGTAAGATATATCTCACTTGATAATTACTCATTTTACGTATATTCGTTACTATATAAATTCACCATAACTTAAAAAAAATATCAAATATCTATTTAGAAAATGTCAAAATAGAAAATAATATGCAGATGCGTGCATATATATCCTCTTTAGTTATTGAGGTGCGTAGTGGCAAATGAAAAACCATCAATCATACAAATATACAATATATGCAGCTCAGCAATCTAAAATCCAAAATTCACCGAAAAATCATTGGAACGGTAGTGGTAGTAGGGTCCCTGGAGACACTAACCCGTTAAAGTGCGGAGAGTCAACATTGTTCATGGACCACCATACACGTACCATACTTAATTAGATAAGACTAGCGACGACCAGGCATCTTGCCGCACGTCCACTAATAGTCACCACGTAGCTAGCACCGGCCATAACTTTCACAACAAGCTTGCCCGCCCAGGATGCGCCTGCTTCACATATTTCTATATCATGTGACTTGTGACTTGTTCAGTAATTTAGATATATGTCAGATTAAGTAGGCACCGACCAACCACGAACCACCCTAGCTGCCTCGTCTCCCAATTTTTAACTTTTCCAATGTTTTATTTGTTTGATCTCAGTGCATCAGCTTTCCGACCCACTCACTTTAATCAATTTTTTGACAAACTTTTCCTTGTGTATTTGTATTGATCAGATGTCCCATGCAAGCATGTTTGTAAACTCTACAATTATTGATCAACTCGATGTTTGTTTGATCGATGTTGGTATAAGTTACTGGCTCTCATTCCTCAGCCGACCACCACCGAAAAGCTACCTGCAGTATGTTACTTTGCTAATAATCTATTACAAATTTAACATATTTTTTCCACCAACCACTTAAATTAAATAATTATCATTTCTCAATTTTCTTTTTCTTTATCTTAAGTGGTATAAACGGCACAATATACTAAGAAGTAAAGATAACATCTTTCAATTACGTAAAGCTAAGTATATTAATATTAATTTTTCTCTGGTAGACGTATAACTGTGAGTATATTTACACTTATCCACATCATTATTTCTTATCAGAAAAAGCAATACAATTGGGTCAAAGAATGATTAACGCTTATCTATATCATCTTTTCTTGTTAGAAAAAGTAATACAATTGGGTCAAATAATATTTATATGGCAAGAAATGATAATGTAGATAACTGCGCTATAATTATGCTTACAGTTATGTGTCTACAAGAGAAAAATTGATATTAATATTAGGTAGTGTTAAGGGCATAGATTAACACTACCCTATTAATATTATCATAGAAGCATCATCCTCCTCTGTCCTCCACCCTCACACCATGAATCTCCACTAATTTAATTAATCGCTAATCATCAACCCAAACCCTATTAGGCATTAGATTTAGAATATTTAAATTAATTTATGATTACCCTATTAATAATGATCTTCACTTAACATGATCAGCATGTAGCTCAATGGAACTTTCGGGGTCCAGCTGATTCGCTGCATTGATTCCCCACAACCCAAAGCAACCCTAAAGTAAAGCATTAGATTTTTGGGTTTATCTTGATGGTTGGGGAGTATAAATTATGAGACAGCCTGGGGAGCACAATGGATATTATTTTAATTGAAAGATTCATGAATGGTATTGTTAATTACATATATAAATCATAATTTATGTTAAATTAAGAATATCTTTGGGATTAAAATTGCATGGATTCCATGCTAATACACCCCACTACTTGCAAATCTAACTAATTTATATTCTTACATTATTTACATATATTTTATATATATTGGTAGCATCATGAGTCACGTGAGTGAAGACTGAAGAGAATATCATAAAGAAACATTGCATATATCTGAAATGCAAAGACTGAAGAGCAATGCGTATATATTTTCATTTTCATTTAACGTTGAACAGGATTTACCGAATATAATTTTATTTTTTTTAAAAGCCGACACCATTGTGATTTAAGGATTTACCTATTTCTGATGAAATTGGACTATACAATCATAGCTCAGAATGACAACTCTAAAACTAGATAATAGATCTTTCCACATTTTACGGTTTAATAGGTAAATATAATATTATATTCATAACAATATTAGAGTTCGAACCTCGGTAGTGGAGGATCATGTCTAAGTCTCTAAATATCAATGAAAGGAATGCTCGTTTTTTTAGTCTTGATAGGTAGTTCCACGACTCAAATCAAATGTAGATACATAAATTTTGTATGGTTGGTTAGACATAAATTTTCTAATTTAGTTTGTTAGACATAAATTTTGATACCATTTTTAAACGGTTGATTTGAATCTACGGTTCCATCCATTGAAACGGAGATTTTGATCTAAATTGATGATAAATTAATGATAAATTATTAAAGGCGTGCGTGACTAGGTGAAAAAATGACACATCTTAAAGTCTTATCGAATGGCTACTTGTTGCAGAGGCTTACAGGTTACATCACACTTGAAATTGATGAAGCAATAAGACAGTTGTAAAGTTAAGTTTAATGACCTAAAGAGACGTTAATGATCATCAATAGTGACAATTTTAGGGGCTGGCTAAACCGCGTTTGTATAATTGTATTCATACGCAACAAGGCAATTGGCTTTTATTACAATTTACAACCCCTTCTGACTTTATACAACATTAATTGGCCACAACTTGTTTCGATTTTCGACAAATATTACATGTACGTTTCAAAATTGAAATTGTATTGGTTGTAGAACTCCCTACAGAAGTAAGTGCAATACAATTGGATATTTCGACACATGGAACTAAATATTATCACTTTGGAAATGAGGCTTATAAGATCAGTTGATGAGGTCAAACCCCATAAAAATAATTATGCTTACACTGTATATGCAACAATGCCTCCTCCAGTTGAATCAAGAAAACGTTGGGTGTAGAATTAAGAATTTTGTTATATTTTACAATTTGCAGGAAGAAAAAATAAATAAATAACACGTGACATATTTGTGTCACTACATTTTTTTTTTTTTTTTTTAACTATTCATCCACACAATTTAACTATTTAAGTAGTCAATAAAAAATTAAAAAAAACTGGTGTCTCCTATACTCCTATCCTCTCCTTTGGTGGTATTAGACTATTAGCCACGTCATCATAGAACGCCATATTAATTCACTATTGGCGTCTTTAATACTCAACAAGTCAACTCCACGCGGCACCCTTTGAACATTCTATAAGCCAGCTGTCTCCATACACCCATTACCATTCTCAGTTTCTCACTATAAATGGAGTCAAATACCACTCACTCTCAATTCAACAAAACCATTCTTCACTCAACTTTCACTCTCCTCTTGCAATATAATCTGCATGGCTTCTACTAACCAACTCGCAGTCCTCTCTTCATTTTCCTTAATAGTACTCTTGTCTTTTTCTTTACTACCAGATCCCTCTTTGGCCACAACCAGAAAACTCTCTGCTCTTGTTCAACAACCACCTCTTGTTTTGCAGTACCACAACGGTCCACTTCTTAAAGGCAACGTCACTGTTAATCTCCTTTGGTATGGCAAGTTCTCTCCAACCCAGAGGTCAATAATCGTTGACTTTCTATATTCTCTTGCCTCTCCGGCCAAAAGCTCTCCGCCACCGTCTGTCTCTTCGTGGTGGCAAACCACCGAGAAATACAAAGGCGGTCCATGCTCCGTCGCTGCAGGCAATCAAATCCTTGACGAAAAATACTCACTTGGGAAATCGTTGAAAACCCAACAGATTATAGCTTTAGCTTCGAAAGCTGCAGGGATCAAAACCAATGCAATCAACGTCGTTTTGACTTCCGCTGACGTGACGGTTGACGGGTTCTGTATGAGTCGATGTGGCACCCACGGGTCCGGTCAGAACAAGAGAGTTAGCAAGTTCGCGTACGCCTGGGTTGGTAACTCGATGACTCAGTGTCCCGGTCAGTGCGCGTGGCCGTTTCATCAGCCTATTTACGGGCCACAGACACCGCCGTTAGTTTCTCCTAACGGAGATGTGGGAGTTGACGGGATGATCATCAATTTGGCCACGGTTCTGGCGGGAACGGTGACGAATCCGTTCAAGAACGGGTACTTTCAGGGGACATCTGACGCACCACTGGAGGCAGTGAGCGCGTGCACTGGCGTGTTTGGTAAAGGAGCGTATCCAGGGTATCCAGGGGAGGTTTTGGTTGATAAAACGACCGGAGCTAGCTATAACGCGGTTGGAGTGAATGGCCGTAAGTATTTGCTACCGGCCATGTGGGACCCCAAAACGTCGACGTGTAAAACACTTGTGTAATGAAGTCAAAACATGGACCACATATGTATGTAACAGTGTTTACTGTAGATATGGTTTTATACATAATTTGTAATATTTTAAAGCGATTTGGATGGAGTTGTAATTTTCTAAGGCATAAATAAAAGGTTTGCAAATATGTGTCAAATATAAAATCACTCGTCTTTGCTTAATTTAATTACAAAAAGTTTATTAGAAAAATGAGTGGAATGCAACTCATATCTCGGAGAGTATATTGGATTGAGATTTTATTACACAATTTTAGGGGTAAAAATATGATGGTATTGAATGTACTTTATAATAAGTTAGATAAGTCATGTGGTATTTGATTTAGGACTTTTAAGATTCTTTTTAAAAAGTTTATAATATCTTGTGGTATTGGATCCAGACTTTCAAGAGGTAGCAAATTGTCTGGTGGTATTGGATTGAGATCAAGATTTGTAGAATTTCATGATAAAATGGATTTTCTAAACTTTTTAATGATAAATATAAATAGTTAGCCCCAAAATTATCTTGCCTTCTACCCATCATACTTTCCAAATTTTTTCACTCTCGTTCAAAATCATATTTCTCAACTTCCATACCCCTGTCACATTTTCGTCAAATCACTATTCATAAGAGAAAAACAAAAAGGGTTTTCCATAAGCTTCATCAAATAGTAATGATATATGGAAGAAAAAAACTTTTCTCTTTCTTCAAAATTCAAAACCCAATTAACAATTCTCATCACAATCGCACCAAATATATAAATAAAACACATGACTGGTAATGGCTTTGCTATGGATAATTACCTTTCTGAGGGCATCTCTAATCAAGCGGCATTTCTCCATTATAGAGCAGGTTTCTTCTCCAATCGAGCGGCATTTCTCCATTATAGTGCATGTTTCTTCTCCAACCGAGCGGCATTCTTTGCGCCATTCTCCAGACGCATCTCCAGCAGGCGCTACTTCTGGCGTAACTTTCTGGCTTACGCTACTTTTTATTGTTTTTTAATGGCTTGATTGGTTTTGATTGGTTGAAAGGGAATATTGAGTGGAATATTCTTTTTATAGTTGAATTTGAAGTTTTTGGTTGGAGATGGATGTGTGAAAATAGCTGTATTTTGGAGCAAATTTGTAACAAATTAGAGTTGTGGGTTAAAGATGGTCTTAACAGTGCTTATGTATTTGGAGAATATGTTGGCTTTGGTGGGGTCTTCCGTTGCACGACGGGATTTTCTGTTCGATTTGGTAAAAGTAGGGTCTTCAACACCCCTCTTTGTGAATCGGTATTGCAGTGTCAATATAGTTTAATAGTTTATGCTTCTTGCAAATGTTCATCTATAACATACATTCTATTTCATGGCGGGTTTACTAATCAGGAATCCTTCATAGGAAGATGAATTAACTTATTGGTTTTTGAATTCCTATGTTTACTAAATTTTGGAGGAATTAAGTTCCGTGGACACTGCACACATATAAGGACTTAAGTTTCTGAATAAAAGAGAACTTAATTCCCCTCGCTCAACCTAAGAATCGAATTCTCTTTCCTGATTAAAAAGGGAATTCATATTTTTTTATTACTAAAATATCCTCATTTAACAATAATAATTAATTAAATAAAACAACTATATTTCTATTTTGTCATTTTCTTCCGAGATTGTTCTTTATTATTCTCTTTTATTTATTTATTTTTCTCTGTATCTTTTTATTTCTATATATTCTTGAATTTGTTATGTTTATTTTTTTTTTTCCATCAAATCTCCTATGAAATTAAGTTTTGAAGATATATATACATATATATATATATATTAACTAGTGGGAGGGGGCACGTGCAATGCACGTGCCAAATTTATAGTATTAAATCTTAAATATAATATATATATATATATATATATATATTTTATACGTGAATACAAACTTATTTTTAACATATTTACAATAAAAAATTGTTAGTACTTCTAATATTGCAATTAAACTTGGAGTTCAACATTATTACCTAAGCTTTATAAGTATTTACAAACAAAAATATATAATATTAGATGTACCTTAGTATGAGAAAGACAATAGTTAGGAAGAACAACCCAAAAATTAGAGACAGATAAACCATACAAGATAAAATTTGTGTGTTCAATAGAATCATTACATAGAAGAGTTTTATTGAAAACTAACCTTTTTAGGAGGTTCAAGTTGAAATCTAACCCCTTTTTGAAAAATTTGCAAAACTAACTATTTTTTCATGTATAAGTACTACTTTACCCTTACTTACTAACTATTTCCTCTCTACTCATTTTATTCCCATTCTTTCTACATTTTTCTCTCTACTCATTTTATTCCCTTTTTTTTTCTCACTTTTTTCTCTCCCCACCACAACTCTACTAGAACACGTTTTTTCTTTTCTCCTCTCCAAATTTTTTTTCTTTTGTTCTCTCTTCCTTTACAAGTAGAAATCAAGCAACTCCACCATTGAGCAAGTAGAAACAAGCAACTCCACCATACATTAAGAAACTCCACAAGGGTTCCTTCCATTGAAGCTTTGAGGTGATTTTTTTTTTTTTTTTGAACTTTTATACTTCAAACTTCTCAACCATCTCCAATTTTTATGAAAATAGTTTACATTTACATAATAAAGCATGGGTCTCGATTGAATTTGATGTTGTTGTGACCAATTTAAAGTTTATACTTAAATTTTGAGTTTATTTCTTGTTAAAATGTCTTATTTACTTAGATTTATGTATTATGGTTCTTTATTTTTGTGAAGACAACTTAGATGAGTGTAATAAAATATGGATTTTTGTTGAATTTGATGTTGTTATAGTCAATTTAAAGTTCACAAGCTAAATTTTTAGTTTATTTCTTGGTAAAATGTGTTATTTACTTAGATTTGTGTATTAGGGTTCTTTATTTTAAATAGCTTACATGAATGTTATAGAGCATGGATCTTGGTTGAATTTGATATTGTTGTGGTTGATTTTCCATTATAGTATTGAATCTAGACAATTGAAACTATTTTTTTGGAATGTGTCCAGCACTATTTTCCCAACAGCCGTTAATTCCTAACGGTGTTATGAAATTCCTAACAGCATCCAGATTTCCAAATAGTGTTTGGATTCATAATATTTTGTAGATTCAATGTACCATGAATTTATAATATTTGTTTAGGAATTTAATTATAAATTTCTGTGTTATTTGAAAGGTGGGTTGCATGGATAAAGTCCGGTTTATTATTTTATATGGTGGTGAATGGATTAACAGTGGTGAGAAGTTCAAATATCAATCTGGAATGTCTAAAATAATTTCAGTTTCAAAGGAAACGTCGTATAAGACATTATATGACATCGTATCTCGTCTTGTTGAAGCCAATCCAAACGAGACCACTATCAAAATGAAGTTCATCTTTAACTCACCTGAGATTTTAGCACTGTTTGAAGTTGTGAATGATGATGATGTGCAAGTATTCTTGTGTGAAAATTTTGATGTGAATACAAGAACCTCTTTATGTGTCACTATAGAACGGAAAAGAAGAATAATTCCAAACACACAAGATCCTAACAATGAACTTGTCAACGAAGACATTGCCAATGTTTTTGAATCGGATAATGGCAATGGAGTTAGTCTTGATAATATACATGAAAAACTATTGAGTCCAAATTACTTTCAAAATGATGATGTATTTTCTATTAGGGTGGACAATGATAATGAAGCTAGAGATAGTTGACCATCAACCTCAGAGGTACCCTCAAGAAGATCAAAGGTTGCAAGTTCTTAGGGAATTGGGATAAAATCGTCAACAATACATGGAAGTTACACATCCTTGGAGAGTGTAGTCAACAATGTTAAAGAAGTTAGGGTTGGTGATTTATTTCCTAGTAAGGAAGAGTTACATTTCAAGATGCAATTGTTGTCAATTGCTAATCATTTTCAGTTCAAAGTGAAGAAATCCACCAAAACTTTGTTGGTTATGTCATGCATTATCGAAAATTGCAAATGGTGTGCCCGTGCAAGAAAGCTTAAGGATTGTGAATCATTTCGTGTACGAAATACTCACCCGATCACACATGCTCTCTTGAAGCCCTCTACTTTGATTATCGACAAACAAGTAGCAAATTGATTGGACATTACATAAAATCAAAGTTTGAGGGAACTTCACAATCTTATAGACCGAACGACATAATTGATGATAAGAAAAAGCAGTGTGGAATGACTTTGGGAAATAACAAAGCATGGAGGGTTAGGGAGGTCGCCTTGGGTTTAGCTAGAGGTTCACCAGATGACTCATTTACTATTCTTCCTTCATATTGTCACATGCTTGAAATGAAAAATCCAGGGATAGTCACATTCATTAACACTGATGTTTTAAATCGCTTCAAGTTTTTTATTTTTATGGCATTAGGACCTTCCATTGAAGGGTTTAAAAGTTGTATTCGTCCAGTGGTAGCTGTTGATGGAACATTCTTGAAATGCAAGCATCAAGGTACCCTATTTATTACAACAAGTTTGGATGGAAATAATCAAGTCTACCCGTTGGCCTTTGGTATTAGTGATTCAGAAAATGACCAATCATGACATTGGTTTTTTACAAAGTTACATGGGTTGATTGGTGAAAGGAATGATCTTGTATTTATCTCTGACCGAAACACAAGCATTGCAAAGGCAATTGTAGGTGTGTTCCCTAATTCATAATTGTATGGTATATGTATGTATCACATTAGTCAAAACATGATGACAAAATTTAAAGGTTTTGAAGTCCATGATATATTTTACAAGTGTTCAAAAGCTTATCGTGTTGTTGAGTTTAATCAGATTATGCATCAAATAAGGGGTACAGATGTGAATGTTGCACAATATTTGAATGAGGCAGATCCTACAAAGTGGGCTAGAAGTCACTTTGACGGAAGAAGATATTGCATAATGACAACGAACATTGTAGAGTGTGTGAATGGCATTTTAAAGGATGCATGAGAGCTGCTGATCACAAAATTAGTTTAACATATACGTGGTTTACTACAAAAGTGGTTTTGGGAAATGTGTGAAGCTGCTGCAAAAATGAGTACTCTAATGACAAAGTGTGCTGAAAAAAAGTTACATTGTAGAAGTAATAAATCACGTTGTTACCGTGTGCATCCTATCAATCTATACGAACACCAAGTTGTTGTCGGATACTTAAATGGATTTGTTAACTTAATTGAGAAGACTTGTACTTGTCAAAAATTTTAGTTGGACCAACTCCCTTGTAGACATGCACTTGCTGCTTGTAACCTTCATCGTTCCTTATATTATGACTATTGCTCTCATTATTACCACAAGAAAACATTGGCTACAAATTATGGTAGTTCCATTTACCCCGTTGGGCCTATCGAAGAGTGGGATGTTCCCGATGATGTACAAAGTCATGTTGTTCTATCACCAAAAGGCCACAAACATCGATAACGTACGGTAAAAATACGCAAATCATCTCGAGGTGAAGAAATTGTACAATGGAAGTGTGGTAGATGCGGAGGATTAGGACACAATAGACAGAAATGTAAGACACCAATTCCTTTATCTAATCAAAATGGAAACCCTTAAGGTATAAGAAACATGTTTTATATTGTAGTTGACAATTGTTGATAGTTGCTATTTAATTGTTTGAAATGATTGACTTTGTTGACCATATATTTTTATGTTCTATCATTTTTTGTTTCTATTAATTTTACATGTTTATTTGTAGGTGGCTGGATGGCACGGGACGTTGGTTATGTAGTATTCAAAGGTTACAGACCAGCTGTTTATGAGTCATGGAATGAGTGCGAAGCACAAATCAATGGATTTAATGGAAGTTTTGTAAAGTCCTACAACTCCCTATCGGAGGCATATAAGGTGTATGATTTATACCCTCTTTGATGGAATAAGGAGTGTGTATGCAGTCCACTTATTACCAAAATCACATCTCATGAAAGCAAGTGGTTCGCATACGTGATAGGTTCACTTATGGGAGCCGTTGTGGTTATTGTTGTTATTGTTATGCTCCGTTAAATTGTAATGTTTATTGTTGTGTAATGTAAGTGTTGTTTGACAATGTTGTGTAAAACAGTTGACACAATTTTATATGCTTGTTTTTAGGGATTTAATTGCTTGTTTTTTATGGATTTAATTACTATGAAGCTTGTTGACAAAATTTTATATGCAGTTTTTTAGGGATTTAAGTGTTGTTATGGATTTAATTGCTTGAGATGACAATATTGATAATGTTGTTAATTTGTTAACAGTGTTGTTATATGTGACTATTTTATTAAAACAGCACATGCCTCTAAATTGATTAAAAACAGCTCTTATATTTAAAAAAAAAAAAATAACCCCTGATATTTAACAACAATAACAGCCCATACATTGTAATAACAAAACCATGTCTTATACATCTATAAAAGACAGAAATTTTTGTATTTTCACAACAAAAACAGCCTTTAAATTGAATAAAAACAGCCTTTACATTTTAAAAACAAAAACAGCCCCTGCAATTTAACAACAAAAACAGCCTCTGCATTGTAACAACAAAACCATGTCTTACACATCCATAAAAGACAGAAATTTCTACATTTTCACAAAAACAAAAAACAAAAAAAAAAACAGCTCCTGACTTGAATAAAAACAGCTCATACATCTCATTGAATAAAGGTAGAAATTTTTGCATGTTGTATTCAATAATCCTGCTGGCTGCCAAATTCAGAAAACCAACCTCACATCCAAAACAAGACTACAAGATATAAAACTTTCAATATCATTTTCATCAAAAGACTACAAGACTACAATATCATTCCTGCTGCCAAATTCATCTAAACTTTAAAATGATCATTTGCTCAAAAAATACAAGATACATAATCATAATAATTCTTCAACATACTAATACTTGGTTGTCTTAAATACTAGACAACCAAAGATTACAATTTCAAAGTGTTCAGAGGGTTGTTCTTGATCGTCAAAGATTTAAACACAAATACTGTCTGAAATACTTCGTTTTTTCAGCTTCAACCAAATCAATGGATTCACCATGTATCAAATGCTCCGCAAAGTTGATGACAAAGACTTCTTAATCACTCTTTTCCTGTTACAGCACAACGCTCAACTAACCAAGACTTCATATCTTCCATGTGCTGCAATTCGGGTCTTTTTGAGAAAAAATCAATCTTGTGAAGCAATAGAGGAAGCAGAGTAGATAACGGTTCCATAAACTTTAAGAATTTTTTCCCTGGTCCTATGAAGTTTATTTCAGAGTCGTACACAATGATCTTCCGTGCAATGAAGCCTAAGATCCAATGTTTGCTCTCATAATTCAAAAGGATATACACCTATAATGTCGAATATATATATTTTATTTTCATCAAATAATAATTAAAACCATGCATCATAGTCATAAGAGAGCTTTTAAAAGTGCAGACTAAAAACTCACTTTATTTGTTTCTATCCATGGAGTTGCTAACTTTGGTGATACGCCATTAGCGTAATTAAACAATCTGTCTCTTTCACGCCACAAATCTTCTTTATTAATAAACCGTCCATACTTTACGTCCAAGTTTTGCTATCTTTTTATTTTTGGAAACATTAAAATTAGCACGGTAAATTTATTATTTCAATAAAGGACATTGTACATATAAGATTATATACAACTAATTTTTACCTGGAAAAGTAAATCCGTTCTGGTGCAAATCCCGTTTTAGTGGTGAGAGAGTTAGATTTAACTTGACGAATTCAGTACAATGCAGAATCTATATGTTGATACAGAAAGTGAAGGTTCTAACTTAGGGTATAAGAAAAAATAGCAAAATTCATATATTATGTTTCAATTTAATACATACCCGTCATTCAACCATTTGTCAAGCATACAGAGAGTTTTGAACTAAGCCCGAGTAGCCTGACACAGTGGTAGTTGTACAACATTCCTGCTAAAATATCAAATAAATCATTGTTAGATGCACACAGTGGCAATCACTAGCTATGTATTGGGTTGTTATAACAAAATTAAGAACATAATATACTGACATCTGCAGAATCGTCTTCTTCTAGCCAGGACATGAATTTGTTCAACTCAGACTACGGCAGCTTAGGAAATGGTTTGAATTTAAGTAATTTTTTTTGGCTTTTTTACCTTAGTGTCTGTATAGGGAGACTTCAACACAACAGCCTTTCCGGAGTGTCTCTTGGGAGGTATTGGTGGATGTTGTTCGTAAACAATGATACTTCTCTCTGAATTAACTGAACTACAAACCCCTTCGCCTATCGCTTTCTTTTTCATATCTACCATGGTGCTGGTGATTTCAAGGGTTGTGTTGTATTTATCCTCAATTTGTGAATAAACAAATAAAAACACCTGAACACTGTTAATATTAAGGATTATGCAATTAAAAATAGCAATATGAAATTAAGTAATATTTAGGATAGTCTTATTCAATGTTAGCAACTACATATCAACTTATAAAATAGTCACAAATTAGTTAACAAACAAATATAAAAGAACAACAATAGAAGCTTATGTAGAAAATGTTTATTACCTTCTCAGCATATGTGTTTCCTTCATCATCACTTAGATCATCCACATGCATTTGTGCTTCAAAGTGTTCCTGGACACTTTTCTCTTCACTATTCCAGGCATCCACATGCAATTGTTCTTCCGCTATATCCAAGACAACTTTTTCATCCATTTTTTTACCATCCACTTCCATATCATTCTCCATTTTTTTCCATACAATTATCTTCATCTTTTGTGGGAGTCTGTCATTTGCCTCCTAATAAAGTGATAATGAAACCCAGTTTCTTGTCTATTGCATCCATGCGCTTTCCAAGAGCATCTAATTTCCTCGTGCTCTCCTCATTTTTTGGTTTTACAATCCTATGATTCATTTGAATATTATATTATATTAGTCATATATGCAATAAGTTAAAAAAAAAAAAACTAACAATGGATATTAAGTGTTAGCTCACCAGACAAACACGTTTTGAATATTGTTGGTGCCATGCAGATGCATTTGCTGGACGCTTTTCTTCAGCCCCTTCTCGTGCATCATTTTCAGACCCATTAGAGGCTAACATATCCTCTTCGCCTTCACTGTCGATCTCGAGTGGTTCTAGCACGCATTCAGAGCTGAGTAGGAATTTTACATACTCCTCTCCACTCTCTCGATGAGTGGGTTGCAGCTTCTTCAAAACCTGAGTCTACCAAGATAAATAGTAGAATGAGTTAGTATGCATGAACTTCAATGATTGAAATTAGTTTTACAATTACATTATTCAAACTTACATTCTTTTGGTCCAACAACTTCATAACATATGTTGCATCAGACGTTCCGGGGGTAATCCAATTTATAATCTGCGGAAGCAAAGAACCAGATTTAACAGCAATCGCAACTCCAACGGCAGAAATTGCCTCACACGCACAAATCTAATTGTTAAAAAAAAAAAAAAAAATCAATCAATAAAAGTAACAATTAAAAATAAAAGCATTGTGTAATTTACACTTTAGATGCACTAACCTAAAATGCATAAGGAAACCCATGTAATGGATATTGTCTGCTACAATCATTTTCCTTGTTGGCCTGACACTTCCTTTTTTTCCCGGATACCATCTCTCTCGAGGTTGTATGATACTCTTTAGACGTTTTTCTCAAATCCCTCTGAAGACTATTCAAGGTTGTCTCATAACACTTTTGACCACACGGGTACTTATTGAAGGTTTCTAAATCTTACAACAATTCAACATGATGGGCCTTGATATAAACTTTCTGATCTTTGCCAAAAAAAAAAAAAAAAAAAACCGTCTTCAAAAAATAAAGTAAAGCTAGCTTTACCATTCATCATTATCAGAAGAAGCAGCTTTGAACATTGCCACCAAAGTTTTGTTATTGAATCGCACTTCCCCACTCAACATCGACGGTCGAAAACTCCCACTACCATCTCCTTTTTCCTTACTTAGCACTGGCAGGTCAGGGCCACACTCTAAACCCGTGATGAGGCAAAATTCTTGGATAAAAAACTGTAATCTCCTACCACCTACTGCAAACCACATCTCAGATTTATCACGAGACTGTATTTGATTAAGTAAGAGATGATGTACCAGCTGCTTGGAAAACTTAAAGTCATTCATGTCTAGAAGTTTCCCAAAGCATGTTGTGCGGAAGAGGGATAGTTGCACCTCCGTCAACTTTTCCTTAATGCACCTTACAGTAGCCATTGACGAAGTGTTGTTTATATTCATCGGGAAATGTTCTGCAGCCTTTACTAACAATTCTACTTCTTCTCCCATTTAATTATCCTGAAATATAACATAAAACCATAAAATATTTATACCCGTACAAATGTTTTAACCGAATAAGCAATTTAAGGTGATATTTGTTACTGTAGTTCAGAATTCAAAAAATTGTTGGGAATTCACAACAACAATTGGGAGTTCCTAACTGCTATTAGGAGTTCCTAATTGCAGTTAGAAATTCTAAACGGCAGTTAGAAATTTTAAACTGGTGTTAGGAATTTCCAACTGTGTTTGGAATTCCTAACGGGTGTTAAGAATTCCCAAATGGTGTTAGGAATTCCCAACATCATTAGTTGGGAATTCCTAACGCCCCTTGAAAATTCCTAACATCGGTTGGCAATTCCAAACACCCGTTAGGAAACCAAAATGCAGTACAGAATATCAAACCTAAGAGTACACATCCACTACAAAATCCAATGCAAACATTTAAACATCACTGAACCCAGCAATATAAGAACTCAACCATAACAATGAGATGACAAAAACACCAACAATATAGCAAATCAAAAATCACTATGCCAAAATTACCAAACGCTAAAACACCCAAACATTGTTCTCATCACCAAACACCTCTTACAACTATAATAATCACATTGTAAAAACATCAACCAATATACTTATTATATAATTTCAAGAACTTTGAACCCAAGCCAACTGACATCAAAGAGCTGCGACAGGGGCATTATAATTCAACCCAGTAGAGTACAATTCAATTAACAAAAATATCTCACAAAACCATTAAAAAAAACAGAAAATAATAAGCAATGTCTAAGACATTAATGTTCTTTCTTAACACAAAAATTTTACAAAGTAATGTTCACTGGACAAAATATAAAAACATAAATATATATATCCCGTATAAATCCCACAAATTACAACAACAAACCCATAAAGAAAATTCCAATAAAGACCAAACTAACCGCAACCAACACATAATGTCTCATTGAGAGTGTTACCTCATATCATCAACTCAAACAATAATATGGTAGCAATGTGGAAAATACATTAAAAAAACACTTAAATGTAAACCCCAAAAAAATAAAAGTATTATTCTTCTTTTTTTCCATTTTTTAAAACACCCAAAAAAAAGTTTAAAACATAACAAGGAAATTTTACAAATGTGACATAAACATCATATTCAACCAAAGGAGATGAATATATCAATCAAATATTTTACAAGCATAAACTATTACACAATTAAAATGGTTCAATTCATCACCCAAAATGTAATGTACCTTAAAACCCTTAAACATAATCAAAAAGCAAGTCATCTATTAATGTTAAGAGAACTCACATTACAAACCATATCATAGCATGTTCAAGTTAGGTGACTTTCTTTAGATGTACATTGTCAAACTCTTGTAATGTACCTTAAAACCCTTAAACAGAATCAAAAAACAAGTCATCTATTAATGTTAAGAGAACTCACATTACAAACCATATCACAGCTTGTTCAAGTTAGTGACTTTCTTTAGATGTACATTGTCAAATTCTTGCTTCTCACATATCTTTCATAAATATGTTCGACTCATATATTAATGTTAAGAGAACTCACATGTTTACAAATTTAAGCCCATTTCCGTGACATATCAACTGCTACTGATACTATCACTTTAATCTCATAGTAGACAATAAACACTCATGAATTCTTTGAGTTTTGGTTGATCTATGGTGAGTTGAAGTATGAATATAAAAAAGTATACATGACCAACAAGAACACAATCTCTAATGACTAATCAAAAGTAATGACCATAATTTCACATAGCATAAGCAATTTAAAATATTCAGAGGAAAACAACTATCGACTGTCAAGCGCTCAAGGGGCTTCTAAAATAATTGTCCAAAAAGATAGATTGGTTCTTTAAGTGACTTCAGTTCCAATGAATTCAAGGCATTGAAGATCTACCAAACACAATAACAAGTTTAAGTTAAGAATCACGATTAAAGGCCAAAACACCCATAAGAAGTTACAGTCACCTCAATCAAAACTCTTTAAGGTTTAACTAAACCATCATTTTAATCAAAACAGTAAACAAAAATTCAAACAACACACATTAAACAAAACTTTTAGGGTTTTAACTTAAAACAATTTAAAAAACTGAAGAACCACTATTCATCTTCACAAACAAGAATTCAAAAATTCAAGAACCATTCACCTTCTTTTTGTTGAAGCCAAACAGATTTGAGGCCATGTTCAAGCTTGTGCTTGTCGCCTTCCATCCCGTCGGGTCGTCATCGACTAAACAAACGACTTTCGTCCCATCACGTCATCGTCGACTTCAAGCTGTCGTCCCGTCGCATCGTCGTCGACTTCAAGCTCCCATCCCGTCGCATCACCGTCGACTAAACAAACAACTTTTGTCCCGTCGCGTCGTCGTCTAGTTCA
This sequence comes from Acer negundo, assembly GCA_035582765.1. Taxonomy (NCBI): domain Eukaryota; kingdom Viridiplantae; phylum Streptophyta; class Magnoliopsida; order Sapindales; family Sapindaceae; genus Acer; species Acer negundo. The sequence continues at coordinate 609,861 of CM069231.1, read as the reverse complement.
AGCTGTCATCCTGTCGTATCACCGTCGACTGCAAGCTACTGTCCCGTCGTACCATCGTCAACTCCAAGCTTCCGTCGTCGTTGGCATGGTTGTACAGCTATCACTGTGTCGTTTGAGAGAAAGAGACAGAGGGAGAAAATGAGAAGGTCGTTTGAGAGATATTCACAGATGAGGGATTTTGAGAGTTTTGAATTGAAAGTTTGAGAGAAGGAGACAGAGGGAGAAAAGGAGAAGGTCGTTTAGGAGAGATTCACAGATGAGGGATTTTGAGAGAAATTAGGGATTTTGAATTGAAAGAGGTTTAGAGTGATTTAGAGTGTTTTGAGTGTTTGGTTGATTAGAAGAAAGATTAGATAGGGGGTTTTCAATTTTACAAGGGCAATATTATCTTTCAACAACCCCAAAAGAGTTAATCTTGCAAGTTTTTCAAAAAGGGGTTAGATTTCAACTTGAGCCTCTCAAAGGGGTTAGTTTTCAATAAAACCTTACATAAAAATAGATAATACAGTGTGAATAATAATCATTACATAGATTTGAGGTCGAACTGATCTGTTATGTCTAATTTTTATACTTATTTGCAACAATATAAGTTAATTATACAAATACAGAATACCTCAACTTGCTTGGGTTCCTAATCGAGGTAACACGAAAGAGAGAGAAAAAAAAAAAAAGACGACTTGTCGAATAACTAACGTGTTTCCTTGAAAGAATTTTGTTTTCTGATACAATATTGGGATTTGTTTTTGTTGTGTTCTATCACCCTGTCAGTATTCAATAAAATTTCAATTAAAAAACTGATTTATTAAAAAAAAACAAATATTGTATCAGAAAAAAAAATTAAAAAAATTAAAAATCTCTCTTTTTCATACTCCTCTCTCTCTCTCTCTCTCTCTCTCTCTCTCTCCGAAACAATCACCGGATTCATCACCATCACCACCAAACTTTTGATTCAAAGAACCAAAAAGGCCTAATATATATATATATATATATATATATATATATCAACTATTCATCATCATCAACACCACCAAACCCAGAATTTCCACCATCAGAGCCACCATAACGACACCGGATTCAATATTATTTTTCTATACCCACAAACACCTAGAAAATCAGATCCTAGAAACATTTAATGTTGATTTTTTTCTTCCATCTGAAAAAAATCATCTTTTTCGTGAAATGACTCAAACCCACTCGATTGATGGACCAGGTTAATGCATCTAGTCCTTTATTGATGGACCATGTCACTCCACCAGATCCTTTCCTTTGCCTCGCCATCACCGCCGTCGACACAGAGAATATCACCCTCATCCACCCTTCGTACACCTCCTCTACCGAGAATATCTCTATCAACATTCCATCTCGTACACCTTCATCTGCCTCACCATCAATACCCCATCTGTATCAAATCCTTTCCGTTGTTCTTCATTTCTCCATCAGATTTTTTTTTTTAATTGATGATGGTTGGATACTTGGATGATATTTGATGATTGTGGGATTTTTATGGTGTTTTCAATGTGTGTGTTGTGTTAGATTTTGCTGTGTATGTAGTTGATTTTTCATTTTTTTTTAATAACTTTAATTGAATTTGGGTTGTGTTGATGAATTGAGTTTTGTCTTGTGGTTTGTGTGATTTCACTGATTTGCTAGGTCTGGGTTTGATCTTAGTGTTCATGGTTCAACTCTACCCTTGAGATTCACATCTGAGAAATAGAGGGAAAGGGCAAAAGAAAAAATGGGATACAGAGGGAAATAAGGCATTTGTGCAACCAAAAATCTACCCTTTTGAAAACTCAAGCCTTTTTTTGAAAACTCAACTCTACCCTTCAGATTCACATCTGATAAATAAAGAGAAAGGGTAAAAGAAAAAAAGGGATACAGAGGGAAATAAGGCCATTGTGCAAACGAAAAACCATCCTTTTGAAAGTTTTAGTCTCTTTTATATATATAGGATATGAAATGCGAATTATTAAAAAAAAAATTGCCGCCTTAATTTGGTATATAACTATATATGAACCATCAGTTATAAAAAATAATAAGGGTTAATTGCACAAACTTACTTTGTGTTTTTCATTTATAGCAAAATGTTCAACAAATACCTTTAATTACTGGCAGGCCCTTTTCCGCCAATCAATATCAATTAACTTTAACAGTTGACCAAGTATAATAAGGGTAAAATAGTCATTTCAAAATAAATTAATTAATAAAATAAGGATGAGTTTCCAGACACATCACTTCCATAGTCAATATTTTCTTTATCATTTTCATAGGAACAACACATGATGTCAGCACCTGACTCAAGCTTTGCCCTGCCTCTTCTCCCATGGCGGCCACATTTCATGTTGGTTGATGGGTAGCTTAGTGGCATTTGAGCCATCTATTTTTTTTTCTTCTTTTTCCACGGAATTTAAAACTATTTGATTTGAAATTTTTATGTTAGTGTTAAGTTATTATTATTATTTTATTTTAATGAAATGTTTCAATGTGACTTAGGGAGAGTAATAAGTTTAAATGTTTCAACTAGAGCCTTGAAACGTCTAAACACGTGTGATACATCTGATTTATTTTTGAGGGGATATAGCCATGTGTATTTAGTGTAATAGTCCACAAAAATAACATAATGGCGGAAATTATCAAATGATGAAATATGCGCTGGACCCCACACATCAGTAAACAAAATCTCTAAAGGTTTATTGCAGGTCGATGTTGATTTACCAAATGGTAACTTATGACTCTTATTACATAGGCAAGTAAAACAATAAGAAAATTTAGACTCAGACTTTGTGACTGGAAGTTGGTGGGAAAGGATGAGCTTTTGGAGGACCTGTAGAGAGGGATGACCTAGACGGTAGTGCCACACTAGAGGAGAGGTGACAGGTTGGACAGACGTGGAATTTAGGTGGAGTTTTGATACTGGTTGACGTGGCTGACTAGACGTTGGCCAAACATAAAGATTTTCTTTATTCTAGCCGCAGACCAAGGATACCCCCGTAGTCAAATCATTCATAAGAAAACAGTCAGGAAAGAATTCAATTAATGTGTTATTGTGAAAGAAAAATTGGGATACATAAACTAGGTTATGGGAAATTTTTGGGGAGCACAGCACATGTTTAAGATGAAAATAGTGATCAGAATTATTCAATAATGTAGAACCAGTGTGAGTGATAGGAATAGTTTTACTGTCCCCAAGCATGATGTCTTCTGGACCACCATACTCTGAATGCAGTGACAAGTTTTGAAGATCCGAAGTCATGTGGTAGGAAGCACCTGAGTCAAGTATCCAATTGTTATTGCGTGAGCCAAATTGATCTGATGTCATGTGGTTAGCCTGAGGCCAAGGTTGGGCTGCCGGAGATGGACAAGAACAGCATGTGCGGGCAGTGTGCCCAATTTTGTCACAAAACTGGCATGTTGGCCGAGAGTTGGTGTGAGCCGGTTGTGGTCGCCATTGATTCTACGGTGAAGTGGTAGATGAATTCTTGTGGCAGTAGGAGTTGTTGTGATTAGGGTTGAAGCCGCATCCTTCACCTGGTGCAGTGCCAAAATTTAGGTACTTACTGTGAGGTTTTGGTGGCCAAAGGTCTAATGTTGATCCAGCAATGGTTAAGAAGTTCCCTTGTTGTCCACGACCCTGACGATTATAGGTGTGTTGATTGAACTATGTCGTGATATTTTGGCCCTGTTTCTTTGTTTCATCATGAAGAAGAAAAGCTTTATGGTCAAGTAACTTGTCATAGAGTTCTTCAAAGGATATTAGGGTGTCTCAGGCTCGAATGGCTGATGTAAGAGGCATGTACGTTGATTCTAGTCCATTTAATGTGTGAATAACGGTTGCACCATTATCAACGGAATGACCAATCAATTCAAGATTGTCCAGGATGGTTTTGATCCCTTACATGTAATATGCTATGGATTTGTCCTCTAAGCTAACGTTGGTTAGTGAATCAAGAAGACCTAGCTTACGCGTATTAGACCGGTTGGCATAAGTGACTTCAAGTTTCGCACATGCTTGAGCAGATTTGGTGGATTTGGTGGATTTGGTGATTATGGACTGTGCGGCTCCCATGCATGAGACTTGAATCACATGGAGGAGAAGGCGATCTTGATGGAGCCAGAGTTAATAGTCTGGATTGGCTGTGGTTTGGTCGGATTCTTGACCAGCAGTGTCAGTGGTAGTTAAAATAGATTCAGAGGGACACAGCTTTGTGTTGTCTAAATATCCCATAAGTCCATAGCCGAAGAATAGGTTTTCAAATTGGGATCTCCATGCTACATAGTTCCCCCTTTTGGTGAGTTTGATAAGAACCTGAGTGGAGTTGATTGCAATAAAGGATGGTGGTTGATTGTTGTTGGTCGATCACATGAGTGTAACTTGGGGTGAAGAGGTGTATGAGATATAGGCAGTGACGGTCGAGGTAGGAGGAGTCATGTTGAGGTGCCGGTTTTAGGGTTTTGGACGAAGAAAAGAGAAGAATTTGAGGAGAAGAGGTTTTAGGGTTTTAAGATCTCAAGCTATTTCTTAGCTAAGCTCTGATACCATAATAAGTTTAGATGTTTGTATATGAATAATGTCTTACTTTATTCATTTTTATAAATGTGTATTTATACACATTACATCTTAACAGGCTAGGAATGTAATTTGGTCTTCTGTAAGTGTAAATGATACAAACTGAAATATATACCGTCCTAGTTGTATACGATAACACATGTAATTCAGCTAGGTTTCATCATGTGTAACTCTACCGCTAATAGAGAGAAAACAATGAAGATAATAACAAAAGTAATAAATAAATGGATCAGATTTTTTGACGCGAGTGGTAAAAAAAAAATTGTTTGATTTTTAGACCATGGAGGAAGATAACACTTGAACTAAGAAACTAGTAGTTGGTAATGCTTCCACTAAATTAGCTTAAGGTGAAGAAGTAGAGTGGGATTTGGGAAAACGAGAGGCAAGGGCAAAGAGAGAAATTTTGGACTTGGTGAGGGTAATTGTGGGAATTAATGAGAGATTGAAGGGAATGAGAGATGGAGTTGGTGTTGAAGAAAGCTTTGGGAATTAGCGATGACTCATAGTCATTGATTGACAGAGTGTCGATTTATGATCTGTTGAGAAAGGAATTCCACAAATATTTTGGGGACTCAAATCGTCTGTAATGCAACACAATCGTGTTGAGAAGAAAAGAATTCAAAGATCCTTCACAAAGATTAAGAAACAAAGGAAAATTGAATGAGAATAGAAGAAGTTTTGTTTAAGAAGAAGAGAAGAACAATAAGAGAAATAAATAAATTAATGTTATTCAAGAATCAAATACTTAAACAATATGGTCGACCCCTTTATATAGAATAAGGGTGGACAGATTCAACAAGAAAATATAATTGTCAGCAAAACAGGAAATCTAATTAACTTAGGAATTGCCAAGAAAATAGGAATTCAATAAAACTAAGGTGGACCAAAGAAAATAGAAGAATTTTAATTATAATAGAAGTCGCCACTTTCGTAGGAGGCTTCTTCTTCTTCTTGATGTTCTACATCAGTCTGTCCAAAAATAATGCATAATTTATGTCTAACCGATCAAATTGAGATATACGTCTACATTTAATTTTTTGTTTTCAACTTGTTACATAAATGTAGATACATATCCCAATTTGGTTGATTAGATATAAATTGAGACACCAATTTTAGACAGACGATTTGAGTCCATATTTAGGGAAGGTGGAATGTGTTCTTTTGTTTTGCTTTTATGAGATATATATTTGTTTTATTTCCATGTAGAATCTTTTCGGATGCTGAGAAATATAAAGGAAAATGGTGGAAAGATGTTTTTTAAAAAAATATATATATATATATTTAAATTAACTTTATTTTGTTTGTTTATCTCTTTATTCTATTTTTTGTTAATTATTTTTATTAAATAATTTCGAGATGGAGAAAATGAGAAGGTTTTATTAAAAATTTTAATTTTTTATTTTCTCAAAACGATTGTATGCTTTTTATTAATTAAATGAAAATACCGTTGTTGGGTGGTTAACACCGCAATTAGAACTAACGGTCAAACATAAGGTCAAGGGTATCTTCTTGTATTTAAGACAAAACTGAATTCTACCTCATATATGAGTTAAAGTCAAGGTATTTTTAGACAATTTTCCCTTTTAAAAAAAGTGGGGTAGGGGTGTCATTGCATATTATTAATATTAAAAAAAATATGTTTCATATGTCCGGTCGCATCAACATTAGAAGTTTGGGGTAATTTAAAACTTTCAATAATTGAATTGGGTCAACCGTTTAAAGTAACTAATGTGGACAAACAGTAGGAGATCTTCTTGTAATTAAAGGCATTTGTTGAATATTTTACTATAAATGAAAAACATAAGGTAGGTTTGTGCAATGAACCCAACTAATTATAACAAATGCACTTTCAATTGCTTATGCCTATTGAATTCCATGATTTTTGGTTTGACTTTATTTTTTTTATTTCTTTTTTAAATATATATATATATATATTAGTAGTAATAGCATAAAATTAATTATGTGTTCAAATTTGCATAGTCTCAATTTTTAATTAATATTAAATTAATTAGTTAAAATTTTATAATATATATTAATTATTTTGGTTATAGTGTTATGAGTTATATAAAATACATTTTTAATATTAAAACAATAAATTCAACATGATATATATACATGGGTATTTTTTGCAATCAATTTTGTATCATCCTCATTCCATTTTTCATTCCTAATAAGTCAATAAACGCTGGAATGAAATTTAGTAACTTAATTTCGATTCCTCTCCATTTCCTTTCCAATGAAACTTAATTCCGATTCATTTCATTCTTGATTAGTAAACACGCTCTCAATGTCAAAAACAACTTTGCCACATTATTACTCCAAACATATTGAGATCAAATAGAGAAACTCACTATTTTAATTCAATTTATCATTAAGCAATAGATTTCATAGATACGTTTGTTTATCTTTATGATTCTCCGAGGGTTTGCCTAAAAAAAACGAATATGTTTTTGAAGAAGCCAAGTACTTAGGCCAATGAATAACGAGTGCAAGATGCTTTGTCAAGTAATTAGGCCATATGATACCAATAAAATAGTTATTGTGCTTGTTTTTTAGAATTTTGAATGTGTTGATGGCTATTATTCATACTATTGTGGTATTTGTTTATACGTATTTTCATTGTGTGTTGATGCATGTTCTAAAAAAGTACATCTTGTTTGGGTTTTGTTCAGCTCAGACCAGTTAACTAGTTTGGATTTCTCAACTTAGGCATGTGTGTTTGCTAGCAAATTTACAGGGTCCATATTTAAAAAAGTAAAAAAAATCTTGAAATAAAATCTAAATACTCATAATAGTCTATAGACAAAATCCAAAGCCTTTCTCAGAATCTTGAAAGTTTAGTCCATATAATCCTAACCGTTTTTAAAATCATACAAATCCATAAAATATTTGTACCTTAAAATTGTCTATTAAAATCCTAATCCAATACCCCCAATAAAAAAATAATAATAATTAATATTTTGAAAGTAGTGTTGATACTTGATACTGCCATCCAAAATACTTATTTTTGTTTTGACCTTTTGACCGAATCCCATCTCATAGATAGCCAACAACCTTTTAACTCCAATCCACTGCATAAATGCTTTACAAAATAATAGGTTAACATTTGCGAAAAAAAAGATGGATCACTAGCGGATATCCGCAATAACAACTCATACCCAACTGATTTTCGTTATGCTCTAAACCCTTACACTATGTTTTCCGGGGGGGAATTAAGAGAGAGAGAGAGTAGGAGGGAGGAAGATGATAACTTCTATCATTTATGTTGTTTGGTATTGAAAAGAGGATTGAATAAATGGATTGATATTTAATTTATAAAATTACTTAATTATCCTTAAAAAAATTTGGAGGGCAATACAAAATTGGAGGGTAATGTGGTCATTTCCCTCCCATTTTGCTCTCCCTCCTCTCATCCTCCATATTTGGGAGAATCAAGAATGGTGGGCCTGGAAGGATCCCACCTCCCTCCTCTTCTCCTCTCCTTCCTATCATCCCTCCAACCAAACAAATGAGAGATTTGATCTCTCCCTCCAACCCTCTCCCTCCCTCCATTTCTCCATCCAACCAAACAAAGCCTTAATCAAAGTAGACTACCCCTCAACGTAGGAAAAAAAAAAACAAAAACAAAAAGTATGGGGACAATGTAAGGATGGCTCCAAAGGGTTTGGCCCTTACCGGCATGATGCGGTACGGGTTTAAACCCGGACCACATCATTAAAAAGCCCAAAATTTGTGGGCTTTTAAAAACCCTCATCAGTTGCAGGCCGGTTAAGGGTTTAGACCAGAGCTTATTTCAAATCCGCAAATAACCCATATAAAACAAGAAAAATAGTTTTTTTTTTTTTTTTTTTCTTTTCAAAACCTTATCAGCCTATCTTCTCATCTCTTATCTCTGCTCACCAGTTACCGCCTCATCTCTAGTCGTCGTCGACATGGCATATCTTCCACCGCTAGTGCATCATGCTCCTGTCATCGCCGATCTCTCTCCTTTCTTTTTCGATCACTCTCTGATCCATCTCTTGATCTCCCACTGGCCACCGCGAAACCCAGGATTCATGGTGACTTGTGGTGGTGGTAGGAGAGGTTTTTAGGTTGGGTTTCGGTGGTGGGAAGGGGTTTCGCGGTGGGTGGTGGTTGGGGTGTTCGACTTCGGCGATGACGATGACTGTTGGCATCAACGACGATGGTTACTGGCTTCGGTGGCGAGGTGGCGGTTTTGGAGAGGAGATTTGAGAAGAAGAGAATGGGAGAGAGAAAGAGAAGAGAGAAACTTAGGGTTTGTAATATTAATTTTTTTAATTTATGTTAATTTTAATTAATTTAAATGTTTATTTTTATTTTTTATAATTTCTGTCAATATTTATTATTATTATTATTTTTAATTTTGGATCCAAATCTAAGTTCAATAAATGTAAAAGAGTGGAGGAAATGGGCCTAAATACGTGTTTAGGTAAAACCCTTACTTTTTGCGGGCCGGGCTTCAACCCTATGCACATATAAATTTTTTATATGGGTGTTTTTCGGCCTTTTGAAAATATTTGAGGGCTTTTTGAGGGTTTGGGTTAGTGCAGGCTTGGGCCTTTAAATTGCCAACCCTAGGACAGTGGACAGCCTTGTTTTAGATCACTAGAATCAAAAGACTCAACTTTTCCCACTATTCTGCCGTTAATCACAAAAGAGAGTAAGGCTGTGATTGAAATTACTTATTTTTCAAGTTTTGAATAAATAGGTACGTTTGGTAATCTTTCAAAAAGCAATTTATTTTATAATTTGCTCCCCGGCCTGGATCCAAATTGATGAAGCCCATTTTGTCCATAACAATACCCAAAAAATTTCGATTCCACTCTATCATATGCTGTCTCATTTACAATAAAACCCAAGATTATTGAACTAAAATTGTGAAAGAAGAGGGTGCCACACTGTTGATGGGCTGGATCCAAAGAAGTGGTGCGTCCCACCGCATAAGGCCCAGCCTACATCATAGACCAGTCCAAGAGAACCGACCACCCTGCAACGTACACCGACCTATTCACTGATTCACTCTTCGAAAATCAAAGTTGAAGCGTTCCATCTCCATCAACATTTTGCTCACAACATGGAACCCCAACACCAACACGACCACTGTCCCAATCCGGAAACCTCACCACCGCCTTCCACCACTACCACCTCCGTCACATGCTGCGCCAAATGCGGCGGTCCCACCGCTTTCGCGCCACCACCAGAAATCTCCCCACCTCCCAATTACCGGCCCATCCGAGCCCCGGCCATCAACCTCCCTCCCAACAACCACTCTCAAGCCATAATTCTAGCTCCCGTACCCCAATCCCAAAAAGTCCCAACTATTTCTCCTCCTTTTCACTTCCAAATCCCATCAAAGAGAATCCATTCTCCCGACGACATCCGTCACTTCATCGACTCCGATTCCGGTAAGAACTTCCTCGGTTTCGTCGTCGCACTCTCCGAATCCATTCGCGGACACAAAATCTCCGATGCATTTCTCCAGTCTCACACCATCAACACCATCATATCAATAATCGCTGAATTGATTCAGTGGGTCGACGAAATTCCTCCCGCTCAACAATCAGCTCGCTACGGTAACGTCGCTTATCGGACCTGGCACAGCCGTTTGGTTGAAAGCAGCGAGTCATTGATGCTCCGGTTTTTGCCTAACGAACTTCAAGCTTCCACAGCGGAGATCGTTCCTTATTTCACTGACAGTTTTGGTAACTCGAGTCGTATCGATTATGGTACCGGTCACGAAACTAATTTTGCTGCTTGGTTATATTGCTTAGCTAGAATGGGTGTTGTTAAAGAAGAGGATTATCAAGCTGTTGTTTCTAGGGTTTTTGTCAAGTATTTAGAGTTAATGAGGAAGTTGCAATTAGTGTACTGTTTGGAGCCTGCGGGATCGCATGGTGTTTGGGGTTTAGATGATTACCATTTCTTGCCGTTTATATTTGGCTCTTCTCAGTTGATTGATCATAAGTATATGAAGCCTAAGTCTATCCATAATCAGGATATATTGGATAATTTTTCGAATGAGTTTATGTACCTTTCTTGTATTGCATTTGTCAAGAAGGTGAAGAAGGGGTTATTCGCAGAGCACTCACCATTGTTAGATGATATTAGTGGTGTGCCCAATTGGAATAAGGTCAATAGTGGGTTGTTGAAAATGTACAAGGCAGAGGTGCTTGAGAAGGTTCCCATAATGCAACATTTTCTGTTCGGGTGGCTCATTAAATGGTATGGTGTTTTTTCTCCTTTGTGAATGATCTGTATTTGATATGTTCTAGAAACTATTGAATTTATCGTAACAGATGACTGCCATATTCGTTTAAATAATATATGTTATACTTGTGATGCAATACACTTAACTTAATTATCGGAAGGGAAGGGTCAAAATTGATAGACAGACATCAAAATATGAGCTCGGGGCACATTTTTGAGCTGAATTATGGTTATAAGTAGCAACATTAGTCATCGTTTAATGATTACTTGAGCTCAGTTTAGATTTGGGTTTCTTTTATGCTTCAGACAGCCACTTTCTGAGATTAGGTTTGTTGCTGAACATATGAAGATCATGCAACAGATTACTGCTAGGCACAATAGGCTATTTGTTGGTTTAGGGCCTTCATGCTCGCTTCTAAAGAATATTTCATTAAAATATTCTATGATGTTATCTGTTTGGTTTATCAATCAAGTATTGCTTTCTGATAAGACTCAATAAAGTATCATAATCGTCGATCAGGGTAAAATTAGTGAAATAAATGATAGGTAAATAAATACCTTTCACAATCAGCTATGCATCGAGGAGCTTGCTCCCCCTTTACATCTTAAAATTTGTGTTATCAGTGATGATCTACTAAGTTATGTTAACAGATTTCGTAAACAAGGTATCAGTAATGTTCTGGTCTCTCACTTCCTTGGCCCTGATGTAAGTGCTGAGACCATAGGATGCTGTTGCCTTGCCACGAGTTATTCTAAAATATTTTATGATTTCTTGTGCATAAATTGTATTCTTTCGCAGTTTCCTTCACTCATCATTCCAGCTCAAAAATTGATCAAGAGCCAAACTTTGGCTGATAACATCAAAGGTTTCTGTAGTGGCTTCTTTGGGCCCTACAAACAGAACAAAATAGGGGTAAATAAACCAAGATGGTAAATATATGGTTTGTTGCAAGTTTGGGTTGGAATTTGTGCTTTTTTTTTACATTTATTCCAATGAGGAAATTGTTATTGCACATATGGAATAAGGAGCTCCTTTTTTTTTTTTCTCTTTAAATTAGCAGATGCAATCTGCCACCCTTCCATACTCTAATGATCCTACTCCAACAAAACTTTCATCATTAGTCAATAATCATATTGTATCACATACCATCTTAGAGCATCTCCAATGCAAATATGTATTTTTGAGTTTCTAAATAGTGCCACATCAGTATTTCTATTTATTATGGGCCCACTTTTGAAAAAAAATTAGAGAAATGCATATTCACATCTCCAATGCAATTATCTAAATTCAAATATACATCAATTTTATGCTCAATCATAATAAAACAATTATTACACTCTCTCTCCTCTTTTATTGTACAATTAAATGAGGTTCAATCTTATTGGTAGAAAGAGTTGAAAGCTTTAATCTTATTGGTGGAAAGAGTTAGAAATCCTAGTCAGCACTTCTAGGAGAGTTTCTAAGAGCATCTCCAATGCTATTATGCATTTGGAGAAAATGGAGTGCCACATAGGATAGATATTAAAAAAGTTAGAAAAATACTCTCCAATACTATTATCTAAATTGAATATGGAGATGATGTGGACAAAAAAAAGTTAGAGAATATGGAGTTGGGTTTCTAATTCTAGAAACTCTCCTAGAAATGCTTACTAGGATTTTTAACTCTTTCCACCAATAAGATTAACGCTTTCAACTCTTTCCACCAATAAAATTAAACCTCATTTAATTGTAAAATAAAAGAGGAAAGAGAGTGTAATAATTGTTTTATTATGATTGGACATAAAATGGATGCATGACTTTAAATAATTGCATTGGAGATGTGAATATGCATTTCTTTAATTTTTTTTCAAAAGTGGGCCCATAATAAATAGAAATGTTGATGTGGCACTATTTAGAAACTCAAAAATGCATATTTGCATTGGAGATGCTCTAAAATTAGAAACCCAACTCCATATTCCTTAACTTCTTTTTGGCCACATCATCTCCATATTCAACTTAGATAATAGCATTGGAGAGAGTTTTTCTAACTTTTTTAATATCTATCCTATGTGACACTCCATTTTCTCAAAATGCATAATAGCATTGGAGATGCTCTTAAAGCTTAAATTGGTTTAAATTTTCTATCTAATAACTGACAATGCCCCACCAATGAGGGGTTAGCAGAATGGTCAGGCTTGTATTTTGCTCTCACAAGATTTGGGGTCAAATCCCTTGATGAGTACCTACATTGCCAAAGGCCGTAGCTTCCTCTTCCCTAGAGATTGTAGGGTTCAGGCCAGTTTCGAACTCATGTTCACTAGGCAGGTTTGGGGGATTTGTGGGTTAAGATTAAAAAAAAAAAAGACAACTGATAATGCCCCTATCCTAGGATTCTGCTTGGGGCCAACACTGCCCCTCCAAGAACTATGTAGTTTCCAAGTAGACAATATCTTCATCTTGTTACTTGTGTTGTGATATAGAAAAAGATTTTCCGGTTCTGCTGGCTGCCTATGCTAGTACTTCTCGTACCACATTAGATTTGGCATGAGTGCTAGATTTCTATAATGATTGTTGGCCTTGACAATGTCAGCTTCTGCTTTTGTCAGTAGCATCATGATTACCATTATCTGTAAGGCATAGATCATCAAGCTTGGTGAAAACTTCTTCCTCATTGACTACTTAATGGATTTTTGCCATATAGTATGATGCCGATTTATCTTTCTGTGATTATTATGCACATTGATTAATGTTTCTGAATAGTGCTACACACATTTTAAGTCTCTTGTGAATGGGATTATGTTGATATTGTTATCCTTGCGACTATGAATCTGGACTCAAAACCAAGCTAAGGTCTTGTGTCTTTATGGCCATTTTGTATATTGTTTTTAATTTTTATTCTCAATAGGATTTTTATTCAGCTCATGTTGGTTAGGTTACCTTGTTTCATTGCATTTCGTATTTTGTAGCTTGTTATTTCATCACAGAAAATCTTTCTGTGACGCCTTATATATCTTTGTACTTTCCTAATAAGTTTCCCTGTGATTTTTAATTCAGGGATTAGACGATGCTTCAGTACTAATGGAATATATGCAGTGGCAAGAGAATTGTAATCAAGAAGGTTTTCATCTCATTGAGAATCGTTACGAGGGTAGAAATTTACTAGATTGAAAATATAATACTCTTGAATGACTGAATTTACCGAGTTTATCTTTTATTTTTGCTCTTGGCTTGTTAGCTTACTGTCATACTTTTTGCTGATGATACGCTGCATTTGATGGAAGTCCAGCAGTCTTCTGTTGAATGGTTAATGTAATGAAACTTATTATGAATGTATGTTAGAGCGAATATTGTACAGTTTTTCTTTACTAAATTTTGTATGTCTTTAGTGTTGTATATGACATGGTAGATGCTTAGAAGCCAAATACATATTATACAATTGTGGTGGACCAAGCTGAATGATAGCTCGCTCTCTTTCAGTCAGTCAATTTAGTTTTGGTTGTTGGTCTGATAACGTGTTTCTTCTATGCAAATAGACATTATTAGAATATTTGAGGAGTATGGCCTGTAAAATGTCGGTTTGTAGAAACTTTGAATGGATCCTGTTTCATTTCTTCCTTTGGATCCCAGAAACCTTGAATGAATTTTGCTTGCTTGCTTGCTTAGTTTTTTGTAGTTTTGACTTATGAGATTAGAACAGTTTAGAAGTAGTTGTCTTTGTTATATTAAATCTTTCTGAAGAATCTTTGAGATGAGTCTGTGTTCGATTTACATGATTACAAGTGGAATTGGTAGAGTGGAGCAGTACTGCCAACTAACTGGTTAATACTGTCAAAAGAAGTGGAATAATAGGACACCCTACTATTTACCTTTTAACTGTCTAGTCTGAACCAACTGCCAAAGTTTACCAGAACAAAGCAACCTCCTCTTAATCCAGTGTGAAAATCTGATTTTATGTGTTTGTTTGATAACTCTAATCATGTTCATCTTTACAGGTGTAGGTTCAGGTTGTGCCCTACTGTGGGTGATTTTCTTTAGGTGCCTATAAAAAGAAAAAAAAAAGAAGTAAAAAAAAAAAGAAAAGCTGATGAGCATTTATTTGACCTGCTCTGTTGCTTGCTGGACTGACCTTATTGTTTTCAAATTTCAGTCCGTTTAACTTCACTCAAATGGTTATTTGTGTCAAGTATCATATGTATTATGTCACCTTATACCTCTTTTTCTGACATAATGCTGACACTAATCAAACTGATTTTTTTTTTTTTTTAATATTAAAAACATCCCTTCACATTTGAACTATTTTGTATATGTAATTACAAATGTTTTTATATTTGAAACCTCTCATATGGACTAATACCGTTAGTATTCTGTTTGTGCTGACTAATTTTGATTGCTAAAACGTTTAAAATATCTCTATTTAAACTTCAATCGTATGAATTGACCATTATGCTTTTAAACTTTTACCAAATAAATTAATAAAATGATATAAAATGTGGGAGTTTTAACTTACAAATGAGAAGTTATTTTGTGCAGTTTATCCTTAAAAATAATAAAATTACAAATGAATAAAAAACATTAAAAAATAAACCAAAATATGTATTTATTTGTCTTTTTTTTATATAAATCCAAGTAAATACTCATTTTCAAAGCTTTTGGTTCATTTATAATTTTGTTATTTTTAGGGATAAAATTGACCATTAAATAACTTAACATTTACAAGTTAATATTCCTGCATTTTGTATTATTTTATTAATTTATTTAGTAAAAGTATGATGGTATAAAGGTTAATTCATACAATTAAAGCTTAAATTGGGATATTTTACACTTTTTAACGGTCAAAACAAACGGAATGCTAAGGTGTTAGTTCATAGAGGAGGTTTTTAAAGTAAAAATATTTATAATTATACATCCAATAATAATTCAAAGGTGATTGGAGGTTTTTAATATTAACCATTTTTTTTATTTTATGGATGAACAGTTAACACAAACGGAATGTTAAGGTGTTAGTTCATAGAGAAGGTTTCTAAAGTAAAAATATTTGTAATTATACATCCAATAATAATTCAAATGTGAGGAGAGGTTTTTAATATTAACAATTTTTTTTTTCTATGGATGAACAGTCAACACAAACGAAATGCTAAGATGTTAGTTATAGAGAAGATTTCTAAAGTAAAAATATTTGTAATTATACATCCAATAATAATTCAAAGGTGAGGGAAGAGTTTTAATATTAACCATTTTTTTTTTCTGTGGATGAAAATAATTCCTAACCCATATCCAAACATGGATATTTTTGGATAATAATAATAAATAAATAAATAAATAAATAAACGTGGATATTTTGTCATTAGGTTTTTTATTTTTATTTTGGGTTAAATTAAAAAAGGGAACTAAAAGCCTAAAACTGAATTAACATTTTCTTGAATACTGAAAGAATAAGTATTAGTTTTACTTATTAATTCTTGATATGTCCTTTAGAACATAAGTTAAAATATCAAAATCCAAATGAATGAAATTGTTAGGAGTTAATTAAACAAAACAATCCTGGAACTTGTAACACAAGCATGTCTTGCAGGATTTGATGATTTGTTTTGGAACCATACATTTGACCTCTGTATCTCCTTTCTCTCTATTAAATGGTTTTTCTTCTCAGTTATTTATATTCAAACTTCAAACCCAGAAGAGAGAAAAATCACAGTTTTTGAAACAACCATCCTCCCAAGATATAGTCAGATCTCCATTAACAATGGGCATTGGATTGGAGGCAGCAGGGTCAAACTTCACCAACTTTTTGGTTAATAAATAACGTAATAACTCTCCCAAAGATTTCAAAACCCAGCCCACCCGTTTCACATGGGCCATACGTACTTGGGTTGAAAAACCGACTCGTGTCGGTGCCACCCATTCTCTCTCTTCTCTTTACATTCTAGAGTGTAGAGTAGTGTAATTATCTATCACCTTCACGGCTTCACTGAATCTTTTTTTAAAATCTATCTTTCACAAAATCATAAATATATGTTACCGATGAAATCTCTCATTAATTAACAACCCCAACTTGCAAATTCTGAGTTTCGCAAATATAAAAAAATTGTTACCCATTTTGTCATTTTCTCTCATTTCATCAAATCTTCTTCTCGAATGTGTGCAAACTGCAAAGGCGTGAACTGTGAAGCGTGTTAAGTACAATTTTCGATTTACTTTTTTTTATATTCTTATTATTAATTAATAATTATAACCAGATACGTAATATTGGTAGTCTTGCTGTAACTGTTTGTTTTTACTCTTGCTTCTTTGTTCTTGTTGTTGGTTGCATTCATGCCTTTTGGAGTTTTGGTTAGGTGGCAGATAGGACTGGTTTTGTTGCTTTCTTTTCTCTTTTTATTTTTACCTTTTCTCTCTTTTCTCTCTCTTCTCTCTCTCTCTCTCCCTCTCTCCCTCTCTCTCTCTGCTCTCTTTTTATCCCTCTGTTTCTGGCGGATAAACCGGTGAGTTCTTTTGCACAATCCAAATCAAGAAAGTGAGCCGGCTCTGCCTTTAGAAGAAAAATCCCACTTCGTTTAGATGTTTCTAAATTTTTTTTATTTTTTATTTTTGCCTTTGTTTGTTACTTAGAAACTGTGTTGAGGCAAAGAAATCGATACCCGGTTGAATATCTCTACTAAACTTCACAACTGAAGTTCAGCTAACATCTCTGCTTCAAATTTTTTTTTCTTTCCTTTTACTGTTTTTTTTTTTTTTTTGTTTGGCTACTCACATCCATAATATTGGGTTGATGTGGTTCGCTCCCTAATTTGCATGCAGTGATTTGGTTTATGTTCATATATTTCTGACTCTCTGTATACAAGTATACAACTACCCTTCTTGATCAGTTATTTATTGTTAACTTAGCTCTCTTTCGGTTACAACTTTCTTGTATTTCTATATTGTGTATTTGCTTCCATGCTTGATGATTTTACTAGGCTATTTTGGTTGATCTACAAAGCTGCTTTATTTTTGCCATCTACGCTTTAATTTGTAGTTTCTGTCAGTTTTTCTAGTCTAAATTACTCGACTTTCATTTCTATTAATTTCCCCTAAATTTTTGTCTGTGATTTGTTATTATCAGGAAAAAGAAATGTTTTTGCCCCCCTTTTTAAATGCCTTACTACATCTGTGTTCATTTCTTGTTGTAAATATGTCAATTTTCTTATGCTTAATTGATACGAAATAATAGTATTACACCATTTGTTAACATAACTGGAATTCTAGTGATGCTTTAAATGTGATACAGATCTTTTACTTTTTATGTCTTGTTTTTTATTCATGGATATCTGAAAGCCAAGTGTTGAGTCTATCTTTCCATATAAATACTATATGCAGAGACAGATAATGTGTTTATATTTGAACAGGGATCTGTGATTGTGTTTGATTTTTGTGTCCACATTTTGTCAAGGCAGATTAGATGGAAGGGGAAAGTGATCTTCGGCGTTGGGATGAATTGATACCTGATGCACTGGGGTTAATCTTTAGAAATCTGCCACTTCAGGAGGTACTAACAGTGATCCCAAGGGTTTGCAAATCGTGGAGCAAGGTGGTGGCAGGACCTTATTGCTGGCAAGAAATCGACGTTGAGGAATGGAGTAATCAATTGAAGCCTGACCATCTTGATCAGATGCTTCAAATGTTGATCACGAGAAGTTCTGGATCTCTTCGTAAGCTCTGTGTTTCTGGCCTGCGCAGCAATATGATGTTCTCCTTCATTGCAGAGAAGTAAGCAAATCCCATATTCAGTTTTTTAGAATTGTTGATGTATTGTAGCTTGCAGCTTAACTTTCAGTATTTTTGCATATACACAAATTTTACTTTGATGCTTTTGATATCCCTGTATCCAATTCATCGGTTCATACTGTTACGAGAAGAACCTACAAGGCTACATTACAATCTTTTTTTTTTTTCTATTGATACGACTGCAAGACTTGAGTCTTTTTAGATGTTCCTCATATCACTGAATTGGGTAACTTTTTTTATAACTTATTATTCCGTTATGAGACGCTCTCTGTGTATTTTAGATTTTTGCTGATATGTGTCTTCCTTTCCCTGGTTGTGAAAGTGCCGGTTCCCTTCAGACGTTGCGACTTACAAGAAGTGAAATAAGTGATTCCGTCGCTGAACAGATTGCTGGAAGACTCTCTTCAATCACTTTCTTGGATTTGAGCTACTGCTGTAAAATAGGTGCAACTGCTTTGGAAGCCATAGGAAAGCACTGTAAGTTGCTGGTGTGTTTGTGCCGGAACATGCACCCATTAGATACAGCAGACAAGCTCTCACAAGATGATGAGGCTACTGTCATTGCCACAACAATGCCTAAGCTCAAGCGTCTTGAGATGGCTTACAATGTCGTTAGCACTGACGGCGTTCTTAACATTATCTCAGGCTGTTCCAAGCTAGAATTTTTGGATTTGCGAGGGTGCTGGGATGTCAAAATTGATGACAAGTTCATGAAGGGGAATTTCCCAAACTTGAAAGTCTTGGGACCGCTTATCCTGGACTACCACGAAATTAACGATTGGGATGATTTCTCGGATTACTCAGATGCTTCTGAGGATTTGGCCTGGGAAATACTTGCTGGTGAAATGGGTGACTACGATGATGATGAAATCTACAACGATGGATTGTATGATGGAAGGCTAGATGAGCTTGAGCTAAGGTTCTACAATGGAATTGATGAAGATGCCGGAATCTATGGATGGCCTCCATCACCTTAGGTTGTGTGTTTTTTCTCTCTTGTCAAGTTGTTACTATTACTAGCGCTTGATATTTCTAGTTTGGAACTGGTTCTATATCCCCTCTTCATATCTAAGTACATGTTTTTTCAGTAGGATTGAACATCTTCTATGGTTTGTATCTTTCACTTGTCTCATAATCTAAATTCCAAATGAAAAGTTGCTTGTGTATTTTAAGCTTGCATTGCCCTGAATGGCATAATGTAGTTTAGTTTCACTAAAAAATGGAAAGATATTTGTACTGCAAAAAATATCTTCTAATTGTCACAGTAAAAGTTGCCCCAATCAATTTTGAAATAGGGTTGATGGCCCACATTAATATTTTTCTAGAGGATGATTTAGGTACATTGGTAAAAATTTCAATGCTTTTGCCAGACTGCCAGCCACTAAGCAAACAATTTAAACCTATCTTTTCAATCTCAGATTTTCAATCAATGACCCTCCACTAGAGATGTTCCGGTAACAACCATTGCCCATGGAGTCCATTATTTGATTATCAATTTATCAGTAGAATATTAAAGAAATGTCCATGATTAGATGATTAAACTAATCGATAGTCTTTTGCCTTGGTGGTTGGAGTTTTTCAAAGGAAGTTCCACCATCAAGGTTCAAGCATTAGTATGTATATAATTGTCCTACATTTGGCTATTAAATCTCAAAGTGTGGGGAGCACTCTTTCCTTATAATGGGAGTTACCTTCTCTCCAGTAGTGAGAGTTGTAATCTATTTGTAACATTTTTCCGATAGTGGAAGTAGTATTTCGAACTGTGCTTGTAAAGTCTAATCTCATCAGATCCCGGTTGTAATTGTACTTAAATAAAAATAAAAAAGATGATTAAACTATATTAAAAATTTAGCGTGAGACCAAATTCGTTGGTTGCATTGAAAGGAGTTAACAATATAAAGTAGAGAATTTCCAGGGTTTAAAAAGAATGCATAGATTATTTAAGAATAACATTCATTCTGTCTCATCCTTTCAACAAAAATCCCCTAAAGAAGATCGAATTCATAAGTCAAGAGATTTTAGTAACATTTAACGTTAGTTTTTTTACATGGTCTCGTGGACTCATTCTTTAACTTGTCGTAGTAACAAGTTAAGCCAAGTAGTAAGTCACATGTGATCATGTGTTTGGATCTTGTACTTTGCTCTTGAGATGTGTGTTTTGAATTTTGACCACTCATTTGAAGGTAGAGGGCCCTAACATTTTTATTTTTTCCCCCTCAAAATAAGTGTCCCACCCACGTGCCATTAATTTAAATTATATTAGACAAACAAACCTCAAAGTTCTATGGAAAGTACAATAATTAAAGGATTAAAGATCAATTTTAAGTTCGGTTTCAAAAGGAAATAAAATAAAATAATAATATCAATTTTAAGTTTAATGTAGGCATATTATATAGAGTAATATGTTAAATACCTAAATAATTAATTCAACATTCAACCAAAATGATGTGGTAAATGAATTATTAATACTACATAAATTATGGGATGAAATTATTCAAGCAATATTGTATATTGTTTTATAATTTTATTATTGTTAATGAAATTCTATTTTTTTTATAATGATGATTATGTTGTATTACTGATTATATTTTTCTTAATAGCTTTTTATATGAGAAAAAGAAATCAATGAATCTATAAAAGGCTTTAGTAAATTTTGAGAGAAATTATATATATATATATAATTATAAAATATGAGTTTAACAAACTTTTAAAGACTATTTGATAATTAAAAATACCTCTAAACAAAAGTGTACTAAAAGTATACCCTTCATTTTGATAACAGAAGGTTAATGTGACGATTATCCTAATCTAGTACTTGCAATTATATTCGATGTTTTTAATTGATCTTGTTATATGATTATTTATTTATTTTATTTTTTTACAACAGTTATATGATTATTTGAACTTTATAAGAATATCAAATTCATGATTTACAAATTAGACATTGAATTATACAAAATAAATAAACATTCTTTAGCAATAAGTCATATTAGATAAAAGAAGAAAAAAAAAAAAACAAATATAACACACTAAATTATCCTTCTTTTAAGTAAGACTAGCTGAAAAAGTTGGTAATAATGGGAGTGTCTACCTCAAAATTTAAGAAGAAATGGAAGAGAACAGGCCCACAAACAGCAGTTCCCTCTTCTCTCTTTTACATACATGTTTTGGGATTCTTGTCACATTTTTGGGGTTAACCATTGGAATATGTGTTATTGAATGTGGACCTACCTTCCTCTACCGACTCTGCCAATCATTATACTTGAATAAATAACTTGTAGGATTCGACTTTCATTCATATCATGTCATATGATATTAGTATTAATTATATAAAACGTAAAAAAACGTACAAGTAATAAATTATATAAAATTTCATATCATATAATTGACTGTGAGTTGAACATAACTAAATATGTCTTCTTAATTTTATGACATTATATATCTATCTAAACTAGATATATTTTTTTTTTTTGAAGAGATACTGATTTAGGAGTTATTTACTCAAACTATAAGATCGTCCATCTACCGATTGAGCTACACCCCACAACTAAACATGTCTTTAATTATTAGTTACCTGACCATCTATTCCATGGTCCGCTATTGTTTTTATGTCCATCCATGTACACCACACACGTGACCCTAGTACCCTACCAACTGCAAACAACAAACCAATTCAGCCACTTGCAACATTTTGACCTAAGGACGAAATTATTTTGGGGGTGAGATTTACTAATTTGCCACCACATTTAATTGGTTCACGATGGACAAAATTGGAATTTGAAATGATTCTGTAGTACATACTGTATGAAAGGGTCCATTTTTGATAATGGTAAGGTCAGTGGTCCCGATTTTAAAGACAAGAAGCAATTATCAGTGGTAAGATTCGCATGCCCGCCCTTTTATTTTATTTCTTTCTCATTTGTTTTTTTTGCTGCAACAAACAAAAAGCTGCTACTTTCTTAGTAACCAATCAAGGCAACCTCAGATTATTTATTATTACTTGCCCAGAAGTTTGCTAGTACAAAAACCAAAAAAAAAAAACTTAAATAGATCAGAAATTGTATTTTAAAAAATAAACATATTATTTTCTTTTAAAAGTTGAAGAAAATAGTGTAGGGCCTTATTGGGTTTAAAATATGAAAACCTTAATGGGCCTAGTTATCGAAATCAGGCCATGTGATGCCATAATGACTCCTAACATTTCGAGTTCGTGACCCACCATCAAAGGAATGGGCCCGTCAAATAGATTTAAGAGTCGATTGATGAGACGTTTAAAAAATCACTTTAAACCTCAAGGGGTTTAGACGCATGGTCACAGGTTTGATTCTCTAAAGTGGCAAATTCTTAGCAACAACCAATAAATGAGGTAATTCCTTTGTGAGTTCACTAAGCCCGGCATGGAAGCCGCTCTGGACCGGCCTAGTAGATTAGTCGAGGTGCCTAAAAACCGGCCCAGACACCATTGTTAAAAAAAATAAAAATAATAAATAAAAAATTCACTTTGCAACCTTAGAAAGATTTTGGAGTTGTATACAATCAACTCTCGGTGATATAATAAAAATTTGTTCAATTATTTTATAAATCTATTATGCAATTCTACGATATAATTATATCTTTTTACTATTGATTTTAAAATCTCCAAAATGTTAATGAATTTGTATAATTACAGTTTGTGCAGCATTACGAAAGAAATTTTAGGAAATTTTTTCTTTTAGAGCGGATATCATTGTCCAAATTTTCTCTGGTGAACACATAAATATGAGAATATTTATAGTATAAATACCACCTCATCACTTTTTATTATTACTTTTAATGTGTTGTAAGTAAATGGTAAAAGGTGATGAGGTGGCATTTGTACTATAAATATACTCATATTTATATGTCCACCAAAATAAAAACTGTTTCATTGTGGATAAGGGATTTACTGGAATCGTACGAGATTATGAATAAATTATAAGGTTAAGAAGAGTTAATAATGAGGTAGGTCATAGGTGAGTACCGGGCGTTGATTGTTGAGGTAGTCGCGTGGCCCACCCATTTAATACGGGTCGTTAAGGGATGTGATGATGCTATTAATAATTTAACATGGACTCTGCCAACAAAAATAATGTTGCTCTCTTATAATTATCATAAAATGCCAAAAAAATAACGTTTCTCTCTTATAATTATCATCTTATATATATAAACAGAAATGTTCAAGTCAGTGCACATTGATATAACACTATCATTGTATTGGATCTGAATCGTTAGATTTACATATTTTGACTCAAAATATATATACTTGTCAAACATTTTCCATAATCAGTGGTCCACATATATTGGTATTAATGTAGTTATATCAGTATGCAATGATATGACGGTACTATATATATATATATGAAACAATATGCTACTTCACATTCACTCAAACCCTCACTAGGGATGGCAACGGGTCGGGTTCGGACGGATTTTACAAAATCCAAACCCGCACCAGTGAAATTTTTCCTCACCCACGCCAGCCCTTGAACCCGTGAAAATAAAAGGGTTCGGGTTCAGGTTTCATCCGCGGGTTTTATGTGAGTTTGCGAGGCACACCCACCAACCCACAAAATATATTAATTTATAAATATTTAATATATATTTTTTATATATACAACATAGAACTCCTCTTTATTTATAATATATCATGGATAATTACAAATACAATAATATAAAGCAGTATCAAGTAAAACTCTAAATAGATCTCCAAAGGTAAAACAAATAAGCAAACACGATGTTTCATAAGAGTAAACCATCAAGTGTAGCATATCATTAGTTATATATAAATGAGAGTTGAGAATTATAATTCTCAAACTTAGAATGAGTTAAGATTTTATATTTTATTCTCTATACGGTTAAAAATGTTCAATTAAAATTTAAATTTATAATATTTTAAATAATAAATATTATATAATTTTTATTTATACGAGTTCAACCGAGAGTTCAGTTTTCCGACCGACACTTAATAATTCAGCTAAAACCCATTTGAAAATGACATACGTCTTCAATGATTATGTGGCTGATGTTGCAAATATTTTCATGAAATACGTGTTCTTTTTTCATCATTTGATATTTTGCATAATTGAGATTACGAATTCCTCTTGTAGATACGTTGGGATTCTTATTGATTTATTTGAGATTGTTGCCAATTATTGGTGGAAGAGAATCATCCTCCTCTAGCTTCGTCAGCATTGCAGGAAAGAAAGTCGACGAAGAACGAACTTTCTCCGCTTAACATCGCCGTCAATGGCCACCACCTCTGACAACTTCGATAATATTTTACTTTTTCATTTCATTTTGTTGTAAAAAAAAATAAATTTGTAATTTCTATTTTAAAAGCACAATATTTTCAAAATATAATTTACAAAACACATGTCTGCTTTTCTTCTAAACGGATTATTTATTAAACAAAGTTATAAATGTAATCATAAAATATGTTTTGGCATAATACTATTAATATAAATATGAGTAATAACCTCTTTTTCTTTTTTTTTTTCTTTTTTTTTTTTTCTAATTTAGGTAAATTGTATTTCATTAATATGTAAATACACATTAATTTTAACTTCATCTCAATATCTAAATTTCATTCTAATTAAATTGTCGCATTAATCGAAATACAAAAAATGGGATACCTCATTATTATATAAAAGTACATTGATTTTAAGTATTAGATATTAAAACAATCGTTTAAAAAATATATGATAAGTCAATAAAGTTTTATTTATTTTTTAAGATACTAAATATGTAATTGGATTTCTTTCGATCAATAATCTAATTGAAGTATCTTAAATTTTACACAAACATGTTCATGACTTCATGTTGAATGCGAAGAGGAAAACAAGTACCAACTAAAGTGAAGAATATTGTAATAACGGATCTCATTCTCACCTCATTTAGTGACATCACATGAATCAATAGTTTTGATTAATTCTATCTTTTTAATATACAGTAAATATATACAAATTAATAAAAATAATTCAATGATATTAGGTCAATAGATTAAAAAACTATATACTTATCGATTTATGAGAGGAGGACCCGGTCTGCAATGGACTACTGTGTCTGCTGTCTTATTTGGAAAAGTCGGGGTAAGAGAAAATTGGATAAAAGAATAAAAATAAAAAGAAGCTTACTTTATAGAGTTATAATATATTTTATGATTTGTGATAACCGGTAACTTGTTGTAATCTGAATTCAACTACTTATACCTTTATAAGCTCATTTTTTTTTTTTTTTTCCATACGAGATTTTTATTGATACATGATACAATGCATTTTTTTTTTCTATCTTTGTTACCGTATAAATATGATATGATTTGATATGACATGTTTTTTATATAGTTTTTTTTTATATATATAATTTACTTCTTTTACGGTATATTTAGTTCATAATTTGATACAACCAAATAATATGTATTTTTTGTTATTTAAATCACGTAATAACTTTGTAATTTTGTCTTGTCTTTATAGAGCCTCCGGTTGTTGCTGTAGTAATCCATTCATGTTGTTATAATCCAATAAAAAAAAAACTTTGAGTAATTTTATGGGGGATTGGGTCGGTGCAACAGAGAAAGAGCACGTAGACAGAATATGCGAATGTAACGTTGTAGGTGGACACTTGTCAAAAAGAGGAAGAGAGGGGTTTGAATTGGGGTAGGAGAGACGAGGAGTGTGGGGTGGAGGGGGGTTGGTGTGATGACTCGTGACTTGGGAGTTGGAGGCATCTCTCACGTATGAATCATGAATGTATGATGAGGCAGGGTAGCTTTTTAGTCAATTAATAATGAGGGTATGTTTGTAATTACATACACGTTTATCTCAAATAATCTGAATTAGATACTGTCACATGGTCTTCAGTATTGACAAATGTGTCGGACGCACACCGAATTCATCTTGTCAGGTTTGGTGAGTTTTGCAAGCCACGCCTAACGGCTCTGCTTGGCTAGGCTTCACTTAGCTCCACGCCTCCACCTATATTGGAAGTGTCCACCCACCCATATACAAGTGATATATATATATACACTAGTTTTTAGAGCACAAGATTACCTGAGTTTCGTATTTATAAATATATATTCTTAAAAAATAAGAGATATTTATATAATATGGTATAGTAATAATTATTTAAATATTTAATTATCAATATCAATATCAATATCTTCCTTATCAGATGTATATATAATTGTTCTTTCACTTTACAAATCTCCCCTGTATATATATATATTCAATGACGGACTCGATAAATTAAATTTATATATATATATATAATATTTTTTATTATTTTTCAAGTCATTAAATGTATAGAAAATTATATTTTCATTCTCAATCTCATTTTAAAACATAAATTAATTATCAATCCAAATACCTATTAATTTGGGTCCAGTCCATATCATTATAGGTCACTATTACTAAGACATTTTTATTAAGTCAAAATCTTACTAAAACCTGTCTATTAAGTAATTATATAAACTTTAAGGGTTTTATGACTTTCCTAAAAAATTAAGGGATGCTATAACTAAACTCTTACTAAAAGCTATAAATTAAGTAATTATATAAACTTTAAGGGTTTTATTTATAATTATACTTTTAAAGAAATTTTAAAAAAAAATGATCAAACAAAATAGGGAGGTGAAAAATCCGCGTGACCAACTCTCTATTTTATAATATAGTATAGATATATATAAAAGTGATCTTAAAAGTTCAATTTCAATTATGGTGAGAGAATATATATATATATATATATGTTAAAATATTATGATAATTAAGATTCAAAGAGTATGACAGACTTTAGTCTACAACTTTATGGTATAGATATGAACAGTAAACCAGTAGACCATGCTCATTTTATTACTTTTTATATGTAAATCAATGATAGATGTTGTATGGGATTTGTAATTAATATGGCCCAAGCACTGTACTTTAACATAGAGCAATGCAAATTTATCAAGTTGGTCGATTTTTAGGCTGTTTATTCGTTTTTGGTTTATTAGGTTTAGCGGTTAGTATATACCACTTATCTAGTGCTGATCTCTCTCTACTTCCCACTAAACTTCAAAATTTTCAACCTTGATTAGTTTTCATATTTAAGTAGGGAAATAAAATCCTAACGTATTTCTTCCAAATAATCTAACATTTAAGGTTATAATTTTGAGTTTTTACCGACAAAAGTTAAAGTGGCTCGATGCACCCTGCTTGCCTCCCCCTCTGCGGCTCTGCCTGTCCTAACTCCTGATTTTGTAATGGTAAAAAAAAAAAAAAAGGAAAAACCAATTATTTTTGCACTTTTAAGCGGATTAAAAGTAAATTATTAACTTTATATTTTGTTAGTGGGATGGTGGATGTGATCACTCTTAGTTTTGTAGTTGTGCATTTCTGTATTTACATTTGTGACAATTATAAAGTATGAGGAGATATCTTTCTCATTATTTCAAGAATTGTTTTTCAAATCGTGTATGATGCAATTGATAGGTGGAAGGGTATTTTGGTCTTTTTGCCTTTGAAATGAAATGATGGTGGATGTGATCACTCTTAGTTTTGTAGTTGTCCTCTTATGTATTTACATTTATAACAATTACAAAGTATAAGGAGACATCTTTCTCATTAATGCAAGAATTGTTTTTCAAATCGTGTAGGTTGCAATTGATAGTAACGGTAGAAGGGTATTTTTGGTCTTCTTTCCTTTGAAATGAGATGATGGTAATTAACTAAGGGGCTTGTACATCTGTACCCAGCCAAACTTGTCCCTTCACATTACTATCAAAATCGTTCATTTTCCTAAAAAAAATAATTGCTTACCCAAGGAACTTAGGGTCCGTCTTGTAAACGGTTTTTATGAACTGTTTGTTAAAAAAAAAAAAAAAAAAAAAAAAAATTGAAAATGAAAACAGTTTTTTTAGTTTTGGTTTCAAAACTAAAAACGTATTTGACAGCACAAATTAAACACTATATTCTAAATATAAAAACAAAAAACACGCGTCTGATACATTAATTGAAAAATATTTGTATCATCAAATTCAATTTTTATTTTTATATTAACCTGAAATTACAGAACAATTTAATTAAATATTTAGCAATTAAATTTTTTTTTAACAAACCCTAACATCAATTTATATGTTAATTCACTACTTCTGGATTACTATTTTTTTTTCAATCTCCAAATTCTTCAATTTTTATATTAAATGCCACAAATTCATTCAAAGTGAGACTGGAATTATATATATGGTCTTGACACTGATTCAATATCTGAGTAACAATGGAGAGAGTGAGGCTTGAGAAGATTTCAATAACCATGTTGGTACCACATGTTGAACACACAATACCCAGTTCAAAATTGGTATCACAGTACCCATGTTGAACTCTTGAACACACAATATCCAGAAAAACAAACAATACCCAGAAAAAAAAAAAAAATTGTACCACAATACCCATGTTAACATTTGAACACACAATAAACAGAAAAATTCAATATCCCAAAAAAAAAAAAAAAAAAAAATTAGTACCACAATACTCATGTTGAACACACAATACCCAAAAAAAAATTTACACACTCATATTTGACAATCAAATCAACAACCAATAATTTCACATAAAGTCTAGATTATCTCTACCACAAATAAGTTACTAATAGCTTCTCTATCATCAAGCTCAAGAGTCCAAAATCTTTAAAAAGGAAAAAAGAAAAAAATTAATCGAGAAACAGAAACACATCTATTTGTGGCATTTAACAATAAAAGCAATACAAAATTGAAGAATAGTTGATATAAGAAATAGTAGACCTGTAATTAACAATAAAAAGCAATTTGTGGCATCAATTTTTGTGGTATGCTCCAATTTTTATATTAAATGCCACAAATTAATTTACAGGTCTCCAATCTCCAAATGCTTCAATTTTTTATTGACAAAAGCAACACAAACGGAAAACAGAGTAGAAGAAAGAAAGCAAATTAGGCGGTGAGATCTATGGCACCAAGGCCGGAGGAGCAGATCGAGAAGAAGAAAAAGAAGAAGAAGAGTGACAAAAAACAGAAGAAGAAGAATAGTGATGGTTTGATGAACGTCGAAGAAGAAGAAACAAAATAATAAAAAAGGTGAGTTTTATTTATAAAAAAAATAATGTGAAAAGCAAAATGAAAAACATCTAAAACTTGTTTTTCAAATGTTTCACTTTTAATATTGATTTTGTTTTCTATTTTGTTTTTTGTTTTTTGAAAATAAAATGAAAAACAGTTAACGAAAGCGAATTCGAAATCGTTTTAGAAAAATAAAAACGAAAACATGCTGAAAAACGGCTGCATGATAGGTCCTTATTGGCACCATTTCAGTAACTCGATTGTGGTGCCAAACAACCATATAGAGATTAGAGACACCCAAAAAAAAAAAAAAAAAACTCATCCATTTACTAACCCATATAGAAAATGTTAGGGATAATCCTTTAAAACTGATGAACGCGAAAACCTCGTGCCTAATACTCGCCCATAACTCATAATAATTAATAACGTCAATATAGCAGAAAAATAGATGAGAGAGAATAAAACAATCATAACACAAAATATACGTGGAAAAACCCAAATCGGATAAAAAAACCACGGCCCGTCAAGACGACAGAAAAAATTCCACTATATGATAAACGGTTACAACCATATGCTTCATGATTCTCTCTCACACCTAATCCCAAACCCCACTCACAAGATCCTCACCAAGAACCCCTGCAATATCCTCTAGGTCTCCCCTAAATGTCACCCATGAATCTCTAACGTGATCCATCGATATTCCCTTAGATCCCTCCTCAGATATTCCCATGGGTCTCCCCGGATCTCACTCACACTCTCTGATGTTACATGGTGTTCAACTCACACTTTCAACCTAATTACAAGGTTCTATTTATACTAGTTACAAGGAGTTTAAGATAAAAGGAAATTCTACTCCTAAACGTACAAGACTTACTTGTTCCACATAAATATTATTTCCTTTTATAACAAGTCTTCTTGTAAGGAGTAAATCCTTTTTCGATAAGCACAAGAACTTCTAGAAGAATACCTTTTCCTATTCTGCGCAATATTCCTAATCTCAGTAATACATCGCCTCCGTCGTATTAGTCACGGTGTGCACCTTGCTCCCAACACCACGAAACAATTCTGCTCTTGACCGCTCCTGGTACTGCCGCCGGTACCACTGCTTGTGCCTTGCCTCGGCAGCAGTCTTGCGTAATTGTCAGTTTGGGCAACGGTAATTGTCAGTTTCCGTTTCTTCAGTTCTTCTTCGATCTTCAACCTCCCTCAAACTACACCATTCAACTTCCAAACGTATCTCACGTCTTCAGGAAGTAACACATCACTTGAGTCTTGTTTTGTTCACATTTGTTCACTTAGGAATACAAGTCAAAACCTAACAGAAAAAAAGTTTTAAAGAAAAATCAATTAAACATTTTCTTAAGAAACAAAATCATCTAACAAATGAAACAGTGATAAGAAGATTGAAGTAAATCAAGGTATGTATGTTCTCTGCAATTGCTTATTTGCTTCGATTAACGATCATTTAATGGGTTGTTGGGTCGATTTAGAGGTCATAATTTGTTATTTTTGTTTGCTTATATGCCAATAAAGCTTTACATTAGCAGATAGATCTTGTGTATTTGATGTGCGTTTAAAATGGTCTTATGTGAATAAATAAATCCAAATTGTTTAAGACTTTTTTTTTTTTTTTTTTTCCTTTAGAACTACAAACAATGTAATAGTTTACTGTATGTTGAAAGTTGTTTCTTACACAGTTACATGTATGATAAAGTAGCTGATTTCATATTTTGCATACTTGTTCTTATTTATAATAATTTTTTTTTCATATCAAGTTCTTTATGATATAGTAGCATGCATTGTGCTGTGACATGCACTGATGCACAGTGAATAATGTAAATTTTGTTTTGCAATTAACGGTGAAAATTGAATGTTAAATTGTTATATAATAGTAACATGGACCTATTATTAATTTGTGTAGGCTAGACTTAGCAATTTGTCTTGCTCATTGTGCATGTTATGAGTCTATTTCTTTGCTACCAGATTCCTTAAAGAAATTCAACCAAAATGAGTAGTAGTCACAATTCCCTTTTTCACAGTAAAAATACAATTTCGCTGGATTTGCCTTTGACTCAAAGCCGCTCTTGGATCACATTTGCATCTTCAATTTTTGAATTTCATTAACCTCATTAATACACTTCAATGCATAATTAGGGGCATTTTCGAACTTTTATACCCAAATATGTTCATTAATACACTTCAATGCATAATTAGGGGCATTTTCGAACTTTTATACCCAAACGCATATTGCCATCACTACTAACGGATCCATTTTAATAGCAGAGGGTGTTTATATTAGTTTATGGCAATTGTTTGTAATCTTGTTAGTTTCGATAAATTTAGAGTAAATATATGCAATTAACCCTTTAATTTACATAGTGTAAAGCGTAAACATCATTCGGCTTAGCTTCCATGCAGTGCCGCAGGCCCGCAGCTTATAAGTCTATAACCATCACTATTCACTAGCTGGTAAAGTGGAAGTAGATATTAATAACTTAAAAAACTTAATTAAACTATAAATAGTAAACCACTTTGTCAAAAATACCCTTTTATAATGAATTTCCAAAACTACCCTTAACTACCACCACCATCTTCACCAGACACAGCTCGCACTTTGGCCGTTTCCTTATAAAAACCCTCGACATTTCCCTCAATATCTCTTCAGGTAAACTCCTCAAAACTTTAAACTTTTTTTCACTTTCCACACGAAAACCAAAACCCCAATAACAATGGCTCTCGCCAGCAGCAGCAGCTCCATTATTTCTACCAAATCAGCCTTTCTCCAGACCCAATCTCCACCGTCCGTTTCCAAAGCCAGATCAAACATCCTCCCCATCTCCGCCGTCCACGCCGCTGATTCCGCCAAACCTTCTGTGAAAACTGTGAAAACAGTAACCGAACCAATTACCAAGAGCCACAATGTGGCTTCAGGGAAATGGACGGTTGACAGTTGGAAATCGAAGAAAGCTTTACAGCTACCGGAGTACCCGAATCAGGACGAGCTTGAATCGGTGCTGAAGACGCTTGACGCGTTTCCTCCGATCGTGTTCGCCGGAGAGGCCAGGAGCTTGGAGGAGCGGCTCGGCGAAGCCGCCATGGGAAAAGCTTTTCTGCTCCAAGGCGGCGACTGCGCTGAGAGTTTCAAAGAGTTCCACGCTAACAACATTCGTGACACTTTTAGAATCCTCCTTCAGATGGGTGCTGTGTTGATGTTCGGTGGTCAAATGCCCGTTATCAAGGTACGATTTTTCATCTTTGTTATTGATTCTTGTTTCAATTTTGTTTTGTGTGTTTTGTATTTTTGTTAATGTGTATTTGATTTTCTATTTTTAGGTTGGAAGAATGGCGGGTCAATTCGCGAAGCCGAGATCGGATAATTTTGAGGAGAAGAATGGCGTGAAGCTGCCGAGTTACAGAGGAGATAATATCAATGGAGATACGTTTGACGAGAAATCGAGGATTCCGGATCCGGAGAGAATGATTAGAGCTTATTGTCAATCAGCTGCTACTTTGAATCTTCTCAGAGCTTTTGCTACTGGTGGTTATGCTGCTATGCAGAGGGTTACACAGTGGAATTTGGATTTCACTGAACACAGCGAGCAGGGAGACAGGTAACTTTTTGTTTAAATCTCTTTATCAATTTTATTGCTGTTTACAGTTTTTCATTTTACTTTCTTTCTATTATTGAGACTTGGATTGCTGATACTATTATTTAGACTAGCTTTCTCCTGTAAAAGGATTGGTCTTGCTGTCTTTTTATTTTTTATTTTTTATTTTTATTTTTATTTTTTATGTTTTAAAAAGACTGAATAACGTGTTTTATATGGAATATGGAATTTGCTATCTCCTTCAACATCGCTGTTGATGATTGCTGGTTCAACTGTCCAAAATAACCTCGTTTGGGTTGTTGGGCAACTTTTCTGTGGTTGATAGGGTTGGCTCTAAGTGATTCTCAAGAGACTGTTTTCACGTGTATGGTGGAGTCAATTGTCAATTTGTTGTTTTATGGAGTATGATGGAATTAAATCCTTGTAACCTGTCCATTAATACGGCTTCTATATTCAGAAATATGTTATTCAAAATGATCCAAAGTATCCAACTTTTCGGTGTTTGATTACTTCTTATAGTTATGAATCATGATTGGTTCTCTAAGGATATTCCTAACCATCTTGGAGGGATGGATTTTGGTTGGTTCTGATTTTACAATTTAACCACTTTATGGTTTTTTCTGTCTCTGTATGGTTTTCAGTTTTTATATCTATTGTTGTCTTGACATGGTAGGTACCGGGAACTTGCAAATCGGGTTGACGAGGCCCTTGGATTCATGTCTGCTGCTGGACTCACAGTTGATCATCCTATTATGACAACAACTGAGTTCTGGACATCACATGAATGCTTGCTCCTGCCATATGAGCAGTCAATGACTAGGTTAGATTCAACTTCTGGCCTTTACTACGACTGCTCTGCCCATTTTCTCTGGGCTGGGGAACGTACCAGGCAGCTGGATGGTGCCCATGTTGAGTTTCTGAAAGGTGTTGCCAATCCCCTGGGCATTAAGGTATTACTAGGCTTTAATTTAGTCTTAATCTACATTGAAATGAATTATTTCAGGTATAAAGAACTGAATGAAACCTCATATTTTAGTAAATTTTGGGATGGAGCATGAAAAATCCATGTCTAATTGATTAAGATGTAGGTCCAAGCTAGTTTTCCTGCCATCAAGGCCTCATTTCTTTCTGTTTTGATACTTTTATATTAATGGACAAAACTTAAAAGTGATTGATAAAAAAATTATGAACCCGGCTAACATGTATTGTCTTCTTACTGCAGGTTAGTGATAAGATGGATCCAAATGAGCTTGTTAAGCTCATTGAAATTTTAAACCCTCAGAATAAACCAGGGAGAATAACAATCATCACAAGAATGGGTGCTGAGAACATGAGAGTGAAGCTTCCCCATTTGATTAGGGCTGTCCGCCGTGCAGGCCAAATTGTCACATGGGTCAGTGATCCAATGCATGGTAACACCATAAAGGCTCCCTGCGGTCTCAAAACTCGTCCCTTTGATGCCATCAGGGTAATGTACTCTCTAACTTTTCTTGTTTTTACTGGTTTTGGATTAATTGCCAAGAAGTTATTGGAGCGCAAGTCATATGCTACCAAGGGATTGCTTGAGATTACATAAAATTGAAGTCACTTCATTTTGCTTTTCCTAACATTTGAGGGCAATATAATTTACAATAACTCTAGTATGCTTGTGGTAAACTGAATTTACATCAAATGCTATTGAAAAAGTACCATAACTTTAAATCCTATGCAAATAAGATAGCAGTTTTTTTCCTTCCTCCGCCTTGCCCTGACAGTTTTGGCCCATGAACCACTTTTAATCATGTGGTGTAGATTAGCTGAAGTCAACAATCAGAGTTATATTTAAGTGTGTTTTATGATTGATCTCATTATCTTTATGAAGTAGGGCAGCTAACTCACCAACCACAAGTGTAGGAATTCAGTGCTTTGAAAGAAATTATGATTTATTTTTAATCGAATCAAACAATAGAACCGAATCACGGTAGGTGAGAAAGGGACAGCTTATAAGAATTTTTTGGGCTAAACAGTCAAACGTGGTGCCTTAAGCAGGTTTATGATTAATATAAATTAAGAAAGCCTTTGTTAGGTGGGTGGTTGTATTTCCCTATCACTAAGTTTTGAGTTAGGTTGGGAGACTTGTAGTTTAAAAATCTCTCTTTAATCATTTCTTGGTGAGAATCCAATTGAGATTGTGGACAGCACTTTGGTTCTTTTCCTTACTCAAAAGACTTATTGTATATTGAACGTGAATGTTGGTAGACATGGAAGGATACAATTTACTTATTCAAGTTATTTATTTGATTGTGCAGGCTGAAGTGAGAGCATTCTTTGATGTGCATGAGCAAGAAGGAAGTCACCCAGGAGGAGTTCACCTAGAGATGACAGGGCAGAATGTGACGGAGTGCATCGGTGGGTCAAGAACAGTGACGTTTGATGACTTGAGTTCTCGCTACCATACTCACTGTGACCCTAGGCTCAATGCTTCACAATCTCTCGAGCTTGCCTTTATCATTGCAGAGCGCCTTAGAAAGAGGAGGATATCACAGCAGCCTATTGCCTCCTTGGGAGTGTAGAATGACTTCAAGGCCCTCCCGGGAAATATAAATCTTATGTTCTTTTCTTTTTACCAAGTTATGGCTGCTAGTTATATTACTATTGGATTTTTGAGTTAATTTATGTTCTTATGTACTACAGTTACTACTGTATGTGTATACTGTAACGAAAGTGATGGTTTGAGACTATGAAACACATGAATAAAAGATGAAATTACGGCTGCATTAAAAATTTGGTGAATTCCATGGGTTTGGTGGATGTCATTTGTTGAACTTGGGTTTGGTGTATGATATGAATTATAATTGCAAGACTTGCACACGTGAGGATTGACCAATTCTGGGAATATAGTTGAGAGTATTATCTTTTGCATTTTGAATTAGTCATTTAAATAATATTAGCTGTACTGAGTTGTTTAATTTTGTTGATGATTAAGTCAAGTAAGTTAGTAGTGGCTTGAGTGGATGCCGGTACTTCTCCACGACATGCTATCACCTGATTCTTAGGATTGTTATTTGCTTACTGCTCTCAACAAATTCAGCACTACCTGTAGTTGATGCCTATTGTTTTGAGTTGTTATATGGTTATTATTGTAGGCTATATAATAGCCAATTTGAATTGAATAAAATATATCGAATATCAGTATTTCCAAACTAATATCTCTCTTCTTTCAAAACTATTCTTCTGCTTCTCTTCTCAGACTCAACCGAGTCATTCTTTTGCTTCTCTGTTCAACCGAGTCATTCTTTTGCTTCTCTGTTCTTCTTCTCACCAAATTCTTTCAGTTCTAATTGGTCTCAATTAGTTCATAACAGTGTAGTGTATTTTTGGACTTGGACCTCATCATCTCCTTATTTAATCTTATGACATATAAGCATTGCAATGAATGAATGGTTCAATGAATTAATGGTTAAAATGCGATTGTTTTCCATTTGCACTTTATCAACGACCAATCACATTCTTTAAAAGGGTAAAAATGTGAGGTGGGAACAGGATTCTGCAATATGTCAAACCTGTCAAACTTAATGCTTTTTTGAGTAGTTTAGAGTTGCTGTCTATTCTCAAAAGTCAAAATCTCAAAGAGTACCTTATGTATGTTTTCAACTGTGCACCTTGCACGTCAAACAAAAGATATTGGTTTGAGCATTTATTTTTTTTGGAATACTATCTATATTTTTCATTTGGTTAAAATGCGATTGTTTTCCATTTACATTTTATCAACGATCAATCACATTCTTTAAAAGGGTAAAAAGATGAGGTGAGAACAAAATTATGAAATATGCCAAACCTATCAAGTTTAATGCTTCTTCGAGTAGTTTAGAGTTTCTATCTATTCTCAAAAGTCAAAATCTTAAAGAGCACATTGCACGTCAAACAAAAGATATTGGTTTGAGCATTTATTTTTTTGGAATACTATCTATCTTTCTAATTTGGTTAAAATGCGATTGTTTTCTATTTACATTTTATCAACGATCAATCACATTCTTTAAAAGGGTAAAAAGGTGAGGTGAGAACAAGATTATGAAATATGCCAAACCTATCAAGTTTAATGCTTCTTCGAGTAGTTTAGAGTTGCTATCTATTCTCAAAAGTCAAAATCTTAAAGAGCACCTTGCACGTCAAACAAAAGATATTGGTTTGAGCGTTTATTTTTTTTGGAATACCATATGTCTTTCTCATTTATTTTTTCTACTCATTGCTTGACACATATACTTTTCCATTTAATAAAGAGCCCTCACTTTTTGCTGCAAAGTTTGTTTACAGTTTTACCCCTTTATTAATGAAATGATAGAACCCCTTATTAATGAAATGATAGAAGCAGTCATCAGAGGTAAAAACGTAAACAAGTTTTACAATAAAAAGTGAAAACTGTTTATTAAAGAGAGCTTCTTCTTACAATTTACAAATTATCTATTCAATTTTTTTTTATTAATGACAATTTTAACCTAAATTAAAATTAGTAAACAAGACAAAAAAAATTTAAAAACACTCCAAACTAATAAAATTATTTAAAAAAAAAAAAAAAAATCTCTCCTAAATCATTAGATTAAATATTATGTATTAAACTCTCTTCTAAATCTATTATTACCATATTAAACACTCTCTCTTAATTAATCTTTCTCCATTTTTCAAATAATAATAATAATAATAATAATCATATTTCCATACTTTCTGATCAATCTCTGATTAATAGTTAAAGAAAAAAAAAACTTATGAATATTTTAGTTTTTTACAGTAATATATATATATATATATATATATATATTATCAAGTAAATTTTCAAAAAAAAAAAAAAAAAAAAGAGATATATGAAAGCTCGAATTATTTCAACTAGATTCGATTAAATTTAGAATTTCTAATACTGATGAAAGAATTAAAGTTCTCTAGTAAATCACATACTTACAAACAGAGGCGTACCTAAGAGAGGGCTTGCCCGAGCTATAGCTCGGGCAGCCCTCAATTTTTTTTTTTTTTTTTTCTTTTAATTCAATAGGTAAAGGTCTAATTACATAAACGTCCCCTAGGTTTGATAATATTACAAAACTATGATATTGTATCTAAATTTAATGAAATGTAAATATTTTATTATTTATTGTAAAAATACACATAATATAATGGCTTCTAACATTATAGAATTAAGTCACTTACAATTTTAATTGTATATTTTTTTACTACAAGCTTAAATAATTATTTATGCATAAATTTTACAATGTATTTCATATTATTGAGTAGTCTATTATTGAATTGGTGTCATCTTATTATATATATATATATATATATATATACTTTTATCAAGAATTATATATAATTTTCATTTATTCTTAATCAATGACTCATATGTCTTGCATGACGTTATTAAATTCGGATGTATTGATGAAGAAAATCATAAGAGTTTTCTCCATAATACACACTGAATTTAATAAATTTAGTATGAGAGAGTTTGTGAATCATTAATTAAGTATTAATATATTTACTAAATTAAAATAAATAAATAACTATTGATAGTTAAGGAGTTGACTTTATAATGTTAGTGTGTTCTGAGACAAAGATATTATATATATATATATATATATAATTTAGCCCGGACAATAAATATTTTCTGGGTACGCCCTTGCTTACAAGAATAACAAAAAACATTTACATATTTCAATTTAAAAAAAAAAAAAAAAAAAGGTACCTATTTTTTGAGTTTTTTTTTTTAGTATATACATACATATGGTTCTTAAAAATCAAGCTTATTAGTAAGTTTTTTTTTTTTTTTTTAACTGTTAGTCTTGCTTGAGAAAGAATGAGAATAGGAAATTAGAGATATGTATTGGAGGAGAGAGAGTATTTAATATGTAATAATTAATCTAATGATTTAGAAGAGATAATTTCTTTTTTCAATAATTTAAATTAAAAAGATAAAAAAGATAATATTATAACAAAATGAAGTGTCTTTGGAATTTTTAAAATTTAAATTTTGAGAATGAAGTGTTTTTAGAAAAGAAGTGTAAAAAGAAAAAATTGAATTGTCAAAAAAAGATCTCTTTATTAAATGAAAAAGTGTAGATCTCTTTATTAAATGAAAAAATGTATAAATATCAAACAATGAGTGGAAAGGTATATAAGAAAGGTAGATAGCATTCCCTTTATTATTTTTTATTTTTTTCATCCCACATTCTCTATCCACAACTTTTCCATAAGATATTGAAATAACCCAAACCCGAAACCTAATTTTAGCAAATTGCCGTAACCATGACCCATGATTTGAACGGGTTTTTGATTTCTACCCCAAACCTAACCGAATGAGGCAAAGTGTCTCAAACCCGACCCGACCTAACCT
This sequence comes from Acer negundo, assembly GCA_035582765.1. Lineage (NCBI taxonomy): Eukaryota > Viridiplantae > Streptophyta > Magnoliopsida > Sapindales > Sapindaceae > Acer > Acer negundo. The sequence continues at coordinate 570,276 of CM069231.1, read as the reverse complement.
ATTTCATTTAACCAAAAAAAAAAAAGTTCAAACAATTAAATATACAATTTTTTCTATACATTTGGAAACTTAAATTTTAACATTCAATTAAATTTAAAAAAAAAACACTTATATTAAAAAATATATTTAAATTTAAACATGCATACACTTAAATTTGAATATAAATGACAAATAAATATAAAAATTTAAAGTTTAGCATACCCTTAAAATTCAAATATAAACTTAAATTTAATAAAATATAATATCTAAATTATATAAACCTTGAATTCAAATATAAAATACATTTAGATAAAGAGATAAACAGATTAGAGTTTTTTTTTTTTTATTTAATATATTTTTTATAGTTTTAAAATTAATTATATAAATACCAGATCTACCGGGATGGGTTGGATCATAGTGGTTTGACTCATACCTGACCCAGTTATAAACTGGATCAATGATGTTTGACTTATGCTCGACCTAAACTCCGTTTTAAGTACTCTAAACCCATCCTAAATGGAACGGATTCTCACTGGCTTAGGGCGAGTCGAGGATTTTTACCATCCTTAGTTAAAGTTAGTCAATCAAGAGTAGGCTGCATGTAGGTTTGTGTTAGGGTTAAGGTTAACTAATCAAAAGTAGGATGTGTGCAAGGTTGTGTTGGGGTAAGGTTAGTCAATCAAATGTAGTATATATTTTCAAATTTGGCGATTTTACAAATAAAATGAGACTTGAACTCCTTATGCAAATGTGAAAATGTGAAAGGGATAATACAAAGAAAATAAAAATTTATTTATTTATTATTTTTTTAACTAAAAGAAAATATGTTAATCTAGAAGGAGGATATATTTGCTTACGTGTGCCGCCCATTGCCAAATGCCAAGCCCAAGCAGGCAAGCAGAAAGATAAAACCGCGGACGAGAAAGTGAGAAACACGGTTTGAGTCCATACGCGCGATCACGGTCGCTTAAACTTGACGCGAGGCGCCATCTTTCAAAAGTCGCCGTGTCCTATCAAAGCAAACATTTAAAAATCGTAACGACATAAAAATCATAAAGAGACAGATTCGAATTTAACTATTTTTCAAAGCAATCCAATGGAGCGTTCTCATGGAGGATTCGTAATGAGAGATCGCCGATTGGACGCTCTAGGCGACCTCATAGTCCTTCCCGATGAAGTCATCTGCTCAATTTTGGAACTCCTCACCCCTCGTGATCTCGGCCGTCTCGCATGCGTTAGCAGGTTTTTTCTCAGACGCTTTTTTATTCTATTTTTTCAATTTTGTTGAATGTCTTCTTACTAATGAATCTCAATTCACGATGAATTTGACTTCACATTTGATTAATTAATTTTTTTTGGCAAAGCAATACTCTAGTTACAATGGATTAATTAGCTTCTTTTGCTATGTCGAATTAATAATGGCATATTTTTTTGTAGTTGATTAGCTTATAGAATCTTTATTTAGTTGGAGGTTGTTTACTTTATTTATTAGATTATGCATTTAAATTCAGTTCTAGGCAATCTTTGATAGTCTTTTTTTCCTCAAATTTATATGTTTTTTTTTTTCGTTAGTTAATGTTTTCATAGAAGAAAAAAAGTTGAAATTTGAAACTTTAGGTGGTATTTTTTTTTTTTTTTTGTTGAGTTTTTTGCTAGTTTTTTCAAATCTAATATACGTGTGTATGTCTTTAATATATAGCTTGATGTATATATTTTGCAATGAAGAACCACTCTGGATGATTCAATGTCTCAAGAGATCAAATGGTCAATTTCAGTACAAACGCTCTTGGAAGAAAACAACGTTGCATTTGTATGTCACCAAATCGTGCTGAATTTTTTTCACTTGCTTTCATGTTATGTTTTTGACTATAACAAAACAGGTTGTTACTCTTGTTTTGGAATACAGTGAAGAACCACCAATCAAATACAAAGAATCTAGCAGAAGGCCGTTGCAGTTTGACGGTAAGGTTTTATGACTATAATAGAGTATTATTACTTTCAGGGGCTCTTCACTGCAATGATAATTGTATGATTTTCTTCGTATTTTTATATCTGTAAACTGTTTTTATGTGTTTTTGGTATCTTAAGTCATTGGGCACATTCCTTTCTGCAGGATTCTATTCTTCATTCTTGTACAGAAGATTATATAGGTGCCATACCTCATTAAGTGGTTTCTCGTTTGATGATGGAAACGTAGAAAGAAAGAAAGTCCTAACTCGAGATGAGTTTGATCATGAGTGTGGTGGGATGGAACCGGTATGTTGTGAAACATTGGACATGAACTGAATACATTATTCTTTTAGCTCTTTTGTTATATCCATTATTATTTACTATTTACCTTTCTTATCGTTTATGTTTACCTAGGGTCATGTTTACGTTATTATGTCTTTTTTGTACATGTGATTTGTAATTTCCATGGCCGCTTCTATTAGTTCTCATTAAATGTAAATTCCTTAGAAGATTTACTAATGTTAGCTAAAATGCATTAAACAGGTGTTAGCTTTTGAGATATTAATTATAAATATAATAGAAGTAATACTTCCCAAGTGTGTTTGCTACCCCTTCTTCGCCCATTCACCCCTTAATGTGTGAAAGCTACTAATGCAACATCATCAAAAGCTCCACAGCCACCATGATACTCATGACCACTTACAAAGACCTTGTTACTGGTTTGAAAACAGCACCTCAACAACCATTGTTAATGCCATAGCGCCCTTTCCACTGTTCCTAACACCACATCATATAGATCAACGCCGCCTTGCCAATGGAGCCATCATTATTACCATGCCAAAATTGCCACCTGTACAACAATGACAGTGCCATTGCCGCCACATTGCATCCATCACTGTCATGGACAATCACCAATTTATCTCTCCTCACCATGCAAACTATGATTGCCCTTACTTACACTTAGACAAATCTATTACAACAATGACTACAAATGCGCAGTATCCTTGATTCCATAATTTCTGACTATTTGTGTTTTAGGACAGTTGTTGATACTTAATTAACATGATGATTCATATCCCCAAAATTTAATATTAATGAACAAACAAATAAAGAAAAGTTAACATGATAATTTATTAGTAATTGGAATCATCTGTTCACTTTTTCTTTATGTGTGTGAAAAACTGAAAAAAGGAAACTTTTATGTTGCCCAAATTTTTTCTAGTCCATAACAGAATTTGATTTTATTTTTCCTTTCATATTTTATATAATTTTTAAAAGGAAGCTTGAATCACTAATTTATGTGTCTATCTTGTACATGGGTTTGTGTTGTCAAACCATATACCAGGTTTTGCTTACTGGATTGGCTGATACGTGGCCTGCAAGGACTGCATGGACAATTGACCAGCTGCTGTTGAAATACGGGGATACATCATTTAAGATTTCTCAACGGAGTGCTCATAAAATCTCAATGAAATTCAAGGATTATGTCTCATACATGAATGTTCAGCATGATGAAGATCCCTTATATATATTTGATCCCCAGGTTCTCTCATATTGTGGTATAAATATTTGTCCAATGTATTTTGTCTTATTGAAATAGAAATTCTGGTATTAACTTTCGCTGTATGCAGTTTGGGGAAGTTTCACCAGGATTGTTGAAGGATTACAGTGTGCCTCAACTATTTCAAGAAGATTGGTTTGAATTTTTAGATGCAGATCATCGACCACCATATAGATGGCTTATTATCGGGCCAGAAAGGTCTGGTGCTTCATGGCATGTTGACCCAGCACTTACTAGTGCCTGGAATACTCTATTGTGTGGCCGTAAGAGGTAAATCTCAATCTTCAACTGCTCAAGAATAGTATGCATCTGAGTGCTGGTTCTACTCCATTGAATTTGTTGTTGTACTTTTATATCTATCAAGGTTTGTGGACACTGCTACTTTGTAGTAGATGAGATTGTAATCATTTCACAAATGTATATCATTGCATGTTATATCTTGTGTTTCATGATCCGGCCACAGCAACATTATTTAACAACTTGCAGTTATGTTTTCATAATTGATTGTTTGGTAAACAATTATAAGAGAAAATAGGTCACTGAAGGAATTGTTGAAGTCATTTTGTCTTTTGGATCCTAGAATTTTTATTAGCCTTAGCTTTATATTGATGTGTATGGTATCATGCAATTCATAACATGTACTGCTAATGTTACGTGTGTAGATGCACTTTTGAGGCGGGTGGTTTGCCAGATATTTTGTACCTTTCTTTTACTTCTTAAATAGACTAGCTTTACATGCTCATAGATTAAGCTCGCCCAGTTAGGTACAGTCATTTGGTCTTGAGCTGTAGGTCAATTATATAACAAAGGGGTACCTAGGATTTTGGTTGCTTACCCTTTGAAGTTTTGACGAAAAGTTTAAATACTAGTGCCCTATTGGCCATGAATTAACTTAGTAGACTTGAGTCTTCCTGCTATTTTTATTATGGAAGGACAATCCAACTTCTTTGAGAGCTTCCATATGGTAGGAGTTTTGAGTTTGAATGTCGGAGCTGTCCTTTCTTGACGTATTAGTATTATCACCAACTTGTGACAGGAAAAAGTTAAGGTAGTACTTGCTCAAATTTTGATTTTGTTTCTGTGCACTTGCAGCTGAACATTCCCGCATACTTTACATTTGATGTTCTAAAATGAATGTTAACACAAAATGAAAATTGTGATGAGTACTGTTTGCCTGAGGAATGTAATTGAATCAGCTGATATCTAGGAGGCAATGTCTTCTTTTTCTTTGAATAGGTGGGCATTATATCCTCCGGGACGAGTACCTCTGGGTGTTACTGTACATGTCAGTGATGAAGATGGTGATATCCATATTGAGACGCCATCATCCCTGCAGGTAATTTTACAGATTTCATTTCTCGTTTTCTGATCAAATTCATTCAATCACCTTTAGTAAGTCAATTTGCATTCCCTTTTTTCGGTTTAAAGTGGTGGCTGGATTTTTACCCACTTATTGCTGATGAGGACAAACCAATTGAGTGTACCCAACTACCTGGGGAGACCATTTTTGTTCCAACGGGATGGTGGCACTGTGTCCTGAATTTGGAAACAACTGTTGCTGTTACCCAGAATTTTGTTGATTCCCAGAACTTTCAATTTGTTTGCCTGGATTTTGCTCCTGGTTATCTTCATAAAGGGGTTTGCCGTGCTGGAATGCTTGCCGTTGATGAAGATAGCCATGAGGATGTTAAAAAGAACACATCAAGTGATGAGTATAATTTGAGTTACCCAGACCTGGCTAGAAACAAGAAGAGGATCCAAACTAAAAAATCTGGGGAGAATCATAATTACGAAGTTGCTACTAATGGTGCTACTGGAAGTTATAATTTGCAGAGAAAAGGTTTCCCGTATGATATAAATGTTTTGGAAAAGTTCTTGGATGAAGAGAGAGACCACTATAATTTTCCATGGAGTCCAGGCAACTGCATAGGACAACGAGAAATGAGAGAATGGTTATTTAAGCTTTGGGTTGGGAAACCGGGAATGAGAGAGCTAATATGGAAGGTATATTCTTTTTCTTGTTAGCCTTATCTTTTGTGTTTTTTGAATTAGCAATATTGAATGAAGAAGCAATAAGTGTCTTTTGGCTGATAAGAAGATAAATTTATTAATGAAAATGTGTAAAAACCACCAGATTCTTTTCCGCACCCCTGAATTGAGAACACTCTTGAATATAAGAAAAATAAGGTCTTTGCTAGCCATGTTCAATCAGCAACAGTATTAACTTACCTGTATATCCAATTTAATCTTGGAAACCTTAATGATCAATTGATCATTTTGGTCATGTTAATGTTTTTGCTATATGGTGAAAGGGGCCAATTATTTTCGTTCTGCTTTTCACCCTATTTTTTCTAATTTTTGCTCTCAATTGTCTTAGGGAGCATGTCTTGCACTAAATGCAGGCAAATGGTTGGAGTGCCTTGAAGCAATTTGTGCCTTCCACAGTTTTCCTCCCCTCACTGCTGAAGAGAGGCTTCCGATTGGCAGTGGTAGCAATCCTGTGAGTGACAAATTATATTTTCTTGAAGTTTTCTGTTTTATTTCCATTTCAAACCACCCACTTTATAATACCCTTTTAAACATGAAGAATCAATTCATGGGCATGCTTTATGGAGGTTGGTTAAGATTATTTTGATTATTACTATTTATTACTATAAAATAAAATTTGAGTTGCTAAGAGGTTGGAAAATCTTCAGGGGAGTGTTTAATGACTTGAGATGAATGATGAATTTTTCCCATCTGAGTTCTGACTAAGTGGGATGAAGTCTATTTGGAAATATATGATGTTTTGTTGGTTGAGTTTAATGGTGCGCTTTAGAAAGGTATACCTAATGGAGGTTGGATCATAACTCGTTAAGTGGATTTAGTGGTGTGCTTTAGAGAGGGATACAGGATATTAGGGAAGTTGGTTAACATATGTAGAGGAAATGGAAGGTTGGATCATAACTCAATTTTAAGATCATCTGTGGTGTTGCCTTTGGTTGGTAATTGGGTGTGGATGGATGGTTTGCAAAGAATGTATACTTTTTGGTGGGGAATCACAGGAAGGTGTACTTTTGATGAGATGTTTTTGTTGTGAGGATGTCTGCTGAAGGAATATGTTCCTGATCAGTTGTCCCCAGGTACAACTAGAAACCTGTCAGGGGAGGACAGCAGGCAGGTTAATTTGGGACCAAGATTCACTAGATTGTATGTCCATGAAGTTACGGATAATGAAATGTCTGGAAGCCCAATGGCAAATATAGTGGAGATAAAAGTATGGCAGAGCCAAGTTGTAAGACTACTTAAATCCTACATGGCAATTTTGAACATTTTTCTCCCATGAATGACTCTCACATTGGAGCTCTATCCAGTATCCAAGGTCTCATCTTTTGTGCAGACAGCATATCTTGGCTGGATTATTACTCGTTGAAAACCAGTGACGAGGAGTAGAGTCAACATTAATGGATGCTAATGTGCTATATGTTTAACAATAATGGGGCAACTTCGTTTCTTATCACATTGGATTGTAAAGGAGATCTTTGGTCAACGGTTTCCTCATTCTTTGGGGCCTAAAGTAGATAGATGATGCCGAGATTGGCGGTTGAAATGTTGGGAAGTTTGGTCTGGATATGGGAGGAGTCAAGCTGTTTAGAGAAGCAAGAAGGCTACCCATATGTTTGATGGAACGTATATGACAGGAGAGAGACTGTTGGTCATATGAGAACAGGATAGTACAAATGTACAACATGAAACCTAAAGCTGAGCTCTTAGCGAACGTCATCTATATGGATGCTAGCATCCTGATTGTTTAGTTAATTAAGGAACTTTTTATTTATTAATTGATTATTGACCTTTTATGCTCCAGGGTATTGTGTAGTTTGCTTCTTCCTCCTTTTACTTTCTATTCTTGTGTCATGTTGTGTCTGTTGCTACTTTTTGTGTGCTCCACTGTACAAGAACACATGAGAGATCAAGCCTTACTGAGTTAAACAGCAGGGCATGTTAGTTATAATGAATGAGGAGTGATGCTAGGATAGCACTGTCTATAAAGCAAAGGAGTTGCTAACTTTTTTAGCCCTGAAAGGAATTGGCATTACTGCAATACTAGTTTGTTGCCAAGTTAGGAGGCTGTTTGAGATAAAGAATCTGAATTGTTTCAGTGAGCTGTTGATGTCAAAGATATGCAAATATGATTAGCTTGCACAATAGACTATTCATTGTTTCACAAATTTGAGTTTTGTTGTTGCTCCTTCTAACAGTTTGCTTTAACAGGTTTATATCATGGCCGATTGTGTGGTCAAAATATTTGCTGAAAATGGACTGGAATCTTCACTTTATGCTTTAGGCACTGAGGTAAGGTTTTAATTTTGTTTCTTTTCTCCCATGCATCCTTCATGCCTTGTAATTTCCTATTTTCCTTTGCTTGTTTGCAGCTCGAGTTTTATAGTGTACTGTGTAAAGTTGACTCCCCCCTGAAAAATTATATCCCTGATGTTTTGGCAAGTGGGATTCTTTATCTTGAAAATGGATCATATACAATTGTGCCTTGGGATGGCAAAGGAGTGCCTGATGTGATTAAGAAGTGCAATCAGATTTCTTCAAAGTGCACGGAAGATGACTTCCCTTTTGGCATATGGAACAAAAAACAGTTTGAAGATAGAAGAGTGGGGATGTCCTTATGTGAAATGAGCACTTCAGATGGATGCACAAGGATATGGCCATATATTATAACAAAACGATGCAAAGGGAAGATACTAACCCAACTGTAAGTGGTTTTGGCATAATAGTTTCTTTGTTTAGTTTTAATGCAACTTGCTTTTAGAATTTCACATATGCTAATTGTAGGTTTGTGCAGCGTCAAGCATCACAGTCATTTTTTATTCCTTTTTCAGAAAAGATACACTCGCATTGGAAGATATGCTAAACTTAGCTTCTTTTCTGGGAGAGCAACTGCATAACCTTCATCTCTTGCTTTATCCACCTTTCATTGAGTCAACTTTGCCTGATAATAAACAGGGAATGGATTTAGCCTTTACTAATGGTTGTATGGAAGATGTTCCCAGTAAATCAAATGTTCCAGCAGAATGGGAAATCTTCATCAAAACTCTAACCGGGAAGAAGAAGGATGCTGCTAGCCGCTTGACTAAATGGTATGCCTGCTTATATATGTGTTATTCATTATGTGGCAGTAAATTTTTGTTTTTATATCAAAAGTCAGGCGTAGCTCGCTTCTTTTTGGGTGTGAAGTGGTGTAACTTTCTGTGAGGAAGACCCTTCACTTCTTTTGCTTTCCACCTTGTGACTGTGTTGCATACTTTAGACTGCTATATGTGTTTAGTTGTTTGGTGATTGACTTGCACAGTGAGCACCTACACGTTCTAGTGTTCTAATGATTAGCCAAAAAGGTTCCCCTTTTCATGATTAACTATTCATGTATAAAGACAAGATGAGGTTGTTCGTTGGTAAACCTTTCACACCTGCACCACGAGGTTACGGGTTCAAGCCCTTCCCCTCCCAAAAAAACCCCGATTTTATATTGTAATACTTCAAAAAAATTATTAAAAAATAAATATTCATGTATACATGGTATCTATTTATACATACCTTTGCCTATTGGTCGGTCCCCTGTTGCTGGCGAGCATTCCTGAATCAGCTCACATATATTAGTCTGTACATTCTCTTCTTTTAACTTAACAACAGACATGAGTATTGTGTTGGGCATGGCTGGTCTGACATGAGAACATCAAAATTAGGCCTGGGGAGTGGGGACTTGGCTATATTTAGTTTTATTTGTTTTGTGTGCATTTACTATGTTTATAGTTACAAACACTTATAAGGTGTTTTTTTTATAGAAGAATTATAGATTTTTGAAACAAAGATCAAGGGATGGTAAAAAAATCTAGCCCAACTTGGTTGTGACTGATCAAGGGATGGTAAAAAAATCTAGCCCAACTTGGTTGTGACTGATGTGGGTATCACCTAGCCTGAGTGTTTAAAATTCTGGGTCTGGGACCAAATTTTGAGTCACGGATTGGGTTTCAGTCTGGGTCTAGGTAAATATGCTGGATTGGAGCTGGCCAAATTTTTAAATTTTTTTTATAAATAAAACAAAATTAAAATTTTAGCTCTCAGCATAAAACAATTCCTTATGCTAGTATGCCACACATAAATTTCTAGCAAGTAACTTTTGAGACTAAATCTTTTGTGTGTGGAATGCCAAAAGCTGTCATATATTATGATCAATGAAGAGAAAGAAGGGAAGGGACGAAGAAAGAGAGGAATATGGAATGGAAGGAAAGAATTAGAGAGAAAAAGCAATTGGAGTGGCCTGGCGTCCATGATCATGGAGACTTTTTTTTTTTTTTTTTGAGTAGTGGTAGGTTAGGTCTAATAAGGTTTCAATTGGACCATTGAGAATCATTGTGCTTGGTTACTAAGAAAAGATTAGATGCTGGATTGACATATGAGAAAAAATACTGGTGATTGGACAAAGGTAAATGACATAAAATGGTTATGAGAAGTTTGGGGTAGCACCTAGGAGTAAGCAGCCTTTTTGTGTCGACAAGTCAATGTCACTGAAGAGAGAGAGACACATACATAGTCAGTGTTCATGTGGATCGGTTGCATTAGGTGAATCATTTGAATGAGAAGTCCACAATGACAAAACAAATGTACTGTATTGGCACCAAGCTACAAGCCAGGTCTTGTGGACCCCAGTTTATACCCAACTGGGGTCTAACCTGACCTGGACTTGGTTGGCAGAAACCGGGGTCTACACTGGACCCAGAATTTTACCAATCAGATTAGAGCTTAGCCAAAAGCATCATTGTTTTTGTACACTGAGTAAAAGAAGATGCACATTTATAAAGATATACAAAATGGATTCAGGAATAGCCTCCCTGTCTCACTGTTTCTAAGTTGAAACAATAATCATTAGTTGTATGCATTCTAGAAATCATTGTTTTTCGTAACTGAATTGTGATTTCTTGTGCTAGCATGTTTGCTCTCCTCTGTTGTCAGTTACTTAACTGGATAGTCTGGAAGAAGGTTTGCTAACATTATTTTTCACTGTAATAATTTTTATACATTGTGATCAAAGAATTTGACTCCTGATTGATAATTGCTTTTATCGAACATATCATTCCTCTGGATCTGATGAATTCTGGTAATTTGTTAGATTGAGGCTGTATAGCATGTGAAAGTTTGAAAACTTGGAACTTGGAAGTGCTAGAAGACTGGGCTGAAACATATTTATGTAAAATGCATACAGAAAACAAGCACACATAGTGACAAAACAAAAGAATCTAAAGAAATACCTTTCAGAATGTTGCTTTTGATTCACTTTTCCCTCCGTGCTAGGGAATGCTTGTGCTTATATCAATGCATGCATTTGTATTGTACTCTGATTAAAACGCTTCTTAATCTTTCTGTTGCAATTCGGTTTTAGTGTAAAATTGATATATTTCTTGGATAATGACTTTCTGTTATTACTGATGTGAATTTAAAGCTTCATGTTTTATCTGTTTAACACTGCTTTAGATGGATACCATATGCACCTCTGAGATTTTTATGTTGCAATTTTTAGGGGTGGTCCGATACCTAGAACGCTAATTGAGAAAGTTGATGAATACATCCCAGATGATTTTGTGAAATTAATTGGTGTATACAAGGTTTCTTTCACATCCTACAATCCCTTTATATTTATTTTTATTTCATTTTTTGTAAGCATATTTCATGGCAGAACCTCTGTTAATTGATGCCTTCTTAATTTTTCATTATTGGTAGGAACTTACTTCTGCTTAATTTCAGGATGAAAATGGCCTCAATAAAGCTTGCAAACCTTGCACCTGGATACATTCAGATATCATGGATGACAATGTTTTCATGGAACCATATTGTCCTAGCTCATGCTTGCACGGAGATGCTGCGGATACTGATCTGAGAGACAATAATACCCTGAATGGTTATGATGACCATGTAGAAAAAAAGTCATGGCGCCCTAGCCACATTATTGACTTTAGTAATCTTTCTATAGGTTAGTGCTCTTCGTAATTCTATATCTATCCAGTATTCTATTATATTATGATATGTTCTATTTGTTTAGTTCCTATATATATATATATACAAATAGTCACCTGTTTATGTCAGTGCAAAATTGTACCTCATCAACGTCTTTTTGGACAAATAAAGTATGAGTAATGCTAGACTTTCCAAATTTTTTCCCAAAAAACTTCCCAAATGATGATGCCATGTGAATTGTCAATATCACATCCCTCACAACATAAACTCATGATTTACAAAATGTTGATAACTCACATGTCAACATCATTTGGGAAGATTTTTGGGAAAAAATTTGTGAAGCTTAGCATTACTCATATAATATTAGATGGAAAAGAAAGAAAAAGTTGATGATCTGCTGGAAAGGCCAATATATACAGGAACCAAAATTTCAGAAAACATCAAACTAGAGCATAACCCCTAGGGATGAGTTGAGTGGTAGGACTATGCTCTCAAACTAAGAGGTTAATAATATAAATGTCCTTACAGCCACCTACCTGGTATAATATATCCCATGAGTTTGATTATTAAGGTTGCAACTTGTAAAGTCTGACAGTAGTCACCATTTCAGATCCCAGCACAACACACACACACACACTCAAGAGCACAAACCATAAGCTGTAACCTGCAAATATGATGTTGTACAAAGAACACAAAATGAAAGACTAGATGCAATATCCTGTCTTTCACATGAATTTTTGATGCTTTTAGTTATATTCTAAGTTCTATTAAGCTAGGATCCTACACCTCACATCTGCTATTTTTGACTTGAGAAAGTTTGGAAATTATATTGTCATTTCTGCCTGTAATACAATGATGCAATGGAAGTCCATAAAATCACTATATATGCATCTCTACCTACCTCTGCTTCAGAGAATGTCAAGATGTCGCAGCAATGTTCTGAAGTTGAACTTCCAGGTCTTATCATTAGTATAAGGAATAATTAATAATATAATTATGTGTATATCTTGTGCATGAAACATGGTTGGCCAAGTTACTTTCAGAAAATAAATTTGAGTTGATGCTTACAATTAAGCAACTTCATATTATTACATCAACTTATTGAATTTTAATTTTTTTTGCAGGTGACCCTATTTATGACTTGATACCATTACATTTAGATGTCTTTAGTGGTAATTCCTCTCTTTTAAAGAAATTTTTAGAGAGCTATAAACTTCCTTTAGTGAGAGGAATGCCACAGGACAAATCAGAAGGTGACAAGTTTGCACGACTTTCATACCACGCCATGTGAGTAATATCCCCATACTTGTTCTGTTATGTCATTAGTATTTGTTGATATCCAACTATTGATTAATGACTTACGGAATATTATATGAACCAATATTATTGGTCTTTACTGTTGCCATGCTAGTACTTAATATGAGAAAACTTTTTGGAAAATGACCACATATTCTAGTCCGAAGCAGTACAAGTAAAAATATATTGCAGTCTTGAGCTGTATGGCCTATGAAATGGTTGTGTGAATCAGTGATACGGCATTCCACCTCGAGAAAAAGTTCTCATTGTTTGTGAATGGCATGTTAGATTACGTAATGACAATTTGGCTCCATGAGCACATTCAGTCCTATAAATACTTTCCTGTAGATGTTTGTTAACGATGCTTTGGGGAGTAGAGACAGACTCGAACCCACAACCTCGTTGAAATATCATTGATTTGAGCAAATTAATATAGTGTCCACTAATTGTTTACACATCTTAATATCCTATACATGTTTTCAATCTGTGCCTGCATTGAAATATCATTGGTATCATAACAAGTGTTCTTCATTCACCGATCACTATTTGGTGCAACTGTTGATGCATAACAGCCGGTTTAATTTTTTCAAATGGTTTCGTGTATGCAGGTGCTACTGTATTTTGCATGATGATAATGTCTTGGGTGCTATATTTAGCTTGTGGAAGGAATTAAGAACTGCTAAGTCATGGGAAGAAGTTGAGTTAACTGTTTGGGGAGAACTGAACAATTACAAGGGCTTCTCCTGATCGTTCAATTATTTGTTGCCTTGAACTGTCATTATTGATAACATCTCTTATCTCTATCTTAAAGTGATCCTCCATTACAATTTTATTTATCATAATAACCTTGTAGTAGACAAGTGTGTATTATAATAATTTAATAATTTCATTTATAGTATGCAGAAATGGCAATTTTTTTTTATTTTATCTAAAATAATCTAAGGAGTATGTGACCTCGTAGTCAAGCATGTATCAACGGTTGCATTAGAATCGAGCTGATTGTATTTTAGCAAATTCGGGACATCTTCCTTTTTTTCTATTTTTTTTTTTTTTTCCTTCCTGTTTACGATGCTTTTAACAAAACCACCCCAGTACTCCCCATGGACAAGCACAAATGGAGGGTTAAGGAGGTTTGATTTGATACTTATTACGTATATCTCTTGCTTTCACTACAAGATTTATCTAATCAAGTGTATAATCAAGACATCTTGATACTTAAATCTCTTTCTATTGTTAAAAGATTTATTTTTGCAACATAGTAGTGGGTTTTTATTAATTTCTAATTCTTCTTTGTTTAATTCAAGAATGAAAAAGGTAAGGCCTGAATTAGGTACAACAAATAGAATCCATTTATGCTCACCTCTTGAAGATAGGTGAGCAAAAGAGAGCTCAACAAAATATTAAAGGTTACAGATTAAAAATAATAATAATTATAGGTGACATGACATATTTGAGCATGTGGCATATTTTAACATGTATAGGCCTAGAATTAGCATATTTGACCAAGTGACTTCGATTTGACTCAAAATATAATAAAAAATGATACAATATTATTAAAGGTGACCGCAGTATAAGGTTGGATTAGTAGTATATGTATGACTCTTATACTTACACAGGGGTCGTAGGTTCAAGTCTTTTCCTAAAATCCCTAAATTATTATAATTTTTATAAAAAATAAAAATAAAAACAATAGTAGAGGTGACATGGGATATTTGAGCAAGTTGCATATTTTGAGATGGCCTAGGCCCGGTTGGCATATTTGACCAAGTGAGATCGATTTTGGTTCATAATCTAGGAAGCATGAATATGAATACGGATACGGATACGGTACGATACAGCGATACGAAAAATCTCAAAAAACTAGAATACGGATACGACATAGATACTTCAATTCAAATAATATATATTTATATTTTAAAAAAATAAGAATATATAAAAGGATATTTGATAATTCATTAAAAAATCAAAATATATTCATATCTAATCATCCAAATAAAACATGTCACATAACAACCTAAGTCATATCAATGTAACATATTTCAATATCCAAATTAAGTCATAACATATTACAAAATTAAAAATCCAAATAAAACATAAATCACATAAGTTATAATATATTACAATCCAATTCAATCCCTACAATTGTTTTAATTAAAGACCTAATAATGTTAAAAACTTAGCAAAGCAAACAAGATTTTATAATTATCAAGCTGTAATTAAATCACATTCTTTCTTATTCTTCTTCAGTCTTCCACGGCTTTAGGTTCATAATATTTCCCTCACTACCCATAGATCAAAGCAAAGTGTGGTATACAACGAACAAAATAAATGCTCATCTAAGTGTTTACCACCATGAAAAGTATTAAAGATATTCAAAGTAACTATGATAGTCTGATGGTAACTACCAATAAATAAGGCTGAAATTTTGGTAGATTAAATGAAAAGTCATAAGAAACACAACAACAAAATTACATTAAATTCTCTTGACAAATCTTGCTAAATTAGTAAATCCTATTAATAGGAAAATCCACGATTAACTTTGTTCCACACCCAAACAACCAAGATTACAAGGCTTTGAAAACGACTAGCTCCCCTTAAGAGATCAATACAAATATCAGTAACTAAGGTTGTACTAAAAAGCAACTACAAGCAAGTGATTTTACCTGAAAATGCAAAAAAAAAAACACAATCTCTTGAAACCTTGATCTCTTATTCGTAAATTCTATTTCTTCTTCTTCCTCCTCTCTTCTCCTTCTCCTTTTCTTCTTTCTGCACTTTCTTTCTTTCACTGTCAAGCGGCTGATTGAATTGAAAGGGAAACGAACTCTAATCCTAATCAAATATATTTCTTTAAGATTTCATTTTGACCCATATATTTTTAAAATTATAATTTGACCCCATTTTGTACTAAAATATTTATGATTTTGCCCCAAACATATCCCTAACATATCCATGCCATATCCTACCGTATCCGTATCGTATCCTGCCGTATCCTCCAAGTTGACTTTTGGAAAAGTCAACGGATACGCCATTTGGTGTATTTGATATGTATCATAGTGTATCCGGGGAGTATCAGAACTGGATACGGGTTCGATACGAGTTACCTCCATCAAATAGAGTATCCGTGCTTCCTTATTCATAATATACATATTTTGACATGGCATAGGCCCTAAGCTGGCATATTTGACCAAAGTGAAATCAATTTTGACTTTTCAAGGTGCCATGTCTAATAGCTGATTAGGTACAACAATTTTAAAGATTTATTTTTGTAGCATAGTAATGACTTTTTATTCATTTCTAATTTTTCTTTGTTTTGATAAGGGTATAACTCAGTTGATAGATGGACGAGTTTGAGATTTAGACAAATGACTTTCAAGTCAGTGATTTGAATCTCACCAATCCCGGATTAATAGATGTTTATATTGTTTATTGTAACAACAAAAAAAACCTTCTTTGTTTAATTCAAGAATGAACAGTGATTCCCATTCAAAATATTCGGTGACGGTTGCTGATTCATTTAAGGATGCAATTATTTTTCTAGTTTCCTTTTTTGTTGCTTGACTTCCGTGATTTTATAAGGTGTATCACCCATAGATCGTTTTTGGTAATGGCAAGGGATTATTTGGATGTGGTTCCCGTTTTGTTCCCATAACCTGATTCTATTGAAAGTGTAGTTATCTTGTCTTGCCATTTCATGCACTTGAATTTAACTGAACATATCCATATATCTATAGTCTACTACTTCGTTGGATCCAAATTAGTGTGCTGTCTAAGTCTTAATTGGGATAAGTCCAGTTAATTGGTTAAAGCTCTTGCACTTAAAGAGGAACTTTATTTTGTGCTGACTAGGGTCTAGGGATCAATCGATCTTAATTTGAAGGGACATTTAATTTGTGCATAAGGTTGGGTGGGTGTAAAAAAAATAGTGTTTTGGATGAATCTCTAATTAATGCTAATAATAATGTGTTTTTACTTTTTTTGCTCAAATATGGCTCTTGCATCACAGTTCCACTTCCCTCCTATATTGCTTTTTGGATTATATTATTGTCAATTATTGGTGATGCTACTGTTATCAACAGTTTAGCTTTCCTCGTACGTAATTAAGTCTCATAGTCATGCTCACCATCCAACATGGTTCAATGGTAAATAGTAACTAATTGTTCAATCTAATAATATCTTAAATTTGAACCACAACACCCTATATATACTGTATATAATAAAAATAAAAAATAAAATAAGTCTCGCAATCATGTTAAAATTTTCATGGAATTATATTATATATATGCTCATAACATGATTGCAGATCCTAACACACTTTACTTCTACACTTATCATCTTCATCACTAGTACTTCAGAGAGAGGAGCAAAGCAAGGAAGGTTTTCATGGAGAGAGAGCAAGCAATATTCAAAAGTGAGCAAAAAAATCATGAAAACAGCAAAGCTATCAAGGTGTTACGTGTTATTCTAAACTTCATATTAATGTCAATTGGTCAAGTAGGGGGGCCTATACTTTCCAGGCTCTACTTCTTGCATGGAGGAAACAGAAGGTGGTTCAGCTCTTGGTTACTCACAGCAGGCTTCCCTATCTTGATCATCCCAATTGCTTTCTCTTACGCACGAGCTCGATCGTCTACCACGGCTGGAACAAGAAGACTACTTGTCACACCATGGCTTTTCATGGCCAGTGCATTCTTGGGATTTCTTATTGGTGTTGATAGCTACCTCTACTCTTTCGGTTTATCATATCTTCCGATATCGGTTTCTTCTCTTCTTGGTTCAACTCAGCTGGCCTTCACTGCAGTATTTGCATTCGTTGTTGTCAAGCAAAAATTTACTCATTACTCGATCAACTCGGTGGTGTTGATGACCTTTGGATCAATAATTCTGGCGTTTAACATGGATGGAGATCGTCCGAGAGGGGAATCTAATGGAAAATATGTACTAGGTTTCTTCATGACTATCAGTGCTGCTGCGCTCCATGGATTTATAATGCCAGCAGTGGAGTATACCAACTTGAAGGCTGGAAAGGCGGTCACATATGACCTTGTCATGCAAGTTCAGCTCTTGATATCCATGTTTGCCACTCTCTTTTGCACAGTACCTATGATCATCAACCGAGACTTTCAGGTTTGTTATTCAGTCCGATAATGTTTCAGGTTCGAGTTCCAGTAATATGTTTTTAATTAACTGCTTATTGTGAACATATTAGGCTATATCAAGAGAAGCTGGAGATTTTGAACTTGGAGCAACTAAGTACTACACTATAGTGGTGCTATCGGCAATAGCATTGCAGTTTCTGATAATAGGAAGTCTTGGGGTGATATTCTGCTCCACATCTCTCTTGGGAGGTCTTGTTTCGTCTCTTCTAGTTCCACTTCAACAAGTCTTTGGAGTGATTTTCTTGCACGAGCGATTCAGTGGTGAAAAGGCCATGGCCTTGGCTATGTGCCTATGGGGATTTGCATCTTACCTCTACGGAGAATATAAGCGAAACTATAAGAAACCAGCAGCACAAAAGGAATCAGAAGGCGAAGCAGTTTGAATTTGTATATATGAATCTTAATGTGAAGCTTCACGTATTGATCTCATAGTTCTTTAAAAAAAAAGGTTTGATCATATAGCCCGTTTACTTATCGAGAATGCTAACGAGAGAAAGAAGACTGAAGCTTTTAAAAATTACGTTAGGTGGACCTTATACAAAAATCGATAATTAATTTACTCATAAAAAGATAATTTGATTCTCATATCTCACCTTCCCTTTGTTAATTCCCTTTCGGTTGAATTTGATTATCTTTTATTTTATTTCTTAATTATATACGTCTATGCAGGGTCGGCTCTGAGATTTTCGAGACCCGAAATGAACTATAGAATATGAAGCCCTTGATACTCTATGTATGTTTATTTGATTTTTTTTCTCTAGTAAATACTTGTAAAAATCAATATAATAACTCAAATTCAAGACTATAACACAACAAAATAGCAAGAAAAAAAAAAAGTTACCAAAATAAAATTTTTATAATTGCATCAAAGAATACATCATTTCAACCTTTTCATATTTTTAGCAACAAAATTACTAATTAAACTTACATGTTTTCGAAAAAGAAAAAAAAATAAAATGTATTAATTTAATTACCTTTAAAATAACGACTTCTGAATTTTCGTATAAAAAGAGTATTGAGTTTTTTTTTTTGTTTTTTTTTAGAGATATAAAATATGATTATTTGTGATAAACACGAGTATTGCTAGGATTCAACCCACCGCCACCCATGATCCAATGTTGTTGTTGTAAGAATGATAAATGAGTTTCTATTGGTGTCTCTTTAAATAAAAAATTTATATATGTATAGTGATCCATTTTTAAATTTATTTATGGGTTAGGTTTCCATTGGTGGTTAAAAAAAATATTTGTGTATGGTGGATCTTTTTTAAAGTTATTTATGAGTCTGTTTTATTTAAAATATTAGATGGACTATATTATAAAATCATTTTTTAAAAAATACAATTTGGGGGCTCTTAACAATCAGGCCCTAGACAGTTGCCTCACTGGGCTCCTCCTAGAGCCGGGCCTGCGTCTATGGTATAATCGATTGGAATACAACAAAGTTATTATAATGTTTCTCTATTCGTTATACTAGTGCTAGTAAACATAGGCATTTATAAGATCATTTCTAATACATATATCAATGCCAATATCAAATTTAGTATAAAAAATAGTAAAATGTTATATTTGACACATTGTTTTAGTATTGTACTTCAATACAAAATTCTATTTGATATTATATTTTTTATTTTTTATTATTTTTTATTTTTTTATTTAAAAGTATAAAAGTCAACAAATACAACCGATGCATTCAATGAATGCATTGAATTTTTTTTTAGAATTTTTTTATTCTCAACTTTCCCTACCAAATTTGTTAAATTTTTATTATTTAAAATTTAAAAACTCAATAAATACGGTTGTATTTATTGCTATATCAAATTTGGCATATGCTATATACACTATGGTATAGCATATGCCAAATTTGGCAATTGGCATAGCTTTTGGCACCGTACTGAATCATGCTTTTTTTATTTTGTGCTAAATTATAACATTGGCATAATGATTTAGCATTGCATTGGAGATACTTTTAGGAAATTCCTAATTTAGGCCTTAAAATTATGGGGATTCTAAATTTAGTCCACTTTAACAATTCTATTGTTCTTATCAACTTTAGTAAGAGTAATGCTATACAATCCAAATAATTAACCTAAATGATGTGGTAAATGAGTTGTCATCACCAAACAATATGAGATAATGTGGATAATGAAAAAACCACTTACTATATTATTTAAGTTGAAATTTGGACTAAATTTTTGGATTGTCTAACAATAGTTCTTTAGTAATGATATGACCAAAATACACTACTTATGTTTTGACTTTCTGTGTATTTTTCTTCATCTTCACACCCAAGCTTTTTAAAAAAAAATTGCTATGGTGTGTAAAATTTCAATATGTAAAATTCATCGTGTTAAATACTAAAATTGTTGGAAATTGAAATATTCAGTATAAAATTGCTGAAAATTGAAATTGAGTTTCATTCTTCACGAATGACTCTCTCTCTTCTAATTTTCTCTCTGACTTCTAACTTTCTCTCACTATCTATTTTCTATCCCACCCTTTTCTATCATTTTTCAATTTTACATTATAAAACTCATCCATGAGCATTTGTGTGCACAAATTGACAAGGGCAATAAAATTATTGAGAGTGGATCAATAATTTAATCTTCCCTTTAATTTAATGACTATTTATACCAATGACCCCTTACATTGGTAGTTAGAGACTTCAAAATGAAGTTGGATTATTTGGATCATCTTCTTATATCATTTTTTTCCTAACATTTTTAAAGTATGTGATTGGTTATTGATAAAGTGGTTGTGAAAACCAATCACATATTAACCACACATTTATTGCAATGTTTATGTATCATAAGATTAGGTGTGATCATGAAAAATATGAGGTAAAAAGAGGATAAAAATCCTAAGTTTAATCTTTGGTATCGTAAATGTACTATCATATTTTCTATTGATTCATAAAATATGGGGAGGTCTCTTCCATATAGTCGGAGTTGCATTATAGGTCATGCCATACCGTTCTTATAAAGCCTAATCTCAGGGGATCTCTGACCTGCAATGATGTTGGCCCGAAAAGGGAAAAAAGAAGAAATTATCTAAGAATTTTCGCCCTTAATAAAGCCACTTTGATAATGTTTTACGTATGTTATTAAAAGACAAAAAAGGGGGATGGTGATTGGTGACAGAGAACGCAATAATAATTATTGTGGTTGAGTATATATCTTGAAACCTTGTAGTGATATTCGTTGCTGTCTTTAAATATTGTAAATTTGTAATCCAATCATAAAAGACAAAAAAGGGGGATGGTGATTGGTGACAGAGAACGCAATAATAATTATTGTGGTTGAGTATATATCTTGAAACCTTGTAGTGATATTCGTTGCTGTCTTTAAATATTGTAAATTTGTAATCCAATCATAAAAGACCCCACCACTGGACTGAAATTTATATATAGCCAAGTGATTATGGCAACTTTTGACTGAAAGAGGCATTACCAGGACTATCACAACCTTAAGAGTGTGTTTGGTAGGGATGAAAAGGGTGAGGAAAGAAAAGGGTGGAGGAAATGGAAAAGTATATGTTTGATATGGAGAGAAAAATGGAAAGAAAGGAAAAATAGGAGGAAAATTTTTGGATGGGACCCATTAATTTTAACCCTCCTAAAAGTGGAAGGAAAATAGAGAGAAGAGAGGGATTGGTTTTCAGTTTAATTGAAATTATAAATTTGCCCTTTTTTAATCCTCATAATAAGAAAATAAAACAAGTAAATTTATTCAATTTGATATATAACCCAAAGTGGGAGCAACGAAAATTATCCTATACATTTTGCTAATTTGTGACTCACGTAACTTTTACCCAAAAAATTCCCATCTAAATTTAAAAAAAAAAAAAAAAAAAAAAATCAAAATTGAAGCTTTTTTTTTTTTTTTTTAAATATATAGTTCAATTAGAAAAAGTAACTTAAAATTTATTTTTTCAAAAATAATTGGTAAAACGTAATGTATTAATTTATGTATATTATAGGTTAAAAAATTTGAAGTCATTTTGTAAAATAATAATAATAATAAAAAAATTTAAAAAAAAGGATTCAATATCATTTAAATTATATTTATTTATTAAATATAAAAATATATAATATATAAACTACAATGTAATGGTAAAATAGTAAAATTGATAAGGAAGATTTTCCATCATTTGTGTTTTCCTCAACAATACCAAACAAAGGAAAAATATTTTCTTTCCTTCCTGTTCACTAAATAACTTAAGGGAAAATTAATTTCCTTTCTTTCTCTCATGTTTTCAATCTCTCCAAATATTTTTATCATTCCTATTTTCTTTCCTTCCTACCAATCTTGAACCTACAAGGCTACAAATATGGCTTGAACTAGGGACAAGCTCAGTGGGGATTGTGGGCCCTGGGTCATTAAAAAATTTAAATGTTCAATGTCTTTTCATGACTTTTTTAATAAATTAGTTATTGTTATGAAGTTGGGCTTCTCTACTGTATCTTTTATTTCCTCTTTAGAGCTTTTAATTCTTTCACTGCTACAATTTAATTAATTAAACTTTTTTTAAACCAATTTAATTAATTAAAAATAATAAAATATAAAATTAATTAGACTATATGTTTTTACTTTCCTTTTAAGTTTCTCTTTTTCATTAGGTTTTCTTTTCTAACTTTAACCTTTATTTTGTTTCTTTTTCTTTTTCTTTTTCTTTTTCATAATCATAATTTCAATAGACAACATATTGTTTTCATACTAACAACAACAACCGATTGTTTATCTATTATACAAGTTACAATCTCAGGTATATAGTTTTCAAAATTCTTTAAAAACAATTATATTTTACCGGTTTGAAATATTGAGTTGATCATCCATAATTAGGCATGTTTTGAATGACAACCAGAAACACTACTTAAACAAACCTGTTATATATATTCTGGTTCCTGAACCAGACAAAAGCATATATGATGTATGTCAATAATATTTGCTATACTCCTAGGTAACAACAACTATGAAGAATCAAAGGTACACCGTACACGGCAATAAGCATATCATTTCTGCCGACCGTGGCATACGCGTCAACACGCATCACTTTATGTAAAGATGAAATCATATCAGTAATAATTGTAAAGATGTTTCAATTCCTAGAGTTTGTAACTCATGCATTAGCAAAGTTTGCAGTGGGTTTAGTTGGAGCTCTGATTGTCCAGATTAGCTTATGTTGTTGGACATTTAAGGACTTTTCTTCTTGTAATCTTTCTGTTGATTAATGAAAGTTGTCTGTTCAGTTTCAAAATAAATTTATCAAGTAATGCAAGGGATTCACATAGGTAAAAAGATAAAGAAAAAGAAAATTATGATACTAATTACAAGTAATTTGTTTAATAAGTTTGAATTGAACATAAAAATCAGAATTAACAACTAATTATGTCCATAATTATTTGACAAAGATGCACAGGTGCTAAAAGATAGAGCCATAGTAAAAAAGAAGTAAAGTTGGAAGCCTAAAAAGATAAGGAGAGGAGAAGCTGATGAAAGGCTAATGGGAGCATGGCATTGGTACATCACAAATTCACTTAACAAAAGACAAAGCACTTATTTGACCTGGGGACAGATTACTGAAAAAGCAAACAATATTTCTGGATCTAAGATTGCAAATTGGTTATGGCAACTTTTGACTGAAAGAGACTTGCATTACCACTTACCACTATATACCAGGATTATCAAGCAGAAGCTGAACCTACAAATATGGCTTGGGCCAGAAACAGAGCTCAAACGTGTGCTACTCAAGCCATAACATGGAAGGCATGGATTTTTCAAACAACACAAGTAAAGGTCATCTGCAACTACCAACAATCTGTTCTAAAATGCCATAACATAAGTATACAACTAGTGATTTTGTAAGAAAAGCAAATTATAACAAGAAGTATCTATAACAAGCAACTATCAACAAGCATCAGTTTGGGATATGCTTTTCCCAACATGACACCATTGGCTTTAACAAAATGCTATTATATTAACAATAATTGATGAGGTACAAGTGATACACAAAGAATTATGCATATGCCAAATGGCGAAACAAGGATTATACACGGGCCATTTCTTAATCATTCACTAACAATATTTGATGCTTCTAACTGTAAAAACCACACGTCAGTCAATTCCAACTTATCTGTACATTTTGATCACAATGGACACACAAAATCGCCACTTGTCTCGATGTCTTCAAGATCCGCATCTAAGTCATCAAGATCCATACTGCTTCCAAGCAAATTTCCCTCAACCCTTGAAGCCAAAACAGGTTTGCTGGCCTCTTGTATTATGGACATTACTTCTTCTAGGCTCTGGGATGGGTTATTTACGTCATTGCTTTGCCAACTTCCTCCTTCCATCAGTTCTACGGGCAGGTTTCTTAAGAACCACGGATGGTTTTTTATTTCTGAGATAGTTATTCTCTGCAAAGGAACAAGCAAAACCATGAGAAGAATTCAAATGTAAATGCGCATGTTCAAAGAACAAGTCGTACATCTCAATTCCAAAATTGTTGATTTCACAATGCAAAACCTAAATAACCTTTTCAGTGTTTGCCATGAATATCTGAGATAGAAGATGTTTACACTCCAATGAAACACGGACATAATCTGGAAATGAGTAGTGGACGCTGAGTATTCGCTGCCATGAGCAACGAGGTATCATCAGAAAGTCAGAAACTCCAAAATAAACAAAGCATACCTCAAGAGAGCAACTGAACTGTTTATGTAATTACTAATTGCTCACCCCAATCGTCTTTCTAAAATTTTTCGGATCAGCAGGATCTTCAAAAGGATATGCCCCTACTAGCATCACATATAAGGTGACCCCACAAGACCAAACATCTGCAATCTGTAGTTCTTGAGGATTAGATGTAGAAACGTCTTTTCTTAATAAGGGGAAAAGAAAGAATACAGATTTTACCTTCCCATCATATTCCCTTTTCGACAGGACTTCAGGTGCAATGTATGCTGGGGTTCCTACAGTTGATTTTGGTTGAGAATGCAACACAGAAGACTGCAAAATAAGGCAAAAAGAATTAGTAATTGAAGTTTCATCAACATCGGTGGCTTGCTGTAGTTCTTTAGTATCAGTAAATATAATGACCTTTGAGTACCCAAAATCACATATTTTGACGCGTGGAGTGGTGCTGCCATCTAACAGAGTATTTTCAAGCTTGAGATCTCTATGACAAATTTGCTGTAACACATGGATCTCTTTAAATCAGACACAACATATATTACAGAACAAAAGGTTACAATTTACAGAGAGAAGAGGGTAATAATTAGTACCATAGAATGGCAGTAACTGACTCCTGATATCAGTTGCTGGAAGAAAAACCTTGCCTGATGCAACCAAACAAGGTAAATATCTGAATTGAGCATTGGCTAATTTCTATACTATGATATTGTTTCGGGTGAACAAGCATGTTTCTTCTCAAATGCCACATAAAATGAAATTAGATTGACTATTTTGCAGCAAAACTACACATTCAATGAAGGAAATATTTTCACATTAATTTTTATCCTCACACTTCACCTCGTCCTCGCTAAATCTACCAGCATTGCATATCCTCTCAAACAATTCTCCTCCTGCAGCATATTCCATAACTATGGCTAGATGAGTAGGAGTCAGCAGGACCTGCAAGGAAAATGCCTCAAAAATCATATAAAGTAATCTCTTTCGACAACTTCCATGTACCCTTTAATAGCTATCCTACTATTCGAAACAAATCTAGATTGAGATGAGCCAACGATTCCTACAAATTTCAGCTAGAGTTTGATAAGGCACAAATTAGCTCTTCCCTGCCCCCAACACTTGAGAACAGATTCACAATTTACCTCTCCAACATTTTGCAATGATATTCATATAGGCTGGATTATCCAGTCAAGCTTGAAGGATAATCCTTAAATGATAATAAAACAACAAGACAACCCATGTCTATATTTAATTGCATTTTTTACTAGCTATCAAGGTTCACTTTGTAAACATATTTGAATAAGCTTTCAAATTACTTGTGTAGAAAAAATGCAGCTTAAAACCCATCAAAAGGCTATAATTTCATAGGCATTTAAATGCAAGGAACATAGAAAATATCTGAATTGAAATCAAACCTCTTTGAATGTAACAATATTGGGATGCTTCAATGACCTATGGTTCATGATTTCCCTTCGCACATGTTCATCAATCTGCAACACCAAAGAAAAACACTCCAATCAAGCAATAACAGAACACCCAGATTGTTGTTAAAAGAAATTGATAGAGCAAAAACCTTTTGGCCTCTCTCAATGAACTTGACAGCAAGAAGTTCTTTAGTCCACTTGTCTACGACGAGCTTGGCCACCCCAAAATTCCCAGACCCAATATCTTTCACAATTTCATACCTCTCCATGGTTTATGCAATAGCAATAACCACCACAGCCTTTCGATTTTCAAAACTCAAGCTTGTACTGGTTTAGGCAGATAGATTGGTTGTTGTGACTTATAACTTACAAGTTACTATCATCAGCCATCATGGACATTTAAAGTCTTAGAAGGAGAAGAAAAGTAGAGCATTTGACTGCAGTTACAACCCAGAAAAGACGGAAGGGATGACAAAGATTTGACACGTGTAAAGTTTGGTGGAGAGATTTTTAAAGAATTTTTAGATAATTAGATTATAGATAAACAAACCGTAGAAACTTCTTCTCACATGTTATACACAAATCTGATACCTAGCACGCCATATTTGGCTGCGATTCATGGAGCTGCGACTTGTGACTTTCATTCAGTAGATTTGTCTATTTCGTCTAGGCATAAATAGTCCCCCAAATTACCAATGGCCTCTTGCCCTAGTGTGGTTGGAATCTCCAAAGTGTTGTTCCACCACCGAGGTTCAATATCTTGGTATGTAAATAATTATTATCTCACTTTTGGCCATTAATTCATAAAGTGTGGATAGCCCTATTCCGATATTATGGGATATGTTCTCTCTCCAGTTGATTGTGAGAGTTGTAATCCAGTTATAATCCAGTTGTAACATCTTCCCGATAGTGGGAGTAGTATTCTGAAATATGTTTGTAGTAGTATTCTGAAATATGTTTGTAGAGTCTTATCTCGTCAGGTCCTGACTATTATTATACTTTAAAATAAAAAATAAAAAAAAGAGTCACCCAAATTCATACCGATTTTTTTAGGAAGAGGACTGGAATAATTAATTTGAGTGGTAGATATTGGTATCTCTCAACCACAAGATGGTTGCTTTAGTGGTCCAAGGTTTGGGATTAATCCTTGGTTCCACTCTTGGTAATTACATTGTGACTAACCCTCGGGACGTTTAACTCTTCTGGTAGAAGAACGGACATGGGGCTAACGTCAGAAGTTCGAATCCTACCCAAGCGGGGGCGAGTTCTGACTTATCCACTTGCATCCTTGTGGGGCCAGTTATGTGGGCCGAGGTTTCTTATTTGTCCTACTACGCGAAACCAACATACAGGCCACGTCGAGTTATGCAGTTGGGGGATAACAAGCAGATAGATGTCTAGACGAAGTCCAGAATCCTCGATTCACAAAAAAAAAAAAAAAATAATAATAAATAAATAAATAAATAATAAAAAAAATATTGGTATCTCTCTACCAAATTAATTATACTCCATTTTTTAAAATTTTGATTATAAAATTAAATTTATTATTATTATTTTTAATTTATTTCCAGAAATATCATTGTACTTCTTTTTTGAACTTAATACACCTTATTTCTTTTTTTCTTTTTTCAAGTAAAAAAAAGAAAAAAATACACTTCATCTTTAATCTCTTTATACGGTTTCATTTTTTATTTTAGAACAATTTTTCACCTCCATTACATCCACTTGTTCTATATTGTTATTTCGCAGGGAAACCATTCTTCCTGGATGTGATTTATTTTATTTTTTTATATAGTCTATTGGATTGTTGGAGTAAATTGGGAGTGTGGTATTAATTGTGCTTTTTTTTTAAGCGATTTGGTTAGGATTTTGGTATGGTTTCATTTCCTTAAAGATTAGATTTTCTTAATTGCGATACTTAGTGCGATTTTGTTGTTTTGGTGGTTGTTGGTGTGTGTGTGGTGCCATTTTCGTCTGGTTGTAGATGCTTAATATCATTTTCAGATAATTCTTCTGTATGTTTGGTATCTTTCTCAAACAATTTTTAATTTTGAGTTAAGGAATTTTTTTTAAAGAAAATAAATTACCGATGAACGGTGAACGTATTATTTTTATTTTTATTTTTTTGAAAAGGAAAGTGGGGTTTTCTTATATTTACTTTATACAAGATTTTTAAAAAATAAAATAAATTAAATTATCTATCTCTTTAAGTAATTTTGATAAAGGAAAAAAAGAATACTAATTAATTTTAAAAATGAGATATAAATAGGTTAGTAGAGGGTGCCAGTAGCACCACTCTAATAATTTGAGTTTAAATGCATCAATGGACAAAAATATCATCACCTTTTTCTTTTATTACTTTTCTATAACTAGGTTTTTTTTTTTCCTTTAAAAAATCTCCATTGATGGAGAACCAATGGAGGTTGAAATAAGATATCGATAAAGAAGAAGAAATTTTTTTTTTGGGAAATTTTGTATATTAACCGGATCTCGAAATTTATAAAAATATCCAATAAATCTCGAAAATTACAAAATAAATCTAAAATTATAAAATAAATCTCAAAAATACAAAAATAAACCTAAAAAATTTACAAATAAGTATTGGAAACACAGAAAATAAGTTTTTTTAAATAAAAAAAAAACGTGAGACTTATTTTGTAAGTGTATTTTAAAGGTATTTTTATTAAATTTATATTTTATTTACTATTAAAACTTAAATTATTTTATTGGTAGGAGTATTGAAAGTAGAGGAGTAGAAGTGCATAATTTTTTTGGAACCATTTTGTTTGTCGTTTATAAAACAACCAATTACGAGCATATTATTTGACATGAAACGACAATAAAGAAATCATGTGATGTATTTGTTGAGATCATGTAAAAGGTGTTTTAGGTACAGTTGTATGCATAATAATGCAGAGTAGAATTAAAATAAGGTCCATGACCTGCAGACAGACTTGTGTAAGACATTTTAGATATAGACATAATACTTGACAACTCTTCTGCTCTTCAATAATTGCTTATTCAGCAGGGACCGAAGCCTAGAATATTTTATAAAATATAATACAAGATTGCCATCATTATAATTAAATTTCAATACATTTTCAATCGGACCAATTTCAATGTTCGTTCAGTAGATAACGAGCCAACTAATTTAGTATGATTTAATAAAAGATTGTATGGTTGAGCTGTCGAAAAACTTTTATCGATAAAAGATCTACTTGTAGTAGATCTATTTATAATAGAGTATTTTTTTTAAAAAAAAATTATATTTATTTGGTTGGTAGATATATAAAAAAAAAAAAAAAAAAAGATTTATTTGAAGAAACACCTTCCCATGAGCTTTTGTCTAGTAGAAGTTTAAACTGTACTGACATCTACTCAATTTAAAATAGACAGTTTTAAAAGCCTAATCAAACAACTCTGAAAAACTCAAATAGACATTTAAAGACTTTTTGAGATAGTAAAAAACTCAACCAAACAATCACTAAGTCAATCGGCCACATGGGCATAGCTCAGTTGGTAGGTGTACAAGTTTAAGGTTTTAGTAAATGACTCCCAAGTCAGCGGTTAAAATTCTAACGATAGTAAAAAAAATTCAAAAAAATACCCGGTCTAAATAGATATCTTTAAAAAAAAAAAAAAAAAATTTAAATAAGTCAATAGGCCCAATTCCAATATTAGTCCAATATGTCCAATTTCATTAAGTTAATTATCAAATTGTCATTCATTTATTTGTTTTATATATAAATTGAGTTTTACTGTCAACTTCATTGAAGTTTCTGTCGATTGTCATTATGATAAGATTTGAAATATGATAGCTTCGGAAGAACTTGAGACTCATGAAGGGAATTATCAAATTCATACTTAACAGGAAGTTGGTGAGCTTGAGTTATTTGTTAAGAGTTCACATTTAACCGGGTTTTATTGATTTTTCAGTCCAATTCTTAGGATTCAATTAGTTTAATTTAATTCTAAAAGATTTGGAATTAAATGTATAAGAAAAGAAATATCTGCCAAGTGCCAACATTGATTAATACAAATATTTCCCAAGTAATTTGTACATAATCAACCTTTCATATCCTTATTTTTACATGGTATTTATGTACGTACACATCTCGTGTGTTGAAGATGAAGCTTGCAGAGTACAGGCTAGAATTGCTGCCTAAATAAGGTCGGGCTTGTGAGTGATGTTTCAAATGCATTTTCCTCTTCAAGTCGATACATACATACCTCAACCGGGGGCCCAAGGTATGGTGCTCCTTTAACAACTAGGTCTTCTGGCAGATTCTTTTCTTCCAGCATTGCATACCCTTATCAACCAAAACATACAACAACCATATTAATAACATCCATAGTTTGATTTCTATAATTAGACTACTTAAATACTATCATTGGCAACTTTTCTATTAGTGTAAGCTTTTTGGTCTAGTTTAGAGGCGAAGCCGGTTCTTTTAAACCGGGGGCAATTTGAAAAACTATTAGAACTTTAATAGAAAACGTAAATAACAAAAGAAATTAAGGGAAATTTTAAATAAACTTTTTGTATCTTAACATGGCTTCGCCACCGGTTTAGTGGTTATTAACAGGATATCAAAGTCATGTTATACCATCATCATTTATCAATGTTGGAAATTAGTTAATTACCGGGAAGAGAGGGAATGGGAAAGTCTGAGAAATAAGTGGAAGGCCTTCCAAGGTGTTGAGAGTATGGTGGAGAGAGCACATCCAAAATGGCACAGGGAGTCAATGCAGTGAAGCTATGAATGTTTCCACCACTTCTTGGAAACAAGATTGAAGTTTCGCATGGTGCATTCAATACACCATCCATCACCGTGCTTGCTACGCCACCTCAACTCATCACCACAATCATCAAAACCAAATCAATTTAATTATTTAATTACCAAAATAACTAGTTTAAACAAATACCTCACATTCAAGATTGAAAATATATATATAAGTTAATCAATATCAATAATCCTTACTTATAATTCCGCAGCTGGATTTCTCAACCTTGAGCCAATCGTAGGCTTTCACATAGAGGGAACCGTAGAGTAGTTTACTAAGAACTGTCATTCCTGGGTGATCATGAAGAGGAAATATTGCCCCTGCTGGGAAGCAAAACACACCTATCTGCTTGTAAATACAAAATTAACAATCTTATTAACTCATTTTGTACGTAATTACACATTATATAAATTATACTTGAATCTCTCAAACATGTTTATACTTACCGAGAATTCATCACACTCGTGAATATGAATGTAAGTTATATTAGAGATCGCATGCCCGCAAATTAATCCCTGTGGAGTTCCGTGCAAGCTAAACTCATCGATGCCAACATCAACAGCTTCAAATATGTCTGCATTTATTATGATTTCAAGTTATATTAACTAATGATCTGGAAAGGAAAAAAAAAAAAAAAACCTAGATAAGAAAGCCTGATAGATTAGTACCTAAGATGTTTTTCAGCCATTGGATTTGTTGGAAACAAGGAAGCTCCTTTTGAGAAAAGATAGCATCACAAGCATCGTAAAGCACTTGTATTTTGGTTCTCTCCTTCATCATATACAAATTTTCCATTGATTATTCCTTCTTGTAGAGTAGTAATTTATCATAATTCATCAACGTTAACAAAATGATCGCTATCTAAATAGTTAGAGCTGACTTGTAAAAACCAGGGGGCTTCTCCAGACTTTTTAGGTTACAATGGGCTTGTTTAGTATTTTTCTTGTTGGACTTTTTGTTCACTTTGGGAGAATCAATGTGTGCACACGAGAAACTGTCCACTGTAACAAAAAGTCATCTTCGTGGCATCAGCATAGAAGGTTACCCGATAGGATTCTATAAAATGTAAAACCAAGCATTCAAGGTTCAGACTAGGGTTACAAATTTTCTCCTAGATCCCTAAATTTCCACGTTCCTAACCCTATTTAAGGAAAAAATTTTAAGATAAAATGGGAAAATGGGTGGGGATGGGGATGGGGATGGGGATGGGGAGACGAGACTCATTTCCCCATTTTTTCCAAAACATATATAAATATAATATATATTTTATTTATTTTTTATTCTTTGAAACCCTAACTAACTAAGTAACTATATAAACTCATTATCTTTTAATTTTTTTTATTCTTTGAAACCCTAATGGAATGTTTTTTTAATTTTTATTATTTGTAATTTTTAGTCAAACGGAAAAATGAGAAAATAGGGAAACATAAATAAATGGAAAAAATGGAGAACTGGGATTGGGGATGGAGATACCTCCCCAAAAATTCCCCATCCTCATTTTCCCCAAATGGATAAATGGGTGAGGATGGGGAAGGGTTTGGGAAGTGGGGATGGAGATGGAGGGACCTATATCAATCCTCACTTCCCCAATGTGCAACCCTACTTCAAACTTTATTGAATTGTCGAAATAATAGAGAGGAAAAATGTTAATTCATTTCAATAATTCAATTATGAGCTAATCTAGATATTTTAATTGCAGTTTGACTACATATAGTTTGGTGAGGAAACGGCCATTTAATATTGTTTTTGAAAAGTTAAAATCAGTTTATTTCATAATTTTGACATAAAATGATGTTTGGTAAAACTTCCAAAAGTGATTAATTGATAATCTGAAAAATTTTGACAGTGATTTTGAGAAGTAGGTGGAGGGTTACTTTTTGAAAGTGATTATGAAACAATCTATTTCAGCATTTAATGAATCTTTTAAAATATAATTATTATCATTGTGAAATTAAATTAAAATCATTTATATTCCTTATTTCATCTTAAAATTAAAGATTCTAATTAAATATTGATTTGATTTATAAAATCTTTTAAAAATATATTTTATTATCCTTATGGAATTTTTTTTTAAATTTAAATATTCTACTTAAATATTGATTTAATATATATAATTAATGAAAAAAATAAAATAAGGTTCTAAGATCATATTTATTTTAGTCATTGTAACTAATTTCAGAACTTTTGAAATAAAATTATCAAACATACGTATGCTGCTTTTGAGCTATATAGTAGTTAGGGATGGCAAAATTTTCCATGGATATGAATATCCGTAAGAATCCGCTCCATTTAAAATAGAGATGGATGTTATTATTTCGGGGACGGGGTGGGGATAAATGTCATCCTAATATCCATTTTATTTTCGGGGATGGGGATGAATATCGTCTATGGATATCTATCCCCATCTAGATCCATTATAGATTTTAATATTTTAAATATATAAAAATATATTATGTAATTATTAATTCTAATTATATAAGTTATTATTAATTTTTATATTTAAACTTTATTGGATGTATCTGTTTCTCTTTAAATAGGATAAAATGTACCGTTACATATGTTAGTTATATTTTTCGTTTGTAAACAATATAAATTTACAGTTTTTTCATCGGATACGGATATAAACGGAGCGGGGGTGGATATCTCTATCTTAATTAGCGGATTATCTGAATCCGCTCCGCTCCGCTCACTTAGAAATGGGGATGGATACGGGGATGAATATATATATATCTTAAACGGATACGGGGATGGATATTGGGGTATCTATACCCAATCCGATCCATTGCCATCCTTAATAATAGTTTTAAAAATATAATTAACTAAATATCTACTGATTAACTTCACGACTGATTATTTCTTTATCATAACTAACAATGATTATTATAAAAGTTACAACAATACCAAATTGGCACAAAGTTAGAGTCCTGAAAGTTTGAAACCAACAGGGTTAATTTCATATTGGTGATGATTTAGTTTTATAATATATTTTAGTTCCTCACAGATTGTATTCCATTACATAATATAACCATCTTAGTTTCATAATATTGTTTTAACCGTTAACTTTGACAGGATTCATATTTGACTAACATCGAGGGAAATCACCATTAGTTTTAGAAAATTATTTGTGTTTATATATAAGCAACCCTAAGATAGGTTACGTGTAGTTACTTATATTTATAATAACACAACTAAAAGTATCCACAGTGATAGATAAAAGAGATTCATTTTTACTAGACCCATTTTTATTTGGATCCAATGGTGCCACAATGATAAGAAAATGGATAAAAAAAAAAAAAGGCTCAAAAGCGAGCTCCACTCAACTAAATCCAAATTAGGTTCTAAATTTGGAACTCCATTTGGGTCTTACCCAATGATCGGGTTAGGTTCCTAACACCTCCCAATCATTGAGTTGAGCTTATATATATATAATTTAAATTTAAATATATAATTATTAATTTCAATAATTATATATAATAAAAAAATATAAATAAATTTAATATATATATATTTAAATTATTTAAAATTAAATATATTATTATTAATTTCAATAATTATATATGTAATGAAAAAATATAAATAAATTCAATATATATATTTAAATTATTATAATTTAAGTATATTATTATTAATTTCAATAACTATATATAATGAAAAAAATATAAATAATTTTAATTTTAATTTCAATTATAAAATCGTTGGAACCAGGACTAAACTGTTGGAACTGGAACCAGAACCGAAACTGAACTGTCGAAAATTGGACCGGAACAGAAACCGACCCGAACCGTCGGAACTGCCGAAACTGGACCAGAACCAAACCTTCAAAACCGGAACCAAAACCATAACCGAACCTTCAAAACTGGAATCGGAACCAGTTTTGAAGGTTCGGAACCGAGGAACCGAACCAAAACCGGCAAACCAGTTTTGAAGGTTCCGAACCGAGGAACCGAACCGAAACCAGCACCATGTTTAATCGTATACAATATTTTGTTTTAAATATTCATTTTTATTGTTGATATAATTCGGTTGTGATAATTTTAAATTAATAATTTTTTTTATTTTAAATTAATTATAATTTATTAAATAATTATTGATAGTTTTGATATTTAAAATGTATTATATAATTTATTTATTAATATATATATATATATATATATATATATATATATATATGACCATAATCATCCATTGGTGCCTCACTCACACATCTCTCGTCGAGAACTTGTAAGCTTCTCTTATATATTGCTATATATTTTATTTGATCGATTTGATAGGGGAAATGATGTAATTCATAGTAGGGTTTGTTGTTGAATCGAAATCCTAGTTTGAAGATGGTGTATGGAGAGTGGCAGCTGTTGGGAATTGGATCAAGTGGTAAATAACATAGATCGTATATTCATTTGTCATAAGTCTATATATTGCTAGTCAACTACAATATTAGTGTGGGTTTGCTTTTGTGGTGTATGCTCCACCTTCCTGCTATAATATATATATATATATATAATATTTTAAAGAAACGTAATGATTGTTTGAAAAATAGTTAAAATAATAGATCCATTTTTACTTTTTCAATTTAGTTCTATTACAGTAAAAAAAGATCCAAATGACAAATTCATTTTTAAAAAAGAAGATCTATTTTTAATAATGTTACAATAAATAGATTTTATTTTTAGATCCGGCCATCGTGGATGTTGTGGATACCCTAAAGAGTGAAAAGTACAGACACGGAGATAGGTCGTGCAACTCTATCGATCAATTGCAGAAGAATTATGGATATTTATGTTAATGTACTTGTTTGGTGGCGCAGATAGAGCCATGAAATGAGCTAACAGTTTTTGGTTGAATCAGTCAAATCTGTACATAAGGAAAACTCAATTAAGAAATAAGTACCCGTATTTTTTAAAAGAAAAATTTTCCAGGCTGTATTCTGCGCACAGTATTTCTATTTTATTGATATTATCCCTGAATGACTAAGTCTGCAATTGTAGACAAATAATTCCAGGCTATGTATTTTTATATACTAGTTGCGGCGGCCACTATTTAAAATTGAAATATTATCCTCTTACCATCGAATCACTTTAATCAGTGGTTGTATTCTAAATATCTGTTTATGAGAGTTTATCGAATAGATCTTTTTAACGTAGATCTTTTAGAGTTAGAGTTTTTAAATAAAAGTCGTTGGTCGTTTGGTTGTCAATTAAAAAAGAGTTTTTTTAATGATAAAATGACCAAAATAATCTACTAAATATTAAATTATATTATTATATTAGAGATTTTAGTTTTATTAAAAAAAACTTCAAAAGATCTACTTAGAAAAGTTTTAAATTTGTCCTTCTCCAAGTAAACTTATAATAGCTTTTTTAATCATGTAAAAACTCTACTGAATGACAACCAAACGATATAAAAAAAAATTGAAAAGAATTTTTTTTAATTAAAAAAACTCTATTATCCATTAGAGAATTTCTCCCAAATGGATACTAAACCATGTATGCAGTGGCGAATGTAGAGGGGCCCATAGGGGCCATGGCATCCGCAACCAATAATAATAATAATAATAAGTCTATTATACAATAAATTAGAATATAAACCAATAAAGAAAAAAAAAAAACCGTGTATGTAGTGGCAAATGTAGAGGGGCCATAGGGGCCATGGCATCCCCAACCAATAATAAAAAAAAATATCTATTATACATTAAATTAGAATATAAACCAATCAAAAAAATATTATTATACATAAAATGTGATATATATATATAGTATGTAATAATATTCTCTTGTCCTTTTATTGTTTTAATAATATAAATTAAATTATAATTTTTTTTTATAATTTTAATGACCATGAAAATACGAGATAAAATCATTCTATTTTAATACTTTAATTTCTTATTATTTCATACGTTACTACCTAATCTAGTGTGTATTATATATGAGTAATGTTTGGTTTCTCAAATTCTTTCCCAAATGTATGTAGTATGTGAGGTGTCCAAATCTTGTAAATCATGAGATTATGTGGTGAATAATGTGATGTTGACATCTCACGTTCTACAAACATTTGGGAAAGAATTTGGAAAAAAAATTGGGAAACATAGCATTACTCATTATATATATATATATATATATATATATATTAGATTTTACTAGAACAAACTAAGTAAATATTGAGCTCTTATAGCGACTACTTTTATTATTTATTTTGTTAGGTTAAATATTAATCTGATTTTGATGAATTTATTTTATTACTTTATTATTTAAATTGTCTTCAAAATTATTATAAGTTAATTTAGTTAGACATGAATATTATAAAATTAAGTTACAAGTATGTAAATAATTGTGATTTAAATATATCAATGGTATAATGATATTTTAATTAAGCTATTGAAATTTATATTTTATAAGTTGGGAACTATTAATTTTTTTTTTTTTTTCAGTTATGCATACTGTTAAGAACAGACATAAATTTTACAACAAAATAAAAGATGTTTTCTCATATACTTTTTGATTATGTAATTGAAATAGAAATTAAGAAGAACATTAGATTGATTTTGTTATAAATAATTTTCTAAATATAAAATAGACATGTTACATTTTAATTAGTTAATATCTATTTTATTTATTTATCTGTATCATTACTTTTAACACCAAACGGTATCACATTTTGTTGAAAAGTATTAGATGCGGGATTCCGTATTTTTTCTTGTACATGATTCCTATTGACCTACAATATTAGTTTTTGTTTCGGCTCCCTAAAGCTAAAATCCTGGTTTCGCCCCTGCATGTATGTGTATTGATTTGTAATTTAACCAAAACCAAAATTGAACAAACAAAACTTAGACGGATTTAACAAATCATCGATCTCTCAATTTGCTAGAAGATATTGGGAATTATATTATGTGAATTATATAATTAAGTTTTTGTTGCAAATATAACTTAATTTCACTATCTCTCGTAAGGAATTAAGTTCTCTTTGATGATTTCAATTCCAAGGAACTTGATTCTTTTCTATTTTTTTATTCTTGGTTTGTAAAAATGTCATTTGAATTTTGATTCAAATACTCTTGTTTTGTTTATGTCAAATTTTTAGCCAAGTTTACTGAAACAAGTATTTTTTTTTCGCAGTGACTCGTACTTACAATACAAAAATACAACGTTGAGCAATGTTTATCTAATAAACATTTGAGTACTTGACCATCCGGTACCGTATGTTAAAGGCTTAAAGCCTTTGCCCTTTGAGAAATTTATTAATGATATAAGATGGAAGTCAATACAAATTGGTAAGATCAATAATTGTTTTATAACATGTTGACACTACTCTTCGTTGGCATGAATCACGTCCACTGAACATTCAAAATGTGCAAGTGAGCCGAAAACCTAATGGACATTTTTAATAAAATAACAATATTTCAACCCATACAATAATGCAATAGTGCTCTCGTAGTCTAGATCAGAAGAATTTGTATATGTATATTTTTTTATTCATCTGTTATACAACGATTTGAATTTGAGATATTATCAAACAGAATGAACGTTTTTTACTACTAAATGGAAAAGAAGCAAGACTCTTATAGTTATACCAAATTATTGGTTCGAGCCGTATCTAACTATATCACTGTACAAAGCTGAAAAAAACAGAAAATAATAATAATAATAATTAAAAAGAAGGTGAAAAACCATGACGTAGGCTGTTTGCTGGTGGAAGCCCAACAAGTCCTTAAAAAGTAGACCTAACCTAACGGAGCCCATCTAGTTTTCAAAATTCAAATTTAAATGAAAAGGCAACCTTAAAATAAAAAATAAAAAAATAATAAAAAATAAAAAATAAAAAAAATCAAAATACCCGTGTATGCCAGCTTGCTTTTTTAGTCCTTTAACCTGGCCATCGCTCTCCGAAATCGAACGGCCCAAATCACATCTGGGAATCTCTCTCTCCAAAATCGAATGGCCCAAATCACATCTCAAAAAATTATCTCTCCTCTTGAACGCAATCATCGCCTCCAACTCCCCCCCACAATTAAATCCCCCACCCTTCTCTTTCTCTTCTTTTTCCCATTCTAAAACAAACTCTGTTTTTCTCTCCTTCTCAGATCTATAAACCTCTCTGTACGGACAACAACACCAACGCAAAACGACAATGGCTGCAGCAGCAACAACACCAACGGCTCGCGAAGAGAGCGTTTACATGGCTAAGCTCGCCGAGCAAGCCGAGCGCTACGAAGAGATGGTCGACTACATGGAGAAAGTCTCCGCCTCCGTCGACAAGACCGAGGAGATGAGCGTCGAGGAGAGAAACCTTCTCTCCGTCGCTTATAAGAACGTCATCGGCGCTCGCCGTGCCTCCTGGCGTATCATATCCTCCATCGAGCAAAAGGAGGAGAGCCGCGGCAACGAAGATCATGTCGCTATGATCCGTGACTACCGGTCCAAGATCGAGACCGAACTGTCCTCGATCTGCGACGGGATCTTGAAGTTGCTAGATTCGCGGCTGATTCCGGCGGCTTCAGCCGGCGATTCCAAGGTTTTCTATTTGAAAATGAAAGGTGATTATCACAGGTACTTGGCTGAGTTCAAAACTGGAGCCGAGAGGAAGGAAGCCGCCGAGAGTACCCTTACTGCCTACAAAGCCGCTCAGGTGACGATCTCTTTCATTAATTTATATTTTCCCATGTTTTTATCGTTGATTTCTTCGATTTATTGCTTTGTTATTATTTTCATTGTGGTTTGTTTTGCTTTTGTCCGTCTTTTGATTATTCGCATAATTTTCTCCTTTTTGTTGATATATATTATTTAATTGTGTACATTGATTTTGTGCATTTGTGTTTTATATTTTATAGCAATCATAACCTAATTACAGTTTAGGTTAATTGGATTATATGTATTTGATAATGGTATAAGAAAATCGAATGATTTTTTTTTTGTTTGTTGCAGGATATTGCCAACGCTGAACTGGCTCCAACTCATCCAATCCGCCTAGGGCTGGCTTTGAATTTCTCTGTATTTTACTATGAGATTCTCAATTCTCCTGATCGCGCTTGCAATCTTGCCAAACAGGTAAGGAAATCTGAATTAAGCACTGTGTGCATTCATGTTGTGCATTGATTCTGTTGAAGGACACTGCTTGATTTGGGATGACTTAATGTTACAATGTGTACGAAACTTGTATTTGTTGGATTGTGCACCTTATGCTGTTAAAACTTCAAAAATAAAAAATTTGAAAGTTAATGAAATGGCATATAGATGTATGAATTGGTTTGGTGATGCGGTTTGTGGTTGCACTACTGAGCAGGCTTTTGATGAGGCAATTGCCGAGTTGGATACCCTTGGAGAGGAATCATACAAGGATAGCACTTTGATCATGCAACTTCTTCGTGACAACCTCACGCTTTGGACCTCCGATATGCAGGTCTTATATTTGATCCCTTTTTGTCATTCAACTTTTTTTGTTTTCAAATGGTCTTTGATGCTGATGATATTGAACAATTTCTGGTTTTGGATCAGGATGATGGAGCAGACGAGATTAAAGAAGCAGCACCCAAGGCCGAAAATGAACAGCAGTGAGGGCTTCTTTTTTTTTTTTTTTTTTTTTTTTTTTTTTTTTTTTAAATATTTGGATTGAACTTCTCTTATGTGTTTTTTGTGGGAGAAGATTGCATGTTGTTAGCTTCCTTGTTCTTGGATTTTTAGTCATTCTTGTCTTTGGTTATCAAATCATGAATGTACTAAATTTTCTTTCTTTTTTTTTTTTCTTTCCTTTTTTTTTTTTGGGGTTAATTTTATGTTTCTGAATGCTCTTATTTACGTGAAGATATTGAATGCTATATCTACGTTCGGCATGTCAAATCTTATTTGGTGTTATTATTAGTTGATGATACGAATCTGCTTATGGTGTTGTGGTGGCCCTTGTGGGCTTGTATAATGCTGCCAATTTTTTTGACAACTCCTTGATGAATTGCTTTATTTGGCTAGCTGGAATCCTGGATTTAAAACCAATTGGGTGGTGAAAAACTCGCCTCTACTAAGCATTGTGGGGCCGTATGGAAACTCGCCTCTACTAAGCATTGTGGGGCCGTATGGATTTTGCTGTTTGCATCTTCTTTTTGACTGTCGATTGGGACGTTGATCGTCTCTTTTGGGGAAAAATACAACTCCAATTACATAATTTCTTTTCTTTTGAAATGACAGGATTATTAGTTAAAATAAAAATTTCCCTACGTATTTAGCAGGTCCTAACGTGGATATAATATAGAAATGTTAATGAATATGCAGTCCAACATCTCTAAATTAATATTCCAATAATTAATAACCTCTGATATTTAATAAAATTTCATGATACTGATCACATTTTATAGATATAATTTAATATTTCTGCTATCTAATAATTAATACAAAATATCAAAAAAAAAAAAAAAATTAATTTGTTGAATCACATTTCTTTGAGAACCATCTGTCTAGAGTAGCATGTTTCTTTCTGGTTGTCTTGATCTTGAACTATATATCTCGGAGTATCTTATAAGCTACAATATGAGTGGGATTCGAAAGGTTAAGAAGTTAAATACATGAGTTAAGGGCACCTAATTTAACTTTGTTAGATGGGGGGTTTGGTTGTCTTGATCTTGAACCGTATATCTCGGAGTATCTTATAAGCTACAATATGAATGGGATTTGAAAGGTTAAGAAGAGAAATACATGAGTGAAAGACACCTAATTTATCTTTTTTTTGGGGGGGGAGGGGGAGAGAATTGCTGTGAGATCTTCGTCATGGGCAATTTTTTGCTCCTCCTCTGGATTTCAGAGGGCATTAATAGACAGACATTGAGTGATGAATTGGAAGTTGATCAATGGTTGTTGCAACAAGTTGTATTGCTTGTTCCTCGGAACTCTCTTCAATTTCTTGATTTTCCTCTTCAAAGAGACGTTTGTGTTTAACGCAATTGGTTATTGTTGTATTGGAAATGCTGTTACATGCTGCTTTAGTCCATTTCATGAATGTTAATTGGAGATATATATCAAGCTCATTGATAACTTACAAACAATAAATGTATAAGACTAAATTATCATGATGAAAACCTTCTAACTACCTAGAAGTAGGGGCATTAGCAAATATACCTGTACAAATTAATATTCCACACTAATTAATAAATCACTGTGTAATGGATCGTATTAATTTAGAGAGGTTATCTCTTAAGAAAATGGTAACGGCGACTCTAATTGTGAGTATGTAATCTTGAAAGGTAAACAGTGAGGTTCCTTAGAATTTTCAAATTGGAAAGTTATGCATTGAATATGATTTGTTGATTTTGTTCAATTACCTTTTTGTGGAAATAATAGCATGCGTCTTAAGGGTATTGATGTAACTTTGAAAAGGCAAATATCCTTGAAACAAAATTAATACAATACCTGTATTCAATTTTTCGATAGATCTTAAAAGACGTGGTAATACAACCTTAAGTAATCAATTTTGAAAAGCAAAGTAACGAGTCGTGTGTTTGTAAAATTGAATTATTGATGAATCATTGGTGAAGAAGAAGATGTCGTTATCAGTTAGTCTTCGGCCAACTGTATCCAACCTCAATTTACACCAATGAGAAAAGGTCCTTTCATGTTTTATCTGTCCACTAATATCACACGTATTGTAATCATCAATCATATAAAAGTTGTGCCATATATAAGTATATAACATAATATTATTGATATTTATCCCGTTTTTAAAAAGTTTATCTGTTCACTGAGATTTTACTATCTGTGCCCATTAGTATATATATATATATATTTTTTAACGGTATCTATTAATCCCGGATCAGATATTTTTTAAAAAAAAATTTTCACCGTTAATAAGATTCGAACCGTTGGCCTGAGATGAAATGAATAAATTTGAATACTTGCTTTAAAACTAATCAAATATCATAATTTGATTTCGTTTTCTTGTTTAGTCAATTTATAATTAAATATTAACTTCAAAAACTCAGGGCATGAGTGATGAGTCTGACCCTATTCTTTGTTACATTATTGTCGATGCATATTAATTGTTCGAGTTCTTTGTCAATTTTTGTCCATTTGTTATTAATATATATTTTGAAGTAACAACTCAAAACAGATAAACCAGAAGTTAAAAAAATCTGTGGTAGCATCCCATTCTCCATCTTGGAGATAGCAACATCAACATTAGTGGACTTCCTTGCACAGGGCCCAAATATCTTCGACCACAAAAACGACATCACCACTGATGTTAGAGGTGGCTTGGCAGCTGCATCAGCATTAAGTTTCTGGTTTCCCGTTGGAGGTGGGTTCCAAGCAACCTTAGACATACTAGATTTAGCATTGTCTGATATTTCAAATTCGCAGCAATCCAGTAAAGTTAAATTATGGAGGAGGTGTCAGTCAGTACTGTATAATAAATTCATCATTGGCACCACATCCACTCTTTCCCATCAAAGGGATTCGAGTTCCACATTTACCCATTAAATCCCAAAATGCGGCAACAACTCATACTTGTAGCGGTTGATCTCATAGGTCCCCACACTTGTGTATTAGCATTATATCATAAACTACAATATGAGTATACCAAGTCAACCATGAGTTCAATTCTGCCACTGGTTATTGTAAAGAAGAATCATTTCACACCAGTCAAGATCCTGTTTCCTTTTTGGGGAATTCTTATCTATGATCCCCGCAATAGAATTCAAGTTCAAACCAACCTTGAAAATAAATAAATGCATTTGGTAATAATCTCACAGAGGTTTTAGGTATTCTGCATTTATCGTTGACTAAGAATTGGAAGCCAGTGAGGTCAGAATAGTGTGTATACCTTGCATCAACAAGTCTGCTCTCTAGTCACTATCCCTAAAAAGTATTCAATACCTGAAAAGTTGCTTATATTTTACTCGATACCGACCTCTTACTGCACAATTCTATCAGATCAGAATCCTATATTATTTTTCAATGGAGCCTTTGAATCAACTAACCTACAAAGGTCGATAATTGGAAATTATCAGCTGATTCCCTTACCCACTTCCAAATAATTTGCATTTAATGAATACGTTAAATAGAAGTCGCAACTAATCTCCAAAGGTCGATAATTGGAAATCATCAGTTGATTCTCTTACACTACTTCCAAACAATTTGCATTTAAAGAATACCTTATAGGAGTAGCTGTACATACAATATGGTTTTCCAAGCAAATCTAATAAAACTTAAGCTTGCTATCTCACCATATAACCTAAGCTCTATGATTTCTAAAAGGGATGAAAGTTCCGATAGCAAAACATACACCTGATGTAAGAA
This sequence comes from Acer negundo, assembly GCA_035582765.1. NCBI lineage: Eukaryota > Viridiplantae > Streptophyta > Magnoliopsida > Sapindales > Sapindaceae > Acer > Acer negundo. Next base: position 526,162 of record CM069231.1, on the reverse strand, counting down.
CCAGACACACTCCCAAATCAGACAAGTTGGAACATTCTAAAACGTCGAAAAAAAGTAGGCTCATCAGGTTCTTCTTCTTCACGACCTCCCGCAACTTCCGGTGCCAAACTGAAAAGTTACCTTGAAGCTCAATTCGACGACAAATTTGAAAGAGAGAAGGGATTTCAACTGTTGGTATGGTGAAAGACTTACAGCTATAAATATCCGGTCCTATCACACCTAGCACGTGACGTATTGGTTATCCTTGTCTCCACTGTTTCATCAGAACAGGTATTCAGCACGACTGGAAGAATTGTTGAAGAAAAAATAACTTGTTTGACTCCAGAGATGGTAGAGGTATCAGCATGCATTTGGGATTGGGAGCGTGCTCGAAAGAGGTTGCAAAATGAAACAGTAAACGAACAATTTATTCAAAATTTCAATAATTTATATGTTGAAAAGAGTTCTGACAGTAACCAAGTCTAGGTTATACATGTACATTAACTTGTTTAATTGATTGCACTTATTTTCCCTTACCAAGTTTTTATCCCTTTGGTAAGGTTTTTAATAAGACAATCATGTAATTATATAAATATCTAATACTGAGTCACTGAGACTCCGTGATAAAAAAATAATTCTTCATTTCATATATTTATAATTTCATCTATTTTTATTTTCTTTAATCTTTTAGCTTCATTTCATATTTTCATAATTTCATCTATTTTTATTTTCTTTAATCTTTTAGCTTTAATTTCATCTATTTTTATTAATCCTTAATCTTTTCATTTCTATTTTTTTTTATTAAACTAAAATAATAAATAAGATAGATATATTACAATTAAAATTACATAATTTAAATTGTTTAAACAATATTATAATATACTTACAACTTGCAAGTTACAAGAATACAAATCGTAGGAATACAAGTTGTATAATTGAATTAAATTAAAAATAATAATAAAAAACGGTGGTCTGTGTGCCAAACAGGCACGGCCAACCCCATAGCACGTGCTAACGGCACGTGCTAGGCCCTTCATTTTTTAAAACGGACGGCCCAACCCGGCACGTCAACTTGATGTGCCGTGCCAGGCCGAACCGGTTTCAAAAACAAGCCCTTTTGGCACGGCACAAATGGGCTGGACCAGCCCACATTGACACCACTAAATATGATTTGATTGTGGACTTAAAATACCATACGCAATTGAATCAAAAAACAAATCATTATATTCAAAGCAAAAGTCTCAGCTGAAAAAGAAAACTCCTGTGACTATCACAATGGCAGACTTTTAGACTCCATAATGCCTTCCCAACTTTAAACGACTTTTTCAAACCTTATCAGCCTAACCCTGCAAATTGAAGCTAAACCCTTAAAAAGACTTTTCTCCATCATCAATCGTTTTCTCACATCTTAAAGAAATCCACCAGTGAAATCAACAGCCCACTCTACTACCCGGAATCAATCAAGCACTCGGGACCCAATTTGGTTTACAACTAGATACAGAATTGCCACAAATCACATTCTAATTGTACATTGACCAGATGCCTAAAATCATGAATAAGGCAATTGTTCACATTCAACACAAAAGAATATTTTGGCGATTTCAGAATAAAAGCAACCCAATCATTTTAGCCCTAAAAATCTACAACAAAACTAAATATACTAATTGTTTCTAATGTTATATAAAAATATTCTTTCAAAGACAAAAATTATCCACAAAGCCAATACAACATAAGAAGAACATCCAACTATAAATTATATCAAATATCCAACAAATGCAAGGAGCAAGTTTGAGTATTTTCTGTGTTTTTTTTTTTCCACCATATACCTTTAATTTTATAACAAAATTTACAAAACAACCCTAACTAACCGGTGCTAGACTTTGTTTTTGGTTAATAATCCAACAACTGGTATGGTAATTAAATATCTAAAATACCCTACTCCCATAATAATAAAAAAGATTTACAAAAAAAAATAAAACAAAACCATAAAAACCAAAAAAACCAAAAACCCCTAAAAAACGACACCGTTGATGTAATTTTACCTCAGAGACCTCTCCATCTAGGGCTTGGAACAGGCACTGTCGGCGAAAGCGGGAAATTTAACTGACCAGAAGACGGCGAAAACAGATTCGGAGAAAGTAAAGGGTACGATGACCGCGGCGAATTCAGGCAGCCAAACGGCAGCGGTGAAGATGGCAGTTGAAACTGCTGTTGTTGTGGTTGTGACGCCGGCGGCGGAATCATTTCCTGTTGCTGAGACGAAGCGTTGAAGTTGTTCCATCGAGGCGATGAGGCCATGGGAGCCAGTGGAGAGAATCCCGAGAATTGCGGCTTGGAGTTCGGATCGGCTGTGGAGATGGTGTTTTGGAGGTACCGCATGTATGCCGATACCGGAGACTCAGCCGCCGCGTGTACGGACGGAAATGGAGGCAGAGGCGATAGAGGTGCCGTCGGACGTTGGATGAAGCCACTGCTGCTGCCGTTGTTGTTAGTGGTGGTGGTAGCGGTGGTGTTAGGAGGTGGAAGAGGGGGGTTGGCGCAGGATAGCATGGGAGGTGGGCGGCTGCTAAGGTGAGCGAGGGGTGGAGGACGGATACGCTGGAGACGAGAGCTTTGAGGCTTTGGTTGATGTATAGGTGGAGGAGTTGAAAACCTTTCATGAGCCGGTGAGCCGGTCAACTTCTGAACCACATCTCTAAAATCATTCTTGTTGATGTTATAAACCGGAGGCTGATGCTGCTGTTGAGGCGGCGGAGGCTGAGTCTGAGGCTGATGTAGATTCTGCTGGGAGGATTGAGGTGGCTGATTAGGATTCTGATGATCAAAGGTGGTGGTGGGTTTCTTGAGCATAGGAGGAGGAGGAGGAGGAGGAGCACTGGTGGTGGGTTGTTTAGAGATCTTGTGAGAGAGTTTGTTGAGATGCTTGAGGTAGTGATCTCTATTACTAGTGGTGGTTGTTGATGATGATGTTGTGGTGTTGTTGGGGTTGGATTCACCAGAAGAATGACAGCCTTTATCCATCACAAATACAAAAAAATCAGTCACTCTATCTATGTCTGTGCTCTGTTTGTGTCTGCAGAAGTAGATCTAATGATCTCCTCTGTGTCTATGTGTCTGCGTGGTGGGGATTTTTTTCTTTAAACTTATGGCCGATTTAAAGGGTCGGCGAGTAGGGACAATAAACCTTCACACAGATCGAGAGAAGAACACTGTGCTACTACGCTATCAAATTTTTATGATTTTTGAGTTTAAAAGTTGAAAAAAAAAAATTTTTTTAAAAATATTTTTGGTGCTTTTGATTAAAAGAAGAGACATTACCCGCAAAAGAAGGCATGTAGATCGCTATGTTTATCTTCTCCATTCTTTTTTTTTTTTTTTTTTTTTTTTTATTAATATTAAGAACATCCTCACACGTTTGAATTATTATTGAACGTATAGTTATAAATATTTTTATTTTAAATTAACATTCCGTTTCTATTATCTTAGTTTGGCTATTAAAAAGTTTAAAATATCCTTATTTAAACTTCAATCGTATGAATTAACTATTATACCTTCATACTTTTACCAAATAAATTAATAAAATAATACAAATCCGAGGATGCTAACTTGTAAAGGAGTTACAAATGAACAAAAAACATTAAAGAGAGTATTTATTTGGATTTATAAAAATAAGACAAATAAATAAATAAATAAATATATATTCAGGTTTGTTTTTAATTCTTTTGATTCATTTGTAATTTTATTATTTTTAGGGATAAAATTGTTCACAAAATAACTTCTTATTTGCAAGTCAATATTCTCGTATTTTATATTAGTTTATTAATTTATTTTGTAAAAGTAAAAAGATATAATTATCAATGTATACAATTAAAGCTTAAATAGAGATATTTTTAGATTTTTTAACAGTCAGACTCGATTAACATAAATGGAATGTTTACGATACTAATCTATATTGAAGGTAGAGGTGGCCATGAAACCGTACTTCCAAAAACCGTCCCAAAACCGAAACCGAAACCGAAACCAGCGGTTTCAAAACCGGTGGTTTCAAAACCGGTTGAACCGGTTACGGTTTCGGTTTGGGTACTTCCAAAAACCGCCAAAAATCGGCTGTTAAACCGGCGGTTTTAACCGCGGTTAAACCGCCGGTTTTTTTATTAAAAAAAAAAAATTAAAAAAATCGACTAATCAGAAGCTGACACGTGGTATTTTTTTTGAATTTTTTTTTTGAAAAACCGAAACCGAACCGAAACCGAACCCAAAACCGTGGGTTTTTAAACCGAAACCGAAACCGAAACCGTAAAACCGCCGGTTAAAAACCGTGTACCAAACCGGTTTTCCGGTTACGGTTTCGGTTTCGGTTTCGGTTTTGGGTGGCCACGGATCCGAAACCGCCGGTTTCAAACCGAAACCGAACCGAAACCGAACCATGGCCACCACTAATTGAAGGTTCTTAAAATAAAAGTATTTGTAATTGTATATTTAATAATAATTTAAAGGTGAGGGAATGTTTTTAATATTAGCGTTTGCCTTTTTTCATCTACTTCGTGTCACGCCCCGACTTCCATTCAACTCACTGAGTCATCTCTTGACTACTACAGTCTACGGTACTACAACATAGTAATAATTGTTAAATGTTTGTGAATTTTTTTTTAATAGAATAGAATTGAAAAGTAAATGAGGTAATAAATAGTAGGTACTGTAGTTATGTTGGGATTATCCAAAGTGGTCAAATAGCCTTTTTCGGGAGGAAATGGGGTACTAAGAGCATCTCCAATGCAAATATATATTTTTGGGTTTCTAAGTAGTGTCACATCAGTTTTCTATTTATTAGGGGTCCACTTTTGAAAAAAAATTAAAGAAATGGATATTCACATCTCCAATGCAATTATCTAAAGTCAAATATGTATCTATTTTATGTCCAATCATAATAAAACAATTATTATACTCTCTCTCCTCTTTTATTTTACAATTAAATGGGGTTTAATCTCCTTGGTGGAAAAAATTGAAAGCTTTAATCTTATTGGTGGAGAAAGTTAGAAATACTAATCAGTATTTCTAGAAGATTTTCTAGAATTAGAAAACCAACTCCATATTCTCTAACTTTTTTTTGGTCACATCATCTTCATATTCAATTTAGATAATAGCATTCGAGGGAGTTTTTCTAACTTTTTTAATATCTATCCTATGTGGCATTCCATTTTCTCCAAATGCATAATAGCATTGGAGATGCTCTAACGAGTGAGTACATAAGATAATGATCCGTCAATAAAGTGTTGGCACATTATATGTTTTTCTTCACTTTTTATATTTACTCCTTTATATTCTTTAAAAATAGACCATGTATCAACTTTCTATTAATACGATCAATACCTTATATTTATATACTGATCGGTCGGTATACCTACATTGTCCGTTTCCGGTACAACGTGAGTTAATATTTCTTGTACTCACCATCTGATTTAAATTAATTAAACGCAACATTTAAAGCTGCCAAACAAATCCGCCCTACAATCTTTTCCTTTATCTGCTTTTTTTTCTTTTCTCTTTCTTGTTTCTCTGCACCCAAACAAATCAATCACTCCTCACAATTTGTGTTGAGTTGAGGAGAAACACATATTCTGTATCTCCTGCTCCACCTACAATCAGCAAGAAAATTTAAAATATTTTATAAATTCATATTTAACAATTATTAAGATTCAGGTGGAAACAATAGAAACAATAAGAATTAAGGGGATATAAATATGAAATGTCCAGTATTCACATCATTGTTAGATGATTTTTTTTTAATTGAGGATTTGGATTTCTTCTAGACATCTGTCTATCTTCCTCTAACCGTGTGATTTGTTGTGATCTATATATTGACTTCGCGGGATATGACAAATAAGAAATCCCGACCTAAACCTAAATATTTTCATGTAGAATGAGTATATTCGTAACTGATTTGGACATAAAAGTAAATTACATATGTTGTCGTGAATGAGGGGAAAATGGATGATAGTAAAGTAGCAAAAGAGTGAAAATTTGATGGGAAACTATTTGAGTCAAAGTTTTGGTAAAAGGCTGCAGTTGATGGGGGCTATTAACGTCACGACAAATCAAATTTGTACGAAAAGGGTGACAGCAATTATCATGCGGCCACTTTTAAAATACAATGCAAAAACATGCCAATAAATAAATGCTCCATTCTGGACTTTTCTTTTCTTTTCCATTTCTCTTTCTCTTTCTCTTGATCTAATCAAAGGAAGCTATGATATTTGATATTGCAAGTCCCGGGGTTCTTTTACTAGAATGCTGCAACAGTGATTGAACAGTCTTTCTGATATCACATTTGAATTATAGTTAATGACTTTAGTTTTACTTCCTTGATTTTCAAAAGCAGCAAGAAGTTGTATTTTTTTTATTGGTAATTGCTTACTCCTCCGAAGGGTCGTTGCCACTAGTTTTTTTTTTTTTTTTTTTTTTTTTTAACTTTTTATATTTTTCTTTTTATATTTTTTATAAATTGACTACGTGGTAAAACCTTATTGACTAGACAGTACCTAAATATTGTCCTTCTTTATTTGTTTGTCGTAAAAGAGCATGTGTCCAATATATATGTGTTATTAATGATTTTTATATTTTAAGATGTTACATTGTTTTTGTTTATTGTTGCACAATTAATACAATATTAACATTTCCCAAAAGGACTAATTGCACAAACATTTTACCCATAATTGTACAAACATTCCCTATCATTAGTGAGTTATCGTTAGAAGTTGACGGCTAAGGGGTAAAATAGTCTTTTGGTTTGTTAATATGTTAAAAGTCTTATTAATTATATATAATATACTTAAAAAATAATTATATATATTACTTAATTTATTTATTTTTAAAAAAATGGATGGAGAAGATTTGATCTCCTCCATCCATACAATCTCTACCATTGAAAAAAAAAATTGCAAAAAACAAAAGAAAAAGAAAAAATGAAACCGAAAAAGATCTAGAAATATCTAGACTCTTCGCCAATATTGTACCACAGCCTCCATCAAATGGACCTCCATCTGAACGAGTATCTTCTCTTCAAGAGACTTCCCAAAGATCTGAGTTTGGTTTAGCAATTACTGAACAAAGTATGTGAGGGAAACGGAACCGGGGTGACAAAACCAAACAGAATAGGTTCATCGTCGAAGATGGAGCATTGCTACGTCTAGAGCAGAAACTCCATCATCGACTACGTAGATTTGCCTCCATCTTTGACGAAGGAGTAACGCTTCAGATGGAGTTAAAATCCCATTTCAAGTAATTAATAAGGAGGGTGTATTCAATTAGGATTATTGAGGACATTTAAAGACATTTTTTAAGTGACATATTTTCATAGGTTTCTACGGACTTTTATAAATCCACATAGATTTTCATTGATTTGTTTAGTCATCTATCTCAGACTTTTATGGATTTGTTTAGACATCTATCTCAGACTTTTATGGATTTGTTTAGATATCCATGGACTTTCATGGATTTGTTGTCTCTGACTTTGTATGACTTCATTGGCATTTTCCACGTCGAAGGAAAGAGATTGTACAAATTTGTGAAGCCAGCTTTGAATTTGGTTGCTGTTTTTGTGAGCTCATGTCGTGTGTATGTAATGTAATTAACAGTCATGATGATTCAAAATAACACTGCTCTACAGTTTGTGCATTGCAGTTTTGTGTTGGAATCTGGTAAGCAGACCTTTGTATAGTGTTATAGAATCTTGTACTATCATGAAAGAATGGAAGTTGCTTTGCTTTTGTGAAGTGATAAATAAATTTTTGTTGGCAGTTTCAAAAAAATAAATAAATAAATAAACAATAGGAGCATTAAAAGTGGATGGATTGTTATACCTGGTTTCTTGCACCAGATATAATTTATCAAAATCATTCACGTTCTCGAATGGTGGGGTAAAATTTTTTTTTTTTTTAAAAGGTTTATGATGACCAAGCTAGTGGTGTCGCTTTAGTTTTATTACAGTAGAAAAATTAGCAAATGAATATCATCAATCATGATTATTTGAGCAGAGAAGAAATGAGAAGAAGAAACATGTTTCTATTTTGAGAGAGAGAGTGCAAAGTCCACCAAAATCTTTAGGGAGAAGGCCAGATATGTTATGACATTTGATATTTATATCTTTCACCATCAAGTCCATCAAAATCCACCAAAATCAATGACCTAAGAAAATCCTTTAAAAATCTAGTTCTAATTGAATACACTTTGATTCTTGTAGACATTTTTAAAGTCTCAATTCAATACACCCAAATTTGAAAGGATTCTTTAAAAGTCCATAGAAATCTGAATTGAATACCATTTGATTAATATAGACTTTTTTCAAGTCTTTAAATGTCTTAATTGAATACATCAAGATTTATAATATCTTTAAATGTCCTCAAGAATCCTAATTAAATACACCCCTCTGAAATCTCAACAATATAATTATGTAGGACTTGTCACTTTATGCTTTGATTGCTTAAGCTACCTAATTTTGCCTAACAATGGTGTAGAGATTGGTAAAACAGAGGAATCAATAAAAGAAAAAAAATAATAATAACATGATTAGATTAATACACAAGTAAATAGTAATCATCTTGGAAAATTAATTAACAAAAAGAATAAACAAAACAAAACCCATTTCTAGTTAATTAATCTACAAGGATCACTAATGGAGAGTTGTTGGGTTGTTTCTGGTTATCTTCTTCTGATACTGATGATGATGATTCAAAGAGCGGGTTGAATCCAAGATTGTGATAAGCAGCCAAAGGAGAAGACTTTATAGTTGGAGAAGCCAAAGGAGTTAAAAACTCCATCGTTGAAGATGGAACGACGTTTCATGCCTCCATTGGAGCGGATCTGTTCTTCCATGGAGTGTTCTGTTTGGAGCAAATTTTCAACTTTCTAGGTTGAAGTTCTGATTTTTTTTTTTTTTATTAATGGATGTAATTAACTGGTTGTGGAATTCATGGATTTAGGTTTTTATTTGTGAATTTGATTTTTGGTTGTTGTTTGAGGACTTAGTTTTGGTTTTGATTTGTGGGATTGAGCTTTGATTTTTGTTTGTTAAGATTATTTTTAGATTGTGTTTAGGGGTTGAGAAAATGAAAAAGAAAAAAAAATGATTGATTTTGTTTTTGTTTTTGTTTTGTTTTTGTTTTTTTTGTTTGGTTTTTTATTTTCTTTGTCCTTTCTGCTTCGTTTTTTTAATTATTAATTTAAATAATAAAATAAGTAGGTAGCTAGGGGCACTTTAGTCATTGTGGGTTAAAATATTGGTCAATAGTTAGAGTTAGCGGAAATCAACTAACGGCAGAGGACGTTTATGCAATTATGGGTAAAGGTTCTATATACATACAATTACACCTAAACTTAGGGACGTTTGTGTAATTAGTCCTTTCTATAATATATTATTAGGTAAAAGTACATTAAGTTTTTTTATTTTATTTAATCCGTATCACTTACAAAGTTGCAATGATGGCTACTCGGATTTAGGAAATTGACAACCGAGTCACATTGGACGGTGGGTAGTAATGTCAAATGACCGAATTCAGATAATTTGAATTTTTTCGGATTTCCGAATTTGGATCGAAGTTTTTTTTTTTTTTTTTTTTCTTAATAAACAAATTACATTCCAATCTGAAATTTGGATTCATATTTGCAGATTAAAAATTCGGATTTGTTTCAAAATCATTTTTTTTTTCTTGGTAGACATCGTAATTTTTTCTTGATTAAAAATTGATTTTTTTTGGATTGAACTTGGATTTTTATTGATCAAATTTCGGACTTTATTTTTTCTTTTTAAAAAAACACATTTTTTTTTCTTTCTATTATTCACAATACAAAACAATGCAAAACAAAAAATCTCAAGAAAAAGTAATGTAAATGTGTTTTTGTAAATTTGTTTATCTAAAATTAACTTTTTTTGAATTTTTATAATTTATTTCAGATTAGATATTTCGAATCCAATTTCAGACTGGATTCGGAAAAAAAATAAATCAAAATCTGATTTATCCAATTCACACAATATTTTCCTATATACCATATCTGAAAACCAAATTCGTATATTTTCATATTCAAACTTTTTTTGTCCGATTCGGATTCAGATAAAACCGAATTCGGATTATAAGATCCAGTTTACATCTGTAGCGGTGGATTATTATCAGGGGCGGAATTCTATGGAGGCCGAGGGGTCATGTACTCCCTAGCCCACAGAAAAATAAAAACTAATAACTAAAGAATTTGTTTGTTTTACATAATTTTAAGTTTTTATATGGAAATTGCTTGGGTACTGACTGGTCAGTACCCATGGTAAGTATCACACCATTCAGGTGTTACAACATGACTTTTTTTCTTTTACTTTTTACATTTATCTTCTTGCACTCTAAAAAAAAACCCACGTGGTAACACCCAAGCACCGTACCCAAGCAATATTCTTTTTATATTTTGATCCAGTCCAGACCTCGAGTTCTGACCCGTTTATTATGATCCGAAGTTGCTACGCCTTTAATGTACAACAATTTAACATAAATGAGATGGGTTTATAAAAAATTCATCATTAATGTACAATAATTATAATGTACAAAATTTAAATAATAATAAAATTCACAATTTTAATTTAACAGTACCGATCTAGCTGCATTACCCTTGTTATTCCCATTATCTTAAACGAGATTAGTTTACCCAAAAAAAACAAATGAGACAATTGTTTGTTCTTCGAGTGGGGGGAATGAGCCAAATACTCTTGTTTTGTGATTGGAAATAAGCAAGGTAATAAAAAGACAATTCAGTTTTAAAAAGAAGAAAAAAAAAAATAGTGGTGTTTACTTGTACGATGTTATCTCTGTATGAATTATCGTTTCGAAAGATTGTTGACTAATTCTTTTCACGCCTTGTTCTTTTATGCCAATTTGTCAAACATGTTCGCACATCTCTATCCATGAAAAGATAGCCACCAAACATATAAATTAACTATTATCATCTCCTACCTATTAATGTATTTTTTTTTTAATATTATACAGCAAATGTCAGGATCGGTGAGATTGAACTCTACTAATGCAGTCCGGACTGCAGCTCTCATAAACGGGGAGAGAGCACCCATACTATGGTGGGACAACACCCACACTTTGGTGAGACAAATTCTTTTATATATATACTAATGTCATGTCTTGAACTAGTGCTGGCCCTGAGGTGGGTTGACTAGGGGTGTCTACCTAGGGTTCAGAAAAAAAGACCTTAAAAAGGATCCATTTTTTATTTTTATTTTCTGTGTTTAGTGTTTACGTTTTTTGAACTTTCATAAATAAATGGCCCAAAAAACGGTTCAAATTTGATGTTATTTTTCAAATTTCATATAATTATATCAAATTTGATTTGGGCCCCACATAAGAAAACTGATGTGGAAATCAAGTTCTTATATAAAGATTGAACTCAAAATGGACTTTCATCATAATTATTAAAAGCCAATGAGTAGCTCTATTTGCATCCCTGAAAATTTGTATAAGTATTCTTTTTTGCATATACATCTCATTAAGAGTTTTTAAAAAATTAATATTTTGTAAGCATGCCCCAAACATTAACAAATATATCTTTTCTTTTATTTATTTTTTAAATTCTAAAAAAATTAAAATAAAATAAAATAAAAAAGGAGGAGGTCTCCTTATCCCTTTTCATTTTCTAAGCAAGTTCGTCTCTTGTTATTTACATACGTTATTTCTTTGAGTGGAAACTGTACGTCATGCAGATCTATTTAATCGTAACTTTTTTTTTCTTCAGTTTTGTTTTTTCTATGTATCACGATATAAATTTGATGAAAATTACTTTGATTAAGCATTTGTAAATGTTCTCAAAAAATATAATACATATATTATTATTAAGTACGGGATTTCACAAGATTCAGCTGCGAGATTAAACATAGGGCCCCATTTTATATATTCACCTTGGGGTCTCCAAAACCTCAGGACCAACACTGGCTTGAACCTTGGTGGTGGCTGGCCTAGGGAGACTCCAAGCCACAAGACAAGTGGCCTTTGGTACCTATTAATATATTTAGTTAAAAAAAAAAAAAAAGTTGAAGAAAATTAAGTATTGCTATTACATGGGTGAATTGAGAATTCTCAATTCTCCTCTATATATGTATATGCCTAGATCTCAAATCTTTTGCACTGTGACTTTCTTTGTCTTCTTCTGAAGTGAATTTATTAGAGATCAGAATTTATATGGAATCTTTCAACTGAAATTTTTAAACAATATTGAATTTAGTTCACATGAATTTTGCTATTATATACTGTACATACTTTTAATTCAATCCATTGATTGTTTTCAAATTTTCGGATTTTAATTACTTGTTTCACATGAATTTATATGTATGTATGTATGTCTCTACTTAATTTGAATAAGAATGAAAACAACAATCAAATAGAACAACTCCGAGATTTCTTCGTGATTTGTTCGTTTCATATCTATCAATATTTTGAAAAGAAATTTGGATGTATTGAAACATACCATATATTTTTTATTCAAATCACATTATGCGAACATAAATTTTGATTAATTATCGATGTTATATTAGGTGATTGTTGTGAAAGAAATATGATGCATATCGGATACATCCAAGACTTTTTCTTCATTTCGATCGTATTTGAACATAAAAGGACCAAGCTTTGTTTGCCAGAACTAGTGGCTTAATTTCTTGGCCGCCCATGGATGATGGGCCATAAAAACTGAACTAGGATTGTGGCCATGTACATAACATCTTCTGGTAGATGGGCCACTATCATACAATAATAGTTCTATGCATCACATTTTCGAAGAAAATATATGGGTTCAAAGTTGGCTCAAACTATTTCAATTATGTATGGAATAAATTAGAAGTAATAAAAATCATGCTTTGCAGTTTTGAAATATATATATATATATATATTTATTTATTTTTCTTGGTTCTATAATTCCATTTATTGTTGTTTCAATCCATATATATATGTCAACATTGTAGTTAATTTTTATGAATTTGATTTTCAATATAATATTTGTTTTATTTATTTATTTTTATTTATTTTTTATTTTACAGAAATAGGGTATCTAAATCTCTAATACGGGTCTAAAGAGTAGATTTGTCGATGGATCAAATCGAATTGAATATTATAAATGGTTCAATTCAAATTTTACTCTTCCTAAACCCACTCATTAACTCATTGGATTCGAAATTTTCATAGTTCAAAAAGCAGAAAAGGTAATCTAGTATATGAACATTTCATTATTATAAAATTTAATTACGCAGTGAGTGTGGAAAAAAGTTTCTTGATGGAATTAATGCTTGATGACTAAGAAACCCAATAAGGAAAATTGAACTTAATCATTTGTGATTTCGGTGTTTACATAAAACTGATATGAATTAAATTACGTGATTTTTTTTTTTTTTTTTACAAAAGTTAAGTGGACCTTAATTCCTGCAGAACAGCAGAAATAAAACTTAATTCTCCTTCTCTTCCATCAAGGAAATTAAGTTATATTTTCAAAAAAATTTGGTTACTTTTAATTTTCATTCTAGATTAGCATGCAAGATATAAACAAATAATTTATCGCAATTTATGATATGAGTGATTCAAGGAATAGAGAATTAAAAATGAGCATAAATGATTGCCTATAAAATATATTATTTGGATAACCAACTGGTACGTGATGATGATAAGTCATCCGATTAGAATAATTTAAAACTATTGGTGATGTTGAATGGTTGATGAAATATGATTTGAAGTCCTGACTCAACAACTGTATAATTTAGAGTTTGTTATAAGTATGGGACCAGAGAATCAAATTGAAAACTGTTATAAAAGAAATGAAGAACAATTAATTAGATAAGTGAGAGAGAGACGAGAGAAATTACTTTTATATTGAATTGAGAGATTAAAATTGTGTATTGATATTTTGTAATCCGATTTACAGTGATCAGATGAATTGATAGAAATAAGTAAAAGAGCAAAACAAAGCTTTCTTTGGACTTGATTGGCATAACTTATGGAGAGGTTATGAGCATTTCCAACAAACTCCCTTAATTATATCCTTTAGTTTAATTAAAGGAGTATGTGTATTTTTGCAACTCCAACAGCTTCCTAAATGGTTCTCTTAATTATGTTTTGGTGGAGTTCACTCCCTTAATTAAGGGGTGTTTTCAACCCTCTTAAAGTGAACTCTACATATTTAAGATTATTTTAAAGTGGGCTCTACCTATCATAATTGACAAACAATATATAATATTTATTAAACAAAATATCTAACATTTAAATAATAAAAAAAATTTATTGAAGGGGCTATTTAAGGGAGTATTATTGGAGCTCATATTCTCTTAATGATCCTCTGCAATAACATACACCCTTAAATAGGAGAGTCTCCAAGGGAGACTGTTGGAGATACTCTAAAAACCCTTATAAAGTCCCTATTTGGATTAGTTTGAAAAAGAGCTTATGCAATTTGAAAGCTCTTTTGACAAAAGCCACCCTCACATGACTTATATTAGAAGCTCGTCTAAGAAAATCGGGAATTCAAAATTTCATTAATGAAACTTTCATAATTCCAACTTTACCCTTTTTCCGATAGACACAATTTCACTTCAAATTTCATAGTCTCACCTCAAATTCAACAACCACACCATCTTCATCTAGGCCATGGGTTCATTGAGAAGGTGTAAGTGTGAGAGAAGTGAAGAAAAACAAAAAAAGGGGTAACCTATATATGGTCGTGTGGTTTGGAATTGGGTGAGGTGTGACTTGTAAGGCTGTTGGAGTGTTGGACTGGGGTGGGGGTTAGGCAAGACTGTTGGGTGAGAAAAATGTGTTATTTATATGAATTTGGATCATCTACTGATTTGATATTTTTTCTGACCTCACATAATCTCTTGACACATAATTATTGCAATGAATGTATGGTTAAGATGTGATTGGTTTTTACTTTTTATAACTGCTTTAAAAAGATTAGATCTGTAGATGATCCAAATCCTATTTATATATGATTAGGTTTTCTATTCGATATTTGTTTGATAAATTTATTTTAGTAATTTTTTAATAAAATAAATAAATTTTAGCATTTTATTCTTATCACATATCATTTGTTTACTTTATTTTAAAATTTTATTATTTATTAAAATGCTACTATTTTTAATTAATTAAAAAAAGTAATTAAGCATAAATAAAATTATACATATATTATTAAACTTCAATTAGGGTATAATTCTAATTAAAAGTGATTTTTTTTTTTTAACCAAACAGTTTTAAAAACTCTTTTGAAATATATTATCTAAACGGTAACTGAAAAACTCCAATTTTTACTTCTCTTATTCTACCGTTAAAAGCCATAAGTAAAAGTCATCCAAAATAAGCCATTTATTACTTCATCTCTAGGATACCCATCAATTATGAAGAGAACCTCAATTCACGACACAATGCTTCCCCTTAGATTTTCATTGTTAATATTTTGTTTTAAAATATATACTATTATACTTTTAAATATATATATATACACATATGCATGCATCTGGTGGCTATCGCTACAGTAAACTTTTCTGGAATAAAAGATATCCGTTTTGATAGGATAAAACCACCACAAACAACAACAATATTTATCCTCTCTTTGTATGAACCTAATAGGAAGCAATTAAAATAGAGCAACAATAAACAAAACCACAAGCTCAATCACAAACACAAGAACACCAAGAATTTTACGTGGAAAACCTCCATAATTTGAGGAGTAAAAACCACGAATCCTCCGAAATCTCCACTATCAAAATATAATGGGAAACACAATGATCACTCTAGCTAAACTAGATGCATACAACACAACAATCTCTAGATTAACTAATCTTGGCAACACATGCAAAATCAACAAGAAAAACAAGAAAGTTAGGATTAAACAAACTCGAATTCTCTGTTCTGGGTGTGTGTCTCTCTCTTGAGATTTTCGTTCAACGATCTAAATGGTCAGATAGTAGAACCACGAGTGAAGGAGGTTTTGTCCAAATTTCAGCCCAATCGAACGACAGATCTAAGAGATACCTCTCTTTGAAGAACCTTGCGCAACACCTTCCCTGTTTTCTGTCCAGCCCTTTTCGGAACCGCAAATCTCACAACAGGGAACTCTGATGAAAAATTACACCATCCAAAATGTAGACCCTAACACGCCTGCAAAGTTTGAGCTCGATTCGACGACAAATCAATCTCCGATCAACCCTCTGAATATTTTTGGACAGTAGCCTCAAACTCAATTTCTACAATCTGTTCTTTCTCTTACCACACACTGATTACTCTTTTCTCTTGTCTCTACTTCAGCTAGGGTTTTTAACCCTTTTATATAACCTATAAAAAAGACCTAAATGTCCTTGGGCCATCCACACTTCTCATGTGGGCTTTACCATAAAAGAATGGTAAACTCTCTTTGGGCCATTTCCACATTTGGAGGAAACCCAACCGAACAAATCTCCCCTTTTCTGACTATGTGGAGGGATTCGCTATCCTGACGATCGAACAATAAGCTTAAAGCTTCTCCCTCGGTAGTGCCTTTGTGAACATATTAGAGCCATTATGATTGGTATGGATTTTCTCAAGTTCAAATAGCTTGTCATTAATAGCATCTCTTATCCAATGATACCTCACATCAATGTGCTTTGATCTTGCATGAAAAAAAAGAATTCTTACCAAGGTGAATTGCACTTTGACTATCGCAAAATACTATGTATCTTTGTTGCTTGAAACCGAGCTCATGTAGAAACCTTTTCATCCATAACAACTCTTTACATGCTTCGGTTGCTGCAATGAATTCCGCTTCAATTGTAGAAAGTGCAACACATTTCTGTAACCTTGATTGCCAAGCCACAACTCCCCCTGTAAAAGTAATCAAGAAACTAGAAGTAGACTTGCGAGTGTTCACATCTCTTGCCATATCCGCATCTATATAGCCAATTAGCAATGGCTTCTCATTGCCAAAACCAAGTCTCAAACTGGAAGTACCTCGTAGATATCTCATAATCCACTTAACTGCATTCCAATGCTCTCTCTCAGGATTGGATAAGAATCGACTAACAACACCAACACCAACACCATAGGCTATGTCTGGCCTTGTACATACCATTGCATACATCAAACTTCCCATAGTTGAAGCATATGGAATCCTTTCCATTTCTTTCTTCTCTACATCTGTAGAGAGACATTGTTTTGTGTTTAGCTTAAAGTGGGTAGCAATAGGAGAGCTAACCGCTTTAGCTTTGTCCATGTTGAACCTCTGAAGTACCTTTTCAATGTACTTCTCCTGTGACAGATATAACTTATTGGCATTCCTCTAATGATGAATTCTTATGCCGAGAATTTTCTTTGCTGGCCCTAAATCCTTCATATCAAAAGCTTTACTCAACTGCGTCTTCAACCTGTCAATCCTTGAAGAATTTATGCCAATAATCAACATGTCATCGACATCAAGCAATAGTATAATAAAATCATCATCAGAGAATTTCTGTACAAAAGCACAATGATCAGAAGTTGTTTTCCGGTAGCTTTGCTCCCCCATAACTGACTCAAACTTCTTATACCATTGTCTTGGTGTTTGCTTCAAACCATAAAGGCTTTTCCTCAGCTTGCACATATAATCCTCTTTCCCTTTTACCATGAAACCCTCTGGCTGCTCCATATAAATTTCCTTGTCTAAGTCACCATGGAGAAAAGCAGTCTTCACATCCATCTACTCAATCTCCAAGTCAAGACTAGCTGCTAGTCTCAAAACCACACGAATGGATGCCATTTTAACAACTGGAGAAAAAATCTCATCAAAATCAATACCTTTCTTCTGACTGAATCCCTTGACGACCAATCTAGCTTTGTATCGGGGTTGTGTGGTATGCTGTTCTTACTTCACTCTATATACTCACTTGTTCTTCAAAGCTTTCAACTTTACCAACTCAAATGTATGATTTACATGCAGTGACTTCATCTCATCTTGCATGGCATCAACCCACTCCTTCTTGTGTTCATCTTCTATGGCTTTTGCATAACATTCGGGCTCTCCCTAATCAGTCAGTAACACATACTCATCAACAGAATACCGATGGAAGGCTGGCGGTCTCTGGTAGACCTCCTAAGTGGAACATCTGGTGGAACTTCTGGTACTGGTGACTGCTCTTAAATATCGTCATCAACCTCAACCTGTGTATGAGTATCAGCATCAACTGTACCATCCTAGTCATCCTGAACTTTATCTCTAACCTGTACTGGCACATGTTTCAAAGGAACTGGATCCAGGTCTATCAAATCATCATGATATTGAGAAACTGTTTTGTCCGTCTTCTCAATATCATGTATGGTTTGGTCTTCCATAAACATAACATCTCGGCTTCGTACAAGCTTTTTCTGCAGCGGATCATAAAACCTGTAGCTGAACTCATCTTGGCCATAGCCAATAAATACACACTGCCTTGTCTTGACATCAAGCTTAGACCTTTCATCTTAGGAATATGCACAAAAGCCTTGCATCCAAAGACACGCAAGTGATTGTAGGAAACATCCTTTCCCGACCAAACTCTATCGGGAACATCAAAGTTTAAAGGAACACATGGTGTGAGATTTAACACATGTACAATAGTACTCAAAGCCTCACCCCAAAAGGATCCTGGCAACTGTGCAACATCTCACCCTTTCAACTAGTGTCATGTTCATCCTCTCAGCTAGCCCATTCAACTGAGGAGTCTTCGGAGGTGTCTTTTGATGCCAAATACCCAGCTTTTTACAATATTCATCAAAAGGACCACAATACTCACCCCTATTATCAGTTCTAATACACTTTAACTTCTTCTCAGTCTATCTCTCAACTGAGGCTTGAAACTATTTGAACACATCTAACACTTGGTCTTTTGTCTTTAAGGTATAGACCCACAACTTCCTTGAATGATCATTTATAAAAGTCACAAAATAGAAAGCATCACCAAGTGTTTTTAATTTCATAGGACCACAAACATCAGAATATACTAAATTAAGTATACTTGGCTTTCTTGAAGGAGGGAATGATTTAAAGGCGACCCTGTTTTGCTTCCCTGCCAAGCAATGAGCACACTTCTTCAATAGTGCATTCTTCATTCCAGAAAGAAGATTCTTCTTGGCCAAAACCATCAAACCCTTCTCACTCATATGACCTAATCTTCTATGCTATAGCTCTATTGTACTTTCATTCTCCATTGTATTGATAATACAATCAGAAACATTTGCCTGCATAAAGTACAATGAGGAGCACTTCTTGCCCCTAGCCACAATCATAGAACCTTTAGTGAGCTTCCAATGACCATCACTAAAGGTGTTGCAAAATCCCTCATCATCAAGCTTACCTATTGAAATCAAATTCAAGTGAATATCAGAGATATGTTTAACATTTTCAAAAGTAACATCGTACCATTATTGGTCCCCAAGCACACATCTCCCATGCCTATGGCTTTAGCTATGCCATTGTTACCCATCTTAACATCCCCAAAGTCTCCGGATGTATAAGATGTAAAGAAATCTCGTCGCGATGTAGAATGAATGGAGGCACCACTATCAATCACCCAACTAGTCTCATGGCATGCAAGGTTGACAACATCATCATCATTCGCAACAAGGAAGTCATTTGTGACGGCAAAAACTCTATCACCATCATTGCTATCATTGGTTTTCTTCTCCTTCTCTTTTTCATTTTTGTTGTCTCTTTTGAGTTGTCGACAATATTTCTTTATATGTCCCTTTTGACCACAGTGATAACACTCAACATTGGCAAACATATTGGACTGGCTTACTTTTATCTCTGTTCTTTGGACCTCTACTCTTACTTCTCCCCCTCTTTTCTATGACTAAGACCTCTGATTGTGACGAACCCTGTGACTTTCTTCTCATTTCTTCATTCATAACACCACTCTTAGCCGAATCCACAGTAACTACACCATTTGGACCTGAGTTAGATACCGAAGTTCTAAATGTCTCCCACGAGTCCAGTAATGTGCCTAGAAGCCATAACCCATGTACCTCATCTTTAAACTTGATATTCATCCCAGCCAACTGATTAAGAATTCCCTAGTAAGCATTCAAGTGATCTGGTAAAGGGGTTCCATCCCCGTATTTCAAACCTAGTAACTTCTTTATTAGAAACAACTTATTGTTCCCAGTTTTTTGAGCATACAACTGTTCAAGCTTGTTCCATAAAGAACGTGCATGTGTTTCTTCACTGACATGGTTCAAAACATTATCATCTACCCACTGCCTGATATACCCACACGCCTGACAATGAAGTAAAGTCCATTCAGTATCACTTTTATCTTCAGGTTTCTGTTCTGCAAACACAGGCAAGTAATAATCTTTAACATACAAAAGGTATTCCATTTTTCCTTTCCAAACATGATAATTAGAACCATTCAAATTAATCATTCTACTTTTATTAACCTCTATTGTTCAACACAAGGCACAAGATTACTAAAACCTTGCTTTGATACCACTTGATAGGATAAAACCACCACAAACACAACAATATTTATCCTCTCTTTGTATGAACCTAATAGGAATCAATTAAAATAGAGCAACAATAAACACAACCACAAGCTTAATCACAAACACAAGAACACCAAGAATTTTACGTGGAAAACCTCCCCAATTTAAGGAGTAAAAACCACAGGTCCTCCGATATCTCCACTATCAAAATATAATGGGAATATACAATGTTCTCTCTAGCTAAACTAGAGGCATACAACACAGCAATCTCAAGATTAACTAATCTTGGCAACACATGCAAAATCAACAAGAAAAACAAGAAAGTTAGGATTACACAAACTTGAATTCTTTGTTCTGGGTGTGTGTCTCTCTCTTGAGATTTTCGTTCAACGATCTGAACGGCAGATAGTAGAACCACGAGTGAAGGAGGTTTTGTCCAAATTTCAGCCAAATCGAACGGTAGATCTAAGAGATACCTCTTTTTAAAGAACCCTGCGCAACACCTTCCCTGTTTTCTGTCCAACCCTCTTTGGAACCGCAAATCTCACAACAGGGAACTCCGATTAATAATTCCACCATCCAAAATGTAGACCCTAACAAGCCTGCAAAGTTTGAGCTCGATCCGACGGCAAATCAATCTCCAATCAGCCCTTTGAATATTTCTGGACAGTAGCCTCAAACTCAATTTCTGCACTCTATTCTTTCTCTTAGCACGCACTGATTACTCTCTTCTCTTGTCTCTACTTCAGTTAGGGTTTTTAACCCTTTTATACAACCTGTAAAAAAGACCTAAATATCCTTGGGCCATCCACACTTCTCATGTGGGCTTTACCATAAAAGAATGGTAAACTCCCTTTGGACCATCTCCACATTTGGAGGAAACCCAACCCAACACGTTCATCTACCAGATCAATGCAACACATTAATATAGTGAGTCTTTCATAAATGATCTCTTATTTTAATTTTGGTAAGGACCATGATGAAAACACATCGATTTTAATGAATTTTAATCTGAATTTTTTGTGTGGATGATGAGTTCAATAAAATCTATATATGAACAAAATTTGAGAATTTTCCGAACATTAGAACTATTTATCCAAATTTTTTTAAATATGAAGAAATCGAAAAATAGACGAAATATAGAAAAATTCAAGAAAAATAGTTATAGTATTTGAAAAATTCTCAAATTTTGTTCATAGGTAGATTTCACTGTATATCGATGTGTTTTCATTAAAATCGATGTGTTTTCATCATGGTTCTTACCGAAATTAAAATAAAGGATCCCTCATCAGAGACTCACTGTATATAAATATTTATAAAATAATTCTTTTCTTGTCGAACCAAACATATCGATACATATCTTTCAATTTTGTTCTTTTATTTTCTTTTTGTTTATTTTTTGTTGTTGTTCAGGACGCAAGCAATTGTCTAAAATAATAAATTCATGATGCATTTATACTTGGAATTTGGACTTCAGCTAATGGATTTTTTTCCCTTAACCTTATATAATCTCATGATATATAAATATTGTACTTTAATATACAAAACAAAAAAGTCAACCCTTTAATATAAAAATGTCAACTCTTGTTTGCACTTGAAAATAAAGTCAACCCTTTAATAGACAAGACATAAAAGTCAACCCTTTAATATATATTTTTTTAGTTACTAAAAATTTGAGGGTTGATGAAGGTGACACTTTCTATAATTTCATTGCAGTGGATGTACATATCAGATTTGGATCCCCTTCTCACCTTATATTGTCCTTATCTAAATTAAAAGCCTTGATTAATTCTATTTTTTAGTAAAGTAAAAATATAAAAATTAATAGAAATAATCTTAACTGTTGATTTGCTATATTAAACGGATCAGGATACACTCCTCACCTAACCTCATCCTCACATTTTTCTCATCTTTTTAAAGCATATGATTGGTTGCTAATAAAGTATCAATCACATATTAACCATTCATTCAATACAATGCTTATATGTAGGGGCAGAAGAGTGTAGAGGCTAGCAGGGGCCATGGCCCCCATTGGCTTTTCAAAAAAAAAAAAAAAATTTATATCTAATTTAAGAGGAACAAAAAAGTCTTTACACAATAATGTTATTAAAAAAAAGTAATTATTAATTTGTACTCATTCACAAGTATATTAGACTGTATTTTTTTTTTCTTCAGTTTTTTAAATTATATATATATATATATATATAAGTACTTTTATGTCCTCACTTGTTATAAAATATAAATATAATTGTACTCATTCACAAAATGAGTGCCATATGTGATGTGTACCAACTCTCAACTCCCAACTCCCAAGTCCTTTATTTTTATTTTTTTCGAGAAAGACTCCCGAGTCCTTCTTATCAACAAACTTAAGAAAAAATAAAATAAAAAAATAAAATTAACCTCACAAGGCTACAAACTAGACCTGGCAAGGTTTCAGTTCCAACCGTGGAATCGGAATCGGAACCATTTTTCCAATTCTTGTTCAAAAATTGAAATCGGAACTGGACCGATTCCGGTTCTAAATTTTACGGAACTGGACTGGATCCGATGGTTTCGGTTCGGTTCGAACCAGCGGCTCCTTTAATTGTTTTTTAATATATACTCAATTACTCATCACTGACATCTCTCTCTCTTATCACTCATCAGTATTCATCTCAGATTCTCTCTCATCTCATGACTCACTCTCGCTGACTCTCTTCATCCTGTCACTTGTGCCAGACGGTCGCTTCTTCTTTTTCTTCTTCGGAGCCGGACGGTCGCTTCTTTTTCTTCTCTGATTCTGATTCTGATTCTCTTTCTCTTTTTTTTTTTTTTTTTTTTTTTTTTGCTAAGAAAGTTGAGGATTAGGTTTTCAATTGAGTATTTTCAATTTAGGTTTTCAATTGGGGATTTTCAATTTAGGGTTTCAATTGGATGTTTGAGTTGGAGTTGGTCGATGGTCATTAGGTGATGGTCTGGTCTGGCGAGTAGTGGAGACTGGAGAAGATGATGTCTGATGAGTGTGATGATCATGTGACTAGAAAAAAAAAAAAGGGCTCAAAACTACCGATTCGGCTGGAACCGAAACCGCCGGTTCCACCAACCCATGGAACCAAAACCAGAACCGAACCGGAACCTTGTTAGGTCTACTACAAACCACATCGTCCCTACCAGTCTACCACTCCCAAAATTCCCAACCCAAATTTTGATATTTGTGGGGGAAGGTAACATTTCCCAACGAAAATCGTTTTGTGGGGAAATGTTGGAAAATTTTTGTACCTATAGCCAATGAATTTTGAGATTTGTAATGAAAGTTGACCTTTCCCGACGAAAATCGTTTTGTGGGGAAAGGTTGGGAAAAATTTTGTATCCTTAGCCGACGAATCTTGAGATTTGTGGGGGAAGGTAACCTTTTCAGACGAATTTTGAGTTTTGTGGGGAAAAGTTATCTTTCCAAACAAATCTTGCTTTGTCTCATAAAGTTTAGTCTGGAAAGACTAAAATTCTTGTAGTGCAATGACCAAGAAGTTATGTCAAAAATTGTGTCAAAAAAATGGGGCTATGAATCCTCTCTCTCTCTATATATATATATAGTTCTTATAAGGGATCCCTTATTTTAATTTCGGTAAGACCACCATAAAATCACATCTATTTTAATGAATTTTGATTCAAATTGATGTGATTTCATGGTGGTCATTACCGAAATTAAAATAAGGGATCCCTTATGAGAGACTCACTATATATATATATACAGAAATGTTCAAATCAGTGTGCACTGATATAATTTCGTGAGTGCGCATTGATGTAATTTCATCAGTGCGTTCGATGTGGACCATTAGATTTACATACTTTTACTCAAAGTGTATGCACTTGTCAAAGCTTCTCCATAATCAGTGGTTCACATGCATTGATACTGATGTAGTTACATCAGCACGCACTGATGTGAACAGGACCATACATATACAGTTTTTATATTGTCAGTTCAAACTGATATAAAATATATCAGTTTCTTGCATGTGGATCGTTGAATTTAAATGATTTGACTTGGATGCATGCACTTGTCAAAACATATTTTAAATCTAATGGTCCACATGTAAAAAACTGATAACTAATACCTGGAGTCCAAGAAAAGAGTTAGACTGTTTTGACTCAAATAGAGATAATATTGAAGGAAGGAATTCATCATTTATGGCAAACACAAACATCTCTTCAGCTGTTTCTACTTTAGATCATGTTTGACTTTCCTCTTCCATCTCCTTACGCTCCACTATTAAACGAACTCAGTCTTCCATAATTCAAAATCTTGTAAAATACACCCATATATCAGATTTCGCCCAAATTAACGAAATCTCTTTGCCAATATTAAACCCTTACATTATTTTTAAGAGAAGTAAGTCCCTTACTACACGAATCCAACATCTGGTGCATTATCGAACTCCCCCGATCAAAGAATACATCCAATCAATAGCCCTTGACAACTGCTTAGTTCCAGCCACTTTTGCTGAGCAGTATGTTGATCTCGAAATAGGTCAACCGATAATTGATCATTGGATCAAAGAATGATACTCTCATCTACACATCGGCGTTGTCCGAATCATCCTTACCCTACATGGAAGAAAAGGTCTACCTATTATTGCACGAGTTGCTCTCCTTAATACCATTTACAAAGAATATGAGCACGCAGTCATTGGTACCTGTTTATCCACACTCCATGCCGGTAGTATTTCCCTTACATACTACCCTAATTTCAATATCCCATTATGGGATGCCAATCTCCATAACTGTCTTAAGATACAGCTTCAGGTTTTGGGAGCACCCATGCTACCAAACTCTTACATGGCTACCCTTTATCACCAGATCATCTATCGGCTTTAGGATCATGCTCTTGATCTTCTTATCCCTGGTCACAACGGAGATACAATTTTTATCAAAGCTGAAAGGGAAGATGAAGTTCCCACTATCATCCAGATCCCCAAACAGCTATCCAGAGACAAGCTCTCGGAAATCATGCCACTTGAATGGATTATAAACTATGAAAAAACTGTCCAGAATACTACTCCCGTTGTTGCTTCTGACTCAAGGTACATCAAGGGAGAAGCTGCAAATAATGAATCATTCATGAATATAACACTAGATCCAGAATTCTAGGTTCTCATCAGTTTTTAATACCATACCGTATAGTATTCATGAATATAACATTGGATCCATAACTCCAGGTTCTTATCGGTTTTTAAAACCATACCAACTTAAATATCATAATTCCAGAAACCTTAAGTTCTGGTTCGTCGGTCTAACCAATCTCATATATTGAGTATAAATAAATAATGATTGGTTGATTTATTTATTTATTTATTAACAATTTATCTAGAGACACAGCATAAGCCAGTTTTGAGACACAACATAACTCAGTCCTGAGACACAGCATCTAGACACAGGATAAGCCAGTCCCTAGTCACAGGATAAGCCAGTCCCACATGTTCTGTAAAATAAAAACAATTCCAGGAGGCTGAGCTCACCTGTTATGTTCTGTAAATAAACAGTTCCAGAATGGTATATATGTCCTGTAATTTAATAGTTCCAGGAGGCTGAGCTCACATGTTATGTGCATAAAAATAAATCAAGAACTATATATATGTTCTGTTGACGGCAAAACCATCTTGTAACGGAAATATATATATATATATATATATTCAGAATATTGGGATGTGATTAAATCACCCATCAGAGATCCTTTTTACTTACATAAGATCATGCTGAAGATCTGGATTTTCCATCGCTCCTGAAAACAGAGTTAATAAAGCTTGAATAAGTTAAACCAATACTTAGCAGCAGAATTAGCTGAAACTGATGGCATGGTTGCGTCCGAAACAGTCGAAATAGCTTGAAATAGGTCCGACTCTGTTGAAAACGAGTGAAAATTGCACTGAGTTTGGCTAAAAACACTTCTAGACTGAGTTGACTCGGGAATATTATGTTAGACTAACAAAATATGCTCTGATGGTAACGGAATATTCTTTAGCTTGCGATGTGGCGCTGACAAGGCGTATCGCTAATGTGGCACGACTGTTCGCTGACGTGGTGCTATAGTGTCGTCTTCTTCCTTGAAAATTGTAGAAAAATTCTAGAAATTTTTCCAAGGTTGACCGAACTTTAACCGAAGCTATAGAGTTCGTTAGTGCTCCGTTTGAGATGTGGTCAATGGCGTTGGAATCGTATTTCCGAGATGAACACAATGGTATCATCCGAAAAGCGATTCGAGCACTTTGAAATTTCTGGACTCGATCTAAACCAAAGCTAAAACTCTCAAGAACTTTCTCTAGAACAAAAAAAAATCAAACACTTCGTGTTGATAACGTGTTATAAATTAATTGAAGAAAAGATGAAGAACAATATATGAAACAAGCATTAAAGTGAGAGAGACGAGATGTAGAGAGATATAACATATTTGTGTCTGTATTGAATATCAGTTGAACAACAACCTTTACAAATGAAATCAAACATATATATATAGGCAAGGCTTACATCACACCCAATTGGCCATTACCATCATCAATTGCATCATTTACATAAGCATGAAGTAAAACAATATCTAGTGGACTTCTAACCAAGTGGATAGGCGGTGGGAATTGGAGATGCGAAGAGGAAGAGAGGCGGTGGATTTAGGGGAAGTTATTGTGAGATATTTTGTTGTGATATTTGTGTATATAACACATGTAGTAAAAGCCATATATATTATAACACAGTCAAACTTATTTTGTGATCCATTCAACATTTTATAAAAGGGTGGGGATATTGCCACCAAAAAATATTATTTACACACCCAATTTACAAGTAGAACGACCTTAAAATTTGAAAATTAAACGGTTGCTATAAGCACCCAATTAAATGACAATAATATCCTTGTCAACTAAATTTGCAGAACACATATTTCAAAGTATAACACGTCCTAGACATTTCTTCTCCTTCTTTTATTCCTCGTATCTGTAATAGTGTTGCTCATGGAGTTGATGGGCTGTGTGTTCTGGTGATTCTGATTTGTTGTGTTTTTCATTTCTAGATTAGCTATCTAAGCTAATGTTGGACGATGTAAAGGGTTTTACTTTTGATGCTTCACAGTTTTACAAAACTGTCAATAAACTTGTAAAAACTGACAGTTATTTTTAACTGTCAAGAATAATTGACAATTTTTTAGACCTGTCATTAAAAAACTATCAAAAATAATTGGCAGTTTTTTCAAAAATTTTATTAAACTTTTACTTCCTATTTTCAACACCAAAAAAAATCTCGATATAGATTTATTTTACAGTAAGGTATCGGTTTTTGGGCAAACCGATATTAGATAAGTAAAACATTAAATTTAATAAATTTACTTTTAAATCATTTAAAAAAAAATAAAAAAAAAATTTTCAAGAAAAAATGTTTATTTATTTTGCACCCTCTTGTTTCATACTAAGAGACACGCTAATAATTCAATTACCTATAAAATTAGTAATCCTAGTTTTACATTTGTTCATTAAATTGCAAAATGCATATAGAGAAATATCTCTCATGTAGTGAGAGTTGTATTCCAAATCATGCTTATTACAATTGTCGTTACTAGTCTCCTATAGAGTATAGACACGTTAATAATTCAATTACTCATATAAATTAGTAATCCGAGTCTTACATTTGTTCATTAATATATTCGAATAAATTTAAATTTATCTAACAAATTTTTTTTTTCTAACAACTCATATAAGTTATATATAAATATTGTTCAATTGTTAACAAATCAAATCTTATAGTCAAGTTGTAAAGGCTTAAACTTTTGAATTTAAATATAAAAAATGTTAATGATAAATTGACAGTTTTTTAATTAAATATTATAAAGATATGTTGACAGTTGAAAACTGTCAAGATATATGATCTTGACATGAGCATTCTTGACAATTAGAAAATTGTCAACTATAATATTCTTAACAGTTTTTAATTATAGCTGACAATTTTTAACTGTCAATAAATGTAGTATTTTCTTGTAGTGGTTAAACATCTTGACATAATTCTATCTATATTTATTTTTTATGAATTAAAATTTTGAATTCGGACAATATATATATATAGAGAGAGAGAGAGTAGAGGGAAATAGCACCAAATGGGTGTGGTTTTGTGGGAATATCACAGAGTTATCAATTCAATGTTCTTTAGCACCAAAGTAAGTGATGAGAATAAAATACTCTCACTTGTTCTTTTACTTTTCTTTTTTACTTTTTAATTTTCTTTCTATCTCTCTCTCATCTATTTTTTTTTCTTTCAAAAACCTCCATTAATCTATCAATGGAGGTCGAACAGACCTCAAATGGAGGTCGAAACGACCTCGACCTCTATTGGTGGTCGATGAATAAGATAAAATAAAAAAATAAAAACAAAAAAAATCTAGAAATAAGTCTCGGACAATAAGTCTTGAGTAGGTCAACGAGACTTATTGCTAGCTATCCGAGACTTACTGCAAAGACTTATTTCTAGAATTTTTTTTAACAGAGGACATTTCGACGACCTCTTATGGAGTCGACCATTTCAACGACCTCAATTGAAAGTTGTTTTGATCTCCATTGGATGTTTGTTTGACCTTTATTGATAGATCAATGGAGGTCTTTGAAAAAAAAAAAAAACAGGAGAGAGAGAGAGAGAGTGGTGGTGCAATTAGGGGCAATATTGGTAGATTCCATTAATTGATGTTATTTCTATAAAACTTATTAATATGTGACTTTTATACCAATGGTCTTGGAAAGAGTGCCATAAAAAAAAATACCATATAGATATATCAATAAGGTCATGGTTGGAGAGTTCTTCGGTATAAAAGATTTTGATTAGAAAATTTTAACTTCTACATCTGGTCTGATAATTTTTTTTGGGGAATCCATGACCTAAACAACTTCACATCCTTTCTGCAGAATGACATAAATCAACTATACACTAATGCATGCAAACTATATCCGAATGCAATTAAAATTAGGACAATTGTTGAGATTGTGGAGTATTGTTTTGCGATGGAGATAGGCCTGAGAGAATATGCAGTCATGGAATTTAGTAGGGTTTGGAAAAATTGATTTTATGGGGAAAGTAATTTTATTTATTTTCGAATTGCATATATATCCCATGAGGTTTAGAAAAATTACATGAATATGACACATTTTGACCTATGCTTACAAACTTCCCCGACCTTTGAAATATGTTATGCATACCACCCCCGTGATATTTTTGACCAAATAACATAAATTTAAAGAAATTTATTTTAATTGAAAAAAAAATTAGGAACCACAGATTCTCCATCGTTGATGGAAATGAAGAGCTGCTATTCATCTCCCCTATTAAAGATGGAACGACGCCGCTCCTTCTCATCAAAGATGGAGCGCTGTCGCTAATTCTCCAAAGATGGAGATTAGCATTGCTTTTGGCCGGGGTTTGCAATTCAACGATTCTAGCGGACTTATCAGTTGCTCTTTATCTATTCAGAGATGGTTCGTGATTCCACCGAACATATCAGCAAAGTTGATGGCCAGGTTTTGGTGATCTGTGGCTGGCGAAGATTTCTAGATCAATTGTGTTGGGTGACTCGCAATGACGGATGTTGGGACATGGGTCAACAGCGGCGGTGGCTGTTTGGTGATATGATATGGGCTATTCTTCATCTCTTAATTAGAGACGAAGGTTGTTTTTTTTTTTTTAATTTTTTTTTTTTATGTGTGTGTGTAATTGATAAAGATGATTGAATGTAAATTGATGATTCTGGGGTTTTCGATATTTGTGATAGGTTGGATTTTGTTGTGGTTGGGATTTATTGAATAGAGTCAGTGTAGGGAAAAATACACATGGCGGAAGCGAAAATAGGTTTAGTATATAAGAAAAAAAAAATTCCCTTTTTAAAGATGAACCTTAACCCTTGATTAATTAACATATAATAAAAATATCATACATTTGTTGCGTGACGATTGACGTTGCGTCTATAGTAATCTGCAAGACCTTCCAATCCAATCACGAACGTGGATCATCTAAGAGTGCGGGCTCCTTTTCTTTGAATTGAGTACCCGAGGATAGATAACAAAAAACTTTTTCCTTTGTTAGTCACTTTAAAATTTCCAAGAGAAAACGAAGAACGTTCGGTCACTTTTGAATTCTTAATCTATTGATCGAAACTCGCGTGAACCTTATTCGAAGTTGTGCACAAAACTCTTTTAATGTAAAAGTTACTAGTGCACTATCGAAATAAAACGTTTTCTTCTCACTTTTCCTTTTAGCCGAAATCTCACTATGTCTTAGAGTTGGTTTTCAATTTTTGAGCAAAAGAAATATTTCTTTCTAAAACAATTCTTAGTGTAGGCCGAAATCTATATGGTGTCTTATATAGTGGATGAATTCCTTGCCCAAAAATAATTAGGGTTTGCCAAATTCTTCATCCAAGAATAAAGAGGTGCGGCCGAAATCTTCTCTTTTAGAGGATTTGTGTTTCCACCAATGACTCCTATAATTCTTTAGAATTCCAAACCCTAATCCAACTATTTAGTGTACTTGTGACTATATCAAATACTTTCTAATTTGACTAGGTAAATAATTCCTTTTATTTATCTACTTATCAAATAAAATCTTTAATATTTATTATGCTACAAACAATAGTATAATACTAAGAAACATATTTCCAAGTCAGAATTTTTTTTTGATTCTTAATTAAATAATTAATTAATTAATTTCTATTTAATTAAATAATAAAATAATATAATATAATAGGCCAATTAAATCAACCTTGCCTCCCAAGCCCATACATGGGCTTATATATTATTTTTCCATTTTATTAAATCCATTAGACTTTAAATAAAAAGTCCACATGTGAACTAGACTCATTCTTACTAAAAGAAACAAGCTCACATGCCTTTCATTAATGCATTAATATAATTTAACAGTCCATTAAATAAATAATGAGCAAATTATATTTTTAATGTATTAAATACAATTCTAGATGGACCCATAAATTAGTCCGGTATAATAAATCAAGTGATTCATGCAAATTCGTGTGGATTGAGGATCTTGGCGGGCTATCCAAATTTAAGTTTCAATAGACATAACCCAATCACAATCAACAAATGATTCACTTAGGTTCGATCTATTAATTTTAACTCATACTACTAAAGAACTAAAATTGAACTCTTAAATAAAGATAGAATAAGTAAATGTTTCTCATTCATACCCTAGACAACCTTATTGGAGATAGTGTATCCTCTTGAATAATATTAGTACTCGTCAATAGCTCATAGATTGTCTATAGCTCTCATAGTTACCATATTTACTCATATTACCACATTTTGAACTTGGATATTCTGACTTGTCCATAAGCCATGTTTCAATAGACGTTATTGAAAACCCAACGTTAAGATTTAATATCTAATACCTCAAAATATCCATATGATAACATTATACTCTCATTTAATAAATGGAGTCATGATGTCCATATCTATAAATAAAGTCCTCTATCGATTAGCAAATGAATACCACTAAACTATCGAGGATAGACTATGTTATATAATCGTACTCATTGATAACTCAAATGATAACACTTGTAACCATAAGTCCATCACTTATCTCAGGATTAAGATAGACTCTCCGATTGCCCTCATAATGAAAACTTTTATCCACTGACGGTTTTAGATAAAGTATTTCATTGTGATCCTATTCAATGCACCTAGTGCACTAGATTCTTTTACTCAAAGACACTTTGATGATTTTAGACTCATCATATCACATTTGATCTCACTCTAATGCTAGCAAAAGAATCTACAACTTTATCAAGGTAAAAGTGTTCAACATTTATTTTAAGTTGTGAACATTATTCAAGACTAATTAAATAATTGTGTCTACCTCATACATATCTTAGTGTACGAGCAATTCTTTATATCTCATAATCTTTTGACCTTATGATTATTTACTTTTGACAATTACAATAATTAAATTATAAATGCTATAAGATTTGTTAAACCAGTAATCACTTTATTAATATGAAAAGATTGTCAATAACATTATTACACTCTTACTATTGAGCATAATCTTAACAGTTGGGTGAGAAGTTGGATGAAGACGAAGATGTATTGAAATAGAATTTCTAGATCTTTGGGTTTCTTATTTTGTACCAGATCTTTGAGTTTGTTATTTTGTTCCATTTTTTTTTTTCAAATCTTTGATTTTTTATTTTTTGGCCTGATCTTTTGAGTTTTTATTTTTGGTTTCGGATCTTTGAGTTTTTTATTTTGTTCCAGATTTTTTGTTTTTTGTTTTTTGTTTTTTTTTTTTTTGAATAGATTTTGTTACAAATTTTAGAGTTTATTTTGGATGAGATCTCATTTATATGTATATATATATATTAATTATTTAATAATAGTTAATAATTCAAAAATGAAAATCAAGGGTATTATAGTCATTTAGTAACTTTGACCATTGACCGTTGGAAGTTAATGGTAAAAATTGAAAGTAGGGGATTTTTGTGTAACATTTTTCAAAGGTCAAGAGAAGTTTGTGAGTATATACTCAAATGCTCCATATCCGTGTAATTGTTTCAAACCTCAAAGGTGTTTATGCAATTCGCCCAACTTTTAATAAAGCTGATACGAGTCCGTTTTAGTCATTTTATTTAAGGTTATTTTTCCAATAAAGCTTTTGAATAAAATATGGGTGTGGAAATCATATCTTTTGGTGGCAATATCTCCGCTCTTTATAAAATAAATAATGATCGAAAAAAAAACAAAACAAAAAAACAATAACATTTAAAAGAACAAGGGCAAATTACATTGCACCCCTTGAGGTTTGGTCTTAAAATAGATGGAAAAGTTTTATTATTCTACATTAACACCCATGTTTAACCATGGTAAGGTCCAAAATGCCCTTGGGTGTCAGTGTAGAAAACTTTTATTTTTTATTATTATACAAGGGCATTTTCGACAATACATGGGTGTTAATGTAGAATAACAAAAATTTCCATTTAAGTGTCTTAAAGTCAAACCTCAAGGGGTGCAGTGTAATTTACCTAATGAACAAACTTTGCTTTGGCATATTTCCACAAAAAAAAAAAAAAAAAAAAAAAAGAGGGTGGGGGGGGGGGGGAGGGGAGTGGAGGGGAGGGGGTGGGGGGTGGTTGGGAATTATCATTTAGTTCCCTATATTTTTTTTTGAATTATCTGTTTTTTAAATATCTTCCCCTATTTTTACTCGCGTGGTCCTTATATTTCTAAAAACCTATCAATTTTAATCCTTTGACCAGATTTTTGACGGTCAACATTTCCTAAAAAAAAAAAAATCAAAATAACCTTTTTATCGTTTAAAAAACTTAAAATAATAAATAAAAGGAAATGGTAAAAATATATTAAAATTAATGAAAATTGTAAAAATATTAATGAAAATCTGGAATTTTTTATAAGTAAAATAGTTAAATAGAGATCCATCTACCAATTGTTTTTTATATAAATTAATTTTTAAAAAATAAATAAATCTTCACCGTCCATCTAAGATTTAGATGGTAGATATTTAAAACTTTGTTCTGTTTGTATTATATAAGTATTTTAAAAAAAAAAATTATATTTTTTGGTGTTAAGTTCTTGGTTTAAAGATAAAAATACCCTTAAACTTAAAATCATTAAAGTTTACTAACGGTTGACTAACTGATGGACCAAATTGATGGGTTTTTGAAAACATAGGGACCACACAAGTGAAAGGGGAAAAGACAGTTCAAAAACAAATAATTAAAAAAATATAGGGACCCAATTGATAATTAAAAAAAAAAAATCTCTCCGGCAGAATCCAATACCGCTTGGTTAAGACACACTAAGGCCCATCCCAGGCCCAGCCCACCCAATTCATGAAGCATCCAAAATGTTATCCTGAATCCTGATAGATCTATCTGCAGTTTGCCATGTATCTCACAGTGTACACGTGGCTAACAGTGGGACGGACTTATAGATATTTACCGTCGCAGTAAAAACAGTAAAAGATAGTAACAAATCCAGAGCAGCTGACCTACCCTCCTCTCTTTCAACGTGGATATTCTGGTTTTGGCCGCCTCTCATTTCATCTCTGTAGTTGCAGCTCAAAAAAACCAGATCGCTTCTTCATCCATCAATGGCGGAAGCCCTAAGCGACAGAACACCATCCCTTGCCGAGGTAACTCTCACTCTCTATTTCGTCTGCATCCAACAATTACAGTTATATAACGAGCATCTTTACTGTCTAATCTCGATCCTTGTGGGAATCGGATTTGAATTCGACAGCTCGATTTGCGTAATTTCCTAGATATCATTTTACTTAATTGAAATGATGGTAGCTTAATTTAAATTATTGATTTATGAAGCAATAGATTCTTATTGAGGCTGCTGTAGAAGACGATGTAACATCGGCATTTTATCTGCTCTATTTATCCTCTGGTTTTTGGGACTGATTTTTGTTGATATCTGCTTGTGATCTGCGTTTTTGTTTTCCATTTCCTTTTTAATTCATTTCCCAACAAAATGATGGTGCTTTAAGCATTTACCTTGTCCAATGATGTGGATTGTTTGTTTGCCTCAGCAATTTCTTAAGATTTGTTTGTTCAATTCATAAATGGGACAAATAATATTTCTTTGGCAACTAAGTGTAATCTCAGTCTTAAGTTGTAAATTGATTACTTAGGAACGACACCGCTCAATTGATATCTAATAGTTTAGCCGACGTAGAATCTGAAGAAACTCAATAATAATCTTTAAGAATCTTGTCTAAACCTTAAAGATGCTTAGGCTTGTTAGCTCGAGCTTGGTCAATTGGAAATGAATTAGGTTAGAGATTCAACTTCGAAGCATAAATCTTCATTATGCCTTTGCCCATTTGTTATTCAGTTTGTAAAAATTTGAGCTGTATATCTGTGCTCTAGTTTTTCATGCTACTTAAATTTGAGTTGGTCACCGATATGAGATTTTCTTAGCTTTAGATGCCCTTGAAACTTTCGACATTTCAAGTTCAAATCTATACTTCTCCATGACTCCATATCATTATCTACACCCTTTCTTAGAACTTGTTTGAATTCAGCACTTTTTTCAGGGAATTCCAGCAGCCAAACTTCTTCTTTGTCTTTCTTTTCTTCATCAACAATTTTTGAAACAGTCTGTCCCCATTAAGCGCTGGGGCATCAACCCATGAAGAATCAATTCTAGTCTTATTGATAATCCATGATGAACTTCCTTTTGCAGACCCTACCCCCAGGGGAAGTTGAATTCCCGCTGCCTCCTTGAAAGAGAGATTCTCTGAATCACTGGACAATATGATGGGGCATACTACCCGACTGCCATCATAGTATGGGCAATTTATTTATTTATTTTTTTAAATTGTCAATATAATGGAATGGTATGACTAGATTCGAAGGATCTTTTTTGTCTTTTCTGATTCTGATCTTCAAATAACAGACTAATCCCCATATTGTCAGGGGATGTTTGGATAAAATGAGCCAACTCTTGCCCTAAATTTATGTTTGAAAGAGCTGGCCTTACAGCCTTAGTATCACAAATAACCTTTTGACTTTTGGCATCATTACATTTCTTATGCTCTTTTTTGTCCAGCACACGTTGGGTCTTTTCATTTAAGCCAAACTTCATTCCAGCACACACCGATAACTTTTCCATCTACTGTTTTTTGAAAGATCACTCTTCTTATATTGTGCCTTTCCTAATTCATATTTTCCAATAAATCATCATTAACATGCTAATCAATAATTTTATATAGCAGCTGACTCTTCTTTATCCTTGCAACAACTTTCCTCTTATATCTTTCACCAAGTAACAGTAGGTAGCTTTTTGTAACGGACACCATTATGAAACTTTGACTTGCCTTTACACTATGTGATGCTTTTAACCTGAAAGAATCATCATCAACCTCTTACCTGGGGAACAGATATTTGGTGCTACCGGAGCTAGGAAAAAAATCTGGTCAACAATTTTAATTCTAATTGAAAGATATTCTATCACCGTCTTCAGCTTCAATCTCTGCATGAATTAGCAAATTCTTTCATACCCACTTTAATCCTTTCCTCAGTAGACTTTTCGATAAAGCTCGCAGAATTTCATTGAAATCATCGAAACTGTTTTTTCTAGAAACAAACAGCAGCTTTGTTCCATTGTGCCATTGATGAGACACTCAACGTAACTTACCCTCTACCCTCAAATTTCTCTGAGATCATTCTTCTGGCTCTTTAAGCATCTCAGAGATTTTCCCATCATCTACATCCTATTTAACATTCCCCCTACATGTACAATTACCATTCCTCAGCTTCTTCTACCCCATGCCCAGCTGCTCATCATCCTTCTTTCCAATTCCATTGAAGGTTCTAGTTGGAAGAACATGTGACTATCATATGTGCCATATTCCTTCACACTTGACACCTTACACTCCTAGGGGCTAGGAATAATAAAACTCTTTCTGTCTTCATTTGATGAACTTTCATTATAGTTCTTCTATTATGATATATCTCCACTTACATTTGAAAATAGCTAAATATATGAATTCTGAAGAACTTGTCCCAACTACTGTTGCTAACTAGTAACTACTGCCAACAAGCGAGTCTCCAACCAGTATGTACACTCCACAGCCACCTTCAGCTCATAGCTTCTCAATCTATTTCTTTCAGTAATATTAACCAAGATTTCCCTAGATTTTTCATCTATTTCCTGAATAAAAACCTTATGCTCAATCCTGAATTCTCCAGTGAAATGCCTGTAGCTAGTTTCTCTCCTCTTCATCTCTCTAGAATCATATCAATCTGCAAATATTTTTCTGGTCTCTGCATATAGCAGATACAGAATCATTTAGTGATTCTTGTTCTTAGATTAAGCTAATAATGGTGAAAAATGTTTTTTGTAATGCTTTGATGTGCAGGATTATCTATTGAAGGGAAAAGAGGAGAAGCAGGATGTGCCTATAAAGCCTGTGGAAGTTAAAGAAGCTGAGAATCCGGTATCTGCTACTCAGGAAGTTGTCTCTGAGGAAGCTGCAGAAGCACCAGCTGCTGTTGCTAAAGAAAGCAATGACCCTGCTGCAGAAGAAAGCACTGAATCTAGTGCGGCTTCTCCTGAGGATAACAGTAGTGAAAATGCTCCAGCTGCTGCTGAGGAAAGCAGTGAGGAGAACTCAGGTGATCAAGCTGGTGAAGAGACACGGGAGTTGAGGGTTAGTAATAGCTGATAACTATCTCATAATTGCTGGCCACCTGTCTGGACAATTTGTTTGCTACTTTCATCTTTGTGCGTTTTCTGTTGACTTTTTTTTTATTGTGTTTCCCTGGTTGGTATATAGCTGGAGACAGCGCCCGCAGATTTCCGTTTCCCAACTACGAATCAAACAAGGCATTGCTTTACCCGATATATTGAGTACCATCGGTGAGTCAGAATTTCTTTTTTAACTCGGTCTTGGTCATTTAGGTACCAAGTTGGTGCTAATAATTTGTTGTCATTTGATTTGATCTTAATAGATGCGCTGCCGCAAAGGGTGAAGATGCTCCAGAGTGTGATAGGTTTGCTAAATATTATCGTGCTCTTTGCCCTGGCGAATGGGTATGATGACTGATTCTTGGCATGCCTTAAGAACTTACATATATGCCTTTTTTAAAATAAAAATAAAAAATTAAGATTTATCTGGATTATTCAGATAGTAGGAGAAATTTGTCAGTTTTTGCTGTTCATGCTCTTACATGTCTAATAAAAATTAACCTCATGTAAACAAGCTCAAGCATCTGCATTGTGTTGAACTTGAGTATGCGTTTCTTTCTTGGTGCTGGCAGAATTCTAATAACATGCAAAGCAATATATGGGTGTTGTTTAGTTTTCTTGGAGGGAAAAAAAGGGAGTAGAGGAACAGAGAAAATTACATGCATAGATTGATAGGATTGGAGTGGTTGATTGAACCTTGCATTCCAACTGGTTGGGGTTGGCAAAGGCATTGTGACAGCAGTTACATGCTGAGAATAGTGATATGTATTACGCTGCCCAAAATATCTTGAATAATCAATGATACTAGAAAGTATTGCTGCCAATCTCGAAAGAGATAATCTTCCTAAAACTAGTGTTTGTGGCCAATGATATGAAAAAACATTTCCCTGATGAGTGTGGAAGTATTTAAACTAGGCATGATGAATCAGATTTTAAATGAAATTTAGGTTGAATAAGTTAAGGTCTCTTTATTTTTTATTTGTTATTTTTTTCAATTTTGCAGGCCGACTTTATAACATTGTTGAATGTTCTTGTTGAGCTAACTGCTATGTAATGTATGAATTCCAGGTTGACAGATGGAATGAGCAAAGGGAGAATGGCACCTTTCCAGGTCCTCTGTAGACGTGTTTCTTTACCGACCTAAACTTGATTTGTTTCTGCTGTTGAATCTAAGTTGCTATCCCCAAATCCAACAGTTCTTGTTTGAAAAGTGAATTCTCAAGGGATATTTTCCTACAATTATTGAGTTAATAAGAAATTTTGGCTTGTCTATTAGAACCGGTTCAAGTCCGAACACCAAGAATGTATTGCTCATAATACAGAATTATTTTTTATCTTTAAGCTGTTTTTTTCTCAACATATTTTCACCATCTTATGTCACAAGTTACCCCGGCCATATCAGTAGCATCTACATATCATGTAATAAAGATGTATTGCTCTTTGCCGATTTTTCATCCCTGGTTTAATTATGCAAGTTGGCTTGGTTTGATCGAGTGATGAAATCAAATATTGTATTTCATTTATGAAATGTAATAGTTACTGTATCAGTATATGTATTTACTTGAGAGGGAGAAAATAAGTAATTTTCTATATGATTGGTCTTAAGTAAATCAATTGGTTGATAGACGAGTGATTTGATTGAAATATGAATGGGGTTGGTGCTATGAGATTTTTTTATTTTTTATTTTTTGGGTAGGGCTTGTATAAAATATGTGTGTGTGTGTTGCCTTTTTGTTTTTGAATTTGTTAATAATAAGTTTTTACATCTTCAATTTCATTTGGTGCAAGTTGATTTTCAATAGGGTTGTGGAGATAAAGTATGATTTTTAGCACTGAACATAGATGAAATCCAAATTGCGTCTCAAATAATGTTCAATCATTCTATGCAAGAGTTATAAATTACAAATTGTCATCTTCATTTGGCCTGATTACTCTGATATGCAGCAAACGCATATAAATTTAGCTCATCGGTCGAAAGTCATTTGATGGTAATTAGGGTTTTTACTTCACAGCATATCCCCTTGTTTCAAAAACACACAGGTGGATTGTGGCCTCCACTAACCACCCCCACCGCACTTGTAGGTGGCTTCCATGAACCATGCACCACGGTGGAGGCCACGCCAACCAACGTCTATGGCTTCCTCCACACCCTATTACTATAGACTATAGAGGGAGGAGTGCCTCCTCATTGTAACACCAGTGCCACCTTCACTGTATCTACCCATGCCAAAAAAAAATCATAGATTTGATTTAATCCAAACTCATTTTAAATGCAAAATTCATTATCGGCCGAATCACAAACACATCGTAGCAATCCTTCTATTGAGGTGGGGGAGTGGGAAGTCGCCATCATGCTTTTCCCTAATTATTTTAAAATAATAATTAAAAATTAAAAAAGAAGGGTAAAATTAACCCTTTGTCGTTGTTGTTTAACAAAGGTCTCTTAGGTTGCAGGGGTGCTATTGTAAAATAAGCAAAATATTCAAGCCAAGGTGCCTTAACTCCAAACCTGAGGGGAGGCGTATGTAATTTCCCAAAAGATTAAAAAAGGTACAGCGTCTTATTGTGAAAGATAAATGGAGCTGAAACATAGTGGCTCGAGAGTGAGAAGACTCTCAGACTTTATTATCCAATTGTTTACACGCAGAGACTCATCAAGAAAGTGAAACATGGGGACTACAATTCAAACAGTGAGGCTCGCAGCTCTTCCTGCTTCGTTTTCTTCTTCACGCTTCTTTTCCAGACCGCTTTCCAAAGCCCTAACGTTTCCTTTTATTTCCCGCCACAATTACGCTCATAAATCTCCATTTCCGCTTCTAGCTAGAGCTCTCTCTGTACCCGCTGTGCAAACCATCGACACCACGGACAACAAGGGTCGGTTTTTATTGTTATAATTTCTATTGTTTTAAACATTTTAATAGAATTTCTTTATCTTGTTTCATTTGTTCGGATGTGGATTTAGGATTGAAGCCTCAACCTCAATGGAAGGCCGCGATCGATTTCAAGTGGATTAGAGACAACAAGGAAGCGGTTTCTGCCAATATTATAAATAGGAGCTCCAATGCTAATTTGGAGCTTGTTCTTCAGCTTTATGAGAAAATGTTAAATGTCCAGAAGGTTAGGTTTCTGTTCATTCACTTATTGCCGTATTGATTGTCCATTTCTTGGAGATTTTTATTTTGATTAATTTGAAGCCTAGGTTAGTTATACAAGCAATGTGCAATGACAATGTGAAACTTTCATTTATTTATTTTTTTTCGGTTTGAATGACGAAGTGCCTGTAATATCAACTCTGAATTTGTTGAACTTTTTAGTGAATGGAGTATGAGTTTGTAAATTGAAGATATAAGAAAGTACAAAATTTTAGCATCTTAATTTTTGTTTCTGGTGATGCAAAATTGTACTCATGGTTTTCACCTGATGAGAAGTCTTTGTTGCACTGCAGACCCGAAATTCGAAACTGATTTTTCTTTGAGCCACAGCTCTTAGGATTTCTGTTTAGGTTGCTGCTTACAATGAAAAAAAGAAAAAACTAAATTAATAATAATAATATAAGATATTAGAAAAAGTATAAACTGATTTCCTTCTCAGTTTTATCTAATTGTCACTCACAGATAGCAGGAAGTTGAGCGGCTTCGAGGGGAAAGGAATGTGGTTGCAAACAAGATGAAAGGAAAACTAGAACCATCTGAACGTCAAAAGCTCATAGAAGAAGGTATGATCAATATATAGGACTCTGGTTTTATTGTTATTGTGTTTTCTATTGTCCTCTTCAGCTTTCTTATATTTTGCATCCAGGAAAGAATTTGAAGGAAGGACTTGTGACTTTGGAAGAAGACTTACTTCAACTCACAGATGAGCTTCAGCTTGAAGCTCAATGTATACCAAATATGACTCATCCAGATGTCCCGATAGGAGGGGAGGATTCTTCAAAAATAAGAAAAATGGTACGTCACTTCTGATTATAACTCAGATTTTGTTTCTTATGAATTCGTTCCTTGTCTCTATATGTGAGCATACGTTGCATACACACTTGTTTGAGGGAGGGTTTATTTTAGCATGTTCTGTATAATTTTAAATTTCTTAATCTATGCGTTCCTGTAGGTCGGTAGCCAACGTGTGTTTAGCTTCCCTGTCAAGGATCACCTTCAGCTAGGGAAAGAACTAGACATCTTTGATTTTGATGCAGCTGCAGAGGTACTCTTTCTGTTTAATATATGGTATTATAGCATCTCTGTTTAGTCCTCACAAATCAAATTGGATAATTGAAAGGTTTCAAGTTTAAGGTTAACGGTACTACTTCCGATCTGAATTATCAACTTTCGATTTTCAATAAGTAAGAAAATAGGATCTAATTGAAGGTTAAGCAGTTTATTGTTGTCTTTTCAAGAAAGAAAAAAGCAACTGGCTTTTGATTTTTTCTTTCAATATCCTGTTTGTTCATGCAGGTCAGTGGGTCAAAATTCTATTACCTGAAGAATGAAGCTGTTATGCTAGAGATGGCCCTCGTCAATTGGACACTCTCTGAAGTGATGAAAAGGGGATTTACAGCTCTTACAACCCCTGAAATTGTAAGATCATCTGTTGTTGAAAAATGTGGCTTTCAACCTCGTGCAGCAAATACCCAGGTTTGTCTGTTTATTCTAATAAAATAAAAATGCTACCTCGCCAAATGTGTTTGTAATAATATAATTTTGCTCTAAGACTTAATGGAACATTTTGAATCATTTGACCGTGACATTTATGGTTCAGTACAACCCATATGTTAGGTTGAGCTGTAAATTATTGAATTCCTCATTGATAACTTAAACTCTTTATGTCTTAATGTGCTAAGACCGAATGTTAGAAAAAGTATATCTCTGAAGATGGGATATCAAAAAATTTTAAAACTGTGATTTGTTGATAGTTTTCCCAAACATTTTGCAGGTTTATTCCATTGATGGTAGTGACCAATGCCTCATTGGCACTGCAGAAATTCCTGTTGGGGGAATTCATATGGATTCTATACTTGCTGAGTCATTATTGCCTTTGAAGTATGCGGCATTTTCCCATTGTTTCAGAACTGAGGCAGGTGCTGCAGGCACAGCAACAAAGTAAATTACTGTGGACATGTTTCATTTCTTAATTGTTTAACTGCCTTCAGTTTCCTTTCAGTTTCACCTCTTCTAAGTGTGCGCGCGCGCGCGCCTGAATAAGAAAAGAGAATTTGCAAATCTTTAAATCTGTAATCATTGGAGAAATGGTATAGATTTAACCAACATTACAGAAGTCATAATTGTGTCTACTATACTGGCCATCAATAAATTAATTTCCTCCCATACAATACGGTTAGTAGTTTTTATTGTCTTTCAATTTCATAATAAGTGGTGCAAATCCATTCATCGTCATTCTTACTAAGATTGTATATGTACCATTAACGCAT
This sequence comes from Acer negundo, assembly GCA_035582765.1. Lineage (NCBI taxonomy): Eukaryota > Viridiplantae > Streptophyta > Magnoliopsida > Sapindales > Sapindaceae > Acer > Acer negundo. Next base: position 483,056 of record CM069231.1, on the reverse strand, counting down.
GCCATGTCTCCACTTCCGGTGTAAAGAGCTCTGTATTGGTAATTTTAAACTTGGGAACAATTAGTCTCCTTCAAGCTAGCTAGTTGCTTACTCAAATTTAAATATAAATTTATTCTGATTTCGAAGTTTCTGCATTAACATCATAGAATTCCTGAACAGGGGCCTTTATCGAGTACACCAGTTCAGCAAAGTGGAGATGTTCATATTATGCCGACCTGAGGAAAGTGAGTCATACCATAAGGAGCTCATTCAAATTGAAGAAGATCTCTTTTCATCACTAGGATTACATTATAAGTAGGAACTCTCAAGTTTAATTGTTAACATGGTTTTGCTTTATTTTATTTAATTTTATTCGTTTTTGTAATCTTTACTTTATTGGCAGAACTTTGGATATGGCTACAGGAGATTTAGGTGCACCTGCTTATCGTAAGTTTGATGTAGAGGCATGGATGCCAGGTTTAGGACGATATGGTGAGGTATTGCAATAAGATATCATTTATTTTCTCCTCTTTCCATGAGATGGATTATGTCACTTCTATGAGCCGTTAGTTTTTCTTTGAAATGTTATATTTTTGGAATATGTAGCTTGTACTTGCAGAGGGATACTAAGGTGGTTTTTTTTTATATGAGAAATTATGAAACTTGTGTTAATGCCATAATGGCGTTTTTATGTTGGCAGATATCAAGTGCATCAAATTGTACAGACTATCAAAGCCGTCGACTAGGAATCCGATATCGGCCTTCAGAACAGTCATCATCAAATCCTAAAAAGGGTAAAGGCAACCTTGCGCCAACACAGTTCATTCACACATTGAATGCAACAGCCTGTGCAATTCCGCGCATGATTATATGTATACTGGAGAATTATCAGCAAGAAGATGGGTCGGTTATTATTCCTCAGCCATTGAGGCCCTTCATGGGTGGGCTCGAGCTAATAGCTCCTAAATCCAGATAAGATATTTTATTATTATATCAACTTTTATCGTTGGGGTTACATGCATGGAGCAAATTTTGGTGATATAGAAGATAATATTGGCTATTCTAGATGGTACGGAGACTAGGCAACAGGTGATATAGTTTTGAGGTCGTGAACTTTGAATTGGGCCATCCATGTTGATGAAAATTTCTTTGCTTAACAGATGTTGATTAATTGATTATTTAGATTTGAACTTTTTGTCGTGTGGAAATTTTGGTGCGAGTCAATGTTAAAGCTGGTACTGTACATATTTCAAGCCAATTACGACCATTGCTTGTTATCCATCCAACTGGATTCCCATTCGCTATGATTGATTAATGCATACATCTTCAAGTGGCATGATCACGACAAGAGATGTATGTGCATCACACTACATTCAAGATTTTTTCCAGCAAAGAAGTGCTTTAGTACAGCATCACTAAGTGCAGTCCATGAAATCATATCATGTACTTTTGTGTTAGTGTTGAAATCTCACTTGTGATTTGGATGTCTATGCCATGTAATAGTGCTCCCGGCATATTTTAGCTTTTTTCCGGTATTGAGGCAGGTGAGATGTTCAATTAGCGAAGCCTAATTTGTAGCCAATATTAGGGCTGAAAGGAAGGTAAATCTCACATATTTTAGAACACCAAACTCAACTAACTTTACTGGCTCTTGCACTTGCAGACTTTGAGCAACTATACAAACCTATTTATTATGTAATTATATTACGTGATCACTTGTAAATGGGTATAAGTTTCATTAGGCGATGCCCATTTGCCATCCGGTTTTGGTGAAACTTCTTTCACTCTTCGTTTGAAACTATTATAAATTTACAAATTGAGGTTCGGGAAAAGAGAATACGATCCAAATCTACATTCTTATGATGATGAATAAATGTTTTAGTGTGTTTAGTGTATATGTCTGATCTAATCAAATTATATTATATGATATGGATATCTAATCATTTGAGATAGGGATGGGCATTCAAACTGATAAACATATCCAAACCAAATCAGTTTAAACAGGTATTTTTTTTTTTTTGTTGGTAAGATGGTTGGTTTGGTTTGGTTTTGTTAAAGGAAAAAAAAAAACTGATTGGGTTATTTTTTAGTAACCCTATTGGTTTGTTTATGGTTGTGTTTTATCAATTCGTATAATCCAATCCAAACAATTACATATTTAAATAAATAAATATATATATATATATATATATACTAATTAAATTATCATATATAAAAAATTAAAGTTATCCTAATTTTATATTTTATTTATTTTCAAGCTTACTGCTTTCCCACTTCTAAGTTATAACCCCTTCTATTTATTCTTAAAATTATTTTATCTCATTCGAAGTTGTTAGCACTAAACAAATTTATTGAGGATAAATAACTATTTTTTTTTTATTGTTTCATACAAAAATGCATTAAACAATACGGTTTATTATTTTTTTATTTTATTTTATTTTATTTTTTTTATTTTTAAGTTTTATGCATTCTACACTTGAGGTTTTTTTTATATAAAAATATATATATATTATTGTTATACAATTTGGTTAAATTTAGTATTATTATTTATCTTATTGATAATGAGTTTAACCGGTTATATTGATATTATTATATTTGTTCAAATAAAAAATAATAATATAATTATTTTCTTAAACAGCCAATACAAACCAAACCGATTTTTATTGGTTTGATTTTACTTTATAATTGATTTGGTTTGGTTTGGGTTGTAAAAAAAATAAGCCGATTAAATAATGGTTTGTTTTGGGTATCGTCAAACCCAACCCAAACCAAACCAACCCAACCCATGCTCACCCCTAATTTTAGATATGCTAATCACAAGATACAATATAAGTGGTCTTATGATAATAATGAGGTATATCATTAAACTAAAATTATTTTGTCATTCTTTTAATTTTCTTAAACAGTTAAAAAGTATGAAACTTAAAAGTGCAGAAAATAACATTGGTAATGAACAGGTTAAGTATCACCTTAACCACACTAAGTGATTTAGTACTTAGTAAATAATGTAATTATTTTCTTAAACCACCAATACAAATCAAACCAAACAATTTTTATTGGTTTGATTTTACTTTATAATTGGTTTAATTTGGGTTGTAAAAAAAATAAACCGATTAAATAATAGTTTGTTTTGGGTATCGTCAAACCCAACCCAAACCAACCCAACCCATGCTCACCCCTAATTTTAGATATTCTAGTCACAAGGTACAATATAAGTGGTCTTATGATAATAATGAGGTATATCATTAAACTAAACTTATTTTGTCATTCTTTTAATTTTCTTAAACAGTTAAAAAGAATGAAACTTAAAAGTGCAAGAAATAACATTGGTAATGAACATGTTGAGTATCACCTTAACCACACCATGACCATGTAGAGGAGACATATTGTATCTATTTCTTGTATTAGTGTCGTAATTAACATCCATTGATCCGATTCTTTCCATATCTAATTTGGTACAGTTGATTTAAGTTATGAAAACAATGGTACGGTTGCAATTCCATACATTGATATCGTCTCATTGCTAGCCACTGGAGACAATTAAAACAAACAAATAAAAATAACGTATATGAAGCATAAACTTTAAGTTTGAATGAAAGCAACAAACGAAAACAGAAAAAAATGAAAGCTATAACAAGCTTTAGAAAGAGACCAATTGATGAAGAGTATTGAAGAGAAGTTATAAGGATTAATAACGACATGAAAGGGTTTATAAAGGCATTGAAACTCAAACCATTACCATTGATTTTGGATTCAATGGTGTTGTTTTCTTTTACTTATTTAGTATTTTTTGGAGTTTTTTGTAATTAAATTTAATATAAAGATAGAAATTATATATTAAAGAGGCTTTACAAAATGATCACATGAAAATATTAAAATCATTTCTCTTCTTTAATTCATAGTTTAATACTTTAATAAAACTTTTTATGGTGGAGTTATACCATTAAATCCCTTTTATCAAATTTTATTCTATTCAAATTAATTTGTGTTTATGGATGTAAAGATTTAATTTCAACCAAATAAGAAAAATGACATTTATAAAGTGTAAAGCATTTCAACTACAATGTTTTCAACTCTTATGCTCTATTTGGTACGGAGGAGAGATGGAGGGAGGGAGAGGGTTGGAGGGAGAGGGTTGAGAGGAGAGCTCCAATCTATTGTTTGGTTAGAGAGATAGAAGAGAGAAGAGATGAGAAAAGGAGGGATCCCAACTCCCTCAGAGCCCACCAAAATGTACCATTTCTTCATGGAATGGATGAGAATGAAGAGAGATTTTAACTCCCTCAAGTCCACCAATATAGTATATTTACAATTATATGTCAATCCATCCATTCAACTCTCTTTTTAATACAAAAAAAAAAAAAAAAAAAAAAAAATGGGACTTATCTTCCATCCTTCCTAACTTACCAAACAACATGAAGAATAAATTTTATCATCTTCATTCTTCCTACTCTCTTTCTTAATTCATTCATCCCCCTACTTTTTTTCCCTCCTACCAAACATAGTGTTAGAAAAATAAGTACATATGAAATCAAACACAAACATTTGTTTACAAAATATTCACATGGCAATTTTATATTTTAATTTCCCAGCTTCCAAGGTATTTCCGAGTTTTTTCCTTAGAAATTTTTTTTTATATTTCCAAATCAAAAATTAAACTCCCATTGATTTTTTTGAAATTAAAAATGACATACGAACATTTATATTTTTCTCTAATACATTTGTTATGTCAGGTTACACCAATTATGTGGTGGAAACTGTGGCAAAAAGTAGTTTTCACATTATAGAGTATATAAATTAAAGTAAAAATGTCATAATATTCTCAAATCGGAAATTATGGAAGTTGATGTGATATATAGTTAAATGACCAACACCCATTTTATGTAAATTTAGAGTCAACGTTGGTAGGGGTTGCTAATTATGTAGTAGTGTGGGCAATTACTAATTTCCTAAAGACACCAAATGTTTTTGAAACGGATTGAATTGTTTACCAATTGGATGTGTGGTTAAGGTGAAACTAATTCAAAAAATTGATTTGATGGTTGAAGGTTTAACGTACAATAAAGATTTTTTTCATACAAGATATGGAGGTTAGAATAGCATTTATAGAGAGAATTGAAACTATTACAAATTTACAAATTGAGGTTTGAGAAAAGATAATATGACTCAAATCTACAATCTAATTGATATGATATAATGATGGAGAAATGTTTTGATGTGCCTAGTGTATATGACTGATCTAATCAAATTATATTATGTAACATGAATAACCAATCATTTGAGATATATTTGTCACATGGTACAATATAAGTGGTCTCATGAAAATGATAAGGTATATCAATAAAGAAAACTCATTTTGTCATTCTTTTAATTTTCTTGAACAGTTAAAAAAAAAAAAATGAAACTTAAAAGTGTTAAAAATAACATTGGTAATGAATAGATTGAGTATCACCTTAACCACACTATGAAAATGTAGAGAAACATGCTGCATCTATATCTTGTACTAGTGTCATGATTAACATCCATTGATCCGATTCTTTCCTTATCTAATTTGGTATAGTTGATTCAAGTGATGAAAACCATGGTACGGTTGTAGTTCCGTGCATTGAGTACTCTCGTATTTCATACTCATGAGGTATCATCTCATTGCTAGCTGTTGAAGATAATTAAAACAAATAAATAAAAATAACATGTATAAAGCATAAACTTGAAGTTTGAATGAAAGCAAAAAAAATGAAAACATAAAAAATGAAAGCTATAACAAGCTTTAGAGAAATAGACAAAATGATGAAGAGTATTGAAGAGAAACTATAAGGATTAATAACTTTACAAAGGAATTAAAGCTCAAACCATTACCATTTATTTTGGATTCAATGGTGTTGATTTTCTTTTACTTATTTATTATATTCAGTGTTTTTGTAATTAAATTTAATATAAAGATAGAAATTATATATTACAGGGGCTTTACAAAATGATCTCATAGAAATATTAAAATCATTTCTCTTCTTTAATTTATAATTTAATACTTTAATAAGACATTTTTACGGTGAAATTATACTATTAAATATCTTTTATTAAATTTTATGCTATTCAAATTAATTTGTGTTTGTGGATGTAAAGATTCAATTCCAACTAAATAAGAAAAATGATATTTATAAAGTGTAAAGCATTTCGACTACAATGTTTTCAACTCTTAGAAAAATAAGTACATATGAAGCCAAATACAAGCATTTGTTTACAAAACATTTACATGGCAATTTTAATTTTTTATTTTCCAGCTTCTAAGGTATTTCCTAGTTTCTTCCTTATAGAAAAAAATTATTTTCAAATCAAAAATTAAACTCCCCTTAATTTTTTTTAAAATTAAAAATGACATATGAACATATATCTTTTTCTCCAATACCTTTGTTATGTCATCTTGCACCAACTGTGTGGTGGAAACTATAGTGAAAAAGTAGTTTTCACATTAGAGGGTATATAGATCAAAGTAAAAATGTCATAATATTCTCAAATTGAAAATTATGGAAGTTGATGTGATGTATGGTTAAATAACCATCACCCATTTTATATAAATTTATTGTCAACATTGGTGGGGTTGATAATTCTGTAGTAAAGTGGGTTGATTTCCTAAAGATATAAATGTTTTTCAAATAGGTTGGATTGTTTACCAATTGAATGTGTACGGTTTTGATGAAACTCATTCAAAAAATTGTTTGATGGTTGAACGTTGAACGTAAAATATAAAAAAAAAATCATACAAGATATGAAGATTAGAATATCATTTATAAAGAGCATTGAAATTAGTAAAATTTACAACTGAGGTTTGAAAAAAGAAAATATAACCCAAATCTACAATTTAATTGGTATGATATGATGATGGAAAAATGTTTTGGTGTGCCTAGTGTATATATTTGATCTAATCAAATTATATTATGTGACATGAATAACCATTTGAGATATGCTTGTCACATTGTACAATATAAATGGTCTCATGATGATAACAAGGTATATCACTAAACTAAACTAATTTTGTCATTCTTTTAAAGGCTAATTGTATTGACATACACTGAGGTTCTCAAAAAAGGCTTAATATTCAATTAATGACTTTAATAGCCGCAGACTCATTTATCCACGATTGACTTTCATCCTATTTAATGGTTAACTGAATTTGGGTATAAAGAAAATGCCCCTACAAATATATGTTTTGTACAGTACCCTATATTTTGTTTGAAACAGTTTTAAGCTCTGCTCTTAAAATAATCATTAAACTATTAATAATATAAATAATAAATAAACTATAATAAACTCTTAAGAAAATCAAAGAAACTGAAAAATATAATTAAAAAAGAAGAAAAGAAAAGAAAGAACACATCAACATAATGATTTACATATATTTTTTTTTATACGGGAACTCTTTTTTTTCTTCCAAATTATTTTCTTCTTTTCATTTTCTCAATTTCTCACTTCCCAAACAACAATTTTTCAGCTTTCAAAAAGCATCTCCATCACTCAAAAATCACCCAAAATTTTCTTTCATTTCTCACTTCCCAAACAACAATTTTCAGATTTCAAAAACCATCTCCATCATCCAAAAAATTTCAACTTTATCACCCAAATTTTCTCTCTTTTTCTCACTTCCCAAACAATAATTTTCAGAATTCAAAACCATCTCCATCATTCAAAAATCACCCAACTTCATCTTCCAAAATTTTCTCTCGTTTTCTCAATTCCCAAACAACAATTTTTCATATTTCAAAAACCATCTCGATTATCCAAAAACCACCCAACTTCATCACCCAAACACATCTTCTTAAATTCGTCACCCCAAACATCCATTCAAAACATCATACAAATCCATCAAATCACAAACCATCTTTATCAACTCAATCATCAAGACAAATCTTTATATACTTTTAACAAAATAAAAAATATAAACATGTTTCATGTTGAGATTACTCCGGCGGGCCGGCAGCGGAGGAGAAGGTTTGGACATTTAATGGAGATGGAGTTTCGGTTTCCATTTTAGGAGAAGGAGATCTGGTTCTCTGATCCTCTCCATTTTTGTAGGAGAACCAAATCTCTCATTTAATATAGATCTCAACCAAATCTCCTCCATCTATAAGATTTGAACCAAGATCTTTTTTTTTCTTTTTTCTTTTTTAAATAATTTGAACCCAGATCTTCAGTTACAATGGAAAATGGTAAGATTTCCACGGTATCATCACTCTTATCCCTCAAATATCTTCTTTTTATTTTTATATATTTATATATTGTTTTTAATTAGTAAATAAATAAATAATTCATTACTATATTTGCCCAGAAATAATTGATGTGATAATGACGGTTTTACCCCTAGCATTCCAATCAACCATTATCTTTAGCGGATTTTGACTAACGGTGAGGGGGGCTGCAGCAATTAAAACCATTAGTTGAATATTAAACATTTTTGTAAAACCTCAGGGTATGTCATTGCAATTAACCCTTCTTTTAATTTTCTTAAACAGTAAAAAAAATGATACTTAAAAGTGCTGGAAATAACATTAGTAATGAATAGATTGAACATCACCTTAACCACACCATGACTATGTAGAGAGACATACTATATATATTTCTTGTACTATTGTCGTGATTAACATCCATTGATCTGGTTCTTTCCATTTCTAATTTGGTACCGTTGATTCAAGTGATGAAAACCATGGTATAGTTACAGTTCCGTACATTGATTGCTCTAATATTCCATACTCAGGAGGTATCGTCCCATTGGAGAATGAATTTGCTCACCCACACTTTATGTGGGTAAGCATTACCTCCCTCCTCAGCACTTGACATATGTCCAGAGAGGGGGTGCTTTTGTTAAAATGTTTTAACAAAAGCACCCCCTCTCTGGACATATGTCAAGTGCTGGGGAGGGAGGTAATGTTTACCCACAAAAATGTGGGTGAGCAAAAATGCACTCGTCCCATTGCTAGCTGTTGAAGACAATTAAAACAAACACATAAAAAATAATGTGTATGAAGCATAAACTTGAAGTTTGAATGAAAGCAAAAAATGAAAGTTATAACAAGTTTTAGAGAGAGAGACCAAATGATGAAAAGTATCGAAGAGAAGCTATAACTCTATAATGATTAATAATGACATCAAGGGGGTTTATAAATGCATTGAAGCTCAAACTTTTACCATTGATTTCGGATTCAATGGTGTTGATTTTCTTTTACTTATTTATTATTTTTTTTGGTGTTTTTTGTAATTAAATTTAATATAAAGATAGAAATTATATATTATAAAGGCTTTATAAAATGATCACATAAAAACATTAAAATCATTTATCTTTTTTAATTCACAGTTTAATACTTTAATAAGACCTTTTACAGTGGAATTATACCATTAATTCTCTTTTATCAAATTTTATGCTATTCAAATTAATTTGTGTTTGTGGATGTAAAGATTCAATTCCAACTAAATAAGAAAAATGATATTTATAAAGTGTAAAGCATTTCGACTATAATGTTTTCAACTCTTTGAAAAATAAGTACATATGAAGCCAAATACAAGCAATTGTTTACAAAACATTTACATGGCAATTTTAATTTTTAATTTCCTAGCTTCCAAGGTATTTCCTAGTTTTTTCCTTATAAAAAAAATTTATTTCCAAATAAAAAATTAAACTCCTCTTGATTTTTTTAAAATTAAAAATGACATATAAACATGTATCTTTTTCAATGCATTGTTTATGTCAGCTTGCACCAAATATATGGTGGAAACCGTGGCAAAAAGTAGTTTTCATATTATATAGTATATAGATCAAAGTAAAAATGTCATAATATTCTCAAATTGGAAATTATGGAAGCTGATGTGATGTATGGTTAAATGGTTCAACATTGGTGAGGGTTGCTAATTATGTAGTAGTGTGGGCAGTTACTGGTTTCCTAAAGACACAAATGTTTTTAAAATGTGTTGAATTGTTTACCAATTAAATGTGCGGTTGAGATGAAACTGATTCAAACAATTGATTTGATGGTTGAAGATTGAATGTATAATAAAGATTTTTTTAATACAAGATATGGAGGTTTGAATATCATTTATAGAAAACATTGAAACTATTACAAATTTACAAATTAAAGTTTGAGAAAAGAGAATATGACACAAATCTACAATCTAATTGGTATGATATGATGATGGAGAAATGTTTTGGTGTGCCTATTGTATACATCTGATCTAATCAAATTATATTATATAACATGAATAACCAATCATTTAAGATATATTTGTCACATGGTACAATATAAGTGGTCTCATGAAAATGATAAGGTATGTCACTAAACTAAACTCATTTTGTCATTCTTTTAATTTTCTTAAACAGTTAAAAAAAAAAATGATACTTAAAAGTGCTGCAAATAACATTGGTAATGAATAGATTGAACATCACCTTAACCACACCATGACTATATAGAGAGAGACATGCTGCATATATTTCTTGTACTAGTGTCGTGATTAACATCTTTTAATCCTGTTCTTTCCATATCTAATTTGGTATAGTTGATTCAAGTGATGAAAACTATGGTACGGTTGTAGTTCCATGCATTGATTACTCTCGTATTTCATACTCAAGAGGTTTCAAAAAAAAAAAAAAAAAAGAAAGCTATAACAAGCTTTAGAGAGAGAGACCAAATGATGAAAAGTATTGAAGAGAAGCTATAAGGATTCATAATGATATGAAGGGGTCTATAAAGACATCGAAGCTCAAACCATTACCATTGATTTTGAATTCAGTAGTCTTGATTTTCTTTTACTTATTTAGTATTTTTGGGTGTTTTTTTTGTAATTAAATTTAATATAAAGATAAAGTTTATATATTATAGAAGCTTTACAAAATGATCACATAAAAATATTAAAATCATTTCTCTTCTTTAATTCATAGTCAAATACTTTAATAAGTTCTTTTACGGTGAAATTATACAATTAAATCTCTTTTATCAAATTTTATGCTATTCAAATTAATTTGTGTTTATGGATATAAAGTTTTAATTCCAACCAAATAAGAAAAATGATATTTATAAAGTGTAAAGCATTTCAATTACACTGTTTTCAACTCTTAGAAAAACAAGAACTTATGAAGACAAACAAAAGTATTTGTTTACAAAACATTCACATGGCAATTTTAATTTTTAATTTCCCAGCTTTTATGGTATTTCCTAGGTTTTTCTTTGTGAAAAAATTATTTCCAAATAAAAAAATTAAACTCTACTTGATTATTATTTTTTAAAACAAAAATTAAATGTGAACATGTATCTTTTTCTGCAATACACTTGTTATGTTAGTTTGCACCAATTATGCAGTGAAAACTATGGAAAAATGTAGTTTTCACATTAGAAGGTATATAGATCAAAGTAAAAATATCATATTATTGTTAGAATGAAAATTATGTAACCGTTGGTTAGAGGTTGCTAATTATGTAATAGTTTTGAAATTGGTTGAATTGTTTACCGATTAAATGTGTTATTGAGGTGAAATTGATTCAAAAAATTTATTTGATGGGTGAAGATTTATCGTACAATAAAGATTTTTTTTCATTCAAGATATAGAGATTAGAATATCATTTACAGAGAGTATTGAAACTATAACAGATTTACAGATCGAGAATTGAGAAAAGAGAATATAACCATAATCTACAATCTAATTAGTATGATATAATGATGGAAAAATATTTCGGTATGCCTTATGTATACGTCTAATCTAATTAAATTATATGATATGAATAGCTAATCATTTAATATGTTTGTCACATGATACGATATAAGTAGCCTCATGATGACGATGATGATTATATCACTGAAGTAAACTCATTTAGTTATTCAATTAACAGCTTGCTAATGGAAAATAACATAAACAGTTAAGTGACAGATGAGATTAGCAAATAATATCACAAGTAGAACTGACCAACCTTTTTTGTTCCCTATCTATCACCGACAAACTAAACAACTTGATAGAACAAGAAATTTTATATACTTATTCGGCTGTGGTAAGTAATAGAGTTGCACACCATCTCAGACATAAAATTGATATTTAAAAATTGCTGAATCAACTAGAGAGATAAATCAAAAAGTTTGTTCAGATAAACTCCGCCTGAAAATTTTAATGTCAGATTCAAATGTTGCGCTAGCCAAACTTCGTGGTGCTGGTGCTGATTCAGTAACATCATTTACTTCCTGTCTATAACTTGAGTTTGCTGAATTCAATCTTTCGAACAGGATATGTGTAAGCCTCATAATTTATTTGTTGGCCTAATGAACTTAATTTTGTAAGCGTAGTTATCAGATCAACCTGCACAAGGATTAATTGCAAAGCTGAGGCTATGAATTAAATATCATGTCTTTAAATTTCTGAGTTCCTCCATCCGGGGGTAGACAAATTATAGAACTAACCTCATAATCCGTTTCAGACACTGTTTCTCGGCTACGTTGGTATTTCTGGATCCATGGAGATACATCTGGATCGGTCGCCAACAAGGCCTCTGTTGCAGTCTGATCAGGACCCAAGAATGCAGACATTACAGCTAACTGACCAATGGAAAAAAAATATGGAAAGAACCGGATCAATGGATGTTAATCACAACACAAGTACAAGAAATAGATGCAATATGTCTGCCTACATAGTCATGGTGTGGTTAAGGGATGCTCAACCTGTTCATTACTGATGTTATTTCCAGCACTTTTAAGTTACATTCTTTTTAACCGTTGTAATTAATAAAAGGCAACACAAATAATTTATAAAAAGGTCCAAAATCACATGTTTTATACCAGAAATAAAGAACTTGATGCACAACTTATTAAATAATATGTTGTATCCCTGCATTAACGTTCCGGACTCGTACATTGGACATACGCAAATCCTCCTAAAACTTTAAGGTTGTATTTTAAAGTCAGGCAGCACAGTGAAGCAAAAGAAAATATTACCTAAGCAGATTATGATAGAGCTCCCATAAATCATAATTCTAACCAATGCATTATTATTATGCAAAGTTTACACATTTGAATTAAGGAAATATTCGTTTCTGGGGTGCTAGCTAAAGTTTAGAAATTTTGGTTGCAAAGAATTGATTTCGAGCTGACCACGACTATAAAAGAACAATTTGCAACATATAAGTACATTAGTCAATTTACCTGGCGAGGACCAAAGCCAATAGCTGAGAATTTATCTTTCATTTCCTGTACAGTTGCTTTCTCCCACTGGGGTATCCTCCCCTCTGGATCTGGCTCCAGGGCATCTGTTCTACCAAATTGCCTATCAAACAAGCCCCACTGTTGGCAGAACAAGAATTTATGCATTATGTCTAATCCAATAACTATCTCTATTAACAAGGGAAATTGCAATAAAGATCTTGATCAGTGAAAACATGCGTCAGAAAACTTGTTTAGGCCAAACACAATGTTATCATGGTTTTGCAATCTGTAATGATGTTTTTGTTTACTTTTTTAGTTTGCTTTTACTTTTTTCACGTTCTTGTATTTTACCATTATGTTAGTGGGTCGTTATGTTGCTGTTCGTTGTTATTTATAGAGCTTCAAAGCTCAGCTTGTAGGAATAGAAAAAACCATCCCAGTTTGTAATAGTGTGCTTCTGCTTTCTATGAAAGATTTCTCTATCTTTTTTCATCTCCTTTGCTTCCATCTACATGCCTACCTTTTCTTCTGCGTTATGATATTATGGCATAGCATGTACAATGATTCAGCATAGCATGTCCACATGAATATTAAAGAAAAATTAATAAATTGTAACCGCATATTCATTTAGCAGTTGATACTTGACCTAATATAGATAAACACAATGCCACCATGCTGAGAAGACACAAGAAAGAATAGCCATCTTGTTCTTCAAGACTAACTAGGTTTCCATTATAAATTAATAAAATTGTAAGTTCCCTTCTAGTAACATCACAGTTATGCATAGCTAGCTGGCTACCATACATTTTGATTGCATAAACTTATTGTGTTTTAAAGGCCAAAGGAGAATTGTCTTTATGAAGCAAATAAAAGGAAATAATTCCCAAATTGAGAAAAACTATCTCAGCAGTGTCAGCATTTTAGTATCTAGAAACTCAAATATCAGGTAGTTCAGGAAAAGTGTTGGGCAGAATAGAGTATATCCCAGTGGCAACATATTTGCATTCAGTGATTGTGTGTATAGACTAAAAACAATTAAGATGGGAATATTCATACAAGGCAACTGATTTGAGTACCAAGTTGCTTATGTCAGCTAAATGTAGCACATTATATACAGAATTTGTCAAAATTAACTGTACAAGACGGCATTTTAAGAAACAAACCTGTCCAGATGAACCATATGCAGTGTATAACAAGCCTCCTTTCTCTACATTCCCTCCACATTTTCGGATAGCAGATGCAAGAAATGTAGCTTTAAGGGCACTTTGTGCTACATACAATAAAGAAAATTGAGTCACGGGCACTAGCCTTCTCTCTAAGACACCCAGAAAAACTCAAAGTAGATGTCATAACATGGTGCATAAATCAAACTTGAGCATATATAATATTTACAACCTGCATATTGGATGAGATCTGCATAGGATATTGGTCCACCCTTGGAATAAGAATCTATTTCCTTCTTTGCTTCCTCTATTAAATCTAAAGCAGCAGAAAGCCCTTTATTTTCAGGTCTGTTTATCTCTGAGCTTCAGTCAATAAAAGTGGCAGAAGAAGAAAATCAAGGTAAATAAGTAGCAAGCCAAAACTGGTGATATTTCAGGCGGTGATATATCAGGCAAGGTAAGGTTTAATGAACCAACAAGATAATCAAAATCTCTCATTTCTTGCCTTTCAATTATTACTCTTATGATTATAGAAACCTTGATGAAACAAGAGCTTGATAAACTGATTATATATAGTCAGTTGAACAAGTACAAATGTTCATAATATTTGAGACAATGCTACATGTAGCAAGTACCTGAATCGTATGGAACCATTTGGGCCCCCAGATTTTGTAGCCTACAAACTTAACCAGCAAGAAATCAGTTTATTTCTTTCTTTTGCTCCTTAATAAAGCAAGGGACTTCTATGACGTCCACATGAAATTTAAATAGGTAAAGACTTTTGTCTGACCTTATCATAAGTCATGACATCATTCAGTGCCAAAGTTAGTATGGATGGGATAAGATCTGGTTTTCCCTGAAATGGGCAGAGACAGAAAAAGTGAACACAATGCACAATGACAGCATTATGAGCAAAATATACATCTATATACAAGGCCTTATACCATACACCATGACTAACTTTTTTAGTGCACAAATGCTTACAGCTTACCTTTATGAGTGTTAGGAAGGTCCCCTTAACATTTGCTGTTTACAGTAAAAAGAGAACAAATTTGATTAAGCAAATTCCAGGTGGTTTAATGGGGAATAAGTGTTCAGAGAACTTACATTGAAACTCTGAACGCTGTCTGCGTTGTATCAAATCAGCAGCACTTGCCATTTCAACAAATGATCCCGAGCTTCCTATCAATTCCTAAGAGGAGACCAAAACTGGCAGAAACTCATTATCAAATCATTCTTATTCTAGAAATTGCACTTATGTAATACAATGCATCTATTGCTAAACTTTTATGAACACATTGTTCCTATGACAGAAGAGTAAACTAAAAAAAAAATCAGATTCTAACTGTTCAAAGCATTGTTCCTATGACAGAAGGGGAAATTAATAATACAATTGGGTTTTTTTCATATATGCATCAAATGGTAGCTACTAGTACTAGGATTTGATCTTTAAATGGAAAAGTCTGTTCTTGAAAATAAAACACTAATTCATTGTACTCATATAGATTTCAGACATTTTCCAGCTCAATCTCTGTTTCAAGAAGAAGTAAAGTGAACTCTGTAATTCAACCTCCTCCTTTATAGTTGGATTAAAAAATTAAAATTAATAAAAGAACACGTAAAGAACAAACTAATAAACCAAAGAGAAAAAAAAAAAAAATGCTCTCACCATGCCAATTGTAGCAACAAAGCATGTGAGAACATCTCTTCGACGGAGACCATCCTCGCTTGAAACATCAGTTTCAATTTTTTGACAACGTATGACACCCTGGTCATTCAAATTCCAAAAGCAATACATAAAAAAAAAATAATAATAATTAAAAAAAAAAAAAGTGATATTTCAGCATTATCAGACATAGAACACCATTTTGAAAGAAACTTACGACATTAGTAGTAGGGCATCTGGTGACAGTTGTTTTGCAAGTACTGAGAGTTGGAACTAGAGAAGAAACTGTTGAGAGAAAAGAGACATTCATTGTCTCTTCAATTTTCTTCTTTCAATTTTTCTAAGTAATGTGTGAGAGAGAGAGAGAGTGGGCTCGATGGTATTATATGTGTGGAGCTTGCTATCTTCGAGTTGGTTCATGATATCTGTTATCCTATCTTCGAGTAGGATCAGTTCCAGAAATTTCCTGATATTAGTAGTATTATTGACCGACCCGAATTACAACCGGGCATGGTTATGGACCCAGATCCATATCCTATATGGGTCTTCGAAGAACAAGAGCTCCTCATAACCTATTTTCACTTGTCTCTTTCACCGACTACTTTATAAAACACAATATTGAATGAACTTGCACACCGATTTTTCTCTAATAGGTATATTTATAACATCAATTTTTCCATTATCAGTCATAATATAAAATATATCATAACGAAGAATGTGGATCATTAGATTTACATACTTTGACTCAAAACGTCACCATAACCTATGATTCACATTGACAATCGAAATACTGTTTATAATATATTGATGCATATCACCATACAAAAATTGACTTACACACACCTTTCCGAGATATTGTACTACGGAGCACTAGATCTTTCAGTGTCACAATTTATTGTAATAATAAAAAATAAATAAATAAAGGATTTGTATGGTTACTTCTAGTTACCAGTCTGAAGTCTTTAACAATTGAGTGCAAACTTGCTAAAAGGAAGAGGAGAAGAAGCAAAAACAATTGAGTGCAAGAAAGTGAGAAATACTTTTTACTATTATTGAATTCAATGACACCGGATGAGATACATCACGTGTGAGAAATGAAAATACTTTATTTTTTGAATTACATTATCACCACCCACGTCCCTCAAATAAATCCCATATCCCTCCCTTGAAAATTTGGCCAACTTCTCAAACCATATATTGACATATATATAAATATGCGTTTGTGATACACAATGGAAATCCCATGACTCATCAATAATCCTATCCTTTGCATTGCACCCTCATGCTTTTTACCTATGTATTGAAGCTATATCTCAACTCAGGATTATTATACACGCCCCGCGTCCCCCAGTGCTAAATTGGCACAACAACCGGCTTCCACAACTTGCGTGATAAATATCAAAGAATTATGCTCCAATTTAGCACTGGCTGAGGAGGGTCTTTGTTGAAGGGAATCATTCAGCAGCATATAATCTACCTAATGGCGACTGCGGAGGAGTTAACATTTGATGGTTCCCTGCGACATAAACAATCTGGCAAAGGATTTACGTAAAAGGCTTCCTCTGAACGAAACCTATCCATTCCCTTCGTTCCTGAGATGGGACCCTTTCTTTTTCTAGGGGATCCTTGCCTGCATGACCAACACAAGAAACAAAATCAATTTTGAGAAATATGTAGATCGAATCTTCAACATATTCGTATGTTATTTTTATTACATTGGCCTCGGTAGAGATCATCAAATCTCACCTAAGATTCATAGTCATTACGCATTATTGCCAATGAACACTGGCCTTGTGGACAATAGGTGGGTGTCCAAAGGCCCTCCTGATTTTAAACTTAATTTCATCACAGATCTAATTTATCTTCTGCTAACTTTGGCCAAAATCAAGAAACTTAATTTCATCACAGATCTAATTTATCTTCTACTAACTTTGGCCAAAATCAAGAGAGAGCGTGATAATTTACAAGAAGAAGAACGATAAATGGGGACCAGCATCTGAGAACCAGACTCCAAAATTTGTTCTAAAACACCTTGACCTGTTATGCAAGATCCAACATATGATGGTTTGTAATTAAAAATTTCTAATGAAATAAGTAATAGAAATTTCTAGTTAGATGGATTAAAGAGACCTACAAGTGGCCAAACAGGAAGAATGGCTCCTAGATATTCCTATCAGCACACCAAAGATAATATAACTAGTTCATGACATGTGAACTGTGAAGTGATCTTTTAACAAAACCAGTTTTTTGTATGTTTCCCGCGTCTGACTTTCAGTTTCTAGTTTCTATATATTTTTTCTTTTCTTTGTTCTTAATTGTACCATCAAAGCATTGATTAAAAAACATAAGGAAATTAGAAATGGTAAAGTCAAGGTACACGAACTAAAGAGCACAAGAATATATATGATTCACAAAAGAAATACAACAGATGACATACCGTCTTTTGTGCATTTCAATGACCCGATTGGATAAATTTTTGCCTTCCTTCAGTTTTCCCACCTCAATTTTGTCAAACAGACGAACAAGTGCTTTCCTGATAAGTACAGAGAAGCAACTTCAATACATATTAGTTGAATGAAAATTAAGTCATAAATACAAAGCAGTCAAAAATAGTGTCATTTGACCTGGATTTCTCACAAAATGAAATTGCTTACCTATCAGGAGAAATTGTTTTCCTATGTCCCAGAAAACGGCGATGACCTTCAACTGCCCTCGCCATGTTTCCAGAGTATGATGGAATGAATACATCACTTTCAATTGATACAATGTAATCAAGTGCAGCCATTTGAGATGCATGATTGACAAATGGTTCAAGCTCCTCAACAGATGCCAATTTTTCCTGCAAAAGAAACCAAAAATATGAATCAACATTTTATCCATCAGCCAATAATACTCAACATGTTAGTATACTGACGAAAATAAAGAGGCAAGGTTATTTTTCTTCCTTTAGTATACAGATCACATATAACCAGGTCGATCTTCCCCAACAACATAATAAAAGACGTTCCCAAGGGTTTAACAGAGTCAAGCAGTGCACCAATATAACAATTTTACTTAAAAAGAGAAGAATATACATCAAGAAACATAAGATACAAACCATACTTTGCTCATTAATATGGGGTAGCGAGATTGCAGATCAGCCATACGAGAATCACCCCCATATATCCCCCCAGCAGCAATATAAATAGGGGTGTTCGATGGGTACCCTAGAGAAGTAAGAAATAATCCAACCTCCTTTGGAGTTAGGGGGCAATAACCTTTGGACCTCTGTTCATTTGAATCAATGTCCTTTACTTTCCAGTAAGAAGTGTTTTCTCTGTACATATATAAATAAAGTATCAATCAAGTAAAATAAAGGACAGATCATCAAACGAAAAGTAGAGAATCAAAAAGTATCATGCAATTCAGATAGGTCACACCTTATTGTCCTCAGCTCATCAGCTTCAGCAGGAGATAAATCATGTGTGCAACCACTAAAGGCAAGCATATCCTTTTCGTATCTTAAATGCAGTGCTATATAAGGACCAAACGATCTCATCCGATCTACCAACAACTAGGACATCAATAAAAATAAAACTTTTCAAATCTGGCCATGACATGGGTCACAAGAGATATAGAACCCCTACTGAACTTAGATGAAAATTGATGTCAAAATATTTACTTTTCCCATTGCTTCAATTTGAGGAGCAAAACGGAGGGCTTCATAGCAAGCACGGCATCTTAGTTTCTGAATGTCTGGAGGTAGATTGTTGTTTGCTAGGCGGGAATCAGATTTAGCTGCTCGAATAACCTATAGAAAAACATGCAAGCAGTAAGATGCATGCAAAAGGAATACTGTATAAATTATTAATAGAAAACAGACACAGGCATTTAGGAAACGCACCTGATAATTATCCCACATGCTTGCTATCTCATCTCGGTAGTAATCTATACTAGACCAGCTTTTGAAATGCCTAACTGCTCTGGTAGCTGTACTGAGTTCCGTAGGAAGCTTTTTTATGACTTCAACATCATTTGCCAAAGAATTAATGAAATGAAGTTCATCAAAAACATCAGAGAAGTTGCTGCAGACAAAGAAAATAGAAAACAATTCACAGCATATATATTAAATTAACTAACATAGAGACAAAAATTGATTATTTTTTTTAAAGAGAAGGGAGATACCTAGTGTCTTGCCAAAATGATCGCTTATCAAGTTCTGGAATCACAAGAGTAGCATTTATAATACGGGCTACAGCTACCATGTCACATATCTGCAACCCAAATTTAGACTGTAATCAGCACCATATAATAACCACAAGAAATTTATAAGGATCAACGCCCAAAATGAAATATATATATATATATATATATATATTGGCATAACCCATCACTATTGTTCCTCAATTGTAAGCAATGCCAATCAACTACATTACAACTTTTGAAATTTTTAAAAAGTTTTTAAAAATAGATACAATTAATGAGAAAAAGTAAGCTTTATTTAACATAATCTCTGTGGACACTAAATTTCAAGGTCAAAATTCATCAACTCAATAGATGTGTTATGCAACTGTTTGTGTATACATCCTATGTGTGCTTGTGAGCATTTGAATATGTGCAGGGAAAAAATCTCATAGTTAACATCTAGATAAGAGTTCCTTCTCCAGCACATTCCATCAAGACAAAGAAAGTTATGCTGGTGAAAATCAGTTGCAAGAGCGCAATCAAGCAACCAGCAATCAGTCATGTACATTGATATTTCACGTTAATAATCCAAACATCTTTTATTTTGTTTTACAGCCAACATTTAACTCACCAAAAGTTGTGTTGAATATATAGCCTCACATTTATAAGTGGCATACTGGCATGAATTAAGTGAAATAGACACAGAGAGAGAGGTGCGGGAGGCATGGTTAGAGCATGACTAACATATGAGTTTAGGTAGACAACAGCTCAGTTAAATGGAACAAAGCCACCTACTTGACTAGGCTACTCATATTTCCATTGCCATTGAGTTGATTGAAAGCCATATTTTTGTTGCCAATTGCATGAAGCTCACCAAGAAAGATTCAATCACCAAAAGCTATATTCTCCAAATCTTTTGATATAAGAGGTCAAATTGAATAATAAATTGAAACATTCCAAGTCTTGTCTTTTCTTACTCCCAAATTCATTAATTGAAGAAATTAAAAAAAAAAATTCAAATTCATGAAATTCAAATGCATCGGACAAAAATAAATAGTAGGTTTTACCCATGAAAAAGAATAAAAATACTAACCCCAGCACGCATCTGGTTGAGTCCACCATTCGTATTAACCATAAGATAACCACGCGGGCGTGACTCTGCCGGAGCTGAAGAAAGAACAGAAAACTGAGAAATAAGTAACTAGTTTTATACATTGAAAGAGAAAATGAAATGGAAACCTCTTCCTTACATGTATAATTGGGACTAGGCTCTACACAAGGTGCATAATCGCGATTTGGTGGAGGCTTCCATAGGTATTTAAAATCCGAAATCTGACTTGCATCATCCACCAACTGTCAAGTCTAATGGAGTGAAAACATGAAAGATGCATGACTGCTTGGTATCAAACTATACATATATATATATCCCTACAGGTCTCCAAATTGTACTTAACTAAAAGATCATAAAACACATGAAAACACAGATATGGCAATTGGATGCACTGTTTGTTGACATGTATGTTCCTGATTGTATTGATTTGGATAATTGGTCCTAAATAATCAGAAATCTAAACTAGAATAATAATACTAGGTTAATATGAAAACCTTGCGAGAAGGTAGCGGAGCTTTGGACAAATGAGGCGGAGCCAGCTCCCGAGTCCAGCTTTGCTCTCTACTCAATATTTGATATTTGATTTCATGTTTCTTCTACACAAATTTATAAAACAAATCAAAACCATATCTTTTTTGTTTCGTTTCCTTATTAAGTAAATAAATAAAAACAGAGGATCATCAGATAACCTTAAAATTAAACCTAATTAAAAATAAAATAAAATAAAATAAAACCAATTAAAAGAGAGATTACTTGACTAACAACAGTAGGGAGTTTATATGGATCAGCGAAGTCAACAACTTTAGAGGAAGGGAAGATGTGGAGGTGTACGGACAGTAGAGCCACCAGCGCTATTGCGCATATGGCGCACGTTAGCAGCTTCTGCAGAATCAGCACCGCTTTCTTCCTCCGCCTCTGCATTTTCCGTCTATCCGTAATTGAAGTCGGTGAAAGACATACAATGACACGAAGGTAATTGACAAAAGAGAGAGTGTTTTATAGTTCTTTTTCTTTCTCTCTTCTCTCCTCTTCTTGTTGTTGTTATTGCTGCTGCTGCTGCTGCTGCCACTTTGCTTACGGTGTTTCGGTTTTTGGGCACTTTAAAAAGGAGAAATTCTTAACAAAAAGCGAATTGGAAAATTGATTGATAAACAGAGAAAACTCAAATTAACTGTTGCAAAATTAAATTTCAGAATTCTTTTTTAATAAAAACAAAATGATATCAAATATCAATAGGATGCGCTTGCACTGGCAGTGACAGGGCCGTAATTACATCGCTCTCGGGCTCTCGCTGTAAATCTGTAATTATCTTTTTCAAATTATTTATTATTAACATGTTCGATTATCTGTGGCAAGATAAATTCCAAACACTCGTAAATTAAAAGTTGAACAATTGCGTTTCAAACAGTATCAATAATAAAATAAGTTTCTAAATTTTTATTTTATTTTTTCTTGAAAGGGAGGGCTAAAAAGTCATTGCTGATATTATGTAATACATGATTGCTTTGTTGTTAAAATTGGCTTGACGTACTTTATAAGGTTGGAATTGATTAAGTGACTCTACATAGAAATATTATAAAATAAAATAAAAAACCAAACTAAAAAAGAAATTTTTTGATTTATAACGAGATATTAAAATGAATGTGTTTAGAATTAATTATCCTCTATTTAGTGGGGAAAATAAAAAAAAATAAAAATAAAAGCTAAAATTGTGTGTTTTTTATTATTATTATTATTATTTTGAAGTATTAAGCTAAAATTGTGTTAAAATTTAAAAGCTTGATTTTATTTATTTATTTATTTATTTTGAAAGGTAAAATGACTTGATCATTTAGGATTTGTTTTTTTCATTGTGATCAATGAGTTTGTGCATGTGAACAAATTGAAATGCGTGGGTGGTTTTTAAGCAGAATGGAGGCGATTTTGGGTAGAAAAGGCATGATTTGACTTCATTCTTTCAAAGTAATTAAAATATTTTATTTTTTTGTAAAGAGAGATTTGAAATTGGGTTGTCAGTTAGTAGTAGTGTAGACACAAGACATTTACACAGTTGACAAAGTCTCAGGTGAAGAAGTATAACAAAAAAAAAAAAGCTGTACAAGCAGTGGAGTGGAATGTGTAGTGTGGATCTCAAGCTGAGTTGTTGCATTCATTAAAGGGACGGCTTGCATGTGCAAGAAAGACTTGTATGGTTCTATGTTATAGAAGCCTGTTTGTTTGCGTACACACTATGAACTGGATGAATTTTAGTTGATTTCAACCCTCCAATTTCTCTCCAACCCTCCAATTTCTTCTATATTTGTACCCTAATACAAGTCAAATGACCTTTTCTAAGTTTGTGCTATAATTATGTATTGTTTTCAAATGGGTTTTCTTTCATATCGGTTTAAGTAAAGACTAGTTTTTGGTATAAATAAACAAAAACCAACCTTAACCGATAATACTTAAGAATAAAACCGTGAAGCTTAATGGGTAAAAACAGACAATACCTCATACGTGATGACTAATGACATCATATGTATATAATATGAAAGACTAGTTTATGATATAAATAAGTAAAGGTTAACATTAATCTTACGATATCTCTTTTAAACACAAAATTGTGAAACCCCATGGACCAAAACGGACAATACTATGTAAATATCAGTTTCGTGAGAAAAACCTTGCATTAGATTTGATTAAAATATTCACTTGAATAGCTTTCTTGTAAAACAGTAATAAAGATTTTCCACATATTTATAAGAAATTTGAAACGAAGTTTTTGATCTAATAAGAATATAATGAATTCTAGAAACTTTGTAATCTATATACGTGTAGGTTGATTAGGTAAGAAGAAATAGAAATTTTACTTGCATAAGTTAAGGCAATAAAGGAGGGAGGAATTGTGTTGGTTTAATTTAACCGATAAATGCTATTAGAAATTATATATATAGGACCACCACATGCAGCCAAATGTAGAATAACAGATCTGACACCACGTGAAATTAAGGGCTGTGTAAAAATAAAAAATTATATACCATTATACCGAATACAAACATATATATTAATGTTCGATTCAACGATTCGAACATAAGAAAATTTCAGACTGAATGAACGTTCTTACATGAACACAAGCAAATAATAAGTGGATAGGATTGTGGGGTGGGGTTTAATAAGCTGTAACAAGTATTCTTTGCTTGATTGAAGGGGGTCCCTTTTAAGTTCTCGTGACACCTTGTGTCTTTTCTTCTGCTTTTTGACGGACTATACTGGTCCCACGCCACAACAGCTCACTGTCATCACCAAAAATCAAAGCAAGATTTCCAGCAATTCATTGAGCTTCTTATGACCAATTGTTGAAAATGAACAAAAACAGTCAAAATCCGTGACCAATAAAATGCTTCCTCCTACCGTGATATATAATCCAATTTCTGTCTCATTAGCTGATTTGCATCCTACTTAAAATGACTTGTAAACAGCTCTTAGTCCTCGCCGTTTGTTTTCTTTGATGCCAACTTGTACTTTTATAGGATATTGATAAATTATTGTGGGTTTAAATGGCATTGTTTGTTCCAACTTCCAAAAATGGTTGTGCGCTTAATTTGATTCCTTAATTATTCATTAGGACAAATTACAATAGGTTTAAATCCTTTTTTATAAGAAATGGTTGACGTTCGTATCTAAAGATCCATCCGTCTTGTATAATTATAAAACGAAATTTAATTGATATTATATAGATTTGGTATATTATGCTTAATATTTTTGTATAGGTACTGGTAAAGTAATTAACATAATCATGTTCACTCCCACGACAGACAAACGGAGTCCCTATTAAGCAAAATGATGTAGTGTATCGACATATAATTCTTGTATTCTTATAATATTATATTTCAAAATTTTAAAAACTTTATTAAAAAGAAGGGAAAGAATCATTTTCCCCCTTTGTTTGTTTATTGGCCATTTGCCCCCCTCAAAAAAGATGTATTCGTCAAATACCTCCTACCGTTACTTTTTCCGTTAAAATATTAAGGTACAGTTTTTTGTATTTTAAAAAATAAAAATATAATTACTTTTTTGTATCCTTAACAAGTGTTGTATAATTGTTTGAATATTAACATACAGAGGAAGTAATTGAAATATAACATATTAGATAAAAAAAAAATTCCAACCAAAGTTTGATTTTTGAAGTTGACGCAAATGCCAACAATTTCCAAACCTCACAACCATAAGTCTCAATTCAACAAACTTTCACTTCTTATTGGGGAAAATTGCAATCCAATGCCCTAAAAATTTGCATAAAGACACAAATAATGCAATTTTTACTGTAATTATATAAAAATACATTTGATTAACTTAATTTCTTTAAAAATCATGGTCGACCAATTTTAATTTTGAAATATCCATATTGTCCCTAATTTAATTATGTTATCAATTATTATAATACTATTTATTTAAATAGCAATAATTTAGATTTTTTTTAAGAAAAAGAAATTATATTTCTTACCTTTTTGAGATTTTTTTTCTTTTAGATTTCTTTATATGTTTTTTTATTTATTATTTTAAAATATTTTTAATTTATTTGCTTTGATTGGATATTACTTAATTTTTACGTAATGAAAGATAATTTTACCTTTACACCACCTAAATCCACCGTTAACTTAATAATGATTAATGATCAACTTGATCGACGATACTTTTTTATCTTTATAACAAAAATATCATAAGTTATGTCTTTATGCAAAATCTTAGGGGATTGGATTGCAATTTACCCTTTCATTTTGTCTAATTTAATTGGTTTTCTTTTTCTATTTATAGGGGGCGCATAGAGTGTAGACACACTTTTAATGATCACTTTTGACGTGTTCACTAGGTAACGTATCATATCTAATCCGAAGCCACGTGGCTCTCACTTTGTGGCCTAATCGAAGTTTCAAAAGTCTAATCTAGAAATCAAGTGGCTTCGGATTCTCCACTTTAATTAATAGGATACGTGGCGGAAGATCCTTGGTGATTATATTAAACTTGAAACATAAAGTGGGTCCCTTGTCTTTAACAAGGCAGGCAAACCATTTCTCTTCGTTTGCATCGAAACCGATTATCAGTCGGTTATTTGCGCATGCACTATTAAATTACTATCATAATCCAAGTAATTAAAACAATTTTAATTATTTTCTTAATTTTTTTTAATTAAACACGTTTATTCATCCGAACAATTTTTCAGAGTCGAGTGGAGACACATACTGAATTACAATCACTATCAGACTCTAAAATTACGGTTCGAAATATTATTTTTACTATTGAAAAAAGGTTATAACCGTAAAAGTATAATTCTCACAACTAGAAAGATGGCTGCTGTGACTTTCGGGAGAGGGCTCTAGCATTTTGGGATTTGCATTGCTTTCGATATTTGTCTTGTGGAATTGTGGTGGTTGAAGAACATCTACGGGGTCAAAACAAGTCACATATCAATTTTCAATCAAAGTCTACTTAATTATACTCTCCAGTAGTGGGCACGATAAGTAGTCAACTGCTGAATTTATATCATCTACTTCGTCGGCATGTCATAAATACATATAATCCTGTAAAAACATATATTTATAATGAAACTCATTAATATGTAGAGATTCACATTTAAAGTTGATATTATTATTTTTGTTTTATTTTATTTTATTTTATTTTTTGTGCTCAACTCAGAAGTCACAAACCAAATCATATCAAAAACTTTGTCACCATGAAATTCTGTGATGGGTGGAGGAGGTAGTGGAGTCAACTACATGTACTGATCTACATGGGTTGTTGGAATAGTGGAAGGAGTTTGGTTGTTTAAGTGGGGGAGAAATTATTAAGAGGTGCAATTAAACATTACCTAACCAACTTGTTATCTTCAACAAGATAATAATTTATCGATAGTCTTAACCTATGCCCTGTGCTCTTAACCTAAGGGCACAGGTTAACAACCAATTTATTTTTATAAATAGAAATAAACTTACATATTAATGACTGTATTTATTATCTTATTATAATAAATACAGTAATTATTTTCTATTTATAGTAATAAAATGGTTGTTAACTTAAAGACACAGGTTAAGACTATCCATAATTTATTTATTTCTCAAATAGAATGATTATCGGTTGCTCTAGAGTTTAAAGACCTCAATTTATTTTTTGTTTGTATTGGAAAAAAATTGGAGAAGAAAATGATGGGTGATTGGTGAAGAACATGCAGATGTAACATATAGCTTGGCTGTGGGGACTTTGAACTAGATAGGCGTGCAAAGTGTGGTCGGTTTATTTCGTTTTCAGTGAAACTTCAATATCTTTCTTCATTTTTTTTTGGTTTTTATTATTATTGTTTGGGAATTATTGTCAAGCGCAAATGATACATATATTGAATCTGAATATTGATTTGTAATGCTCTTTTAGCTGAATATTGAATCTGTACTATATAACCATTTTAATCGTAGAAGATGATCGAGGTTGGTCCGTTGGTAAACCTCTCACATCTGCACCACGAAGTTACGGGTTCAAGTTCTCGATTTAATATTCGAATCACTTTTCATTTATTGCAAGATTGTATTGAATGGAATGATCAAGCATCTTTTATATTTTTCATGTACACCTAAATCCATCCTATGTCAGAAGTTAGAATGTGACCCCAGTTGCGTGAATAAGAGATAAGAAGCCAAAACTATAATTGAAAACCAGAGAACCGGGACTCAATTGTCAACAACTAAAGATCAATCGCATTGGACGCATTACCTAAATGTGTAACTTTATCAATGCTAATTGCTAAGCATAATTTGATAACAAAAGCAGACAGATATGAAATAGCATTGAAGTTAGTGAGTCTCCGTCAATCAGAATTCAGACATGTTCAAATGAAAACAACTTTACAACTGCAAAGCCCACACACTTCAGGCCCAACTCAATTAGCTACCAAATTGGGCTTAATTGCACTTTTTCTTTTTAGTACACTATTTTTAAAAGACAAGAAAAATGCTTTATTGATTTTGTCAAGGTCCTTTCCTGTTTATTTATATTGAAGAAAGATACAAATTAAAGAATAATTAATATTCGTTTTGATTGTATAATTATATAGTAATTGAGTGGATCTAAAATTTAGGTCGGATAGCATGTGTAGTGGTTCACAGACCAAAAATCTGATCAATGATCATCAAATGAACTGAACCTATCACAACGGACGACCAAGATCCTATCAACTTCTCAAGCATATACATTAAAATCACATCTTCAAAAAAGATAATAATAATAATAATAACAGTTAGAGGGGTTTTGTTTGGACCTAATTAATTAAACATGTAATCACTTTGAGATAATGTTGCGTTTAAGATTAGCTTTAGAATATGGGGGACAAAGGATCGAGGACATATGAATTTGGTCGTGCTTATTGAATTATTATATGCTTAATATATATTTAGAGTTACAATTTAGCGGAATAACAGCTTTTAATTACGTTCCTGTTGATCAATTAACGTACAACTATGTGTTACTTTGTCTAAAATAAAAAATAAATTAAAAATAAATTAAAAAACTATAAGTGTTACGTCTAAGTTTTAAGTGACTTTTAACTATTGCAAAAAATGTACATATAAAATGCATTTCACCCTTTTTTGGCCTAGCAAAATGAGTCACGCTAGTGACAATTTACTACATTTCTTTTCCCGCTTGATTTTAAAATTTTATTGTTTATATATATATATATATATATATTTTTTTTTTTTATTGTTAATAGCAATTTAAAAAATAAAAAATAAATAAATAAAAAAACCTAAGGCTATTGAAAAAAAAAAAAAAAACAAATAAAGAGTTTTAAAATTGCTTAATTAACACATTAATTAATTGTGAAATTCAAATATACATGCAGTACGTAAGTGGGGAAATCCAAAAACAAAAAGTAATTAAATAGTTTAGATCGGTCAAGCAAATACTAGTCAGATTATCGGTAAATAACGTACAAATTGCATTAAGGATATATATATATATATATTTTTATTTTTTTTTCCTTTCCTTTTACATGATAGTAACTGTTTGTGATTATTATAAAATTTAATTTGTAAATTTCCAGGAATTTGATCTTGGAAATTTTGTCAGCTGTGTATAGTGTTTTTCAATTAATTTTCTAATTTGTTGTGCCAATGTGACAGTGTGACACTTTTAGCTTTTAACAAGTCCCCCACATGAAGTTGCTAAGAAGTTAACGTGGACGTGGGGAATGGGACTCTGTATATTTTAACCAGTTGTCCCTACAACCTTTTTTCCTTTTCAATTTTGATTAGTCTTAGTCTTTTGTTTAGACACAATCAAAGTCTAGATTGGAATTTGGAAAGTTCAAACATGTGATGCCAAGAAATTTCTCGGATCATGGGCCTCAGGGCCGGGTCAGGACTCCATGGATCATGCATGAGCCAGCCACTACATTTGGTGCATGCGCTAGCTTTCTCCCGTATTAGACTCTCAGTTGCCAGAATGTTTCTTCGCTGTAATTACATGTTGAATTTTTGTCTTTATCATATTTTATATATAAATATATTTACAGTTTTTCTATTATCATTTCGTCTTGATATAAAATATTTTAAGACGAAAAATGTGTATACATAATATTAATAATAATTCAAAGAATGATACCCGTTTATATTAATATTTTCTCAAAGTACAGATGGAGAAACAGAAAATCTTTAGAACTTTTTCTTCATATTCCCACACGAGATCGATCCGTATGTACTACATGTATTTAAATACACAAAAACACAGAATTCTACTTTTCCAATTCTGATCTGATCAGCTACGTACATTATTCTTTTCGCTTTTGTTGCTGTAAACAAAAAAAAAGAAAAAAAAAAAAAACTATGTTCTAATTAACATGTATGAAAAAAAAGGAAAATAAAAGAATGATAATGGAGAAAAACAATGGAAAGCAGAGTTAGGTTGCTGCAATTCTGATCTCTCTTTTGGAACTAGAATGCAGCAGGCTGCCATCTTCAATCTTCTTATTATTAGTTCTTGGACGAATAAGCAATAACTTGGAGAAGAACCCAACTTTCTTATCATCGATATTTTTTGGAACAATAGCCATCGATCTACTCTTAGTCAACACATTGTTCTTATTCTTCCCACCAAACAGCAACAAAGACAATGAATTCTTTCCCTTACGATGATGATTTGATGTTGTTGTAAAATGCACAGGAGAAGAGCAAGAAGAAACCGAAGAACATGAAGAAGAGTAATAAGACGATGCAGCAGAAGAAGAAGAACAAGTCGACCCACTTGTCGCAGCGAAAACGGTACTAGCACGTGATGAGCTGTTATTACTACAAGAAGAGAGTCGAGAGAGCTTCTCTCTCAAACAGACCGAGCAAACTCCCGGCGATTGGGGGTGCTTTGGGTGCTTTTTGCAGCGGAGCTCCGGCTTTGTTGGTCTTTTCACGAGGTCGGCCATTTTTAATTTTTTTTTTTTTTGGGGGGGTGTTGGGAGTTTTGGTTAAGTGTTGGGAAAATATATATATAGAGGCGTGTGATGTGACTGTGGGTGGTTGCTTATAATTTCCATGATATTTCATGGAAAGTTTCATTGTGGTCTTTTTTTTTTTTTTTCTTTTTTTTCTTTTTTTGAGGAAATTAAGTTGGTTGGGAGGAGGACAAGTGGAGGGTTCAGATACGAGAGAGGAAGTTTGTGTGGGCCCTACTTTAAGATTTGGGTTGAGGTGGGTGGTTGTGATGGTTTCAAGTGTTGAGTGGAGTGTATGTTATCAAAGATTTTCACGAGGCGGCGTGGAAATTAATCAATCATGCGTGTTCACATACAAAATTTTGACGCTAAAACGGCGACGTATGAAAAGAGACGTCGGTTCGTGGTCCATTGAGGAGAGGAGAAAAGGCAACAGAAAACGAGGAATTTGTCTTCAAAACGTAAGTTGCATGCTCTGGAGTGGGGCTCTTTCGGCGCACCCAATGCAATTGTGCCACGCCATTACCTTCAAAACATTTTTTTTTTTTTTTTTCATGTTTTTATTTATTTTTTCATTTTTTATACCGAGTCAGTCAGTCAGACCCGTAAAACAGGAAAAGATAAACTCTTTTCTATACAAAATTCGCCACGCCCCAAGTTCAAAAGAATATAACTCTTATAATATATTACAGATATGTATTGATTAAAAATATTAAAAGTATATAAAACATTAAAACAATTCTTATATTTATAAAGCTTTCACAAAAACAAAAAAAAATTCTCATATTTATAAAAGTTAGGTTCAGTTTTCATCTGTTTCAATTTCTTAATTTAGTATAATTTGGTTGATGTAAATTAAGGCTATTTGGGCTATGTTTGTGATTGCTTTACTTAAGAAAAAAAAATTCTACTTATAGTTTCGTTTAGGAAATAATCAATTTAAGACAACGTTGATAAGTGTTTGGTAAACTAAATTGAAAATGATTTTGCTCACCCACACTTACTAGGGTGAATCATTACCCCCCACGCAGGTGTTGTCACGTATCCCTAACTCTGGGTTAAGTATGAACTTTGGGTTAAGTTAGAGACACGTGTCAACAATTGGGGTAGGGGTAATGGTTCACCCTAATTAAAGGAGGTGAGTAAAGTTATACTCAACTAAATTTTAAAATTGCTTAACTTTTGAAATGATAGAAAATGTATTGAATAAAATTATTAAAATAGACATCATTAATAATGTAAATACAAAGCATATAAAAAAAATTAAATAAGAAATTTAAACAGAAATATATATATATATATATATATAACTGAGTCAACTCGTTTAACACTAAGTTGCTAAGTCAACTCACTTACTTAAGCATTGTTAATGTAATCTCTGCAACTCAACCTCCAAATTCACCACCGTCTCCCGCTTGCTGCTGACATCAAGAGATCGTCATCCTTCATCCCTCGCCATCAAGAGAGTCGCCATCACTGGCGTGGCGATATACAGTCTTTCTACTATCAGTTCGTCCTGATATGAAATATACAGTTTTTCTACTATCAGTTCGTCCTGATATAAAATATATCAGGACGAAGAATATAGACTATAGATTATAGAGAAGTTTTGATAAGTTCGTACACCTTGAGTCAAAGCATGTAAATATAATAGTCTATATTACTCGGCTTGATATATTTTATATCAGGATGAACTGATAATAAAAAAATTATGTATATATATATGCGACACATGACCCCAAATTTTTACAAGATTTGACACAACTTTGTGTCCCTTAGATTAGCAATGTTTGAATGGTATAGATTAATTCACTTGTGAACTATTTTTAAATAAATTTATTTGTCATTTCTCTCATCTCTCATCAATTAATCAATTAATCAATTAATGTTGTTTTCAAAAAAATAATAATAATCAATTAATGCATTTAATTTATATTTCATCTTCTCCCCACCGGCCACCGCCATATCTGTAGCATAATTCTCTCCCATCTTTTTGACTTTCTCTGTTTTTTTTTTTTTTTCCCTTTAACGCATCACATATCATGTATAAATATAATTTCAAAAGAAAAAGAAACATATCAGGATAATATACAATTTTATCATCCGTTCCTCAATTGCACCAAAACCTAAAATTATTTGGGTTATCTCACCATTGTGCATCCAATTATGCTAGCAACGATAAATTCTATCATTTTTTTTTTTTTAATATAAAAAAATAACTAACTTCATTAAAAGGAAAACAAGGAAATACATCATAAGTCTATTAAATATTTAAGGTAATTGCAAATTTGTAATGAGTCTATAATAATCGCACAAAAACAAATTTCTTTTATCTGGATCATTTTTGTTTTTAAAATTTTATTTATCTAGAAAAACTAAAATGTGAAAACCAAATCAACCCAAATTAAAGATGAGATGAGATGAGAAGAAAGTGATCGGAGGAAATAAAACCATGGAATGTGAGAGAGGAGAGAACGATCGGTAAATGAGAGAGAATGTGAAAATAATTAAAAGCATTAATCGATGAGAGATGACAGAGAAAACAAATAAATTCATTTAAGAAAGTTTATAAGTGGATTAATCCAGTTCATTCAAACATTGCGAATCCAATGGACACAAAGTCGTGTCAAAACTTGTGTAAAAAATTGATGCTATGGATCCCCGTCTATATATACATAACTTTAGTTAAAAACCAAAATATTCATAAGTTTTTTTTTTTTTCTTTAACTATTAATTAGAGATTGATAGAAAGTATGGAGATGTGATTTTTTTTTGTTTTTTTTTGAAATATGGAAAGAGTATTTAATATGGTAATAACAGATTTAGAAAAGAAAGAATTTAATAAGTAACATTTAATATAATGATTTAGAAGAGATAATTTCTTTCTTTTAATAATTTAATTAATTTGAAGTGTCTTTAGAATTTTTTTTATCTTGTTTAGTAATTTTAATTTTAATTAAAATTGTCATTAATAAAACAATTTAAATTAGAGTGTAAATAGATAATTTGTGAATCGTAAGAAAAATCTCTCTTTTTTAAGCTTTTTTTAAACTTATAAATTGTCTCAACTACCTTTTTATAAAATTTAGATATTCTATTATACAACTATTTCATTATAAATACATTGTGAACACTTCTTTATAATTTATACAATCAAAAGCTTTTAAAAAAAAAAAAAAACATTGTCGACACAATTTTTATAATTTATAATTTATACAACAAAAAACTTTAGTGCAGGCCCTCGCTCACAAACAACGATTATGTGGGTTCAAGACGAATCCCCCCACACTCAAATCTCACATTTGTTCTTAAAAAAATAATTAAAAATAAAAATCGTGAAAGGGACAATAAGCAAAGGTTTGTGGTCGCAAGCAATGGCGGTGTCTAGTGTCTACAAATCTGAAACATAGATTTTATTAAAAAGCGGAACCAGCTATTAAAAAAAAGTGGGTGGAATTGTGTTACTTGCAAATTCCAGCCACAAAAGCCCATCCCTCCATCTGTAATCAATAAGAATTCGCATCACTCACTCACTCCATCTCATATCTTGTCAAAATTTCCTGCTTCCTTCCGTACTAGTCAGAACAGCTCTTCAATATAAATAAATAATAATAATAATACATTGCCAATACTATACTACTACCCAATTGCATAGTTAAACAATGGCTTTTTCCTAATTGCTAATGTAAATTGCAGGAAAAAAAAGGATCGAAGACCTCAACTGACTATAATGCCTTACCCTACGAAAGCAAATCAAAGAGCTTTATAGAGTTTTTATATGTGAAATCTCAATGTCTTTACCATAACCAGATAGTTGATAGCAACTCTCTCATTACATTTCGCAACCAATGAGTTTGGAAATTTCATGTCAACCTGCATCTTATTCGTGGCCACATTGAACACTGGGATGCGGATCTCAACAACTTCTGGAACACTTTTCTGTAGACTATTTTCAATTATGATTCATTCATCTTAAACAATCATACTTGGACAAGCAACAGATAATAGTTCAAATTTCAGAAACAATAAGAAAACAAGAGAAACTACTAAGTCTACACTTTAGATTTGAGTCTCAATATCATGTGCAACATAATTACATTCCACATGACTCCATCAGTTTGACAATAAGGCAAAAGATCAGACACTCTTACTCTATTCAATTATTTCGCTGATTCAGCAGCCTCAGCTGTTTGGACTTCTCTTGGGCACTGAGATACATATGCTTTGAGCTGCAAACATGAAAGGGAAATATGAATCAGCTCTACATGCAAACACCTCATCCATAAAAGTCAACTGCTAACTTGGTAGCTCCTAATCTTGTATAGAAAACAGAACAGAAGTAGCTATTATTGTGTTGCAGTATGTGTGCTGTTTGATTCCTTTTTCCAGCCTTTCCAGTGGACACAAAATATTGGGAATTTGGGATCATGAATCTTAAAAATGTTCATCAGTACTCAATATCTAAAGTTTTAATCTTTATAATATACTATACACAATGAAAAAGAAATGCCTAAAGAAATAATGCAGTACTGACTTTGGTTCAGACTAGCCAGTATTCCACAACCCTCACTCAAAACTAGGTCATACCGGTCATATTACAACCCTCACTCAGTGACCTAATTCATGTCACAGGGCAGGTGAATTTGTTCCCAGCATTCAGATTGGAGCTCTTGCTCTTCAGCTACCAATTTGCAAAATGCAGTGTCTGGAAGACTGCATTTGGATTGGTTTTGTAATTGCTAAAAGTTTGAATTTTGAAAAGACTTGAACTCTAGAAGTTATACTGAAGGCACAAGAGTCTATATGTCGACCAATTTATTAAAGTAGAACAAATCATAGGAGCAAATTTTTAAGGAATTTTAGAGAAGTGGGAAAACTGAAAACTAGAGCTTCGATTATCTAATTAGAAGTCAGAAACTCCAGTTTTGGTGTTCATAAGAGTACATACCTTGATCAAATGTGAGGCTAACCTCAACATGCAAGGCATGAGCCTCATGAGAGCTAAGACTTAAATTATCTTTAGGGCTATGCTTCTAAGCATTTTGGTAAATCATTGCCTATAGACTAAGGGTCTGTTTGGGAGAGCTTCTTCAAGTAGATCTTTTAGCAGTGGATCTTCTACACGTAGAGCTTTTAAAGAAAAATTGTTGGTCATTTAGTTGTCAATTAAAAAAGCTCTTTTAAATGATAAGATTACCAAAATACTTTTAAAAAAATATATTAAATGATAGAGTTACATTAGACATTTTAGTGTTATTAAAAAAGCTCAAAAAGTTCTACTTGGAAAAGCTTTAAATTTGAGCTTCTCCCAATGGACGTAAAATAACTTTTTTAATCATTCAAAAGCTCTACGGACTGACAACCAACCGACACAATTTTTTTTTAAAAAGAGCTTTTTAATTAAAAAGGCTCTTATAGCCAGTAAAGAAGCTCTTCCAAACAGACATTAAAAGATGTACTTGAGGAGTTGAGGGAGTTTAAAATATGAACCGTTGAAGGGTGTTTAAACTATCTTTAGCTCAGCATTGACCCACACAGAAAACTACGATCATGGGAATAAAATGTTGGTGATGTAAAAATAATATTAATATTCAACTCAACCTCTAAACCATCAGTGAAAATCTACTGAGGTCTGAGAAATTCTAGTAGCCTATAAGGAGAGAAAACTCTTCAGTTTCTTATCTCATCAGTTGTAAAATGAATTAGATCATTTGATTCCCCCAACCAGACGTAAAAATTTCTGTCAACCAGATATTAGCACCTAACTGCATGCAAATTTTGAGGCAATGTGAAAATAATTATTCAAAGAGAAAGGATAGAATAAAAAAACCTTGAAGTTCGTCAAATCAGGGACAACATAGTTTGGCAGTTTCTCTTGCACCACCACATACCCACCTGCAGTTAATTGTTCAGTTACAATACAAACAGAACTATATAAGCTATAAGCATGCATAACTGTAAGTCTGTAACCTTTTATGCAATAGTTCAGCCTATTACTTGATTAAGTTCCATTTTAACAAAATGAAAATGAAACACCTTATCCTTGTGAAACTTATAACTGGGTTCTGAGGACCTTAATAACCCAACCAGCTTTAACAAATGAGAGTCAGTTATGCTAATTTTTTATTATTTTATTTTATATATATATATACACAATTTTGAGCCATGTTTTCTTTCCAAGCAGAGCCTCACTCAACATAAAACTCTGAGTTCTTAATCTTTTATCATCAAGCAAGGATTTGGTTGTGACTAATGGGGAAGGCCTTGCCCTTGTGCATGACAGAAATGGAAACAAGTTGGAGGATTATGTTACCATTATCAAAATCTGATAGTTAGAACCAATGTGGAAATTTTGAAGGTGAAAAAGTTAACAACCAGAGTTCCCATGCTCCACTGATCAACCGAAAACAACATTATGATGATTCCAGAATAAGTGCCTTCGACAAGTCATTATAACTCTTTAACTCTACAATGGATTCTAACACAGTTTATTCTACAGAACGGATTTAGAAACTTTACCTTATGAATTACCAAATACACCAAAACATGTTAAAGCAAAAGCTTGATGAGTATGAGATGCCATTTCATTAGCACACATAAGCATTTTACTACTCATAAACTAGTTCTAAATCCTAAATGCTGCACAAATAAAGTCAAGAGAGAATACACAGTAGAACTCATCAAACTCAAATCTATAAAACTGACTGCATAAAGTCCAATTTCAATCAAGACAGTGTTACTCTCAATGTTGTAACATACACGCATCTGGGCTCGAAAAACAGGTAAATTGAAACAATCAAATAATAGAGATATAGGATCAAACCTTTACGTGTATGGAAACCAGTGGGTTTGCAGTTCTTTCCCTTGTAATAATCTCGTGGTGCACGTTTTGATGAGAGAATGTCAAGTGAAGACGTACGCTTTCTTCGCATTGATCTCCCAATCCCTATTAAAAGTCCCAAAGGCATTTTCTCCTCCTTCTATACAATTAAAAACAAACCCTAAAACACAAAAAGAAACCCTTCATAACAATTTGTTCAGGTTATTCAACAATTACAACAAAAATTACTTCAATAAGCACCGCATTGTAAGGGTTTGATAATATGTACAAAATTAAAATTTGAACCGAAACAGAGATAAGTCGATCAATTATTACATATAAATA
Organism: Acer negundo; assembly: GCA_035582765.1. Lineage (NCBI taxonomy): Eukaryota > Viridiplantae > Streptophyta > Magnoliopsida > Sapindales > Sapindaceae > Acer > Acer negundo. Next base: position 445,203 of record CM069231.1, on the reverse strand, counting down.
TATAATTTACACGAAATAGCAGATGAAGAGGGGTTAGATTTACCGGTTCGATGTTTCGTACGGCAGCGAAACGCAAAAAATGGCGCTCGGAGGGTTTAGGGGTTTTGCATATTCTCACATGCACACCGAGAAAATAAATCCATGAAGGCCCACCCAAATGGGTGACCCGGAAGCCCAACATCATTCGACCTTTGAGGCCCAAGTGCATTGTTAACTAGCCTGACTAGGCGGCCTTCATTAAATAACTAAAAAAAAAAAAAGGCTATTTTTTCCGAAATTCGGTGTTCAGATGATGTGGATTCTCTAAAATCCAATCATTTCAATAATATAATTATGATACAAAGAAACCAATGATGCCACTTCATTTTGGCACCAAACTTGTAGGCAAAGTAGCATTATTGAACAAAAAAATACTAGTGTGGATTGTTAACTAAGTTGGTAGATGAAGTTGGTCTTGTGTAAAACCTCTCACACCTACACCATGAGATTATAGGTTCGAGTCCTCCCCCTCCCTAAAAAAATCTACAATTTATGTAATAGGTAATACTTCAAAAAAAAAAAAAAAAAACCTAGGGCGGTAGATAATAATAAAAATAACGATTAATAGAGAAAGAAGAGCTAATACAATGAGTGAAGGTCTATAGCTGTAGAGCTATTTAAAAAAAAAAAAAAAAAATCCGGATGTCTACTTCCATAAACTATAAACGATAACAAATACGAAGTTAGCTCCATCAATATGGGGAGCCAGATTGAATTTTTTTTATTTTTTATTTTAAATAAAATAATAGATAAAATGTAAATGACAAAAAATGTAGGGTAGAATATAAATAAATTAAAACATTTATGGGCATGAGGCTAGGACTATGAGTCTAGGACCCCTAGTCCCTCAAGTGGTTTAGCTACTAAGAGAGAGATATTAAAAAGACGATGGAGTCTCGGAGAAAAGTTCTCGCAAGTGTGCTATTGAAGTATTGAACTACTAAATAAGTAAACTAAAAAGTCTCTTCTCTAACTTTTCTCTGGAAAGTTGAGTAAGAGTAGTTTGGTGGTTTTCTTCTTAAGTTTCAATCTTTACGATAATCCTTTCAGGTTTTAGTTATGGATGCAGAGGAATTATCAGCTTTGTGTGCATCTCTATTTATAAATAGTCGTGATGGTCCAATCCAGTTACTTAATGAACAGCTTAGGATGGAGGCAAAGCAGAGATTATCATTATGTGTAATGGGTAAAATTCTATCGAGTAAGAGGGTGAATAGAGAAGCATTTATGCGTGTTATTGAGAAAATATGGCAGGTTAGAAAGGGTATGGAAATCGAATCTGTTACTGGTAATATTTTTACTTTTCACTTCAGAGATGCGTATGATCTTGAGAGAGTTATGTCGGGTGGTCCATGGAGTTTCGATAATGCTATTTTGGCCATGGAAAGACCTGTAGGAAAGGGGACTATTGAATCCTTAAGTTTCTATCAGGCGGATTTTGGGTACAAATACACCAAGTTCCTCTACTATGTATGACAAGAGAAATTGGGAGATTCTTGGATGGTATGATTGGGGGAGTCCTAGAAGTGGATGGCAGTACTTCTGGTGATTGTGTTGGGAAATTTATAAGGGTAAGGGTTAGAGTAAATATAGGGAAATCATTAATTCGGTGTCTGAGAGTGGACTTACTAGGAGATGGTGTTATCACCACAATGATTCTCATATATGAAGGATTACCGAATCATTGCTTTAAATATGGTATGGTGAATCACATAACCCCGGAATGCATTGATAGTGAACCGGTTCCAATGATAAATTGGAAGGCTAATTTCCCATTTGGGCTATGGCTTAGAGCGTCAGTTTCTAATCAGAAATTCAATTTTCACAATCAAAGGAGCTCAACATTTTCGCCACAAAATGAGGGTGTTTTCAGAAGATATGATAGAGGTAAAGAGGAGAAGATGAAGATGACAATGAGAGGGGTGGGTGAAGAGAGGGTCATGCGTGATGAAAGTATACAGATGAAAGGACCAAGTGGATGTCCAATACAGGAGCAAAGAGCCGGTGATATGATGGATTCAGGGAAAACAGAGGTGTTTGATGTTGATGTCTCTGAAAAGCAAGGTGATGAAATCGAAACTTTAATGGCCAAAGGGACAGAAGAGAGAAACAATTAATGGAAATGAGGTAGTGGATGAGGTGGGTTTACAGAGTAATATGGGGGAGTGTGAGAAGGTGATTGGGATGCAATCATCAGGTCAAATAGATATTTCAGTCCATTGGGCCGGATCCAAATTCTCAAACTATCCATCCTTTTGAGTGTCACATAATATTAGAAAATATAGAGCCCATTTTGTTTTGTGGGCCTGAAGTAAATCAGGTTGGGTTTGAGAAACAGAAGGTGTTTGATGCTTGGTTTAACAATAATCCGGGTCAAAGTAAGATTAGGGTCGGGGGTAAAAGATTTGGGGAAAAAAAGTTAGGTTTTCTCAATTTGGAAAGCGAAAAATTGGGGAAAAGAGTGCTGAAGCTTTGAGTGGAAAACAAAAATTCGAGATAATAGGAAGCAATGTCAATCTTGAGAGTCAAAAAGCAAGGAAAGTTGGGGAAATTCTAGTTGATGGAGAGGTGAATAGTAAGTGTTTGTCTTCTGTTGAGGTTACCAGGATCCTGGGTTTGTCAACAGATATGAATTCTACAGTATCGGCCGGCTGTCCTTCGATGGCCTGCCGCTCCCAATAAAGATAATGTCATGGAATGCTCGGGGTTTGGGTAGTACCTGAGCATTTAATTCCCTGCTGTCTCTAAAGCAGGTAGTGCAGCCAGATTTGATGTTTCTTATGGAAACAAAGGCTAATCATGCTAGGATGGAGAGCTAATATCAAAGGAAAGGATTGATAGTAGAGGCCCAACTATGATTGAAGGTGTTTTGGGCAACATTAGGATTTGTGACAGTCGTCTTGATTCCTAGAACGTTCAGTGTAGGCGTAGGCTTAAAGAGGTCATTCATAACAAAAAAATGGAGCTTAAGAATGCGTATGACAACATCTGTTCAGGATCATGGAAGACAATCCTAAGGATTAAAACTCAGTTAGATGAAGCTTTGGAGGTAGATGAGCGTTACTGGAAACAGAGATCGCGTATTGAGTGGCTTAAGTGTGGGGATCGAAATATGCGGTTTTTTCATATGAAAGCGATGGTTAGGAGGACTCGCAATAAGATGTAAGGGTTGTGGGGTATGGATGGTCAGTGGCACAATTCCAAAAGAGCTATGGAAAAAATTATTGGTGACTATTTTTGTGACCTTTACCAATCAAGTAACCCGTCACAGACTGATATTGGGATGGTGGTAGAGGGTGTACAGCCAAAACTTTTTACTTCCATGAGTAATTTCTTGGATTCGGGTTTCAAGGAAGAGGAGATTAGAAAGGCTGTTTTTGAGATGGGAGCTATGAAAGCTCCAGGGAGGGATGGTTTCTAGCCTTATTTTATCAAAGATATTGGAATAAAGTTGGCCCTAGTGTAGTTAGGGTTTGTCTGGAATGTCTAACAGTGACTTTTCAATGGTTAATATGAATGACACCATTATTACCCTTATTTCGAAACAGAAAATTTCGGTTAGAATTTCAAATTTTAGGCCCATTAGTTTGTGTAATGTCATATACAAAATAATAGCAAAAACTATAGCTAATAGATTTCGTTTTGTGCTGGATGGGGTTGTGTCTGAGGCTCAGAGTGCCTTCATTTCTGGGAGGGTTATCTCATATAATATTTTGATCAGTTTTGAATGCTTGCACCGTATAAAGAGAAGGAAAAGAAACAATGGGTCAATGGCGGTTAAGCTGGATATGTCGAAAGCCTACGACCGGGTTGAGTCGGTTTTCATTGAGAAGATGATGCAAAGTCTAGGCTTCTTGGAAAAATGGATTTGTCTTATTTTTCGGTGTATTTCCTTGGTGTCGTATTCCTTCGGGCTTAATGGTGACATCTGCGGTAATATTAAGCCATCTAGGGGACTTCGGCAGGGTGACCCGATATCCCCTTATTTGTTTCTATTATGTGGGGAGGGTTTTTCTAGCATTGTTAATTGTGTAGTTGGGAATGGAGATTTTCAAGGGTTCAAGTGCAGCCGATCAGGTCTGATTATTTCACACATTTTCTTTGCAAATCACTGTATGTTATTTGGCAAAGCTTCTGTTTCCAATTGTCTTAGTTTACAGAGTATTTTGATGAAATATGCAAAGGCTTCAGGCCAAATTATAAATTGTGTTAAATCTACCATGTGCGTAAGTCCCTCTGTCTCTTCGCAGGATAGTGCACATTTGGCTATGATCTTGGGCATTAAAGTGGTGGCCTGTCACGAGCAGTATTTTAGGACTGCCATGCTTTACTGGTCGAAGAAAGAAAGAGCTTTTTGCTGGCATAATTAACAGAATATGGGACAAATTAAAGGGTGGCGTGATAAATTTTTGTCTACGGGAGGAGGTAAAGAGATTCTAATAAAAGCCGTGATACAAACTATCCCTACATATTCTATGAATCTTTTCAACTTCCTAAGAGTATTATTAAGGAGATTTATCATCTTTGTGCCCGTTTTTGGTAGGGAAGTATAGGGACAGTTAGGAAAAAGCATTGGTGTACCTGGCTAAAATTATGTGAGTCAAAAGAAAGTAGAGGTTTGGGTTTTAGTAACTTAGAAATGTTTAACAAATCTCTTCTTGCTTCTCAATGTTGGAGAATTATGTCTAAGCAAAACTCGCTCGCCTGCTCGAGTTCTAAAGGCCTGCTATTATCCTGACAATGACTTCATTGAGGCTAAGGTGTCGAAGTCAACATATTTTCTATGGAAGAGTTTGATGTGGAGGAAGGAAATTATTGATGTAGGAATTCGCTGGAAAGTAAGGAATGGCCAGAATATTCGAATTTATAAGGATCGCTGGATTCCGAGACCCTCGACTTTCAGACCTATGTCCTACGCAAGGTTAGGTGCAAATGCTTTAGTGAGTCAGCTTTTAACTCCTTCGGGGTTGTGGAATGTGGAACTTCTAAATGCTGTTTTTTGTGAAGATGATATCTCTGCCATTTTGAGCATCGATCTTGGAAGTAATAAGGTCAAATATTCTATACAATGGCATTATGATCTAAAAGGTACCTACTCGTCAAAGAGTGGCTTGGGTAGGGTGCTCCCCTATCTCTGAGGTTGGTTCTTCTAACTCTAGCTCTTTATCTTTGACATCTTTCTTACGGTGGAAGTCCCTGTGGAAAATGAATCTGCCTACTAAAATAAAGTTTTTTGTATGGAAAACTTGTAATAATATGCTTTTGAATTATGAGACGTTGGCTCAGAGGAAAATCTCTATCAATAAATTGTGTCCCATGTACAAATGTAGTTTCGAAACTACACTCCACAGCCTTTGGAGCTGTCACAGTATAAAATTGGTAAGGGCTGATTGGTATATCAAGCTGCAGAATAATCAGAAAGGAAAGGTGCATTTTTTTGAATTTATTATTGACTGCTTTTCTTGAGTGTGGAAGATTTGGGCTTGTTGTGTGTGTGTGTTTATGGAAGATATGGTCACAGCGTAATGCAGTCGTTCATGAGGCGCCAATGGACAAGGAGGTGTGTGTGATGGAATGGGCTAGGAGTTTTGTGGGTGAGTATCAGGATGCTGTGTCTGTTAAAGATAGGCTCCCTGATGGGATCCCGTTCAGAAATCCAATTTGGATTCCGTCGAACCCAAGATGTTACAAAATCAATTGTGATGCAGCTATTGATGTGGCTGCAAGTCTAGTGGGTTTCGGAATTGTCATCCAGAACTCAGATGGGTTGGTGATGGCATCTAGCTCTAAAAAAATCGAAGCAACCTTTTCACCTCAAGTGGCGGAAGCAGGAGCTATTCTCAGAGGCCTTCAGCTGGCGAGAGATTTAGGTTTATGTCCTTGTAGGATTGACTCGGATTCTGAAGTTGTGGTGGGTTGGATCAATGCCAAGATTTCCTTATGTTCTGAGGTTGGATCCTTTATTACTGATATTCATGCTCTTTTACAACAGTTGAATTGTAATTCGGTTAATTTCGTTCCTCAAAAGGCTAATCAAGTAGCTCATGTATTGGTTAAAAACGGTCTCTCAGGTGTTGATGACATGTTTTGACTGGAGAAATATCCTATTTGTATTCGTTCCTTGGTTGCAGCTGAATGCCGTGTTGGTTTGTAATTTACTGTTTGTTTCCTCAAAAAATTAAAAAAAAAAAAAAAAAAAAAAAAAAAAAAAAAAAAAACTCAAAAAATAAATAAATAAAGTATTGAACTACTCCTTCAACACTAATGCTATTAATTACACATGCGAGTATACAATTGGTTATCCGCAACTATAATTACACATGCGAGTATACAATTGGTTATCTGCAACTATCATACCCAAAAGTTAAACCAATAAAAAATGGTATACCGATAATATTTAAACATTTTATTTTTGAACTAAACAACAGTAATAATGTCACATTATGCCACGAGATCGTGGGTTCGAGTTCCCTTTTAAAAAAGAATAATGTTAGGTTTTCTAAAAAAATTTCCCAAATTCCTTTAAAATAGTGTCGACACGTGAGGTGTCAACATCTTGTAAATTATAAGATTATGTGGTGAGTGATCTGATGTTAACACCTCACGCCAACACCATCTTGAAAGGAATTTGAAAAGTCTAGCATTGCTCTTAAAAAAAAAATCCTGAATTAATGTAATATTTTTTATTAAAAAAATTAACTTTTATAAAAAAAATTATCATTACCCATCTTAATTATTGATGTTGATTAATTAACTAACGCACTTTGACAAAGAATATATGTTACTTTGTCAGGAACAATTTACCTCGCTACACTCTTCTAGTCATGTACTCATATCACATCTTTTGAGCTTATCCAATTGAATACAACAATTAGAGGTCTGAGGTCCTACCCAAAGAAGAAGAAAAAGAAGTCACTTGTTATTATCGAAGGGTCATTTAATTAATTAATTACTTGGTTCATGAACCAAAATCATTTAAAAAAAAAAAAAAGTTATGATATTGTCAAAAAATTTCAGTATAATTTGGATATGATCTTATGTAAAATAATCGGAGTATCTCTAATGTAAAAGTGGTTTGTATATTAAATTCGTTGACATGGTAACAATATCGAAAGACTTATTTCTTATGTGGCATAAAAATAGAACATTCAATTCAAATTTTGGTTCACAATGCTTCTGTTTAAAATACAATTATTTTTAATGACGTGTCTAAATTTTTTCCTTTTTCCTTTTTTATTTTAATTCCTTACTAAAAATAGAAGAAAAATTAATATCAATTTTAAATATTTACTGAGTCAATCGAAAAAATAGTCATGCAAAAGACCATTTAAAAGTAGACGGTCATATTGACAATGTATAATATTTTTTTTTACCACATCAGTGTGTGGTTGAATATGCATAGCTGCATTAGAGATATATTTTTTATAAACGGTCTATTTATTCTGTATGACATCTTTTTTTTTTTTTCACAAACAACTCTTACTCCGAAGATGTTCATAAAATAGGAATTTATCAATTTAAATTAAAACTGAATTGGAAGTAATATAAAAATTCAAATGCATTATTGAAATTTTATACAGAATATGTTGAAAAAAATGGATTTGTTTATTGATAAGTTAGAATAAAGTAAAACACAAAAATAATTAGGTGATGATGAGAAATGAGGGAAGAGAAAAGATGGGTCTGTCTCTTGACTAATGGTGTATGCAAGTGGCAGCCAATCCAATTGTCTCAGCTTTACTTGACACATGGTGGGTTTAGTTAATCACTTGCATGAGAGACAAATCTCTTGTTTAATCACTCCTTTTAACCCAAAAGCTTTACGGTTTAGAAAAGAAAGAGAAAGCTAGAGGTGGAGCTATAAATCTTTATCTAAAGGGCCATTGCACTAAAATAATAAATTTAGAGGAACCAAAGTAAAATATTATAAATTTAGTGATAAATCTATAATTCCATATTTTAGAGAAATGGCCATGTCACCTTTGGCCCTCTCTATATGCAAAGGCTATAACAATATCACACACTCATGAGAATATGAGATTGTCCGATCTTTAAATTATTTATTCAAGGGGAAATTTCACATAAGTCCTTATTTTTTCACAAAATATCATTTTTTAAAACGTCTTTGTTATATTGACAACTTTAGTACCTCTATATATATATATATATATGTATTGTATCGAGGATCCCAGACTTCATCCAAGCACTTATCCACTTGTTCTCCCCTAAACGTTTGACTCGTCGTGACCTGTATGTTGGAAGCAGACCCCAACTGTGTGACCCGTTGTGGCATGTATGTTGGCATTGTGGAGCATGACAAATAAGAAACTTCGGTCCACACATCTGACCCCACAAGGATGCAAGCGGATAAATCAAAACTCACCCCCTCCTGGGTAGGATTCAAACCGCTGACGTTAGCCACATGTCAATCCTTTCACCAGCATAGCTAAACGCTCTAAGGACTGATCACAATGTAATTACCATATCCGTCCCTCATTTTTTTAAAATACATCACTTTGGTGGCGTTTGGTTACCATGGTGGAATGGTAATGAGAATGAGAATGGGAATGAGAATTGGAATAAAGGAATGGAAAGTTGATTCTTTTATTTGTTTGGGACTGTAGAATTAGTATCTGAATCAGTATTATTTTGTTTGGCTAACAACTGAATGGAATAGAATTATCTGTATTTTGACCAAAATATCCCTAATTACAAAACAATTATAATAACATAATATATTATGGATAATAATAAAAAAATATGAAAGTATATAATATATATAAAAATTAATGTAATTAATAATAAAATTTATATTTTCACTTACAAAAAATGTATATGAAATTTTCAATTATAAATTATATATTATATATATAACATGTTATATATAATTATAATATATAATATATAATAATATAATATATAAATATATAATATATAATAAAATATATATAATATATGTAATAATATAATATATATATATATATTATATATAATAATCTAATATATATTGTCCCATTCCTATTAGTGCATTATGATATAACTTTATCAGGATATTGAATGTGAGCCACTCATTTATAACAGTGATTTGACAAGTGCATACATACCAAGTCAAAGTATGTAAAACGAGTGGCTCACATTCAATGTCCTTATATAATTCTATTAGTGTGCACTTATAAGAAAAATTTTCATAATATATAATGCATATATATATAATGATAATATATTATTTTTGGAAAGGATGGTATTTTTGGAATATAGTTTGTGCATATGAGAGTATTTATGAAATAAATTTTTTAGGTTGAAATGGAATGGGCATTCCATTGGTTTTTTTGGATGGAATGCCCATTCCATTGGATTTTAACCAACCAGACATTGAGAATCCATTCCATTCCAGCCAACTAAACGCTACCTTTAGTCCTTTTGACTAATTAGTAAAGGTCAATTTTGACAAAACTTGTTAAAGTACAATTTCACCCTTCTTATCATTATATTAAGCTAAAATAATGATTTTATTCTAAAACTTATTACAATATTACTCCTTAATTGTTAAATGTATTAACCAAAATAACCTCAAACATTATAAATTTTTTACTCACTTACCAATAAATAAATATATATACATATATTCAAGTAACATAAAAAAAAAAAAAAAAAAAATCTTCACTAAAAAGTAAAATATAATATAATATAAAATTATTATTAACTAAACTAAATAAAAAATATGTTGTAATGAACTAACTAAATTAATATCAAAATCAAAAATAGTTAGTAACGAACTAACTAATTTAAAAGTTAAATAAATTAAAATATTAAATTCATTTAAAAAAATGTTAGAACAGATTTTCTATTATCAGTTCGTCCTGACAATAAATATATCAGGACAAAGAATGTGAACTACTAGATTTACATATTTTGAGTCAAAGTGTATGCATTTGTCAAAATTTCTCCATACTCTATGATCCACATTATTTGTCCTGACATATTTATTGTCAAGACGATCTGACAATAGAAATACTGAATGTTAGAAAATTGGAGGAGGCTCCGGTTTGTATTTCTTATTTTTTATGTTTAAAAAAAATTGACATCTTTATAGCTTGTGTATTCTATAATTATATATAATTAAAAACAATTTTTTCAATTAAATAAAAATTAAGAAAAAAAGAAAAAAAATTAACTAAGTATAAAAAGAAAAAAAAAATCACGATGGAGGAAACCAGATCTCCACCTACACCATCAACTTCATCACATCTCTAAATCCATCAACAAAATCAAGAACATCAACCCAACAAAGTAAAAAATAAAATCAAAACATATTGATTATGAAATTTGAGATCTATAGAGGGAAGAGATTTTGAAACATGAAAGGAAAGAGATTTCGAGGGATGGCAATGGGGCGGGGTGGCCCTTCCCGCACCCCGCCCTATTTATTTTTTGAAAACGCATCCCCTTATAAAACCCCTCAATAGATGGAGTTGGCCAGGGCGGGGCGGGGTATGATTTTCCTATCCCCACCCAATTTACCCCATTTAACCTATTTATCTAAATTATTTATTAAAATCTTGTCAAAAAAAATTATTTATTAAAATAATAAATATACATCCTAATGAATATGATATAATATATAAAGTAATTCCAAAAAACTATTAAAAATCATCTCATATATATAAATCTCAAAACTAAATAAATAAATTCTATCATTTTAAAATATAAACATTGAACTAAATAATAAAGTAAATAAATATTATATTTTAAGAGGGGCGGAACAGAGATTATAAAACTCATTCCTGCTACACACCCATTGCAGATTTTATTATTTATCCTCATACCCACCTCATCCCCACCAAATTGAACCCCATCCTTATCATATAAGTACAGGTCTTTACGGGGCCCGTCCATGAGAGTTATTTTTCCATCCCTAGATTAGGGATCCATGGAGTAACCAAAAAAAAAAAAAAAAAAAAAACCAAACAAAAACTAAAAAATTGGAGGGCTACATCATGGAACTCTAGAAGTCTCTATAAAGCTCTTGCGAGATTGCACCAAGTCTGGTGGTGCGATCTCCCATGTTTATTTATTGATTTATTTTTAATTTCTTATTTATTAAAATATTTTTATAATTTTATAATTATTTTTACTTTTAACAATTATTTTTTTGACAAATGGTACATTTTGAAAAGCGATATATTTTAAATCAAAAATAACCCTAACATTTTTTGTCAATATTTTAAATCAAAAATAACCTTAACATTGTTTGTCAAAATTATGTATTGACTAATAGAATGACTAAAATGATGTATTTTAAAAAAATATATATATAATGGATTAAAGTTACCAATATGATAAAAACGTTTAAAATTATAACATTAAAAAAAAAAAAAAAAAAAAAAAAAGGAACTTTATTGAAGTTACCTCTTCATTCAATCGGCGACTCATCTCAATTTTAATATAATAATAAAAAATAAAAATAAAAAAAGAGAAAAGATCGGTTTACCCACTAACTTTTACCCTATTAGAAAGTTGAGGACATGATTTGTTTATATTGGTTGGTCTCCCCCGTGAAATCAAAATATTGTCAAAAGTCCCCCTTATGTTAGCTTTTTCAATAGAAAAGCTAACTCTAACACTATTCAGTGGTTAAAAAGATGAAATTGCCCTTCGTCTTTAAATGGCAGATATTTAATAGCTAAAATCACAATTTCACCCTTTAAGATATTCAATAAATCAAAAATATATTAAAAAACATAAAAAAAAAATTAAAAAATACAATTGAAAAAAAAAGGCTCTACATCGTTCATCTTTGAGATGGATGGTAGAAATATCTCCTTATATTTATTTATTTTTTAAATTTTGAAACAAAAATATAAAATATAAAATAAAATAATTTTTTTTTTTTTAAATTTGGTGATCTCTACCACCTGATCTGGAACATTGGAAACCCGGATTATCATCTTCTTCAGCACCATCTTTTTTTTTTTTTCTTTCTTGTCATCGTGATCATCATCTTTTCCACCAAATCACCACCATCTCCATCACAACTTAAACACCAAACCGTGAACCACCCATCATCACCCTCAAAATCCAGCCACCACTACCACATAACAACTCACCCAAAATCAAGCTGCCACCACGACATTCGAAACCTAATCGACCCAAAACCAAATCACCCAAATTTATCATCATCATCCCCTATAAACACACCACCACACCCCCAAAACAAAAACCTCAAACCCCAAATCAGAAACTTTAAATCGGTACCAAAGTGTTTGGATTCGCGTGAGGTTTTAGAGATAAAATGTAGGTGGATTTGAGAGAGAGATAGATAGATCATAGAGAGAGAGAGAGAGAGAGAGAGAGAGAGAGAGAGAGAGAGAGAGAATTCGTTTAGGGTTCTAGAATTCCGGGTATTGTGTGTGGTGGTGGTGGTGGTGGTTATGGTGTTTGAGTGTGTGTGTGTGTGTGTGTGTGTGTGTGTGTGTGTGGTTAGTGATGGTGATGAACCGATGAAGGTTAGTGACGGTGATGGTTGGTGATAGGTACTTGTGATGGTTGGCGATGTCGTCTAACCGTCTGACGGTTTTTGAAAATATTTTTTAAAGAAATGAAGATGGTGTTCATGGATTCGTTGAGAAGAAGAAGTAGAATTGAAGATGATTAGAGATTCCCGATGGGTGGTTTTAGAAATATCTGATGGGTGGAGGAGTGACCTGGCAACATCTCTTCCACTTATTTGATTTTTTATTTAATAAATTATTTATTATAAATATCAATCTATATTTTTAACCTTTAACCCTCATTACTTTTACTGTCCCCACAGGTGATATTACAACAATGCCCTCCTTCATTAACGGTCAACGCCATATATGCACGGAATTCCTAACAGAAGGGATTTAGTTGCCATTAATTCCATTTGGAGGGGTTGAAAGGCTAATATGGACAAACTTTATCCTCACATTTCTAATAGGGTAAAGGTCGGGGGAGAAGAACGATCTTTTCCCTAAAAAGAAATAGCATAGAACTAAAAATACGGTGAAAAATTGAAAGAAGCCAAAAGAACAGTGAATACGATTGGGATTGGGGAGTCACGGAAATTGGATTAAATTGGATTTTATTTTTAGGGATTTGGTGGGTGTATTTTTTGGGATTTGCAAGACGACGTCAGAAGTGTAGCTAGATTCCCTTTAGGGCGATAAAAGAGTCAAAGATGGATGACATGTGGGTCTCTACCTTCTGACACTTGCATGACTTTGGAAAAGGAGCACCAGCAGCTTTTTTCTCTTTTTTTAAAATATATATAAAATCTGGAAAACGACTTGCCTTCTCTTCACCTCCACTTGTTCCACCAATGACCAATCCATAACCTTTTTGCTATCCATCGACTACTACATTATTTGAATGTAATTGCAGAAAACAAAACTGGGTTTCAATTTTCAAACCTTGTTTGTTAATGCTATACGCCTATACACATGTGCAATGACTGTGATGGACGGTGGTGTCTAGAGAGAAGAGGAGTCTGTAAAGTGGTGGCATTGAAAGATTCGTCTCATAAGAGTGTGGTACCACTACCACCCACAAAAAGAAAAGAAAAGAAAAGCAAAGCTATGTCTTGGTGTATATAGTCTTTACCAATTCTTTGGCATTGAACCGTAACATAACTAAATGTCTTGATCTGCTTTTCACCAACCACATGGTTTGATTCATAGTTTGATAGGCCATGCCAAAGTCCAAACTCAGGTTTCAATGGCAATGCCAAACACCTTTATTAGCTACCAATTTTTTCAACTGTTCAATTTCACCAATAACTTAATGGAGTTTTTGAATTGACAATCAAACCAAAGAGAATATGCAACAAGAAACATCATCAACTTTTATAGATTGCTTTGTATTTGGTTATTTTAACTGATAATTATAATTTTTTACACCAATAAACTGCACTGTTCCCGCTATTGTGGAGAACAAAATTTAAAACCCCCAGATTACAAGACTTTAAAAACCATCTTATTTCTTTATATGACTTATAAAGTAATTAAAATCTTCACTGCCCAGTAAAGTACCATTGAAGAGTAGGAGGTTGATCAACAGAGAAGAAATTGCATGAAGCGTCAGAATTGAACAAACTCTGTTCTTCCACTTTCACAAAATGAGACTGTTGATGATGATAAGCATTGCTCAGTGTTGTTCTTGGATCAGATAATTGAACCCAATTCATTGATGACAGTGAAGATGAAGAGCCAGTGAAATGAAGAGTAGTAGAAGAAGCTGGTGATGATATTAGTAACTGAGCATTCACATCATCACACAAACCCTGGTTTTTACTCTGTTCTGAAACAGGGGTCTCTTCTTCAACTTCAGTTGCCACTTGACTGCTCTCTTCATTTTCTTGGCAAAGCTTTGATTTCAATTCTCTTAACTGCAAAATCAAACACATAATTCTGATCAAATACAAATTCATTTTTGTGCAATTACAGTGATACTGGGTATAGTTATTACCTGTACTTTAAGTGCTTCACGTTCTTGTTCAAGATTGTTGTAATCAAGCTTCAAAGCATCATAACTGGATTTGAGAAGACCATAGTCACGTTCCAATTCTTTAGTCTTCAAACGGGCACGGCGGTTTTGGAACCAAACAGCGATTTGTCTTGGTTGCAGGCCTAATTCTTCTGATAATTTGGCTTTTCTGTCTGGTTCTAGCTTGTTTTCGACCTCGAAATTCTTCTCTAAGGCCTTAACTTGATTCAAACTCAATCGTCGTTTCTTTTCAGTGGCTTGACTTGCTTCTTCTCTGTAGTCTTCTTCTTCTAAGCTATCTATCATTGCTTGAAATTCTCTGCTGTACACTTGATTGTTCTTCAAACTCTTCTCGTCTATATGAACAAAAGATTAAAACTTTGTATGTCAGTAGTGAGAGATTGACACATAATAAAAACCCAGTTAGTGAAAGAGTGCTTCTGTTTGGTTGAAAAGAGAGGGAGAGAAAATAAGCTCAATCTTAACAAACTTTTTCCAAAGAGTATCTAGACACAAAAAAAAAAAAAAAAGGGGGGGGTTATCTGCATGGTTGAATCGAGTTTACCTTTAGATTGACATATGGCGATGAAAGCATCCAAAGAATCTGAAGAAGTGAAGCGCTTCATAGCTTCAAAAGCAATAGAAACTAAGAAGCAGAATTCAACTAGTACAAGAAGATGACGAGAATGGAAAATGCTGCCAAAAGGACAGAGCTGTGCTTTGTTATTGAATGTTGAGTGAACAACATCAAAATGATTTTTGTTTTTTACCAAAACCCATCAATTGTTTTAAAAAAGAAGATAAATCAAAAAAAAAAAAAATACCAAGTTGAGAAGAAGTTATCTAAATCTTTTAATCCATCTAACCATGAGAGAGAGAGAGAGAGCAGTGAAAGCAACTCATAAAGACCAGTTTATTATATTTGTTATCTGGATGAGCTATTATATACACACACTTTAGCTTATGCCAAACTGTTGAGATATGAGAAAGATTTTAAACGTGGCAATAAGTGGCGTGTTTTTTTTTTTTTTTTTTTTTTTAAGTAATTGATTGAGATATATAAACACTGTAGCAAAACTAAGGCAAATAATTGCAGAATCTTAGAAAGTTGTGTTGGGATTGATGGAGAAGCAGTGGCAGCGTTTTGAGGATGATGATGGCATCGATGGTTGATAATGAAATATTTGCTATTCAATAGTTGTTTGTTTGATGCTCTCCTTTTAGAATATCAACAGGGAAGTGGAAGATGCCTTCTCATCAGCATCATGCTCCCTCTAATAGTTACACCCCAAATGTTGCTTCTTGGGGTGTAAATATTTCAATTTCAAATTTAGTATAGGGTAACAAATCACGTTATCTACGCCATCCTCCCACTTAACTCTTTTGGAAAAATATTTTCGATACGGCAGTAAATCACGTCACTGATGTGCGGTCCTTCCCATTTAATTCTTTTAGAAAAATATCTTAGATATGGTAGCAAATCACGTCATTTATATGCCTTTTCATTCAGATACATATCTGTGAAATTTAAAATTATCTTTCACACACATTGTTTCAAATTATTCAACAATAACTATTTTTCCATACGTAAGTGAATCTTGGCTGCATCACAATTGAAGGGAAGGGAGATGTCATGTTCATATGTATTCGATTTCAAATTCAATCATCTTACGCTAAACAATCTGTCACCTTTAATTGAGAGATGGGTGGGTTTAGGTTGATGCAGCAAAACAATGAAACACAAAGTGTGTATGTCATTATAAACCTTGCTTGTCGGAATTGAATTTTGAGAGAGAGCTTTCAAAATTATTAACTTTTTTTACTATATCAAACTAACCACAACATATTAATTGATGTCGCTGACTTCTTATACAGCCTAAATCCTTGAATTTTTTTTTAATTTTTTTTTTTCTGCTGTTATGGACCATATATTTCAATCAATGAGTCAAGAAAATTCGAGTTTTTCTTAGATAGGCATATGATCGTAAGTATACTTATAGCACAATTATCTATCTCATCATTTTTTGTCATGTAAGTATTATTTGATCCAATTATATTGTTTTTTCCGGTAAAAAGTGATAAAGTGGATAAATGTTTTATAAGGATACTAACAGTTATATACCTACCAGAGAAAAACTCGAAAAATCATCTTATTGTTCGTAATTGTAAGTCAATGTGTCAACTAGATTGATAATGCATGCAAACTTTTTATGCACGTTTGCTGATTGATTGTGCTAATCTTTTTCTTTTTGCAAGACCTTGAAGATTTGGAGTAGCCTTTCCATTTCTGTTATTAAAACACAAGATTTGGAAAAATAAAATAAAATAAAATCCAACTTGATTATTAGACAATTTGTTAAGCAAATCAGATTGGCGATCCTCTACTTAAAGGGTGATTGTTTTTTAGGTCTGAAGTCTTAAAGGGTTCGAAAGAAAGACATTTTATTTGTTTTTTTCAAACGTCCATAGACATTCTCCATGGGGCCTCTAATTTGCCCCAAATGAGGTTTGGGGGTGGGGGTGGACTCCCCCCAAGTCTAAAGTCTTAAAGGGTTTGGAATGTGACACTTTATTTGTTTTTTCAAACGTATAGGGATAGACATTCTCCGCAGGCCCCCCCCCATTTACATATTTCCACATTTTTCTAATTTCCAAAGTCTGAAAAATGTAAAAAAAATAAAAAAAAAAAACATCCGAAGTTAAAAAATCACAAATTGTGGCTGAAATCTGAAGGGTTATAGATCTGAAATTATTTTAAAATTTTATACCCAAAATACCCTCCCACAAATCACATTATTCCAATAAAATGATATCTTATATTTTCACATTATAATTTCATATTTTAAAATTTTATACCCAAAATACCCTCCCACAAATCACATTATTCCAATAAAATGATATCTTATATTTTCACATTATAATTTCATACCATTTACGTTTACGTTGTACGAGTAAACCACCACTAGTATCACCCGCAAATTGCACTGCAATTTTTTTTTTCTTTTTCCACTCACTAAAATCTCTCACAGTATGTACATATATCTTCTCTCTTCTCGTTCTCTTCACAAAACAATAAAAACCACAATTTCCATTCACTCTGCACTTGCTGTATTGCCATTTGCCACTACCAAAATTTTCATTTGTAAAAATATTTTCCAAAAGAAAAAACCCATCAATCAATTGTCTATTGTTTTTAATTATATATAATAATCTAGAATAATTATATCTCATCAATCAATTTTTAGACACTCTTTTTTATTAAATTTTTTTTAAATGGTTTTTTAATTATTAAATATAAAAAATATTTAATATGAATACCTTAAAAAATAAATTAAATTAGAATTTAGAGTTTATTATTAATAGTGTAATGCATATGACCATTAATAGTTTAAGGACATGAATGTCAAATTATAGGGTTTTTTTGAAAAAACAAACAACCTAACTTTTTAATTCAGATTTCAGATTAAAAAAAAAAACAAACAAACATATTGTCTGATTTCAGATCTCAGATCTATTCAGATTTCAGACAAAATAAAAAAACAAGCACCATTTTATTTTGTTTTTCCTAGACTTTTTTTAAGAGAAATTTCAATACTTGTGTATACATGAGAGAGAAAAAAAACAATCTTGACAATGTAATATTTTTTTAAAAGACTTAAAATAAAATAAAATAAAATAAAAATGATTAGATTATCTTTACTCAAACCGGAAATACCTTTTTAGTGTCAACAATATAAAAGGGGGAATTGCGGATTTGAGACTTGCAACACTCAAAACATGTCAGTGGTCAACTGGTCATGCCAACCAATTTGTGACACATCAGTGAAGGACAGGCTAGTTATTCAACAGTCAAATTTCATTTCTCTCTTCGATACTAACTACTACTAGTACTATACAAATTCAATTAATACACGACGTTGATGGAGATATTTGTCATGGTTTCTACTTATCTCAAAATCTCACCACCGTTGGAATCTAATTATAAGTAGTTAGACACAAAAAGATGGACCACCTCACCTCTCCTCTCCTCTCCTCACCTCATCTCACCTCATTCTCACTTTTTTCTCACATTTTTAAAGTATGTGATTGGTTGTTAATAAATTGTCAATCATATATTAACCATTTATTTATTACGATGCTTATTTGTCATAAGATTAAGTGATGTGAGGAAAAGAGAAGATCTTTATCCCAAAAAAGATATGGAGCTTTTTGTAGGTATTTATCTATTTAATTTAAGGGAAGAACTAATTGCACAAACATCCCCTAGTTTTAGATATAATTGTATACAAATGGAACTTTTACCTATAATTACACAAACATCCCCTGCTGTTAGTTGACTTCCGTTAACTCTAACCGTTCACCACAATTTTAACCCACAATAACTAAAGTGTCCCTTGTTACCTATTTTATTATTTAAATCAATAATTAAAAAACGAAATAGAAAAGACAAAGAAAAAAAAAAAAAAACAAAATCAATTTTTTTTTTCTCTTTTATTTTCTCAACCCCCAAATACAATTCAAAAATAAACTTAATAAATAAAAACCAAAACTCGATCTCATAAATCAAAACCAAAACTTAAATCCTTAAATAACAACCAAAAATCAAATCCACAAATAAAAACTCAAATCTATCAATTCCACAACTAGTTAACCATATCCATTTAAAAATAAAATAAAATAAAAATTAGAATTTCAACAGTGGATTTTTAAATTTCTAGATTGAAGTTCTAATTTTTTTTAATTTTTTTTTGATTATGTTTGGGGGTTAAGAAAATGAAAAAGAAAAAAAATGATTGATTTTGTTTTTTTGTTTCATTTTTTAATTATTAATTTAAATAATAAAATAGGTAACTATGGACACTTTAGTCATTGTGGGTTAAAATTGTGGTCAACGGTTAGAGTTAACGGAGTCAACTAACGGTAGAGGACGTTTGTGTAATTATAGGTAAAAGTTCCATATACATGCAAATATGTCTAAAATTAGGGGATTTAACCCTAAAAGGAAAGATAAAGTCTACAGCCTAAAAGATTATACAAGAACAACCCATATCTATTTATAGTAATTTTGAATTTTGATCACATGGGTTATGTTAAGAACTTGATATACAATTGCATGATCGGAAGTTGATGGGTAACAGATGCCTGTAACATCAATGGACTATGGTTTTTCCATATTTAACCAGGAAAGTGAAAAAAATTTTGGAGAAAAGATTTTTGAGTAGGTGAGGCTGTGACATGTGTGTGCCCTTGAACATGAAACTGTATAGGGAAGGAGAGAGATTTGGTACATTGAACAGCGGTGACTCCTATAGAGGGAAGGCAGCTTCCCTTTTCTGTTTTGGAGAGCTATGCTACGGAATATAGGTTGGAAAATATAAGTAAAGTAGAATGTTTTTCTTGACTTTGTTGAGCTCTTTTAGCTATTCATAGAAAATAGTTTGCCTGTGGAATTTGGTTTTGAGAGATCAAACGTGTTTTAAAAGGTTGGGTGACTGGTGATTGAATCGCTGTAACTTTGTATACTCAATTTGCTTTCCAACTGGAAATATATGTCTAATAAGAGTATACCTCTGAAAGACCCTTTTATTTTCACTCTTCAAATATCTATTTGCTTACCTATGTGACAATTTGAGGAGCGAAATTCCAAAAGACCCATCAATTATTAACAGGTTTATATTATTCTAATGAAAGCACTCAAATTCCTCTTTCCCCACCAACAAATTAATTACCCTCCATTTTTTTTTTAAGTTAGAAATAATAACTTTTCATATTATTAAATATTAAATATTACTCTTATTTTAAAGATATAGATGATATATTTCTAATGGTATAATTTTTATGATGATAAAATTTATAAATTAAAACTTATTATATATTAATTGAAATTAATTAAAAAGATAAAAGATATAGTCATATAAATGTTAAATATCGATGATGATGTAATATAAAAAATAATATAATAATAATTGAAGAGGGAAAAATTGCTCTTCAATATTAAAGAGTGTGTGTAACAAAATCTCGTTTGAAAAGTCTGTTAAAACTAAATACGTTGATGTGCCGCGTTTGATTTTTTGAATTATCTTATTGGAAGAGTTTTTAGAGATACTCTAAAAGAAATCGTACTCCATTGACATTGTTGTACTGGTTAGGCAAATGTCACAAAAAGATAAGTTGCTTGTGGCCGTGAAATGTCAAGACTTTTATTTTAGGCTCAGTTTTTGATAAAACCAAGGGTAATTACTGGCTTCGTAAAAGCCAGTACCCTTCACAAATTAGTGCACAAAACAGCATAATTAAATACCAAACGTAACATTTGAGGATCCAAACAGAGACTGAACAAGAACGGCAACAAAAATCACCACCACTAGACTTAAAATATATTGAGAATGATATTTATGTGTGTGCAATCTATAGTGAAACGAAAATCTTCATTAATTATGCTGTTACGTTAATTATATTCGAGACATGAAACGAGATAAACACGAAAATCTTCATTAATTATGTTCATGGGCAAATGCCAGAAAAATTCATCTCACAATTCGTACAACAAATGAATTAATTCGTATAATAGTTCCTAAGCAGGCAGCATATGGGCTACAAAACTTATGCTGCCGTGTTGTTACCTGTAAATTAATTTCTTCAATGTCAACCTCTTCGAAGTCAAATATGTAAGAGCCCTCCTCGATAATTCACCATGTATATAATTCTAGCACTAATCTTTGGATGAAGGAAACGGTGCACAGCAAGAAGAGATGTCAATTCCAGCAACCTCCATGGCATTGCAGACCCATTCAGGCACATCACCCTTAGGAAACTACAAGACAACAAAGTATTATAAGTTTGTAGTTAATATTCAATATCCAGACTTGTGACAGCTCAACAATGTTTTCTCTATGTGTAGGTGGGACTTAAATCTAAGATCCCTATTCTACCCCAACCCCAAACCAAAACCACCACTTTAACACCCAAGCCAAGACCCAGAGCGTACAGGTTCGACAAATACACATAACTGACTTGGTCAAATACGCTGTATAAACATACCAGTTAGCAGTATAAACATATAAAGTTAGGGGGAAAGACAGTATGATTTGAAACAATTATATGGTTAGAAAAACTCCAGCCAGTGAGGGTTAGGATTGGCTAATATATATTGTCTCAGGAGAAAACAAGATACACAAGGTATGAATTATGATTATGACACCAAGAATAGAATAAGGACCTAAATTTTTTATAATACATTAATTAAATCCTCCATTTTATGTGATTTAATGATATTGTTGTTGCAAACAGTGAAACCTTTTAATTTGAAGAAAGAAGACTCAGGGTCGCAATCTATTTATTAAATCTAATAACAATCGGATGAAGTTAAAGTTGCTAAGCAAGTAATGAATTATTTACATTAAGCACAGCTGACAACTGAAGATCGGTGGGTGAGCTTAGTTTAAAAATAGTACGTGCAAGCACAGAGAGAGAGAGAGAGAGCTATGGTATATGATGGAAGTACGTATCTTAAAATGTCGAAACATGTGCACAAATTGAGGAAGTAAATATCAATAAAATTTTCAATATTTTTCCTATCTTTCATAATTTTGGGGTTACCCATATTGAAAATGTAGAGAAATAGATATCATATATCAAGTTTGAGGTAGATCTCTATTACCATGCCAATGAAGCTTTGCTGCCTACGTAAAGTGGCATATAGCTAAAGATAATAAGGTTGCTATTAATATGAAGAAAAAAAAAAGCCTTCTAATGAGTTTCATGATTTAAGACTACCGTGCCAAGAACAAAATGAGCATGAATAGCAATGAAGAACCGGTTAGGGAGAAATAGAGATAAGGCACAATTTTAGAGCAAGTACCATTTTTTGAAGAAAGTCGCACACAAACCTGCCAAAACAAAAAGAAGGAAGAACATTATATAGCGGCTACCCAATAGATATAATAATAATAATTTTTTTTAAATGCATGGCATGTTAATTAGAGTGAAGTTCTCCATTAAACAAATTAGCCAGTTAGAAAAGGCAGGATAAAGGAACAAAATAGGAATAAAGCAGACAAACATACTCTGGAAACCGTCCCTCAACTATTGCCGAGTGTAGATTTCTGCTAAGCTGCAATTATAACAGAATTTACTTTTAGTAACAAATACAGTGGAAACAAAGCTTAGAAGAATACACCACATAGATCGAAGTGTTTGTACCTGCATCATGTAATACAAATTGTGATATGACAGAAGCTGAGATCCCATAGCCTCCTTTGTAACAAGACAATGAATATAGGCCCTAGTATAGTTCTTGCAGACCTACAGTGAAAGAAATAGGATGATGCACAGACAGATAAAAACATGTTTTGTATATAACTAGAAAGAATGGAGTCAAGTTATGAGCATACCATACAAGCACATGTAGGATCAATAGGGCGAGTATCATCAGCCATCGCTCGTTGTTTGAGTTTTAGCACTCCCTGCATTGAGTACTTATATATTAGAAGTTCCAAAATAGGAGATTCTTTCCAGTAACCAAACTGCACATTCACATGTCCCTTTTTTTGGGGGAAAAATGATAATAAAAATTCTTTTTTATTAGCAGTCAATAAATGAAAAACACAAATCAATTTGAAGTAAAGCAATAAGGTCTTAAGCAGCTTCAAAATATAAAATATGCATGGATTCAATTTCTTGTCAAGGAAAAATTAACATTAACACATTGAACAACTTTAACCAAGAAAATGCAACAAATAAGTCCTTAATTTAGAAGCTGAGAGTAAAGAACAATTCTATCTTGCAACACCAATTTTTTTCTCCACGTAAAAGTACATTTAAGAAATTTTATGAACAACTTAAACTAAATAATATGAATTGTAGGTATCAAGCAGGAAACTAAACCTAGAAATGCTTATTCAATCAGAGGTAGCAAATTGAAATTTTACATACAAAAGATAATGGCACTCATTGAAGATTTATAGTGCATAAGAAATATATAGTAGCATGGAAAACAATTATAAAACAAGAATTCAAGTACTTCAAAAATGATATCTAAAGCCAGTTGCTAGCGTCACAATCAATATTACTTTTGAGCGAAACTAGGCCATCAATTTTTTATGGCTTTCATAGTAAGGAATATATATAAAACTAAGAAACCCTAATGCAGCTGTGCCGGCAAGCAATACAAATGATATGCATGCTAGTTTGAAAATACCATTGATACATAAAATTAAAAACACACAAAATAGTCATGCAGTCATGCTGACCTAGACAAGGTCAAGGATATAATGTCCCCCAATGTTGGGGAAGTATAGGTAGCATATCTCAACTATTTTAAAGAAGAATTCATCACCTCCGGTACAAGAGCAGTGCCAAAACGTGCAGTGCGAGTAGGATAAACACAGTCGTACATGTCAGCACCTAATGAACTGCAAACTACAATATCCAGAGGATAACCAACACCCTGAAATATAGTGTGTAAGAATATAATGACATAGGCAAATATGAAGGCAAATATGAAAGCAAATAAGCATGAAATTTATAGGTATACAAGACAGTTAGAAGGATGTAGGAACAGAATGACGAAAGTCGTTGTACCATAACATATCGTGGCTTATTTTCGGGCAATGAAGCAGTACACTGAGCAACAACACGCCAAAAGGAATCCTTATCTTCACCGCCTGCAAGACCACCAATAGCATAGCTGTGACAAAAACAAACTTAGTCAATTCAGCTGCTTGATCACAGGATCACAGTAGTACAATGTCAAGTCACAGCCAGAAAAGGAAAAACAACTAATGAATATAGTTCTACAGCAATTAAAAGAAATCTGAACTTGAGACAGCCAACTTTAAGACAGTTAGCCTGAGGTTTTATTAAATAAAGAAAGAACAATCATG
The DNA here is from genome assembly GCA_035582765.1 of Acer negundo. Lineage (NCBI taxonomy): Eukaryota > Viridiplantae > Streptophyta > Magnoliopsida > Sapindales > Sapindaceae > Acer > Acer negundo. Next base: position 420,775 of record CM069231.1, on the reverse strand, counting down.
AATTCTTTAAAATAAAAAATTAACGCAAAAAGTAAAATTTAAGTTGCAAATTACAGTTGCTCCAATGGAAAATTAACCCCATTTTTAAAATTGAAAAATGTAAAATGTCTAACCTTTTTACACTGTAGGGGGAATAAATTGAAAGAGTGAATTTCAAGCACTAAATATACATATCAAGAAATCTTTTGTTTTTTTTAATTGATGTGGAAAAATAAAGAACAAGCGTCCATAATTGCTTCCTTTTGACTTAAAAAATGTATTTCAATGGAACTAAATGGTATCATTTATGTAACATAAGATAGAGTCAAGATACAGAAGATAACCACAATTTTTATCATTTCATATAGAATATGTATGGGACACTCACAGTAAAATGTGTTGGAATAAACTAGCACGTTAGACTTTAATCTCTATTAGCAATACTGAAAGCCTTTTGCAAGATTGTGTACTAGGGAGTAGGGAGGTGTAAGTCTAGAAGACAAATATTACTCTCAGAGTTTGATATTGTTTATAACTTTATATCCCAAGGTGTTCTAGGCTTCTAGCTTGTGTTGGCTGCAGGATTAAAGATGCTGTGCAGCTGGGTGTTATTTCTCCCTCCCTAGTCCCTATGTTGTTGGGCATGCGTCACATTGACATTAGTATGGAGTATGCATCTAGCAGACATGCAACGTATCCAACAAAGAACATGTTCCCAAATTCACCGTATCGTATTTGCCTATTTGATATGCTTTTTTTAGTTAAGAATAATGTACCTAGCAAAAATGCATTTTTAGCATATTATGTCATCTTTATACTTTATTTCACTTGGTTCAGAGAAAGAATATAAATGTCCAGCTCTTTTCCATATAAAAAAAATTATGGACTTAACCCAAGTAAAACATGGGCACAAACCTACATACAATACCCATGCATATGTTCATGTAAGATAGCTTGCACCAATACATGAGAATAGATGGAAATTTAACTCTAATGGTGTGAAAACAGCAAAAGTTTCAGGGATATGCATAGGTTGCTCATTGATAACATTTTTATTCATCTTGAGTTTTAACAGGATAAATTTTTTACCTCTATGTGACTTTTTATGAGATAGCCATGCTTATTCTTGTTCATAGTTAGTGTTCGCGTTGAAGAACATACCGAGAAGCAAATTTATATTTTGAAAGGCCAACCACAACTTTTATAGGACTATTTTCTATAAAAGTGCTTAAATGAGAGGGAAAAAGGGATTTTCAGTGCAATGGTAGTCTCTAAAACACTAGCTTTCTCTTTAGAACTCTACTTCTGGAGCAACCAAATCATCTGCAAAACGGAGAATTGTTAACGGTCACCCAGTGAGACAGTGGGAAAGTCATCCAATGCTTAAGCTCATGAAAGGAAATAGAGAGAAAGGCAACTTAAAACTCAGGAGAAGCAGAGTTTTTAATAGGGTTCCATTAAAGGTGTTGCATGAAATTTAGGGCTATTTATAGGCAAAATGTGAGGACAGCCTTCCACACTTGTTTCATAAAGGTAGAATATTCTCGGTTGCTCGTACAGCTGTCTAAGGACATCTCACACCTCAGATCATTACTACTGGCATGCAAACATGTATTATGGATTGTCTGTGAGAACATTTTTGTTGTTACATATGCATGGATAGGAACACGAAGATTCAGCAGGTGACCCTTATCCATGTCACTTTGCAGCTACCAAATAGGGTAGCTGTACCGAGTGTAGTATTTATCTCACCTTGTTCATTCACGACTGAAGAAATCCTTGGCCTGGAGTTTGATGCCCCTAGCATAGTTTTCATACTAAATGTTATACCAAGTATGTCTAAATATAGAATGTGATTGTAATTACTCAACATTCAACATGTGCCACGTGGACCTTGATAAGTTTTAGCACTACAGTTAGAAAGGGATAATACAGTTAGATTTGTGAATGCAGCATTTCATCATAGTTGTCAAGCTAAAGGGGTGAAAACGACCAAAGCCAGCCAAAGCTGGCATAGTAGAGGCAGTGAAAAAGTACATGAACCTGGCGCCTAGGAGTAGGATCTAGTAGTGAGTATGGTGTCAAGCGGATGCAGTTTGTTCTAATTGCAACCCCACCCTAGCAACCTAGCCCAGTCTACGAAAAGACAGCACAATGGCCTAGAGATACTGAACCCAAAATTATATGTATAGAAGGGATGAGCGAAGGCTCTACATTCCTAAAAACAATCAGTTCTATTGTTCATAGAATTAAAAAAAGAAGAAGAAAGAATTGTTTTAAATATCCTGACCATCGTTAATTGATCTATGAATTTCATCAAAACAATAAAGGATTAAAACGTTAACACACTTGGACTTAGCATTATTCTTGAGGAGAATAAACATACCCAGGTAAGTTCCGATCCACCAGACCTTTAACACAGATATCCCTGAATACAATATATAATGGTCACAAACAACAAGTATTATCAACAAGATGTGCCAATTAATAGACGAACAAAACATGCATCAAAGGTAAAAATTAACGGCAGCAAGATTACACTTCATTTCAGATTATACCTTAGAACAGGATCTAAACCACCTTGTACAATACCAAATAAGTTCTGCTCATGTGGTCTTGTGTGAGCTGTCCACAGAAATCAATGCAGACAAAAGTCTAAGTAACTCAACCGAAAGATTAACAGCAAGACATTATGAGAGGGAAGAGAGAAGAGAGAGAATTGAAATCTTGTCCAGGGAATCTAATAGCAAAGAGGTTACATAGAAGGATTCAATTGGGGAAGTATGATCCCGAGCAAGAATGTTATCAAATAAATGACATATATCCGGTATACTAGTCAATTAACTCAATATCGTACAATAAACCTAAGCTCCTGAGGCTAAGAACTGTTCTAGGCAGACAAACCTGGACCAATCAGGGACAGTGCTTCATTAAAACTTGGATCGTTAATGATTGCCATAAGTTTATTACTTTTTTTGTTTGCGTTTGCAACCTATTTGTGCAATACATATAAGTGATATCAAGCATTAGATATATTTATTGATATATATACCTTCTATACATCTGTCTATCCAACGAAGGGTGCGATACATGGCCTCCTCAATTCGTGGTCCAGTGATGGTGGTTTTCACTACATCATCAAGAGCCATGATTATATCTGCTCCAATTCTATTCTGCATAACCATAAGGAGAACAAAAGACATGTCTGATAAGTACTTGAGAAACTAACAGTTTGACTGCATCTAAGAGTTTGGAATCGTACGTCATGCTTTTGAATTTTGATGAATGTTGTGCTTCTTCAAACCCAGCGGACGGAGACATAGCAAAAGATAGATACAAGTTCCTTTACAAAAAGGAAAATTACATATAGTTCAGGGTTTACTATGCAACCACTATTATCCCACTTAAATGACATCACACATAGAAGTAGAAAAAATACATTACTAGGTGACAAATTATTTGCATCTATGATATGGTTGAATTTGCATCTCTAACTTGCATTCTTTTGTTCTACTGTTAAACTGGTAGATACTCTTAGTGCTCTCCACATTAAACTGTACAATATTGATAAGACTATATGAAGTGACTGAACTACACCAAAAATACTATGAAATACATGTACAACAGGGTTGGGTATTATACTAATAAAATAAACAAAAATACACAAAACAAAAGTACCTACTTGAATTTGAATTGATTCCTCCGGTGTTAAGAGCATTGGCTTTCCATCAACGGGTGACTGAATTAAGAAAACAAAGTCTTAGTTACAGTCAGCAACAAACAACATACTTTAAAGTTCTGTACAATTAGGAAAAAATAAGCAAAGAAAAACAACATCAATAAGACAGAAATAGGAAAGTATTTGAGCATTCGCATGGAGGCATACAGTTCTACATTGCAAATAACATTTTTTTACTAACATTAGAAGCAGCTAAATATAAGAAAGGAAAAAGCTCAAATGCACATGGTAGTTTTCCTAAATTAAGAAACCATTATCACAAGGAATTTGATGGGAAGATGCTCACAATGTGATAATTCAAAAAGATGCCCATATCTTACAGTTATGATGCATCTAGTTAAACCTACCTAGCACAAGGGACTCTAAAAAAGAGGGAAAACAAAAGATAGATGTATGTTTAATAGCGACAAAGAGTTACAGTCTGCCAAGCACATTTCATATTGTCTTTCGAAAAACCATTATAAGAGCAATTACCTGAAAAGTTACACCCTTTTCAGTGATGTCAGCTAAATGCAAAAGAGAGACCTGAAATACAATAAATCGTCAACCACACGTCACTAAACTTGAAAAAAATTGTCTCACAAAATTTGAAGATTAATGTGATCTCTGAAATCTCTACCATCAAAATATTTAAAAGGGACCTATATGCTAAATTTTGCGAGAGAGAGAGAGAGAGAGAGAGAGAGAGAGAGAGAGAGAGAGAGAGAGAGAGACAACTGGACAAGGATATAATCAAAGGTGTAAAGTATAAACCATCATAATTTAGACGACGACAAAGCTCAATTGCACTCAAATTAGTCCAAGAAACCTAATGCCATTATATATCCAATTCTAACCCTCAAGCAAAAATCAAGATAAACCACATGAATACAAGTATACTATTAAGAATAATATAGCACTCCAATAAGACAACCATCTGAAAGCCACCAGAGTCAGTAAGCATTGCTCTAGGCCAGTTCATGAATTTGTGGAGACCTCCCAATTCATCAATAAGCTCAGACGTAGGACGAAGTGCCAAATGATATGTATTCCCAAGAATTATTTGAGCACCTATCTCCTCAAGTTGGCTAGTTGTCAACCCTTTAATTGTCCCTGTAAGCAGGAAGACCGATCTTGTGTTACAAAGATATCATATGAAATAAAACGGAAACAGATTGATAGCGTGCTTGTGCCATGTACACGTGAATCCTTAGACAAGATGCAATATTTTTCCTAGCAAACATGTGGAAGAAAGCAATATAAAGTGACAGCAATAACTAAAAAGTTATTTACATTATCTGCAACTTACTAATTGCAAATGTACCTAAATTCTGACAATTCTCTTCTTTTATTTTATTTTTTTTCTTTTGTATTTTGGTTAGAACTAATATATCATGTAAAATAAAAAAAAAATCACAATTCTTGTAGATTCACTTGAATAGCTGATATATGACATATGAAACTCTAACCTTGTGTACCCACGGGCATAAACAGAGGTGTCTGAGACACAAAGTGAGGAAGTGTCAATTGAGCTGCACGAGCACGATTAAACCTCCCCAAAACCTATAAAAGGAGATTTAATTGGTTTCCCCAATATAAGCATAAAAAATTTAACCATAAAGATATAGTTGCCTGTTATCCCACAGTTCAGATGATGATAAATTGAAAGGGTGAAGTTAATATTAAAAAAGAAATCAGAGGAACATAACTTTTTTAGCACCTTAGGATTAATAGTTTTTTCCTCCCAAAAACTCCATTGACCAGGAAGAAAGATATAAACACGTTATCTAATCTAAATAAGAAATCAAGTTTTGATACAAAAAAAGTAGATAAGCAGCAATGCTGGTGCTGCCCTTATCTTGAGGTTGGTCGTTAATAACCACAATCACTACTACTGTCCCTTAGCTCTATTACACATGACCAAACTGATAATTACATAAAACATAACTTCTTTAATTATCAATAGGTCTATATGGAGGAAAATTGATATTATCTTTGCATCAATTAGGGTGCGAAAAGCACAACTTCCTGTTAACATTAACTATTGGAAGCAGAATAGCAGTCCAGCAGATAATGCTAGCATTGAAGCATAACAACCAAGATTAAGCATTCATTCACTGATAGCATTGTTTCCAATAACCAATAAATTGGCACCGATGCAATAAACTTTTCACGGTATTCATCAATTAATATGTGACTTTGTGTTACCAAGAATGTAAAAGTAACAAGCCAAGTTAAAGGTCCAACCTCGAAGCGAAGAGCCATTACACAAATTCTATTTCTCTGCCGCTCACAGAAGGCTCTCTATATGCCTCAACAGGTCCTGTCATTGAAGCATAAGAGCACAGATAGTGTTAGAGAAGCAACATACAAACAATAAAAATTAAAAAAAGAAAAAGAAAAAAACAGAGTTATGTAAGAGATAGATAGAACATACAGAGAAGGACAGCTGCACAGAAGAGAATATGTGGTTTATAACGACATTGGTGAACGAAAATAGTCAGAAAAATGAATATGGAAATCCACACACAGTCTTCTTTCGGTGGCCGCGTAGTTGACTGGTGGTAGTGGGTATATGAATATATGCCGCCGGCAAGCGGTCTTTTTCTTCTTAGACCTCTCCGCGCTTTGGATTTAAGCGGACTTGGGCCTGCTTCTTCACGGGTCAAGCCCATTTTGGCTTTCTGAAACCAAATGATACTTGGTCAGTCAACGACACTATCAAACAGATTGGCACATGCAATGATTCAAATATTCAATTCCCTCCTATTGTTTGTATTTACCCTTTTGGGTCTAATAAAAGTTGATTCGAATATAAAAGTTGAATCAATTACCAAAAGAGGTTCTCACGGGCGTAGTTCAGTTGGTAGAAGAACGAGTTTGGTATTTAGGTAAATGACTCTCACGTCAGCGGTACTTGAGTAAATGACTACCAAGTCTGCGGCTCGAATCTTACTAACGACGAGATCGTTAAGTAAATACACTATTGCCTTGGAAATTACAACATTTATCTATTCAAACCACTGCAGTTTAAAAAACAACTCTATATATAAAAATAAAATAAAAAAAACAAATTGTCTATGGTTATTAAAATTTTAAAATGAAATAATCTTTTTTATATAAAAAAGAGTAAGTACAATTAATTTAAATTTTTATTAATAATTTTGTATTTTTCCATTTTTATTTATTTATATTCCATTAAAAATATTGAAAATGTCCTTTCACCAAATTGTTTGGAAGATCTGAGAGTAAATAAATGTATAATTAGGGTCAGTTTGATATTGTTTTTAAGAAGTTAAAATCAGCTTATTTGATATATAATTTTTTTTGGTAAAACTTTCAAAAGTGATTAATTGAAAATCTGTCAAGTTTTAACAGTGATTTTAAGAAATAAGTAGAGGGTTACTTTTTAAAAGTGATTATAGAATAATCTATTTCAGCATTTAATTAATTTTTTAAAATATCATTATTATCCTTATGAATTAAATTAAAATCATTTATATTACTTATTTCATTTTAAAATTAAAGATTCTAATTAAATATTGATTTGATTTATAAAATCTTTTAAAAATATTTTTATTATATTTATGGAATTTTTTTTCTAATTTAAATATTCTACTTAAATATTGATTTAATATATTTAATTAATGAAAAAAATAAAATAAGGTTATAAAATCATGTTTATTTTAGTCATCATAACTAATTTCAACACTTTTGAAATAAAAATTACTAAACATATGTATACTGCTTTTGAACTATACAGTAGTTTTAAACATATAATTAACCAAACATCTGCTGATTAACTTCACAGTCGATTATTTCTTCAACACAACTAACAGTGATTATTATAAAAATTACAGTAACACCAAATTGGCATTTACTCTCTAGTTCTACTTGTGACAAATTCTATGGGATCTTAGAGGGCGTTTGGATCTATTTTATAAAACTGTTTTCTGTTTTCAAAACCAAAAAACAATTTAAAGTTGTTTGGCCAAGTGTTTTTTAAAGTATGTTTTTGATAACAAAACTAAAAATTTGAAAACAATTTTCTATTATTTTTAACTGCTTTTAAAACATATTTTCAAAATAAACCATAATTTTTTCCCCAGAACAATTATTTTTCCAATTTTAAAAACAACATTAAACACATTTCCACCATTTTCTACTTTTTAAAACTATTTTTATAAAAGGTTGCCAAATATATTAATATATTTACATTTAAAAAAAAAAATAGTCTTCATAATATATATATATATATATTGAATTGAGTACAACAACTGGGACCAAGCCCAAACAATTTGAAAACAAACAACAGTCGGGATCGGTGAGATGAGGCCTTCAAAGTGCAGTCAGTTGGGATCGGTGAGATGAGGCCTTCAAAGTGCAGTCCGGACAGTTACTCCCACTAAGAGGGGAGACAATTTGAGAATAAACAACAGTCGAGACCGACGAGATGAGACTTTTCAATCGCAGACCGGACAGCTACTCCCACTAAAAAGGGAGACCACACCCACAAATAAAGTGGAATACAACCCCTACAATGGAAGGAAAACCTTCCCTAAATACACGCTTGGGCCATGGATTGAACCTTGGTGGGAGAGAGTCTCAGATAGACTCTAGCCACCAAGACTAAGGGCCCGTGTGTATTCTTCATAATGTTTAAAAATACTATTTTATAAAGAATAATTCTATATACAACCGTCAAGTGTATAACCGTTGTGAAATCATTTTAAAAAAGAGTGAATAAACATATAGGACCCGAGTAAAAAATATATGGATCTCATGTTTTGTTTACTCTTTTTCAAAACAGTTACGCTGGAGCTTCACAGTTGTATATGAAATTACTCCATTAAAAATGATAACAAACGCGCCATTGGTGTAGTTTCCCTTACAAAAAAATACTGACAAAATTGACGGATCTGGATTCTGGATCATCTCCTGTTACGGGTCAATAATAAAAAGGTCAGGCCTGTAATAATAGAGACATGCATGCAATTCCGCATCTGCAGTCCTCCATATCCTAGATCGCATACGCCATACGCCCATACCTGATTAAAAGACTCTACCAACCTCACTTGGAGCTAATCTTCTTCTCTTTCAGGTTTGATCCACTCTTTCCACTTCAATTTTAGTCATCGATACCTGTAATTTATTAATGTTCTTTGAATTACACTCATAATCGAGAATCAAATAGGTTGAATTATGCTACCATCCGATACTGGTTAATTTCTGGAAAAAAAAAAATGTAGATGAGATTGATCTGGTTTGATCTTATTGTTTGACGTTATTGTAAAGTTGTTTTGAGTAGTTTCAAAATCAGCTGTTATTGAATTTGAAATGTTTGGTTATTCGCGTACAGAGAGAGTTGGGTAAAATGCAGCACGTTCCGACAACGATTGAGGAACAATTGATAGTGAAAGCGATCAAGGAAGAGTGTCAGTGGGAGAGTCTACCGAAACGACTTCAAGCCACTCTTGCTTCTAAAGAAGAATGGCACAGAAGGTTACAACTGCTCTCTAACTTAGTAACTTATTGCCCTTGTTTCATTTGCTGGTTGCTTACATTTTTTGATGTCTTTGAATGGGTATTTCACGCAGGGTAGTCGAATATTGTATTAAGAAAAGACTTCAATGGAATAAATGTTTTGCTCGTAAAGTATGCAAAGAAGGTGAATATTATGAAGACATGATGCGTTACTTGCGAAAAAATTTGGCGGTGTGTGTTATGCACTCTTCATTTGTTATATATGTGATGGATTACCCAAAAGGCTTTTCATTCTGCTACAGATCATAGTTTTATAGTTTAGATTATGTGTGGCATAATTAAACATATAATTACCATGTATAGGAAGTGGTTTTTACTTTTTTAGTGTCATTTATATGGTTAATGTTGGCCTCCTTACGTTTTTGACTAACTCTCCTGCAGTTATTTCCCTATCACCTTGCTGAGTATGTTTGCCGTGTAATGAGGTTATCGCCTTTCAGATATTATTGTGACATGATATTTGAGGTTATGAAAAATGGTAAAACTTTTACTTGTTAGAAGATTTCATTATGAGTTTTCTATACTATTAGCTACTGAATTAGGCATAATTTCGCTACAGTATTTACTTAATCTTTTATATAATTCTCACGTGTGCCATTTATTGTTATCAGAGCAACCTTATGACAGCATACCAAACTTCAGTGCTGCAGATGCCTTGCGGCTTACAGGAATAGGGAGAAATGAATTCATTGATATCATGAACAAGTGCAGATCGAAGGTACTGTATTAGATTGCCCCTGTGCTTAAAGATTCATAAAGTATGAGTTTATATGGCACACCACCCACATATACATATACATGTGAGCGGACTGTCATGCACGTCTTACTTGACTGTAACTGAGCAATGGCTAATATTTCGGTGGGCTAGAAATAGTGACCGCACAGTATCATTGCATTGAAGTTAAAAGAATGGTTATACTTTCTCTCTGTCAACATGATAATAGAAAAAGAATGGTTAGGGTTGAAAATCTGAACTGCTAAGCTCTTGGGTACACTCTTTACTCGATACGAAACCATGATATCATGCTTTAGATTGGATTTCTTCCTTTTGTTGCATAAATCTGTTTGCTTCTCCTTTTCCTTTATTAGGATTTTCATTACAGGGTGATTAAATCCTGTTATTTCTTATGAGAATGTATAAAAATTGATATTCTACTGATATTCAACAAGCTGAGCAAGTTTTTAGTTGTGTGTGCTGAAACCTTATATGTAGGTCATCACTTTAAGACGTACACAATTGTATTTTTTCCAGTGAGATCAATATATCACTGTATAAACTCTTGATGGTGTCATAAATTCTCAATCTGAAGATTAGATTAAACGTAATTGTGCTTTAGCATTGTTTAAAATTCATAATTTGGGATGGGATATACTTATAGCATCTTACCTATCATTACTCATCTCTATCCAGAAAATTATGTGGAAGCTGAACAAGTCGATTGCCAAAGAACTGTTACCAACACAACCTGCTGACTTTGCAATTGAACCATGGTGGGGAGTTTGTCTAGTTAATTTTACTCTGGAAGAATTTAAGGTAAGAGTTCAAAAGGTTCCTTCTTTTTATGCCTCTAAAGTGTGTTCACCCCTTTATTGGGTTCATGCACATTTCAGATATAAATCCATAAGCATCTATATAATCAATGGTCAAGCATTGTGCAATTGATGTCAACTTACAGGATTTTCTCTCCTTTCTACAGAAACTAACAGAAGAAGAAATGGCAACGATAGACAAAGTCTGCAAGGAGGAAGCTAATGCATATTTCCTGTTTGATCCTGATGTTATAAAAGGTCTTTTTCGACGTGGATTGATCTACTTTGATGTCCCTGTCTATGCTGACGACCGTTTTAAAGGTAACTTATTTATGTACAGAATTTGTGTTGCCACATAAAATTCTTGTAGAATATTATTTTTACTCCTGTTCATTTGACCTTGTTCTGCTATCCTATTTGAATTTTTAGTTTGAATTATAATAACTATGATAATTCAGTTTCCAGGCTTGAAGGGTTTGTTTCCAACAGGGAGCAGTCTTATGAAGATCCTATCGAGGAGTAAGGGAGTTATTATAGTACATGATGAATTATTTTTCTCTTAAATATCATTTACTCGCTCTATAAAACCAAGGTCCTGATGTTATTAAATGCACCATTATCCAGGTTGTTGTATGCAGTTTTTGTGGTTTCAAGCGAGAATGCCACTGTTGCTGAATTGGCAACAACATTGCAGGCTGATCTTTCTCAGCTGCAAGCCGCTGCATCTTTTGCTTGTAGATTAGGGTGGGCAGTAAAAGTAATCGATCCAGCATCCATTCTTCATGATACACCTGGCACTCCAAGAGCCACCCTCATTGATGAAGATGAGGCTTCTCGTAATAGTATAGGCTCAGCAAACATGTCTGGTGATGGTGATATTGCTCAACAAGGAGATGTTACTGGGATGGAAAACTATGGACAGCGCTCTGGCCTTGCCCGTGTTGCTTTTGTTGTTGATGCTAATATAACATCTTATCTTATGATGGGTTCTGTTTCACCAGGTTTTACTTCTTCCCTTCCTGATCATTTTTTCTGGTAAATGTTAAATTTAATAATTTTCTGATCATGAATGTCCTCATATTGTTTCTCCACTTAGTTTATCAGCTAATGAGCTAATATACTGATCAATGTGAACAACGAAAAAAATAAATAAATAAAGAGAAAAAGGAAAATATAAGCTGTTGTTTTAATTTGGGATGCAATTGGTATTCCTGCCAAGTGGCAGAAGTCAAAAGCCCAGACTATGTGATTTATGGGGACTATAAGCACATTAAAAATTGTATAAGATGTAGTATTTTATACTTGAATGGGGAGAGCTGAGCTTCATGCAATTGCTTGCAAAGGTGTCTCTCTTTGATCTGTGGGTTACTAGATTGGTCTAACATTCTATTGAGAAGAGGAGGATCAGTTGTCCTGGAAGATGGATGCACAAATGATAAAGTTGCCTGCAACAACATAAAATATAATTATTAGGTCTAGCAGCTTATCCTCCTTCCGGAGCTCTTTCAATTGTTCTCCCAAATTTCCTTTTCAATTTGCCTTTCATTGTCGTACATCTAGGGAATAGGTGGATCTCCTTAGATGCAAGTATCTGAAAATCATACCAAGGTCAAGCTGGTCCACTAGTTTACTTGAAAAGAACACTAGTTTTACTGGATTTTAGTCAGATTTCATCTTTATGTTTGGCATTATCTTCATTTTCCTTGTGCTAATATTTATTATATGGCTAAATTTTTAGTCAATTTCACTGCTTAAGAACATGCGACTAACATTTGACATTTCAATGAGCCTTGAGGGACGGAATCAGAAGGTCAAGGCATAAACAAGGGGATAGGTCTGCAGGGTTGCTATATGCCCAGTATAAATAGTATATTAGGAGTTTCTGTTGGGGGTATTTTTCATCATTTAACTGGGAATTACTGAATTAGATATTAGATCTCTTGGTTCTTGGAGTGAATGTATTACTTAGTTGCTCTGTTTGGATTCAGAATGTTGCATATTGTGTTTTATTTCTCTTATTTAAGAGTAGTTTGAAGAAACAAATAATTTCTTATCCCTTTTATTCTGCATATGGAACTTAAAATTGTTACAAGTTGGATGTTAAAAATTTGGAACTATTTTTTTTTTTTTCCGTCACGTCTATATATATATATATTATTTTTTTTTTCTTCTGCTGATGTTTATGTCATTTTTTTTATTAACTGAATAATAATTGTAATCTTTTTCAGGCTTGAAATCTCATGCTGTTACGTTATATGAAGCGGGAAAATTGGGTCATACTAGCATTGCAGATCTGTGCAAGGATCTTAGTACACTAGAGGGGACAAAATTTGAGGGAGAGTTGCAGGAATTTGCAAATCATGCATTCAGCCTTCGATGTGTCTTGGAATGCCTGCTATCAGGTGGAGTTGCCACCGATGCTAAAGCGGAGGAAATTTGCAATAAGATTAGCGTTTTAGCTTCAAGCACTGATGAGGCTACTTCACTGGTAGCTGATATCTCGTTATCTGAAGATTCAGAACGCCTTGATAAAAATGAAGCTGGAAATGTTATTGATGATTCCATGAATTCTAGACCTCAGGAGGGTTCTGTTTTGGATGAACTTATTCCTGGAAGTACAGGGGATGAGACAACTTCTGCCAAATTCTCAGAAGAGAGTAATCTATTGCATGAGATCTCTATGTCAGAACCAAATTTCCAGAATGATGAGAAACCAATACCCATTGAAGGGTCTGATGGTGGAAAAGAAACTTTAAAGAGGAAAAAGAAATATCGGGTGGATATTCTCCGCTGTGAAAGCTTGGCTTCTTTGGCCCCAGCAACTTTAGATAGGTTGTTTCTTCGTGACTATGATATTGTTGTGTCTATGATTCCCCTTCCGCATTCATCAGTTCTTCCTGGACCGGCAGGTCCTATTCATTTTGGTCCTCCCTCTCATTCATCCATGACACCTTGGATGAAATTGGTGTTATATTCAACTGTGGCCTGTGGGCCCCTATCAGTTGTTCTGATGAAAGGACAATGTCTACGCATGCTTCCTGCACCACTGGCTGGTTGTGAGAAAGCCCTTATATGGTCATGGGATGGTTCTACAATTGGAGGGTTGGGAGGCAAGTCTGGAGGAGATTTAGTTAAAGGAACTGTGCTCTTGCATTGTTTAAATTCACTTCTCAAATACTCAGCTGTTCTAGTGCAGCCTCTATGTAGGCAAGACCTTGATGATTCTGGCAGAGTTGTTAGTATGGATGTACCGTTGCCACTAAAGAACTCTGATGGTTCAATTGCTCGTATAGGAAATGAATTGGGGCTATGCGAAGAGGAAAGTTTGAAACTGAATTCTTTGTTAAATGATTTGGCAAACAAGATAGAATTGTGGACATTTGGTTATATACGCCTGTTGAAACTTTTTAAAGAAAGAGAATCAGACCACTTTTCATCTGATGATGACGAGTATGACTGGGTACCACTAAGTGTGGAATTCGGGGTGCCACTTTTTAGTCCAAAATTGTGCAACAATATATGCAAAAGGGTTGTCGCTTCCCAATTACTTCAGGCAGATTCTTTTTCTGAGCATCATGATGCAATGCAAGGCTTAAGGAAAAGGTTGCGGGATGTTTGTGCAGAGTATCAGGCAACTGGACCTGCTGCAAAACTTCTCTATCAAAAAGAACAATCAAAGGACTCATCTCGACAGCTCATGACTTATGCTAGTGGAAGGTGGAATCCACTTGTGGATCCTTCTTCTCCAATTTCAGGAGCTACAAGCGAGCATCAGAGATTAAAACTTGCTAATCGACAACGTTGTCGAACTGAAGTTTTGAGCTTTGATGGTAGCATTCTAAGGTCTGTTTTAATCTACCTGCCATATTTTTATTCATAGTAGTTCAAACATATTTCTTTGACAAAATTGTCAAAAGATGTGTAGTACGGTCAAATGGTCATCAATTTGACCATTTCAATGAATGAAAGTAAACTTTATCAAAGAAAGGAAGTTATCGGCTTTATCACACAGAAAGAATTAAGAAATTTTAGGTGGTTGATTTTTCAATTTGAAATGGACTGTCAAAACTGAAATTTCAGTTGAAAATAGTTTTTTATTTTTCAATGTTAGCAATAATATGTCAAGGGTTTGGCTAAGTTGCTCTGTTGCTGTTAACAACAATGTTACTGGCAGCTTCCGGTCTTTAAATTTCAATCCAATGGTGTATAAAAATTAAGGATTTGAAAATTAAAACAAAAAAAAAACAAATCTCTCACATAACTGCCCAGTAACATTGTTGTTAACATCAACTTAACCAAACCCAATATGTCAATATTAAAGTTTTTGCTCTGATTTGCTTTTAGACTTTGTAACACTTAAGCCTCCTCACCCCACCCCAACACACACACACACCCCCCACCAAAAGAGAGAGAGAGGGAGAATAAAAAGGACTATAAAAGCATAATTTCCTTCATTGTGTTTGCAGATCATATGCTCTAGCTCCTGTATATGAAGCTGCCACAAGGCCTGTTGAAGAAGCACAGTCGGTGGGTACGGTAAAAGCTGAACCTGATGAAGCTGAAAGCCGAGAAGTTGTCTTTCCTGGTGTTAATCTTCTTTTCGATGGTTCTGAGTTGCACCCCTTTGACATAGCTGCTTGCCTGCAGGCTCGCCTACCAATATCCTTAATACAAGAGGCAGCATCTGTCTCTGCATCTATTACAACTAAATAGGACTCCACAATCTTGATGGTGTGAATTGAAGAATTTGTCCCTCTACTAACAAAAAGCAGTTTGAAGAATTTGTCCCCCTACTAACAAAAAGCTGTTAAAAACTTACCACATCCTTCGTGTCACCTGTATTCTACATATTTGGTTGCTTTGCTTTATTTTTTGAGGTTGGCTGTAGAGAGCAGCAAGCTCAGGTTTGTTTCTGAGGTAAATACTGAGAGTTATTTGGATGAGATTATTTACTGGTTTAGTAAGTTTAACAGATTCACTGACATTATTTATTCCTTGGAAGTGTCTCCATTTGTTTCAACTGTTGATTAATGTAAACTGTGGCTTAATTGTCTTAAAAGCCTTGCATCTGTTGGTTTTGTTTCTGAGAATACAGTCTAATGGCCTTTAAACGGCTATATTAAATTAAATGGGTTTGATATTTGCTTTCTTCGTCATGCAGCAGTGTGATCAGAACCGAGGTGATTTCAATATTTTTGTTCTTTTGTGTCTTCGGTAGATTAATGATTACCATGGTCTAAACTTATATAACGTGGGAGTTGAACATATGTATATCAGAATATTTACTGGATTATTCATAGCTTGGTAGTTGTGAATGATATGACTTGCAATTGAGATTGTACATCTTGAGCTATTGAGGAAACCTTTTCTGTTTCTTTTTCCTTCATCTTAAATCAAGCTCACATGGACGGTGGATCTAAAATAGTGATATGCTATATCTTAAAGAAATAATATTGATAGAAGTTGCTATATTTGAGCATCAGTTGTCAATGTGTGAAGATCAAATATCCCAATGAGATAGACTAACTGTTTTTTAGCCCCAGAAAAGACTGCACAAAGATTTAAACAGTGTTCAACGAGGTGTAAACATTATTTGGAGTTCTGTGTAGATTTAGGGAGATACTTTTCCGTTGGATTCTTAGTTGAAGAACATTTGAATGATTTAATTGCATTGTTCTGATTTATAATAGTTATTGTTTTGTTACATGTCTTGTGATGCTGTCCTCGTTCTTTTCATTGAGTTTCTTCTCGATATATCTTATATCCGATAAAAACAATTTTTAGTATCCCAATTAAGATTGGCCTTTGGGTTACCCTTTTTCTATCTATTTTCCAAGATCTTAACTTCCTTATGAATCAAGCTGAGTTCTCACATTCATTCCTGTTGTGAATGCAGCTGATGATATCAGTTCAAGACTCTGTCCGATATCAAGGTTTGGTCAGGTTAGTGTGCATACTAAAAGAGGAGAATTTTTTTATTTTTTTTTGCGGTTAAAACCATTGATGGACATGATATATGAGGAAGTGAATAAAGCTTGTTCATTTTTGCAAATGACACGGAGCTTTTACGTAAAACTGCAAAAAGTTTTTGCTATGATTTTTATCGGTATATTCTCTCCGGTGGATTTTGGAATACATGTGTAGAACATTGGAACGAATAGAAAGCATGTCGTTAACATTTCCTATATCGAGATTTGGTTTGTTCTCAATGATGAATGAGCCAATATATGCATTAATACAGTGGATTTCTCGGATAGTTTAATTTCTCTGTCCCAAATATGAATCGTTTATTTCCATCTGGTGTCCCTAAAAGAATCATCATTATCAAACTGAACTGTACTTCTTCATTTTTGTATTTGTGCTAAACAGATTTGATCTGAACCGGAAGGCTTAACTATATCTTTCTAAATGCAGCTGACAATCTTCATTTGAATTGTTAATCAGTAAACAGTAATCTAAGCTTAAGTAATTGAAGTTCTGGTTTGCTATGAATGATTCAAGCTTATTATTTGCTGTCAATGACTAGAAGTTTGATGATTGAAAAAATTAATGCATCAGCAAGTCAAACTGTGAAATATCAAATACCAACCCATTGATTAAACGAACAATAATGCTAAACATCTCACCCAAAATCCCAATTTTTTCATCCCACTACATGTGGCATGTGAGGTGTCAAATTATAAGTGGATATATATTAATGATGATTTATATCACTTACCCCTTGTATCCACTCACCATTTGACACCTCACATGTCACATGTAGGGGGATGAAAAAAGTGGGATTTGAGGTGGGATGTGTAGCATTACTATTAAATGAAAATCAAGACTTGTGATATTGTTTTGAAACACATGAATGGTTTATCCAGTTGGGTTTAGAGGTGTCAAATGAGTCCAGTGGCCCAAGATCGGTCGGTGTCCAAGCTCTAAGTTCGGATAAGTTGGGCTTGACTTTTGAGGTATATAAATCTTCAAAGTCGAGTTTGATAATAGCATCGCTAAACCATTACTGGCAAGGCCGGCTTGTATAAGTATGAGCAATGTCAAAAAAAATAAACAGCACGATCTGTTTGACACCTCTAGTTCGATACTCAATGGTCTTGTGCACATTTGGTAAATCATTTAGACCAAATAGCATTTATGATACTAAATTTGTACTTTCCTGTGTGTTTCTTCTCTTATTCGAAATCCGTAGGCGTCACGTCAAATCTGCTGGTAGTGAAAGTAATTTTAGCTTGGCAGAAGAGGGGATTGGAAGGACGATTGAATAATACATTAGAAAGAATCGAAGATGTCCACCAAACCAGCTCCATGTTCCTATGATGCTTCAGCTTGTTCCATGATCTACACATATATTCATTGAATTTGAACCTCGCCAATAATTCACGTATGACAGCAATAAATGCAATTCTTCAAAAATCCCTGATTTTACTTCACTTCCATCTTACTTCATAGATGGCTTCTCTTATTTATTGATAGGTCCGGGTGTAAGTCAAACGAGGAGTATATAGAAAGCTTCTCAAATCTGGATTTTCGAGATTCATGGTTCAGTATGAGAATCACGTCTCTAATGTTAAGTGCGGGATCTCGATTCTAATGTTTGATAAATGAATATTTAACACAATCCTAAACATAACTAAATCATAAAACCGTAACCTTCTTTTTTTTTGGTAGAATTTTATATAAATTCCACTTTTTTATAATTTGTCACTTTTATAAATGTTTTTTCTATATTAATCACTTTAATCCCTATTTTTTTTCAAAACTCATCACTTTAATTCATTTGATTAAATATTTGAAAGTCAACTATTTTAAAAACCGTGAAAGTACATTTTTGCCTTTGTTACTATTTAATTTAACTAAAATGATTATCTTAACTTTAAATAAAAATGAAAAATAATAAAATTCTCAATAATAGAATCTTAAATAAATAGATTATAAAAAAAAAAAATCTTAAATAAATAATAATAAAAAAGTTCATGAACTCTTTCTTATTTTGTATATTGTTTCATAATGAATATTTATTTAGTTAAAATGATTATTTTAGTTTTAAATTAAAATGAAAAACAAGGAAATAAGAAACAAGAAACAAGAAACAGACCCCATATCGTGAGCAGAAGAAGGAGCGAGATTGTGTGAAAAGGCAGAAGCAAAGATGGAGAATTTAGTAGAATTGGAATGCAATGGAAGAGGGTGTTGGAGCATCTTGGTTCCTGTTAGTGAGAAAAGAAGAGCATCCATCAAGAAAAAAAGTGGGAGATTCGAAGTTAGAAGGAATAAGATTTTTAAAATTAATGGGACAACCCATTAATTAAATGATGATGATGATTATGGATTGATGGGACAAACCGATAAAGGTTTTTTTTCTTTTTTTTTCCGATAATTTATCACCTTTTTATATTTATTACTTTAGTTCCTATTTTTTTAAATAATATTGTTAATGATGATTTATTTCATCTATCCATGTATCCACTCACTATTTGACACCTCACACGCCACATGTAGTGAGATAAAAAATATGGGATTTTTGATAGTATGTGTATCATTACTGTTTTTCAAAACACATAACTTTAATCCATTTGATCAAATATTTGAAAGTCAATTATTCTAATATTTGTAAAAATGCATTTTTACTCTATTACTATTTAATTTAGTTAAAATGATTTTCTTAACTTTAAATTAAAATGAAAAACAATAAAATTCTAAATAATAAATTATTTAATAAATAGATTATAAACAAAAAAAATCTAAAATAAATAATTAAAAAAATCCATCAATTTTTTTCTTATCTTATATTTTTTTTTAATAATAGATTTTTATTTAGCTAAAATAATTATCTTAACTTTAAATGATTACTTTTTATAATTTTTTTAAAAGTGGGATTTATGTGAAATTCTAAATTTTTTTTAAAGATAAAAACCGTAATCTTTAAGTAACTAATTCTGGAATCCTCGATCTGTCTCTAGTCTCTTCATATTAATATATGCAATGAAAACAAAAGTTAGTTCATTGTTCTTTGGTTTTTTTTTTTTTTTTTTTTTTTTTTTTTTTTTTTAAATTTATAAATTAGAAATCGGAGACTAAAATCCACAATCTTCTAAGTTTCCTTATATATTGTTCTTTGTTTTTAGTCAACTAATAAATGACTAATATGTAACATCAAACTTAGAGAAAAATCTTAATTGAATGTCTCATAAATTCATAATTTCATTCAATAGTTTATATAGAATAAAGTACTAAAACTTTGTCGGTTTGTCCCATCAATCCATCATCATCATCATCATTGAATTAAAAGGAGAAAAAAACAAAAAAACTGGGGGCCCAAAACTTTTTGTGAAGAATGAAGATGTTACACCTACAAAAATGGAGTGATGACTGGATGATATTTTAAGTTCACATAGTCACATACTCACATGTACATCAAAAACGAGTCGTGTCATTTCAGTTCACGTGGCAGACACACAAGAAGCGTCCTGCTTCGATGCCGCTCTCGAAACCCGAATCGCTCAAAAAGAAGATATCAGAAAACTCTCACTTCCAAGTTCCGACTCCGACTCCAACTCCAAGTAGCTCATAACTTGTTATAATCAATCATTTCCAAATTTTAAGAATCTTATTCCTTCTAACTTTGAATCTCCCACTTTGTTCTTCATGGATGCTCTTCTTTTCTCACAAAAAGGCACCAAGATGCTCCAACACCCACCTCCCTTGCATTCCAATTCTACTAAATTCTCCATCTTTGCTTCTGCTTTTTCACACAATCTCCCTCTTTCTTCTGCTCACGATATGGGGTCTGTTTCTTATTTCCTTGATTGTATTCTAATGTCCCTTTTTTATTATTTTTTTAATGGGTTATTTTTTAATTGGATACTTCATGATCCTTTTCTCGTTTTAATTTGGAATATTTTCTTCAGTTTCTGCACTCTCTTCATACTTTTCACTTACTTATTTGAGTGTTATCTTTTATCGTTTTATATATCTTTTTTGGAAATGTGGGTTTAATTTTGTTTGCAATTCACGTTATGTTTATAATTGTTTTGACTTGTGTTCTTGTCATTAGATTGAAAATCAGTAAAAGGGCATCTAGCAGCAGCAGCAGCAGTTCTGGGAATTTCCGTAAGGCATGTATATCTTTCTATAATGTTATGGAGGATCAAACTTTTTATGTGATTTTTCAATGTTGGTAAATATATGATTTGAATTTTGGCATAGGTTAGACAGGGGGGAGTGTCAAGCATGGGACATCTAATGTTTATGATCAGCGTGCTCAAGAACGCGTACTAGAGGTACTTGTCATTTACAAACATATCTAAGTCTTAACTTTTCTTTATATTGCTTGCACTTTTAAATCATTAATGGTTCTCAAAAGCATCAAAGTGTGTCTATGAGGAAAAATAATGAGATGTTCTATATGGAATTAACTACATGATACAGCACTAACGAAGTCGTTGAAAAGAAAAAAAAAAAGATTGACACGATGCATTCACAGTAAGGTTGTACTTGCTGAAATTCATACCATCAGTAATTTACATTATCTATCTGATAGTACCAGTTCTGTTCCACATATCGTATCTGGATATTTGCTCATAAGGTTGTTTATTTTAACAAGTGACATGAAACTAAATCTTTTCAAAGCCGAGGAAAATATCTTAGGAATTTCTTTCACAGCAGTTACAGTCACCATGCTCTCTTCTTAATGTTCTGATGGCTTTTGCTATGCTTTCTTCTTATTCACATGTATTTTAGATGGTGCACAGTGTATCTACAGTAGATTGTTAAATATCTGTGTGGTAAATTATTCTTTTTACTGATATCAAGCAATTTCGTGTGCTTGCTTGAGATATCTTTACTTTTAGAAATATTAGTTCATCACTTTTTACTCCCTGCTTGCAATTTAGGAGGAGGCTTCTCAAATATCAGAAACCGGCTTGAAAATTTTGCAAGGCCAGGCCTTTCCTCTGGGTGTATCAGAAGTTGACAATGGAATCAATTTTGCAATTTTTTCTCAGCACGCAACTGCAGTCACTCTTTGCTTATCACTTCCCAAGAGGTGACAATGCATTTCTCGTTTGATTGGTTAAATTGCAGTTGTGGATTATTTGTGCATTCAACAAGATTCTTTGTCATCATAATTTGTGCGATTTTATTATTGATTTTCCTTTAGATACTTTATATATATATATGCACACTTAAAAAAAAAAAAAAAAAGAGGAAGGAAAAAGAGATTGTAATGACCAGAAGCTTCTTATGTAAAAGTTCAGATTATCACATAGATTTTAGATAGTGATTTGACAGTTATGAGGATCAGAGTGATCTGGGGACTAGATGACTTGTGTTTCATGACATGCTTTCCTGAGAAATGGAGGTTTGGAACGTGAAAGCATGTTTCTGGAACCTTTGATGGTGCACATTGGCTGAGCAGCTCAATATATAATTAAAATATACAGATTGGTTTTAGATGCAGTTGGTGTATGCCTTTTGTGTGACTGCACTTGTGTAGCGCTCAATTGTGATTGACCTTTTGTAGCAAGGCATTCGGCACGAGGCATGTGTGTACACAATAAAGTTGCCTTTAAGGTTCTCTGTGTAGTTGTGCTGGCTAAATTTTTATTATTTTTCTTATCCATTAATTAATTAATTGGATAGATCTTCTAGTTGACTGATATTTTTAAGTGTTATATGATGCTGTTTGGTGTAATATGTTATCCAGAGGAAATCTTGACGGGTTGGATGGCGGAATGATTGAGTTAGCTTTGGATCCTCGAGTAAATAAAACAGGAGACATCTGGCACATATGTATTGAGGTAGTCTTGTTATTTTATTGCTTATATCACTATTCATGGGGGTCTCTATGTAAAGTTGCTCTTATGTACAGTAATTGTAGACATGTCTCTTAACTAAAAATAAATAGATGATTTTACAGGGCCAACTTTGGATGTACTTTGCAGAGACTTCTTCTTTACTGTTTTACTGTAATGTACTCATATCATATTTATTAGCATACAGGGTACAACTGTAAATTTCGGTACCCTTTTGTGATATGATCTCTGATTCTATTAAAGATTCGAGTGGAGGGTAAACAAGTGAGATAGTTTAACCAGGAATCCTTCCTGAATTTGAGATGGTCTTGTCACACTTGTAAGTTGGGGAATGGCCTTCGTGTCTTTTAATGATGGGAATCCGTATATGTAGAGTGTTTAATTCGAGGACTGGGTCGATAATTGTAGTTTTTTGATCAAAATAAACTATTCTAGTATGTAAGTATGGAGGGATAAAATCTCTGCAACTACATTGTAGAGCAGGCCTGTTGTTTTGTCTGGGTGGTAACTTATCCTTGTTGAATAATGGATTGGACCTAGGCAGGAAATTGTGATTTCAGTGCTGATGGTGATGATTTGGTTTTAATTTACGATGTGGGAATTCTTTTACTATATTCTTGTTTCATGCTATTGAGATGTTTCTGCTAATGTAGGATCTGCCTCGGAGCAATGTTCTCTATGGTTATCGTGTTGATGGTCCTCGAAGCTGGGGTCAAGGGCATCGATTTGACGGCAGCATTGTGCTTATTGATCCTTATGCAAAGTTAATTGAGGGTCGCCGATATTTTGGAGATGCCAAATATAAATTGACTAAGTTTCTTGGAACTTATGATTTTGATAGTTTACCGTTTGATTGGGGAAACAACAAGCTTCCAAATATACCTGAGGTACTCAGATCAATTACTTGCATTTTTGTTCACATCAATGTTTCTTTTCACTTGTGTATTAAAATCTGAAAATACAACTTCATCTCTCTCTCCCCTCGCCATCTTTCTCTCAACTTCTTTCCCTCCCCCTCTCTCCCCTCTCCCCCTTCACATATTTTTCTTTGATGAATTAACCAATGATGAAGTTGCGCTTCTAGTATTGGCTATATATGATTCCAATCCAATTGTTGCTGCAACTTGGTAGTTCTTAAATTTCATGATGACTGTTTAGGTAATCGGATGCTGTGTGTGTTATGTGTCTAATTTCCATATGTAAGATAATATTGCATTCAAATAGTTCATATTTGCTACTCTCATTGCAGAAAGATCTTGTTGTATACGAAATGAATGTTCGTGCATTTACAGCTGATGAATCAAGTGGGCTGGATCCGGACATACGTGGCAGCTATCTTGGTGTTATAAAGAAGGTAATGCTTCATTGTTACAAACTGAACCAATTTCTGATAGATGGCATTTGAATCCTATCCATTTGGAAGCTCGGGAATGCTGAAATAAAAATACATAACAACTACATTTCGTAACTCTTATTCTCCTAAACTTCCAATAACTTGATCAAGAGACGTAATTCAATTATGGAAAAAGGATGGGTGTCGTACTTCATAGTTCATTGTGGATATGAAGTATTCATTTCAGTTATCAAATACAGAAAACTAAATGGAATATGACTATGAAGTATGAGTGTAGATGGGACTGAATAATGAATAACGTGATTTTTTGTCTGAAAATTAATGAGTATCCAAAACTATGTAGCTGCTATTGGATAATATCAAATCTTAAATTATTGCTGAAAGAAAGGGATAAAATTTCGTTAAACTGACATGTACAATTTAGGAGAAAGGTCCCTCATTGCTTTAATTTAGATGTCTCTTGCTAAGATAGATCTGCATGATAAATTTATGCAGCGCAACAGCCAAAAACTCTAATATGGGAATATTCTAACTGTCAGGGATATAATTTTTGTCCATAAAGAAACTAACATAGTGTTTGATCTAGCTATAGGTGTTTTCACAACTGCTTTTCCCATTGTTGATTTTCTTTTGCTGATCATATGAATGAAAGCAATATCATTCAGAAAAGCTTGCAGAAAATATACATCAATTTTTTTAATTAGTTACTACAGAATTCTATCAGTGTTAGATGTTTTGATTTATTGGGAATGGTTACTAGACAACTATTTTCATATGTATATATACATATATATTCCTGAAAGTATCTTTCTTGTTTCTAAATCACCTGGAAGATCCCACACCTTCTAGAGCTTGGTATCAATGCAGTGGAGTTGCTACCTGTTTTCGAGTTTGATGAGTTCGAGTTTCAACGACGTCCAAACCCTAGAGATCACCTGGTAAAGTACAAAGTTTCCCCTAAGTGTGCATTAATGCTTTAAGCTGTAAAACTTTTAATATGATAAAACATCTTCTGTGAAACCATCAAAAAGCTTTTCTGGCATAAAATTTTCTTTTATTTCTTCTTCTTATTTCTTTCTACTTCTTTGTTTCTATTTGCAATGATGTCTGTGGCTATATGGATTATTGAAGTTGTAGTATTTAACTTTTTTATTTAAAAAGCTAATATTGAGTCGGTTTGTGATGGAATAATCTTTTGAGGATTTTTTTTCCCCTTTTCATATATATATATATATATATTTTGTGACTTAATTTGTTGCAACGAATTGAAGATTAAACTTTTAATTTTCCTTAAAAGATAAATACATGGGGATACTCAACATTAAATTTCTTTGCTCCAATGAGTCGTTATGCTAATGGCGGTGGAGGACCTCTTAAGGCTTCATGTGAGTTCAAAGAAATGGTTAAAGCCTTGCATGGTGCTGGAATAGAGGTAAATATTTCCGACCTTTGAGTTAGGATAGGAGTGCATATTCTTGGTGGATAGTAATTTCCTTTTTTCATTTTCCTTTTTAAAAGTTTGAAAACTTGTTATTGTTAATTTGTTACACTGAATCTTTCATTTTCAACAGGTCATTTTGGATGTTGTCTATAATCATACTAATGAGGCTGATGATGAGAACTCTTACACCACCTCATTCCGTGGCATAGATAATAAGGTGTCATTACACTTTGGTTGTTACCTCATTCCTTGGCTATGTGTGTGTGTGTGTACATTGGTGTGATTATGTTGTAGTTATGTGTTGAAATCTCTTTAGCTTTGCTGGAGCTCTTAAAAAAACAATAATGATCAAGAATTCAAAGAAAAAACAGATAAAAGTTTAAGGTTTGATTTCCTTTTTTTTTTCTTTCTTTTTAAAATATTGATTTTTGTGGAACTTAGTTCATTGGGATTTCTATCCTGGATTGTGTTCAAACTGGTCAACCTGGATAGTTATGCAAATGCAAATTCATGATTTTCAGCAATATTTTCCATTCTTGTTTGGTTTATTCTTCATATCTCAACCCAATATCCTACAAATCCTTCTGCAGGTTTATTACATGGTGGACGGTAATGGTCAGTTGCTTAACTTCTCTGGCTGTGGTAATTTTGATGGCCTCCACTTTTTTCTAATTTCTCTTGAGGAAGAAGGGCACATCTGGTGCATTATTTCTCTAGATTGTGATTGTTATGAACATTTAAATGTTTCTGACATGCTGCATCTTGTTTGTCTTCAGGAAACACATTTAATTGTAATCATCCTGTGGTCATGGAACTCATCCTGGATAGCTTGAGACATTGGTAGGGATACAATCCATGCATAAACTGAAAGGAAATATTTTTTCAAACAAATAATAAGTATACAGTGTGTAAACAAAATCCAATATATAACTTACAATTATAATTGATTTTATCTAGTCACCACTTTCATGACCAGTCAGCTGGAATAATGTTTTAGATAATTTATATATGGAAATATATCATGTTTCTAGTCCATGGTTTGCATTTATTGAACCGTGTTTTTAAGCATTTTTTCTTGTTGACACTTTGTCCACTTAGTAAAGTTACTTGAACACTTTAATAAAATGTTGTTGATTTTTTGTATTGAATCGATTAATGTTCTTCTTCCCTAATAATATATTCTTCAATGATTATTGACTAGAAAGGACCTTACTAGATACCCTTTTGAGTAGAAATAGATTTTTGACGTGATGTATCTCTGGTATTTACAGATTTACTTATTGGATATTATAAAAATAAATACTATTGTATGCTAATTTAGGATGTTAATGTTCTCTTCTGTTGCTTCATATGTATTTTTGATTCAAGAATTGTCATTCCTTATTATTTGTTAATCTCTATTGCAGGGTTGTTGAGTATCATGTGGATGGATTTCGATTTGACCTTGCCAGTGTACTGTGTCGAGGAGCAGATGGTTCTCCGCTAAATGCTCCACCACTTGTAAGGGTAAGTAATTTATGTCTAAATTAATGTTGCTGTGATGGGTGTGTGACAGCTTTTTGTTTTAACATTGTGAACAATTAGTGGCAGAAATGATTGTAAAGTTCAAATAACGTTTATTAGCTTAGAAATCTTAAGTTATTACTTTCCTATTCACTTGGTATGAAGTGGGATGATACTGCTAAAAGACAGGATCTTAAATTCTTAACCCTAGGACTAGGGTGCAATTTTTTATATTCTATTGCTCGTTAATGAATATTTTTGGATTTAGGTGTATAATTATAATCACAATTATACAACTAAAAGTACCTTTTTTACTATAACTACATATTGTTTCTCGTCACAAAATTTTCCACACAAAGTATCTTATTACTATAGTGGTGTGCCTTCACACTGATGAACGGCACCATTCTACCAGTAAAAGAGAGGAAAGAAACCAAAATATTATAGCTCACTGAGGTGTTCTAAATGTGTCCAAAATTATATATGAAATGCTAATAAATAATTTTAGATGTGGCCTTTAAGTTAGAGCTTCATTCAAATTTTGGTTTGATAATCAAAAAGATGCACTTTCTTGGTGCAGCATAATCTTTTTCTTTTACTAATTTATTGCTTTATTTTTTAGTAATCTTAACCGATTTGGTAACTATGAGTTCTGAAATTAATGTGTAACTTTGGTGTGGTATGAGTTCCATATTGAATTTATTTATTGACTACATTATGTAGTGTAGTTAGTTCAGTAGCGTTGCTTAAAGAACAGGGGAGTTTGTAATATGCCTTATTATCTTTTAACATGACAGGCAATTACCAAAGATGCTGTCCTGTCTAGGTGTAAAATTATTGCAGAACCTTGGGACTGTGGAGGCCTTTATCTTGTTGGAAGATTTCCAAATTGGGACCGGTAATTACTGTTTATATTGTTATTTTTAGTTGTATTGGTTATATGGCCCTACCAGTTAATATTGTTTATAATGTCCGAATGTCTACAACTTGTTTGTGATATTCATTAATTAGCTTGTTAAATTAGATAATCCAATTCTTGATATTGAGTGCCTGGTATTTGGCATTTTTTTTTCAAACTATTTCCTTTTCAGAGAATCTGTTTTGCCATGTGATTCCCTTTATGTAGATGGGCTGAGTGGAACGGGAAGTATCGTGACGACATAAGAAGATTTATAAAGGTATGATCCCCTAATATATACCTAATCCTAAGATGTTTGTGCTTAGAAGAGTAGACCATGGTGGAACTGGTTGGATGCCAATTCCTAGTCTAATGCTCAATATTGAGATCAACATTTCGAAATTTAAGCTAACTATGTGCATGATTGTGATGGATGCTAAAAGCCTAAAAGTTTTAATTTTTGGAAAAGTTTCGTAGGTATTTATACTAGCATCCAAACTGGCAATATTTTGACCATGAGGTTCGCACCTCTTTTTTTTATTTTTTTTTTATTTTTTTTATTACATTCATATTGTCCCATTCCCCCTGCAACTCCTTCTCTTGGTTAGACGTTGCATCCTATATTATTGATATCTTGTAAATCTTGCCTTGTTGGATTTGATCGTGTACTTGGTGTGTAAAAAAACATGACCATCTTACTGATTACCCATTATTGCTGCAATTTTCCTTTCTGGAATTTGCTGATCCTCTGGCAACTCGTGTTTCTGGATCTGCTGACCTCTACAGAGTAAGCATCGTCATTATCATGAATATGATTTTCTTATGATTATCCCTGTCATGTTCCGGTTTTTGTTTTAATGGTATATGCTTTGATATTGTAGAATAGATAAAAAATTGTTTAATAGGCTTTATAAATTATAGGCAACAACATTGTCATTTTCTTTCATGAATGCTTAACAATTTTCCCAGGGTTATACAGTCAGAAAGTTTTGACAATAATGATACCACATTATTTTGGGTTGAGAGTTCTACTTCCACCACTGGTACTGTGAGTCAAATTGAACCCGATCTTGTTGGATCAATGGAATTTAGTCAGTTTTAATTATAGGTGAATAATATTTAAATTTTTAAGGATAGAATTTCTTCTTTTTTCCTCTCTTCTTGAACTTGAGATCGTGCTAGTCTGCCTGATATCCTTGTGATCAGCTAAAATGACTAAATATTTTATTACAGTATTCTTCTCTAAAATTCCCCAATCACTAATCCTGTAATATGGCCAAAAGACACTTGAACTCATACTCAAAATGGTGGAAAACTGCATTTCTTTTAATTCCCCAATCACTGACTTTGTAATATGGCCAATGACATTTGAACTCGTACTCAAAATGGTAGAAGACTACGTTTCCTTTTCCACAGTAGCCAAAACAATCTGTGGGCCGAGTTCTTTTTCTATTATGAAAAAAATTATCCTTGCTTCTATTGATGGTTATGAAGAAATTTTTTTGGATTGCATGGGATTATAAATCATGCAAGTATGCAACATACTAACTTGATTATTTTTTTTTTTACATGTCATTGTTGTTACGATACTATATGATTCTATGTTTGCATTTCTGTTACTAACTTAGGATTTTTGCTCATTTTAAGGTGAATAAACGGAAGCCTTATCATAGTATTAACTTTATAATTGCACATGATGGGTTGACATTGTATGATCTTGTTTCGTACAATTGCAAGGTACCTCTAAAATTTCTAGCCATCAGTTTAATTTTGATATTATCCTATGTATCATTTGTTCCCTTAAATTGTTGGTATTGTAGCACAATGATGCAAATGGAGAAAATGGAAATGATGGATGCAACGATAATTTTAGCTGGAATTGTGGTTTTGAAGGTAGTTTTATTTCCTTTCAGAATTTTTTTTATGCTTTTATCTTTTTCCCCACCATATTGTCCTTTTTTTTTTTTTTTTTTTTTTTTTTTTTTTTCTTTTCTTTTTCTTTTAGGCTTTTAACGTTGTGGATCTTTGTCCCCAATTTGACGTCAAAACTCAGTGAAGTCTTACAAATAAAACCAAGATATCTGCAATTAGAGTGCCTCATGATAGGAAGAGATCTATTTGATTATGTAGCATTACTTAGTTAATTTTTCCATACGCATTTTCGTTCCTAAAATGCCAGAGAATGTATTACTTTATCTTGTATTTTACAGGAGAAACTGATGATGGTAATATCAAAGCTTTGCGTTCTCGGCAAATGAAGAACTTCCATTTAACATTAATGATATCTCAGGTAGAAGTGTTTGAAAGCCATTTTAGCTTTAAATAAAATGTTCAACCATTTTATTTTACCTTCTAGGTACATAAAACAATATTAAAACTCTGTTCATTTTGGAAATGGAAAAAATTATTCAACTTTCACGTGCATCATCCTGTTTGGAAATGGTTCCTTTTTCAAATTTCAAGTTCCTCATAGTCACAGGATTGCATTAGGTTTAATGGCTTCAAAGTTTCTGACTTTTTTGTATGCCTGTGGGTGTACTTATCTTATAATTATTCCTTCTATCAATAGGTTTAAGCATTTATAGCATCGTCGATTGTGAGGTTAAAATAGTAAGCTTTATTATTGCCAATGAACCTGTGGCTTAACCAGGGAACACCAATGATGCTAATGGGAGATGAATATGGACATACGCGCTATGGAAATAACAACAGTTATGGACATGATACTGCTATTAACAATTTCCAATGGGGGCAGGTAAGTTCTCTACTCGGCTTTGTGTGTGTGTGTGTGTTTTTGTTTTTGTCTTTTTTTTTTTTTTTTTTAAGTTATGATCCAGGTAATGGTTAAATGACTTAATCGTTTGTGTTGCAGTTAGAGAAACGGAAAAATAGTCACTTTAGGTTTTTCGCAGAGGCGATAAAATTTCGGCAATCTCACCGAGTATTTGCTCGTGAAAATTTTCTTAGCAAAGTAAATCTGCTTCACTTGTGTGTCTAGTTCTCAGTGATGTTCAATATATGTGTTCTATTCAGGTATGTAGTTCTTGAAAAGCTCATGAATTACTGTACTGATGCAGAATGATGTAACATGGCATGAGGACAACTGGGATAATTATGACAGCAAATTCCTTGCATTTACGTAAGTGATATGCTACACAACTATATTTTCCATTTATGATGTCTTTGCATTTAGAAAACAGTGCTTGACATGCTTCTAGGTCTCTAATGTGACAAATGGAATGTTACAACTTTTGTACTTTTCCCTGACCCTGAGTAGTTTCATCTCCCTTTTATAATAGGCATTGTGCCGAGAATATGAACAAGAGATGGCTTAAAATTATAAAAAGATGTATCTTGTTATCAGAATATTGGTCTGACATTGCAAGACTTTTAAAATTGAATGGTTGAGATTGCCTCATGAATGAGAAGTATTTGTATTGAAATATCTTATCTGCAGGCTTCATGACAACAATGGAGCAGATATCTATTTGGCATTCAATGCTCATGATTTTTTTGTTATAGCATCATTACCCTCACCGCCACCAAAGAGGCGCTGGTTTCGTGTGGTTAGTTTTCCTTATTCTGGATTGATAAATTTTGATTTTTCTTTTCATTGCTAAACCTAAATTATTTTCGCAACATATTGTGTTATAATATGTAGTTTAACTAGTTAGTTTGGTTTTTCAAGTACTATGCATGTCATTGAGATATTGGACTTGTTTGTTTTATCCATTGAATTCAGTTTATCAAGGCATTACTTAAAATGAATTTTAAATGATGATATGATTATTTCTAAGTAGTTAGGCTCTGTTTAGCATGCTAAGTTGGATTGGATTGAATGGGATGTGATTGGATTGGATATAGTTATATCCTTTGTCTAGGTACCATGGGGTCGGACTAGACTTAGATTGAATTATATAGGATTACGTTAAATCAAATTTTTGGGCAAAATAAAATTATTTTCAATCATTTTCAATAAAACAAAAATATTTAAATTTTATATCAATAAAATAAAATTATTATAATAATTTTATTTTAAAATGAAATTAATAAAAAATCATGTTTTGATAAAGTATAGTTATTTTAAATTATTGCAAAATGAATGAGATCATGTTAAAGGAGAGAGAATGTAGCCCTTGTCAATCCCATGATCATACTATTGGATATGGTGAAACCTATGGAGTATTCATGTTTTACTTAGCCAACAATTGTAGGATTCAAAACACTATTGGGAGTGGTCATAATACAAATCTTATTCGGTCTTATAGCTGGTCTTCTGCATAGGGCCTAAGAGTGCCAAATTGTTTCATTTACTTTATGCAAGCTTAGATTTTTGAAAACTTATAGTAACATTTGATGGGTCACATTAGATTTGAATGTGTGTTCATCTGCTTAAAGTTGCATTATATTGACATCATTTGCCAGAGCTTTTATGTACTTTCTCAAGGAAACATGTTCATTTTTTGTAACAGTACAGCTGGATACCATGTGAGTTATGTTGATACCTTCACAAAAACGCTAAGAAACATCTATTTTATCTTTACTCACCTTTTGTGATCTCTGACATATCATTCTCAATTATCACCTTTAAAGAATCTCCTTTTTCTGCTATCTAACGGTCAGCGTTAAGACATTGCACATTGCTTATATGTCATATCACATAAGATTATGGTTTTTTATTTAGAAAATTTAGTTGGTTCCTTGATGAAAAGAAAACTTAATCGATGTGCCAGTGTCAAGCAATTTAGTTAATACATCATATGGTTATTGAGAACTGAAAGACCAATGAACTGATTATGATTTTGGGTTTGTATTAATCATTATATAGATGATTTTATAATTTCACTACTGATGAAATGGTAAAATCGTTTGTTGAATCTGATTCTATGGTCACAACCGTTGTGAAATTGTAGGTGGACACCAACCTCAAGTCTCCTGATGACTTTGTTCATGAAGGTGTTCCGGGCTGCGGAAGCACTTACAATATAGCTCCATACTCTTCTATTCTTCTTGAAGCTAAATCATGATATGGCCTCAGATCAACCTTTTAAATGGCTAGTTGAGGATTTTCAGGTAGCTAGAATTGAAGATCTATTACCACTTAAATTGCAGGTAGCAATCCGATCAAAATACACCCAATTGGATATATAAGAATGCTGTTAAGTATATCAATCTGTAAAAGGATAGAACCTATTATTTATTTCACAAGTTGCTACCTCATATATCAGTAACCAATCAAATAAGATGTGAGGGAGCAGATTGTTTTACAAGTTACATGAATCAATGAATAAGGTGAAGAGGGTGGGGTTACACGGCACGTATTTGCTTATATCATAACAATAGTCTGTGGTCGTGGTACGTCATTAGATGAATCTTTGATGATATCAGAATATGCTACAAGCATATTTGTATGCAATGTGCACGTAAACAAGAAGCAAAGGATCTGTACCAGGTTGTGTTTTGAATTTTGAGAAGCAATAGTGTACCATTTCAGTGTACTGCTAAACTTTGATTGATAAATTTTACTAGTCTAATAAACAAATTTTATCAGAAGATACCTCGCAAAGTCTGGAGTCTGGACGATCGCCGATCCCTCCATAATTCGAATCCGGGAATCGGCAGAAGTAACTAATACTTCAGATGGATTGCGGGGGGAGAACTGTTCAAAATATAAACTCAATATATATATAGCCTTGAAGCTACATAAAATTAGTATAACCAAACATAAGTGGGAGACAAAAGAGTATAATATTACCTGGAAACCTGTTATCTTTTTGGCTTGAGACTTCATCTTGCGTTGAAATTCAATCTGGTTTACTTGATCCAGTGTGCTCTCTGATCACCAAATAAAATTAGCATTTAGACAAAAATCTTTCAACTAAATTCAACTAGAAAAAAACATAACCAGAGCAAATCATAATACCCTGTATGTTGTACTTGCGACAAATCCCTTTACGTGAACCAATGAAAGCAGCTTTCATTTGTAGAAAAATCAAAGACAAAAAATAAGATCAATAATGAATCGAGATAATTTCAAGCACAGAGAAGAGAATGTGAAAGTAACATAGCAGGACCTGGCCATCAGTTGTGACCATCTCATGAAGATCTGTCCAGTCTGCGACGTGTCGATTAGGATTGCTCCATCAATCTTAGTTGAAGAACATTTGAATGATTTTTATCTGCACATTCTCCCCTATGGATTTTGGAATACATGTGTGTAGAACATTGGAACGAATAGAAAGCATGTCGTTAACATTTCCTATATTGAGATTTGGTTTGTTCTCAATGATGGATTTCTCGAATATTTTAATTTTTCTGTTCCAAATATGAATTGTTTATTTCCATCTGGTGTCCCTAAAAAATCACTAGTATCAATCTGAAGTGTACTTCTTCATTTTTTACCGGAAGCTTAACTATGTCTTTCTATATGCAGCTGACAATCTTCATTTGAATTGGTAATCAGTAATCTAAGCTTAAGTAAATGAACTTCTGGTTTGCTATGAATGATTCAAGCTTATTGTTTGCTGTCAATGACTAGAAGTTTGATGATTGAAAAAATTAATGCATCGGCAAATTTCATCCGTCAATCATTTGCCTAAATCTCAAACTCGTCCTACTTCTAACCGTGCTACGTCTCTATTGGCAAATCCACAATCTTCTTAGTTTTATTATATTGTTCTTTGTTTTTAGTCAACAAATAAATGACTAACACCAAACTTGCAGAAAAGTCTTAAATGAATGTCTCATAAATTCATAATTTTATTTTATAGTTTATACAGACTAAAGTACTGAAACTTTTTCCTATCATCATCATCATCAGATTAAAAGGAGACAAAAAACAAAAACTGAGGGCCCTAAATGGAGTGATGATATTATATTTTAAGAGGTGCTCACGCACATCCCATGTACATCAAAAACGTGTACGGTCATTTCAGTTCACGTGGCGAAGAAGCGTCCTGCTTCGATGCCGCTCTCGAAACCCGAATCGCTCCAAAAGATGGTAACAGAAAACTCTCACTTCCAAGTTCCAACTCCAACTCCAAGTAGCTCATATCTTCTTATAATCAATTATTTCCAAATTTTAAGAATCTTATTTCTTCTAACTTTGAATCTCCCACTTTGTTCTTCATGGATGCTCTTCTTTTCTCGCTAAAAGGCACCATGATGCTCCAACACCCACCTCCCTTGCATTCCAATTCTACTAAATTCTCCATCTTTGCTTCTGCTTTTTCACACAATCTCGCTCCTTCTTCTGCTCACGATATGGGGTCTGTTTCTTATTTCCTTGATTGTATTCTAAAGTCCCTTTTTTATTATTTTTTTTAATGGGTTATTTTTTAATTGGATTCTTCATGATCCTTTTCTCGTTTTAATTTGGAATATTTTCTTCAGTTTCTGCACTCTCTTCATACTTTTCACTTACTTATTTGAGTGTTATCTTCTATCGTTTTATATATTTTTTTTGGAAATGTTGGTTTAATTTTGTTTGCAATTCACGTTATGTTTATAATTGTTTTGACTTGTGTTCTTGTCATTAGATTGAAAATCAGTAGAAGGGCATCTAGCAGCAGCAGCAGCAGTTCTGGGAATTTCCGTAAGGCATGTATATCTTTCTATAATGTTATGGAGGATCAAACTTTTTATGTGATTTTTCAATGTTGGTAAATATATGATTTGAATTTTTGCATAGGTTAGACAGGGGGCAGTGTCAAGCATGGGACATCTAATGTTTATGATCAGCGTGCTCAAGAACGCGTACTTGAGGTACTTGTCATTTACAAACATATCTAACTCTTAACTTTTCTTTATATTGCTTGCACTTTTAAATCATTAATGGTTCTCAAAAGCATCAAAATGTGTCTATGAGGAAAAAGAATGAGATGTTCTATATGGAATTAACTACATGATACAGCACTAACGAAGTCGTTGAAAAGAAAAAAAAAAGATTGACACGATGCATTCACAGTAAGGTTGTACTTGCTGAAATTCATACCATCAGTAATTTACATTATCTATCTGATAGTACCAGTTCTGTTCCACATATCGTACCTGGATATTTGCTCATAAGGTTGTTTATTTTAACAAGTGACATGAAACTAAATCTTTTCAAAGCCGAGGAAAATATCTTGGAATTTCTTGTTAGGGATGAATTGGGCTTAGAGGGTATGCACACAAGCAATAGAAAAATAAGAGACGAGATTTTATGTGGTTCAGCTTAAGCCTACATACATGGAGCGCACCTGCACTCAACTTCTACTATAAAATCAATATTTACAATAGTGAAGCACTATCTCTCTCAACTCTCAATATTTTCTCTCTTCTCTTTGCAGCACACATCCTCCTCTTGCTGAGGGGTCTTATTTATAAGGGAAATGTATCTAGAATGGTGGCTGCACATGGTGGTAGGTGAGCCAATTAGCATCTCCACCTAAGTCAGGCTTCACACCTAACATTTCTTTCACAGCAGTTACAGTCACACTGCTCTCTTCTTAATGTTCTGATGGCTTTTGCTATGCTTTCTTCTTATTCACATGTATTTTAGTTTATCTGCAGTAAATTGCTATGCTTTCTTCTTATTCACAGTGTATCTACAGTAGATTGTTAAATATTTGTGTGGTAAATTATTCTTTTACTGATATCAAGCAATTTTGTGTGCTTGCTTGTGATATCTTTACTTTTAGAAATATTAGTTCATCACTTTTTACTCGCTGCATGCAATTTAGGAGGTGGCTCCTAAAAAATCAGAAACCGGCTTGAAAATTTTGCAAGGCCAGGCCTTTCCTCTGGGTGTATCAGAAGTTGACAATGGAATCAATTTTGCAATTTTTTCTCAGCATGCAACTGCAGTCACTCTTTGCTTATCGCTTCCCAAGAGGTGACAATGCATTTCTTGTTTGATTGGTTAAATTGCAGTTGTGGATTATTTGTGCATTCGACAAGATTCTTTGTCAGCATAATTTGTGGGATTTTATTATTGATTTTCCTTTTGATACTTATATATATATATGAACTTAAAAAAGAGATTGTAATGACCAGAAGCTTCTTATGTAAAAGTTCAGATTATCACATAGATTTTAGATAGTGATTTGAATCAGAGTGATGTGGGGAGTAGATGACTTGTTTTTCATAACATGCTTTCCTGAGAAATGGAGGTTTGGAACATGAAAGCATGTTTCTGGAACCTTTGAATGGTGCACATTGGCTGAGCAGCTCAGTATATAATTGAAATATACAGATTGGTTTTAGATGCAGTTGGTGTATGTCTTTTTTGTGACTGCACTTGCCTAGTGCTCAATTGTGATTGACCTTTTGTAGCAAGGCATTGGGCACAAGGCATGTGTGTATACAATAAAAGTTGCCTTTAAGGTTCTCTGTGTAGTTGTGCTGGAAATTTTTTATTATTATTCTTATCCAGTAATTAATTAATTGGATAGATCTTCTGTTTGACTGATATTTTTAAGTGTTATATGATGCTGTTTGGTGTAATATGTTATCCAGAGGAAATCTTGACGGGTTGGATGGCGGAATGATTGAGTTAGCTTTGGATCCTCGAGTAAATAAAACAGGAGACATCTGGCACATATGTATTGAGGTAGTCTTGTTATTTTATTGCTTATATCACTACAATTATTCATGGGGGTCTCTATGTAAAGTTGCTCTTATGTACAGTAATCGACTAATTGTAGAAATGTCTCTTAACTAAAAATAAATAGATGATTTTACAGGGCCAACTTTGGTTGTACTTTGCAGAGACTTCTTCTTTACTGTTTTACTGTAATGTACTCATATTTATTAGCATACAGGGTACAACTTTAAATTTCGGTACCCATTTGTGATATGATCTCTGACTCTATTAAAGATTTGAGTGGAGGGCAAACAGGAATCCTTCTTGAATTTGAGATGGTCTTGTCACACTTGTAAGTTGGGGAATGGCCTTCGTGTCTTTTAAGGATGGGAATCCGTATATGTAGAGTGTTTAATTTGAGGAGTGGGTTGATAATTGTAGTTTTTTGATCAAAATAAACTATTCTAATATGTAAATATGGAGGGATAAAATCTCCGCAACTACATGTAGAGCAGGCCTGTTGTTTTGTCTGGGTGGTAACTTATCCTTGTTGAATAATGGATTGGACCTAGGCAGGAAATTGTGATTTCAGTGCTGATGGTTTGGTATTAATTTTCGATGTGGGAATTTGAAGAAAGAGGAAGAAAACCTGTTATTTTTTTTTTTCTTATTACTTGCTGAAAAATAACAATAATGCTACTTTACCCAAGTTTGGTGCCCAAATAATGTATCAACACTATAATCCATTCATTTAAATTGTATTTGATTTGCATGATTTAGATGAATGGATTGAAGTGTTGTCATATCATTTGGGCACCAGATTTGGGCAAAGTAGCATTACTCAAAAAATTATACAGAATCTATCGAGAAAAAATATGGCAAAAATTCTGCCATAATTCTCCCTTGATTCTAGCAACACAAAATAGGAAATAAACTAATTAGACCTATAAGATAGGAAAGTAATAAAGAGTGAGATTCTGGATAGAAGATATGCAAATCCCATTACAACTCATAAGGAAATATCATCTCCTAGAATTAAGGACTTCCAAACTCAGAATTCCACAGAATTCTTTTACTATATTCTTGTTTCATGCTATTGTAATGTTTCTGCTAATGTAGGATCTGCCTCGGATCAACGCTCTCTATGGTTATCGTGTTGATGGTTCTCGAAGTTGGGGTCAAGGGCATCGATTTGACAGCGGCATTTTGCTTATTGATCCTTATGCAAAGTTAATTGAGGGTCGCCGATATTTTGGAGATGCCAAATATAAATCGACTAAGTTTCTTGGAACTTATGATTTCGATAGTTTACCGTTTGATTGGGGAAACAACTACAAGCTTCCAAATATACCTGAGGTACTCAGATCACTTGCATTTTTGGCCTCATCAATGTTTCTTTTCACTTATGTATTAAAATCTGACAATACAACTTCATCTCTCTCTCCCCTCCCCATCTTTCTCTCAACTTCTTTCCCTCCCCCTCTCTCCCCTCTTCCCATTCACATATTGTTCTTTGATGAATTAACCAATCATGAAACTGCACTTCTATTATTGGCTATATGTGATTCCAATCCAATTGTTGCTGCAACTTGGTAGTTCTTAAATTTCATCATGACTGTTTAGGTAAACAAATTTTGTGTGTTATGTGTCTAATTTCCATATGTAAGATAATTTTGCATTCAAATAGTTCATATTTGCTACTCTCTTTGCAGAAAGATCTTGTTGTATACGAAATGAATGTTCGTGCATTTACGGTTGATGAATCAAGTGGGCTGGATCCAGACATACGTGGCAGCTATCTTGGTGTTATAAAGAAGGTAATGCTTCATTATTACAAACTGTTCTGAGCCAGTTTCTGATAGATGGCATTTGAATCCTATCCATTTGGAAACTCAGGAATGCTATAACAACTACATTTCGTAACTCTGATTCTCCTAAACATCCAATAACTTGATCAAGATATGTAATTCAATTATGGAAAAAGGATGGGTGTCGTAGTTCCTAGTGGATATGAAGTATTCAGTTCAGTGATCAAATACAGAAAACTGAATGGATTATGACTACGAAGTATGAATGTAGATAGGGACTAAATAATGGAATAACGTAATTAATGAGTACCCAAAACTATGAAGCTGCTATTGGATAATATCAAATCTTAAATTTTTGCGGAAAGAAAGGGATCAAACTTTGTTAAACTGACATGTAAAATTTGGGAGAAAGGTCCCTCATTGCTTTAATTTAGACCTCTCTTGCTAAGATAGATCTGCATGATAAATTTATGCAGTGCAACAGCCAAAAACTCTGATATGGGAATATTCTAATAGTCAGGGATATAATTTTTGCCCATAAAGAAACTTACACAGTGTTTGATCTAGCTATAGGTGTTTTCACAACTGCTTTTCCCGTTATTGATTTTCTTTTGTTGATCATATGTATGAAAGCAATATCATTCAGAAAAGCTTGCTTGCAGAAAATATACATCAATTTTTTTAATTAGTTACTACAGAATTCTATCAGTGTTAGATGTTTTGATTTATTGGGAATGGTTGCTAGACAACTATTTATATATATATATATATATTCCTGAAAGTATCTTTCTTGTTTCTAAATCACCTGGAAGATCCCACACCTTCTAGAGCTTGGTATCAATGCAGTGGAGTTGCTGCCTGTTTTCGAGTTTGATGAGTTCGAGTTTCAACGACGTCCAAACCCTAGAGATCACCTGGTAAAGTACAAAGTTTCCCCTAAGTGTGCATTAATGCTTTAAGCTGTAAAACTTTTAATATGATAAAACATCTTCTGTGAAACCATCAAAAAGCTTTTCTGGCATAAAATTTTCTTTTATTTCTTCTTCTTATTTCTTTCTACTTCTTTATTTCTATTTGCAATGATGTCTGTGGCCATATGGATTATTGAAGTTGTAGTATTTAACTTTTTTATTTAAAAAGCTAATATTGAGTCGGTTCATGATGGAATAATCTTTTGGGGATTTTTTTTCCCCTTTTCATATGTATATATATATATATATTTTTTTTTGTGACTTAATTTGTTGCAACGAATTGAAGATTAAACTTTTAATTTTCCTTAAAAGATAAATACATGGGGATACTCAACAATAAACTTCTTTGCTCCAATGAGTCGTTATGCTAGTGGCGGTGGAGGACCCCTTAAGGCTTCGCATGAGTTCAAAGAAATGGTTAAAGCCTTGCATGGTGCTGGTATAGAGGTAAATCATATATTTCTGACCTTGGAGTTAGGATAGGAGTGCACATTCTTGGTGGGTAGTAATTTCCTTTTGTCATTTTCCTTTTTAAAAGTTTGAAAACTTGTTATTGTTAATTTGTTGCACTGAATCTTTCATTTTTCAACAGGTCATTTTGGATGTTGTCTATAATCATACTAATGAGGCAGATGATAAGAACTCTTACACCACCTCATTCCGTGGAATAGATAATAAGGTGTCATTACACTTCTGTTGTTACCTCATTCCTTGGCTGTGTGTGTGTGTGTGTGTGTGTGTGTGTGTACATTGGAGTGATTATGTTTTAGTTATGTGTTGGAATCCCTTGAGCTTTTCTGGAGCTTTTAAAAAAAACAATAATGATCATGAATTCAAAGAAAAAAACAGATAAAAGTTTAAGGTTTGATTTACCCCTTTTTTTTTTCTTTTAAAATATTGATTTTTGTGGAACGTTGTTCATTGGGATTTCTATCCTGGATTGTGTTCAAACTGGTCAGCTTGGCTAGTTACGCAAATGCAAATTCATGATTTTCAGCAATATTTTCCATTCCTGTTTGGTTTTCTCTTCATATCTCAACCCAATATCCTACTAATCCTTTTGCAGGTTTATTACAAGGTGGACAGTAATGGTCAGTTGCTTAACTTCACTGGCTGTGGTAATTCTAATGGCCTCGACTTTTTTCTAATTTTTCTTATGGAAGAAGGGCATCTGGTGCATTATTTCTCTAGATTGTGATTGTTATGAACATGTAAATGTTTCTGACATGCTGCATCTTGTTTGTCTTCAGGAAACACATTAAATTGTAATCATCCTGTGGTCATGGAACTCGTCCTGGATAGCTTGAGACATTGGTATGGATACAATCCATGCATAAACTGAAAGTAAATATTTTTTCAAACAAATAATGAGTATACAGTGTATAAAGAAAATCCAAGATATAACTTACAATTATAATTGATTTTATCTAGTCACCACTTTCTTGACCAGTCAGCTGGAACAATGTTTTAGATAATTTATATATAGAAATATATCATGTTGCTAGTCCATGGTTTGCATTTATTGAACCGTGTTTTTAAGCATTTTTTCTTGTTGACACTTTGTCCACTTAGTAAAGTTACTTGAACACTTTAATAAAATGTTGTTGATTTTTTGTATTGAATCGATTAATGTTCTTCTTTCCTGATAATATATTCTTGAATGATTATTGAATA
This sequence comes from Acer negundo, assembly GCA_035582765.1. NCBI lineage: Eukaryota > Viridiplantae > Streptophyta > Magnoliopsida > Sapindales > Sapindaceae > Acer > Acer negundo. Next base: position 378,974 of record CM069231.1, on the reverse strand, counting down.
GAAATGACCTTACTAGATACCCTTTTGAGTAGAAATAGATTTTTGACGTGATGTATCTCTGGTATTTACCAAGTTACTTATTGGATATTATAAAAATATAATACTAATGTATGATAATTTAGGATGTTAATGTTCTCATGTGTTGCTTCATATGTAATTTTTGTTCAAGAATTTGTCATTCCCTATTATTTGTTAATCTCTATTGCAGGGTTGTTGAGTATCATGTGGATGGATTTCGCTTTAACCTTGCCAGTGTACTGTGTCGAGGAGCAGATGGTTCTCCACTAAATTCTCCACCACTTATAAGGGTAAGTAATTTATGTCTAAATTATTGTTGCTGTGATGAATGTGTGACAGCTTTTTGTTTAAGATTATGAACAGTTAGTGGCAGAAATGGTTGTAAAGTTCAAATAACTTTTATTAGCTCAAATCTTAAGTTATTACTTTCCTATTCACTTGGTATGAAGTGGGATGATACTGCTAAAAGACAGGATCTTAAATTCTTAACCCTAGGACTAGGGTGCAATTGTTTATATTCTATTGCTCGTTAACATCAAGGAATATTTTTGGATTTAGGTCTATAATTATAATCACAACTTTACAACTAAAAGTACCTTTTTTACTATAACTACATATCGTTTCTCGTCACAAAATTTTCCATGCAAAGTATCTTATTACTATAGTGTTGTGCCTTCACACTGATGAACTGCACTAGGCTACCGGTAAAAGAGAGGAAAGAAACCAAAATATTGTATCTCACTGAGCATTGAGGTGCTTTAAACGTGTCCAAAATTATATGTGAAATGCTAATAAATAATTTTAGATGTGGCCTTTAAGTTAGAGCTTCATTCAAATTTTGGTTTGATAATCACAAAGATGCACTTTCATGGTGCAGCATAATCTTTTTCTTTTACTAATTTATCGCTTTATTGTTAATAATCTTAACCCTTTTGGTAACTATGAGTTCTGAAATTAATGTGTAACTTTGGTGTGGTATGAGTTCCAAATTGAATACATTATGTAGAATAGTTAGTTCAGTAGCTTGAAGAACGGGGGAGTTTGGAATATGACTTATTATCTTTAACATGACAGGCAATTACCAAAGATGCTGTCCTGTCTAGGTGTAAAATGATTGCAGAACCTTGGGACTGTGGAGGCCTTTATCTTGTTGGAAGATTTCCAAATTGGGACCGGTAATTGGTGTTTATATTGTTATTTTTAGTTGTGTTGGTTATATGGCCCTACCAGTTAATATTGTTTATAATGTCTGAATGTCTACAACTAGTTTGTGATATTCATTAATTAGCTTGTTAAATTAGATAATCCAATTCTTGATATTGAGTGCCTGGTATTTGGCATTTTTTTGTCTAACTGTATCCTTTTAAGAAAATCTTTTGTACTTCCTCCATCACTTATGAGATTCTCTTTATGTAGATGGGCTGAGTGGAACGGGAAGTATCGTGATGACATAAGAAGATTTATAAAGGTATGATCCCCTAATATATACCTAATCGAGCTTAGAAGAGTAGACCACGGTGAAGCTGGTTGGATGCCAATTCCTAGTCTATTGCCCAATATTGAGATCAACATTTTTAAATTTAAGCTAACTATGTGCGTGGTTGTGATGGATGCTAAAAGCCTAAAATTTTTAATTTTTGGAAAAGTTTCATAGGTATTTATACTAGCATTCAAACTGGCAATATTTTGACCATGAGGTTCTGAGCTCATTTTTTTTCTCTCATTATTGCATTCATATTGTCCCACTCCCCCTGCAACCCTTCTTCTCTTGGTTAGACCTTGCATCTCAAATTATTGATATCTTGTAACTCTTGCCTTTTTGGATTTGATCATGTCCTTGGTGTGTAAAAAAAACACGACTTTCTTACTGATTACTTAAATTTATTGCTGTTTCTTTCTTACTGATTACTTAAATTTATTGCTGTTTCTTATCTTAAATTTTCCTTTCCGGAATTTGCATAATATAGGGTGATCCTGGCATGAAGGGGAGTTTGGCAACTCGTGTTTCTGGATCCGCTGACCTCTACAGAGTAAGCATTGTCATTATCATGAATATGATTTTCTTATGATTATCCTTGTCATGTTCCGGTTATTTGTTTTAATGGTATATGCTTTGACATTGTAGGATAGATAAAATAAAAAATTGTTTAATTGGGCATTATATATTATAGGTGTTAAAGTCAACTGTTAATCTAGTTGTCAGTCAACTACCATCAAGGTGTCAATTAGCCGTAGGTTGTTGTAATTGGCTAGGTGATTGATTGAGCAATTATTGTGATTGATTATATTCCTTTTCTCTTCTAGGCCTACCACTATATATTGATGTATCTTTGGCTGAATAATATATGACTCTATTCTCTCTTTCCCCTATTTTTTGTGTTAATAATAGGAAACAACATTGTCATTTTCTTTCATAAACACTCAACAATTTTCCTAGGGTTATACAGTCAGTAAGTTTTCACAACGATGATACCACCTTATTTTGGGTTGAGAATTCTACTTCCACCTCTGGTACCGTGAGGCAAATTGTAGTCGGGAACACGATCTTTTTGGATCAATGGAATTTAGTTAGTTTTAATTATACGTGAATAATATTTAAATTTTTAAGGATAGAATTTCTTCTTCTTTTTTCCTCTCTTCTTGAACTTGAGATCGTGCTAGTCTGCTTGTTATCCTTGTGATCAACTAAAAATGACTAAATATTTTATTACAGTTTTCTTCTCTAAAATTCCTCAATCAATATTACTGTAATATGGCCAAACGACACTAGAACTCATACTCAAAACTGTAGTAAACTGCATTTCTTTTAATTCCCCAATCACTGATTTTGTAATACGGCCAATGACATTTGAACTCGTACTCAAAATGGTTCAAGACTGCATTTCCTTTTCCACAGTAGCCAAAACAATCTGTGGACATGAGTTCTTTTTCTATTATGAAAAATATTATTCATGCGTCTATTGATTATGAAGAAATTTTTTTGAATTTTATGGATTGCATGGGATTATAAATCATGCAACATACTAATTTGATTTTTTTTTTTACATTTCATTGTTGTTATGATGCTATACTAGTCTATGTTTGCATTTATGTTGCTAATTTAGGAATTTTACTCATTTTACAGGTGAATAAACGGAAGCCTCATCATAGTATTAACTTTATAATTGCACATGATGGGTTCACACTGTACGATCTTGTTTCGTACAATTGCAAGGTACCTCTAAAATTTCTAGCCATCAGTTTAATTTTGATACTATCTATGTATCATCTGTTCCCTAAAATTGTTGGTATTGTAGCACAATGACGCAAATGGAGAAAATGGAAATGATGGATGCAACGATAATTTTAGCTGGAATTGTGGTTTCGAAGGTAGTTTTATTTCCTTTCAGAATTTTTTTTTATCCTTTTCTCATTTTCCCTACCATATTGTCCTCTCTTTTTTTCTTTTAGGCTTTTAACGTGGTGGATCTTTGTCCCCAATTTGATGTCAAAACTCCGTTAAGTCTTACAAATATAACCAAGGTCTCTGCAATTAGAGTGCCTCATGCGAGGAAGAGATCTATTTGATTATGTAGCATTACTTAGTTAATTTTTCTGTACTCACTTCATTCCTAAAATGCCAGAGAATGTATTACTTTATCTTGTATTTTACAGGAGAAACTGATGATGTTAATATCAAAGCTTTGCGTTCTCGGCAAATGAAGAATTTCCACTTGGCATTAATGATATCTCAGGTAGAAGTGTTTGAAAGCCATTTTAGCTTTAAATAAAATGTTCAACCATTTTATTTTACCTTCTAGGTACATAAAACAATATTAAAACTCTGTTCATTTTGGAAATGGAAAAAATTATTCAACTTTCACGTGCATCATCCTGTTTGGAAATGGTTCCTTTTTCAAATTTCAAGTTCCTCATAGTCACAGGATTGCATTAGGTTTAATGGCTTCAAAGTTTCTGACTTTTTTGTATGCCTGTGGGTGTACTTATCTTATAATTATTCCTTCTATCAATAGGTTTAAGCATTTATAGCATCGTCGATTGTGAGGTTAAAATAGTAAGCTTTATTATTGCCAATGAACCTGTGGCTTAACCAGGGAACACCAATGATGCTAATGGGAGATGAATATGGACATACGCGCTATGGAAATAACAACAGTTATGGACATGATACTGCTATTAACAATTTCCAGTGGGGGCAGGTAAATTTTCTATTCTGCTTTGTGTGTGTGCGTTTTTGTTTTTGTCTTTTTTTTTTTTTTCCTTTAAGTTATGATCTAGGTAATGGTTAAATGACTTAATTGTTTGTGTTGCAGCTAGAGAAACAGAAAAATGGTCACTTCAGGTTTTTCGCAGGGGCGATAAAATTTCGGCAATCTCACAGAGTATTTTCTCGTGAAAATTTTCTTAGCAAAGAAAATCTGCTTCACTTGTATGTTACTCTACTGATGCAGAATGATGTAACATGGCATGAGGACAACTGGGATAATTATGACAGCAAATTCCTTGCATTTACGTAAGCGATATGCTACACAACTATATTTTCCATTTATCATGTCTTTGCATTTAGAAAACATTGCTTGACTTGCTTCTAGGTCTCTAATGTGACCAATGGAATGTTACAACTTCTGTACTTTCCCTGACCGTGAGTAGTTTCCTCTCCCTTTTATAATAGACATTGTGCCATCCTGTGTGCAGTAGTTGACTGAGAAGATGAACAAGAGATGACTTAAGATTATAACAAGATGTAGTTTCTTATTATCAGAAATATTGGTCTGACATTGCAAGACTTTTAAAATTGTATGGTTGTGATTGCCACATGAATGAGAAGTATTTGTATTGAAATATCTTTTATGCAGGCTTCATGACAACAATGGAGCAGATATCTATTTGGCATTCAATGCTCATGATTTTTTTGTTAAAGCATCATTACCCTCACCACCACCAAAGAGGCACTGGTTTCGTGTGGTTAGTTTTCCTTATTCTGGATTGATAAATTTTGATGTTTCTTTTCATTGCTAAACCTAAATTATTTTGCAACATATTGTGTTATAACATGCAGTTTAACTAGTTTGTTTGTTTTTTAAAGTACTATACATGTCATTCGGATATTGGACTTGTTTGTTTTATCTTTTGAATTTGGTCTATAAAGGCACTGCTTAAAATAACTTTTAGATGATGATATATGATTATTTCTAAGTAGTTAGGCTTTGTTTAGCATGATAAGTTGGATTGGATTGAATGGGATTCGATTGGATTGGATATAGTTATTTCCTTTGTCTAGGTACCATTGGGTCGGATTGGACTAGAGTGAATTATATAGGATTACGTTAAATCAAATTTTGCATAAAATAAAATTATTTTCAATCATTTTCAATAAAATAAAAACTTAATAAAACAAAAATATTTAAATTTTATATCAATAAAATAAAATTAATATAAATAATTTTCTATAAAATAAAATTAATATAAATAATTTTCTATAAAATGAAATTAATAAAAAAATCATTTTTTGATAAAATAGAGTTATTTTAAATTATTGCAAAATGAATGAGATCATGTTAAAGGAGAGAGAAAGTAGCCCTTTTCAATCCCATGATCATACTATTGTATATGGTGAAACCTATGGAGTATTCAGGTTTTACTTAGCCAACAATTGTAGGATTCAAAACACTATTGGGAGTGGTCATAATACAAATCTTATTCGGTCTTATAGCCGGTCTTCTACATAGGGCCTAAGAGTGCCAAATTGAATTACTTTATGCAAGCGTAGATTTTTGAAAACTTATAGTAACAGTTGATGGGTCACATTAGATGTGACTGTATGTTCATATGCTTAAAGTTGCATTATATTGACATCATTTGCTAGAGCTTTTATATACTTTATCAAGGAAATATATGTTCATTTTTTGTAACATTACAGCTGGATACCATGTGAGTAATGTTGATAACTTCACAAAAACACTAAGAAACTTGTATTATATCTTTACTCACCTTTTGTGACCTCCGACTTTTTTCTGCTTTCTACTGCCTACTGGACAGTGTTAAGACATTGCACATTGCTTATATGACATATCACATAAGATTATGGTTTTTTATTTAGAAAATTTAGTTGGTTCCTTGATGAAAAGAAAACTCAATTGATGTGCCAGCATCAAGCAATTTAGTTAATGATTATGATTTTGGGTTTGGATTAATTGTTTTATAGATGATTTTATAATTTCACTACTAATTCAATGCTAAAATCACTTTCTTGAATCTGATTCTAAGGTCACAACCGTTGTGAAATTGTAGGTGGACACCTACCTCAAGTCTCCTGATGACTTTGTTCACGAAGGTGTTCCGGGCTGTGGAAGCACTTACGATATAGCTCCATACTCTTCTATTCTTCTTGAAGCTAAATCATGATACGGTCTCAGATCAACCTTTTAAATATACAAGCATGTTTGTTTACCATTTCAGGGTACTGTTAATCTTTCGTCAATAAATTTTAGTAGTCAAATAAACAAATAACAAGTAGATCTGTAGATGGAATAAAAAGATGAAGAAACAGAAAAGGCAGGAGGGTGTGTGTATGTATGTGTAGTATTAGTATATTTGTTTGTGGGGAAGCTGAAAAAGGGAAGAGACAGGACAGGTGTGTTACTGTATTGTAGAGAGCTTGTATGTAAAGTCATGAATGAAACCTGAAAAAGCCAAAATCTGATGAGTGAAGACAAATCTACTGACATTGATTGCGTTTTCTCCTTCTCAAACAAGCATACTCTGTCTTCCTATTCCTATCACACTTTCTTGCTTTACAATTATTAAAAGAAAAAATGATCATAAAAAATAACCCATACTGTTTTCTACACCCATCAACCAATTTTCGAGCAATTGATCTGTTGATAGAAACCATATTAATACGATTCTTATGGTTTGATTGGGATTTGGGACAATTACCAAAATCAAAGGGTACATGCTTGACATTTTTGGGTAGAATCTTCAAACACTGCAAAAGCTTTAGTTTCACAGCTATAACCTGGTTGGTTTGTTGTTGTTTTTATTTTATTAAAAAAAATAGAAAAAAAGAAGAAGAAGGAATTAGCGCACAATAAGAAAAGGGATACTATCAAAAACCCCTCTCTAGTTTGGGTTATTGGTTAAAAACCACCCTCTAGTTTCATTATTAACCAAAATCAATTGTTTATGGTTTAAATTTTAGTATTTTGTTATTTGTTTTTGTATTTCGATGGAGATATATCTCCACGGAATACAAAAACAAGTAAAAAATATATATCTCCACCGGAATAAAAAAATATATATATACAAAAAATTAAATCACGGAGAGTGGTTTTTGGCCAATAAACTAGAGGGTGGTTTTTAACCAATAACCCAAACTAGAGGGGTGTTTTTGAGTATCCCATAAGAAAATGGTGGAATGATTTTGATAATCCTTATAACAGGTGAGAAAGATTGATGAAGAAGAGATAGGGTTATTAAGAAAATGTACCGGTAAGTATATTATTATTATTATTAATCTTTTATTATTATTTTTATTTTTTATTTTGATAATTTAATCTTCTATTAAAAATGGGTTTTTGGAGAAGTATTTTTGGTGGTAATAGAGTCACCCTATACTTTTTCATTCTAAAATCCTATCAAATTCCATCACTTCAACAAAATCTACCAGATCAATGGACTTTTGAATACATCAAAATTTGTTTAGATTTCTTATAAGTCTGAATTAAATATACATGAATTTCATTGGATTTTATTGACTAAAATCTTTCAAAATTTGAATTGAATACACTAAGGGGTTGTTTGTTTTTTTGTCTGAAGATTGAATAGTCCTAAATTTTTTTTGAAAACTGAATAAGGACTGAAATATGAACTTGAATGACATGTTTATTATTATTTTTTTTTTCACATCTGAATGTACTATGAATATGTTTGTTTTTTATAAATAAAATTGTCTAAAAATATGTAATTTTACATTTATACTCATACTAATTAAAAGAAGTAATTTAACTTGCACAATTTTTTATAAGATTTTGTATGTTCTTCTGTAAACAAAGTTCAATTTAACAAAACAAAAAAATTATCAAAGAATATAATTTTGTATGTTTTGCAAACAAAGTTTAAGTTCAATTTATTGTTAAAAAAAAAAGTTCAAGTTTAATATACACCAGAAGCCAATAAAAAAAAAAAAATTTCTTGAATTTTTTAATTTTTTTTAATTTTTTATAAATAGGTTCTTGAATTATATGTACACACATATATAATTATTCTACATCATCTTCAAGCCACGGAATCTACTCAATACGGGTAAACAAATTTATTAAGCACTAGATGAATAGTTACATAAAAAAAATACAGAGTTCTTACTAGGATTTAGTAAGAGCTAGAGAAATTCAATTGTTCAATCCCATGAAAATTTCAGTATGAGAAGTTATTATTATTATTATTATTATTATTATTATGTTTTCTAAAACCTGTTTAAAATAAGAAATATGTTAAAAGAAATAATTATAAACCATATCAAATTATAATAAATTTGGATATATATCTTTTTTTAGAAGGATAGACCTGGAAGTGAATATTTTAACTGTAATCCAGTAATTTAGAATTAAGTTAAAAGTTAGGATTTCTTACTTTTTATTTTAAGTTGTTTTTTAATATTTCTAAGTTATTTGACTATTCTAAAAAATAAAAAAATAAAAAAAATAAAAAAACAAAAAAACAAAAAAATAAAAACTGAATGAGTTATATTTAGATCCATTAAGTTTGAAGTGAAAAAAACAAACGACCCCTAATACTTCTAAAATTCGGTAGATTCAAATGAATTCTTGACTGAATACACCCCTTAACAAAATCAAATAATTAATTCATATAATACTATAACTCATCCTAGGTTTGAATCATTATACCAGCAAGTGGTATAGATAATAGTAAAAATCATGTAGTAATTGAAATAAAATTATTAACTTTAAAGTTCAAAAACACATTTTTATACAAATGGTTGCTATATGAAAAGAAAAAAGAAAAAAGAAAAAGAAAACCTAGGTAGCTTTAATTGGGGTCACATTAGAAGATAAGTGAACATATTAATTAGGTCTTATATTTTGGACGGATTCAACGAATTGGATTTTATATGGAAATCTGTCATCCTATCCAATTCCAATGGAATTAAATTAAATTGTTTTTAGAAATATTTCTATAAGTAAAAGAAATTGTAAAAGAATGAATGAAGCAATGTTATATGTGAGGCGGTGTGTAGCTGTCACACTCATTCAATATCAAATATGTGGCTAACGCGGTTAAGCTAAGATAGTAAGATTGTTTCAAACTTTGGTTGGCAATTGCCTTTTATTCCTCACCCTACACGCCACTCCCCAGATTACTTTCCAAATCTTACACGCGGGAATTCTCTAAATCAATTCCAGACCTCATTAATTACTTTTTGCTAATTGCTATTCTTGCTCTAAAATTAAATTAGTAATTACAAAGGCAACATTTTATATACATATATAAAATTAAATCAACAACGTGACAATCTTAACGGTTTCATAATTTAATTATAAACTGGACAGACTAGATAGTGGACGGCTCAGATTAACTTAGACGCTACGCGTTACGTGGGGGGCAGTGGATTTTGCCAAAAAATTCAAAATTAGCAAGTGTTTTATTTTGTACCCACTTAACACTCCTAATAATAATAATAATAATAAGGGGTAAAAAGGTAATTACATACACAACGAATTGCCCCATCAAGATCCTGAAACCCTCCACTATAAATAAACCAACTCTTCTTCTCTCTCTTTCATTCAAACAAAATCCCAAACAGTCTAATCTCTCTCTGTTTTCACTTTTGTCTCTTTGTGTTTCTCTGCTTCTTAACAACAACAATGGCCTACTCAAGCTTTGTCTGTGTCCTGCTTTTATCTCTCGTCGTCGCCTCAGCTTTCGCTCAGGCTCCTGGACCTGCACCCACCCGCTCACCGACCCCCTCAGCTCCTTCTCCGGCTCCCAAGTCTGCCACTCCTGCTCCGGCTCCGGCTCCCAAGGTGGCTGCTCCGACCCCTTCTCCAGCGGCCACCCCACCATCAGTCTCAAATCCACCAACCTCCACACCAACCGTCTCACCGCCGGCTCCTAGCGGTCCTAACGCGAATTCGCCCACCGCAGGCGGAAACCCTGCTGAAGCTCCGTCGTCTCCTCCTGGAAACGGCGCCGCTTTGAACAGAATCGCAGTCGCTGGCTATGTGTCCGGATTGTTCGCTACAGTTGCTTTGTTCGTGTAGATCTACTACAGTCTACAGATAATGATTGACATGTGTCTTTTCTTTAGGATTTTAGCAATTTAGTTTTTATATATTTTTATTTATTTTTTGTTATTATTGACGGCGATGGATTGTTCTTTTTGGCGGTTGATTATTATTATTATGATCATCATTATTATTATTTTTATTTATGGATTTTATTAATTTGATTTACTCCTTTAATTGATCTTTTGTCGTTGTTGGATTAATATATTTGTTTAATATTCATAATTTGAGATTGAATTGATTTTGTTACGAATTGGTTGATGAGAGAATGGTGTTTTATTGAGAGAGAAGTTTGTTTAGTTGTCTGAGAGTAGGAGGGTTGGTTTAGTCGTTTAATGAGGGATTATGAGACAGCTGGAACTTGTCTTGTAGTGTTTTTATTTCGCCAATTTTTTATTAGTATGGTTTTGTGGTTTAGGAAAGAAAAGAAAAGAAAAGAAAAAGTAGGGTTTGTCACGTGGTAACAGGTGTCTTTTAAGAAGAGAGAAAGCCATGTCCCATGTGCTTTGTGAGAGGCACGAGGAGGCAACGGCTTCTTTCTTCTTTTTCAATTTTCTTACATTGGTGATTGGTGGGGGAGAATCATAGGATTCTAGAATTTTCTATTATTTTAATCAACCTATTAATTTAATTTATAACCTACCCCCAATGTTCCTCATTCAATCACCGAACCACGAGTAATTTAAGATGGGTTGCAAATGTGAAACAAAAGTTGATTAATAAAGGAGGTTTGGTTTAGTGGTCATTGATAGAGAATGAGTCTTGCATCTTACAACATGTCAGTCTTTCATCATCACAATTCACAATTGCAGACTCATCATAGTCTTACTTAACACCATATTTTGACAAGCAATTGATGCCATTAACTTATTACCTTTGTTTCATCAACAAGTATTGCAGCAGCAAATCATATAATGTCTCAGGTTTAAGTCTACCGTTACGGTAATCGGTATAACATGTGAGGAGGGGTTCTCTATTTAGAGTCGGGGAAGAAACATGTCCTCAGAAGTAAATCTTTAAGTTAAACACCACTAGAGAAATAGACAACAATTCAAAATAACGAAAACAGGGAATCAAACACGAGCCTCTCCCAACAAGTGGCTTTTAATGGGCTTAAAGTTAAAGGGCAACTCTTTGCTATTTCTAAGTTGCCACAACTGTTCTACCACCTACGTCATCTCTAATTGGAAGATATTGCATAAACAACTCTAGATTTAAGTGAATTTGCACACATATTCAGCTTTTACTTTTATTGCCAAAATCGTCCTATCAAAAGCGTTGACTAATGGGTTGATTGACTGTCAATTTAACGGTCCATAGGTAAAATTATCTTTTTACACATAAAATAATTAAATACCATATGAACCATATATTTCCATAATTATAAATCTACCCAAATAATAACTATACAATAATCCCAACATTTTAACAAATTACTAGTCCACCCCAACAACTCTTCACCTTCTTCATCCTCTATCATGGCTAGACAAAATCTATTGGAGGAGGTTATGATACTCCTCACGTAAAGGAGGACGCATTCCTCCTCCCATTATGGAGGCATCGTGGCCTCCTCCTATAGGGAAGAGGTGGATCAAGATGCTTTTAAATAGAGGAGGCACGATCAAATGGAGGCACGACGAATCACACCTCCCTTTTTCATGGATAAGGCTCATAGCCACCCACTGGTTTTGGTTTTGTTGCATTTACAGCATTAATGACGGTTGCGGCAATAGTTAAAGATGGGGAGATGATTCGGGGTTCATTTATAATTACTCAAATATTTGTTGTAAAAATTTTAATTATATAAATTTACTCAATTTCATCTAAATTTATTTGGGTGTTTGTGCAATTAATCATAAATTATATAATAAATTTAACATTACAATGCATTTATTTTTCAGATGATGCAACCATCTTTATTATTTATTATTTATGATGATTTTAACTTTTAAGCTTCTTTTTTTTTTTTTTTTTTTTTTTTTTTTTTTTACACAATTATATAAATTGGGCTCTTTTTTTTTTTTTTTAAGGATTAGAACCCGCAATCTCGTGGTGCAGCCGTGCAGGTGTGGATGATTTATTACTGGACCAACCTCATCTCAACTTTTAAGCATAAAAAAAAAAAAAATTAACATAAAACTAAAAATAAGCATATGCAAATTTGACATGCTTTATGTAACCAATGAACATATTGTATTGGGCTATTGGCTGCAGCAAAAGCTGTGGCTCTATCTCCACTTGGTATGGTCTGTTCATGTTGTATACAACTGCCTTCTAATTTTCCCCTTTGATTTGGATGTCAATCGTTCCATTTAAGTATTAAACTATGTCTAATTTCAATAGAATCGTGTTTTGTTAATTTAATCCAGTTAATTATTTTTTGTTAGAGTCAAAATTGATTATCTCAGTCCTCGTACGATTTTATATATATATTTTTAAAAAATACCAATAAATTGCTAAAATGAAAGATCTAAACTGTCAAATTAAAGGTTGAAAGACCAAAACAAACATATCGTTCTTACAATATTTATTTTGATTTCTACAAGTGCTATCGAAGATTTATTTAATTTCTAAACTTACATTCGGTTACTAGAAAGGGTAAAAAGCAGAAAATACAGATACCCGTCGGCCATTATCGGGGCAAATTGATATTCAAGGCACCTTCCATGTGAGAAAGAGGTAACATACCCACTGTTTGAGGATCAAAAGTCAAGAGGTGTATCTGATTTTGAAGATTAGAGTTTGTTTGATTTATAATAAACATACAATTGTCTTTTAAGAAAAAAAAAAAAATTATCGAGGGGTATAAACATATTAGGATATTAAACAACAAATTAAAATAGTTTTTGTATGAAACTTTAAAAAAAAAAAAAAAAAAAAAAAAAAACAAAAAAAAAAAAAAAAAAAAAAAATCCATTTTTTGTGAGATTATATATGCTCAAATTCAAATTATTTACCCAAAATACAAATGTCATTACTATTTGAAATCATTAGGTGCACTTTTAATATCGTTTTTAAAATGATGTTTTTGAAAACGATTTTTAAAAATGAAAACCATGTTTTTAAAAATGTAACGTGTTTTGTAGTATTCAGTAAAAGTAGTTTTTAAAAATGAAAAAACGGGGTGTCAGGATAAACTTGTTTGGTATTGTTTTGTAAAATGAGTAAAATAGTTGTTTTAAGGAAAAAATTGTTATTTATTTTGAAAATGATGGAAAACGGTAAATTGTTGTTTTCAACTTTTTAATTATAATTAAATTTATAAACAAAACAGTTTTCGAAAATGGTTTCGAACTCCAACTAAGAAACTTCAAATAACAATTCTCATGAGAAAATAATTAATTATACATGTATTTGTTTAGCTCACTTTAAAAGTTAGCAATAGAAGACCACCCCTTCTTAATTGTATGCCATTAGTCAATTTAGAACTTGACAGTAACAACTCTTCCATAAGTCACAAAATTAGTTAATGTACCTTTATCAATAAAAGAAGAAGTAATATCCCCAACCCACTCAATCGACCTTTGAACTATATGCTTGTAGTTAATTTTACCCAAGTTGTATAGAGTTTTTTGTTCTTTGTTTTATTTATTTATTTATTTATATTATTTAATTTAATTTTACTTAATTAATTTGGTATCAAACGGTTGAGGGTCTACTGTAACCTGACGAAATCAATTATTACCTATGTGGTTTAGATATCTATTTCCATAATTGGAAGACACCTGCTCTCACAAATTCACAATAGGAGAAGAAAATTTTGCACATTTGTTAGTAAATGTTCATGGCATATCGCCATATTGACGCAAGACTTGATCCTCACCTATATACCTACTTGAGTTAAGAGCGGATGTAACCGAATGACCGAGTGGATGTCACCAAATGGACAGGGTTGAACCTCCTTTTCTTTTGTAATTAGAAATTGGATCTCTCTCAACAACAACAACAACAACAACAACAACAACAACAACAACAAATCCTTGGTTAAATTAAATTATAATAAAAACTGCTCAATGATGAAACATGATATAAAAAGTGATGAAAACAAACAAGTGATGATGATGAATACAAACAACTACTAGAAATAAAGCAAAACAAGCACTGCCTCTACCCTGGACAGAGTGGACACCCACCCATGCCAATTAATTAATTTATGAGAAAATCAACACAAAGGATGCGACCCAAGTGATCACTAAACCCACAAATGGAGAGACAACAGCCCCCAGAGATGATTCGTGCGTGTTAATGGCAGGTGATTTGGTAGTTGGCGAGGTAACGGTGGAAGTGCCATCAGTAGGAGATGATGAGGACGGAGGGGTTGTCGATCCCGATCCCGATCCCGATCCCGATCCCACTGTGACGGCGAGTTTCATGCCACTGCTGCAGTGACTGGCTACGCCGCAAATGAAGTAATGAGTCCCGGCAGTCTTTAGAATGATGGTGGTGGCTCCAGTGTTATCTGAGGAGATTGCATTCCCAGTTGTACATGATTTGTAGTCACTAGCGCTCACTTCATCAACACTGTGACTACTTCCATAGTTAAATACTGTATCATATTGCATCATATCATATTCAACAACATTAGAACTAATTTATAATTGAAGTCACGTATATATAAAATAAAGTACTTTCTATATATTATGCATATATAAATGTAATAAGTACTCACCAATGCTATCACCAACCGCAATGGTGTTGCTACCGGCCCAGGTGGTATAATCAACACCCAATGTCCAGCCGGAAGTGTCTCCTACTGTGTAAACTGTGGCCAAGCAGCTTGGCACCACCATACAAAAAACTACTGCAACCACACACACAAATCCTGCACCAACTCCTGCCATTTTCAGAGAAGCTGAAAATTAAGAAGAAAAAGACGAGATGAGAGATGGTTTGGGGATAGTAGTGGGGAGAGTTGGGGATGTTTATATAATGGTATAAAGGGAGTGAAGTAAGTGACGTTTGGTAATTTGGAAGTTTGAACTGTGAGAGTCCCTGTAAATTAGGTAACAGTTGTCTAGGGTCTACTGTGGTTGGAGATTTAGATATTTCCAAATTAGATTTAAATTATTATAATGAGAATTTTGTTGATTCATGAAACTTAGGTGCTGAAGATTGTGTCTTTGAGGTCACTCAGATCATCTCCGATGTAAGAGTGGTTTGTAAAAAAAAAAAAGATGCCACATAAGATATTCAATGCAGCTATGTATATTCAACCAAAACTGACGTGACAATAAAAATATTAGATATTGTCAATGTGACCGTCTACTCTCAAACGGTCGGTTGCACAGCTTCGATTGACTCAACAAGTATTTAAAATCGAAATTAATTTTTCTTCTATTTTTGGTAAGGAAATTTAAAAAAAAAAAAGACATGTTATAAAAAAAAAGTGTTATAAATAGAAACATTGGAGACCAAATTTTGAATTGATTGTGTATCAAGTCTATTTTTATACTACATATAAACAAATCTCTTGATTTTGTTGTCATGTCAACGATTATTGGTATGCAAGTCATTTTTACATTGAAAATGCTCTCATATTCAAACCTCATAGATGGATATTTTGGAGAAAGAAATTCAACCAGAGTTAAATGGGATAAGAATTCAGGAGACAAAAGAGGTAATAATAATTTGGACAATATTATATGATACCTGATGCGCACCAGAATTTGGATACTAAATTTAAATAAAGTAGCATTATTGGTGAAAGAATATCAAGATATTTTCACTGATAATTGGATTTCTATTTTGACCAAATCACACAAAAAAGTGAAGCCAATTTTAAAGCTTTTCTTTCTCCGTTCTCTTGTTTTTCTTTCTTTTATAAATAAATTTAAGTGAAGTTCGTTCCACAAGGCCATGACCCATCATCATCTATGATGAAATAGACTAATAGAGAGAAAGGCCGGGACTTATTCTATGAAGATGATTGATTACTTGAACTAAACTCCATACCTAATGCTAGAGAGAATGTGGGTCCACGGCTTCTTGGTTTCTTGTAGTTGCTTTTCTTCGAGATGGTTGTTAGAATGACTAAATCAATCCTACAGTTGTATAAATAAACTGGTCTGTATATAATATCATGCAATATGGTATGCGTATTTATTCACATGCATGTGATCTATATGTGATGTAATATGGTTTCAATGACCGACTATATATATATCATAGAATATGGTATGGATATTCAATAATCACATGTGATTTTCATACCACATAGTATGATATCAATGACATAACACATTTCGCCCCAAAATACCTAAGCATGTCTATGTATGTTGATACATCAAGGAATTGATAGAAGCATAACGATCCATATCCTTCTATGACATTGAATTCGTTCTATTAGCTGCCTCTTTTTCTCTTTTCAAGGGATGGATTGTAAATGAAGAAAACCAAAAATAAGCTTCACATATGACTTAATTTTCAACTTATTAATTAATTTGAACAATTTCCTAATCAAGATACGAGATTTAATGTTAATATTTCTAATGATTTGAATATCAAGTATTTAAATTAGGAAGATAATAATAAGAATCATCAATGTTTTTTAGAGAATATTTACATTAATAATGGGGTGATTCTTGACAATCCAAGAATTACAAACTTCCAAAATTTTGATCAAAATTTTTTGGATAAGATTTCAATAGATAAAAGTGGAAAGATTAATTTGGAGAATATATGAGAAGATCAAGATATTCATACTTTAAATTCTAATCATGGTCCAGTATCCTGTGTTTGACAATAATTGGATTCTCGTGGTGACCAAATCGAAAAGAAAAGTAAAGCTAATTTTTAAGATTTTATCTAATTTCAAATCTTAAATGAGAAAGGGAAGTTTTAAGCGCTTCCATGTAGCTAAGATTAGATTCGTCTTAATTTTGTGGCTTCAATATTAAGTCTTGTCATTGATTTGATCGCCAGGTTGATAATAACACAACAAGCATGATTATGTCATTGGACATCATAGAATGTATTTAAGTAACACAGAGACTTAAAGCCTACTCAATAATAATTGTACAAAAGTCAAGGAGAAAAGGGAACAAGTAGTTATGGATTATAAGTATAGGAACAATAATGGGGGCTTTTCAAATGTGAACAAGTATACTAACCCAAAAGTGGGATTTTATTACATGTAAAAGAAAGCCCTAACAAAAACCCTTTTCAGTTGAGTTGAGCTAACACATCATGGGAAGTGGGACTTCACAAAAAAGATGCTCATCCTTTTTCACAATGGGAAAATCAAGAAGACATTATTAATTACAAAGTAGTATTATATTTAGCTTTGTTTTACAAGTAGGGTCCTATTCATATATGTAATATATCATGCACTCATGTTGTTTAGTTTTATACTACATTTCACATCAATTTAACTGTCAATTGAGCATATACATTATCATGTAAGATCATATACAAAGATACATACTTTAAAAAGAGAATTCAAACAATATTAAATTGATGTGTTGATTCAGAATTATCTATAGATAAATTTGACTCTTTGAAAAATCGGAAAGGTAAATACTTAAACTTATTTTTATAGAATCATTGTACTTGCATTGCATGCTAGGTGTATTTATTTATAAATAATAAAGTTCTCGTGTTTCTTCAAGACTCATTTAAAAGATATATATATATATATATATATATATATATATATAAAGAGCTAGAAATCCCAAAAAATAAAGAAGAGTGTGCTATAAGCAAAAAGTTAAAACATTTTTATGAATAATATGTAGAAAGATGCTCTGGTTGTAGTACAATCGTGACATCAACTTTGACATAGTCTTTCCTCAAACAAAAATACTTTTGACAGTCGCATCAGGTTTGGAGGGGTGTTCGTATATCGTATAGTTTATCTATGTAGTTTAATTATAGTAAAATCAACACACAACAAGAAGGGAACGTCAATAGTGGATAGTATAAATTTTTGAAAACCAAAGTGCTTTCGTTCTACAATTGTTGGCTTTGAATGCCTTCATAGGTTGAGGAGGAGAAAAAGGAGGATTGGCTCGATGGCTCTGAAAATTGACATGTTTAAGGCCTATGATAGAATTGAGTGGATTTTCCTACAGAAAAAGATGTTAAAGCTGGGCTTTTCGAAAAAGTGGACAGATTTGATTATGAGGTGCGTATCATCGGCTTCTTTCTCCTATAGTTTAAATGGAGAGGTTTGTGGTAATATAAAACCTTCTAGAGGTCTAAGACAAGGGGATCCACTATCCCCATATCTCTTTTATCATTTGTGATTAAGGGTTCTCAAATCTGATTAGGGTGGCTCAAACGGGGGGGGATTTCGAGTTTTAGCTACATCAAAGGAGGTCCGTTGATTTCGCATATTCTTTTCACAAATGACAGCTTGGTGTTCACGGCAGCCAATGAAGCGAACTGTCTGGAGGTGAGAAAAATCCTGAATATTTATGCCAAGGCATCTGGCCAACTAATTAATTTTGATAAATCCGCGATGTGTGCGAGTCATCTATCTCAGCTGCTGAAGCTTCAAGGTTGGCTTCTTTAGTGGGAATGCAATTAGTTGACTGTCACAGTAAGTATTTTGGTCTTCCTTGTTTCTCAGGCAAGAAAAAAAGAGCTCTCTTTAATGACATTATTGATAAGGTCTGGTGCAAGATTAGAGGGTGGGGTGAAAAAATGCTATCAGTGGGTGGTAAAGAAATACTTATCAAGACTGTTATACAATCTATTCCAACGTATGCAATGAATATATTTTGGCTTCCAAAATGCATTTTAGCTGAAATTGCTTTTGTGCCCATTTTTGATGGGGTAGCAATGAAACAACCTGAAAAATCCATCAGGGTGCTTGGTCCTGTCTTTGCACGTCTAAAATGGAGGGCGGGTTGGGTTTCCATGAGTTGAAAAATTTTATTAGAGAAAACTTGGCTAACCAATGTTAGTTTTTAAATTCCCTAAGTCCTTAGCTGCTCGTGTACTTAAAGGGTGCTATTTCAAGGATATAGGATTTATGGAAGCCCCTAAATGTTCCTCAAGGTCATTTATTTGGAATAGCTAGGTCTGGGGTAGGGAGATTCTTACAAAGGGGTTGAGATGGGGTGTGGGTGATGAATCCTCAATTAGCATATACAAAGATCAATGGATCCAAAGAACTTTTACTTTCAAAGTCCTCTCCAAACCCGTTGAGGATGGTTTCTTGATGGTGGCATAACTGCTAACTCTTATTGGTGGGCGGGACTTAAATTACATTAATCAACATTTTTGTGTTGATGACTTGCTGGCTATTTTAAGTATCTCTGTGGGCTCTAGAGGCAGAAGAGACTTCCTCTTGTGGCATTATGAAGATTCTGGTTTGTACAATGTGAAAAGTGGCTATCGTGTTGCCTAGAATTTGGTTGCTCAAACTGGGACTTCAAGTTCTGGAACTAGTCTTTGTGATAAATGGTGGAAGACCTTGTGGAGATTGAAGTTACCTTTGAAAATCAGAATTTTCATTTGGAAAGCATGTTATAATTGGATCCCTAGATTCTCTAACCTGTCCAGACGAATAATTGTTGTCCAGGACTGTTGCCCGCTGTGTAAAAAGGGGAGTGAGTGGACTCTTCATGCTCTGTGGGGATGCGAGAAGCTTAAGAAAGCCCGTAAATTTTGGATTCCCAGCAATATTACAGCGCCAGGTAATTTTTGTGATTTTTTTGATCTAACTCTATTCTTCTTCTCTGTGCTAAAGTTAGAGGAATTGGAACTGTTTTGCGTTATTTTGTGGCAGGTTTGATTCCTGCGCAACAGTGGCATTGATGGAGCTCCTTTGGAAAATTTAGACTATGTGGTGGAGTGGGCTACCAATTTTCTAGGCGAATTGAAAGGATGTAGGCCGGAGGAATCACAATGTTCTTTAAGAAATTTGTCTGTGAGGTGGTCCCCTCCGTGCTCTGGTTTTTATAAGATTAACTGTGATGCTGCCATTGATAAAGCTAGGAGGAAAGTGGGATTCGGGATTGTCATTAGGGACGAAACTGGGTTTGTAATGGATTGCAGCTCCTAGGTCTTGTCCGCTTCCTTTAGTGCTTAAGTTGCGGAAACAACGGCAATTGGCAGGGCCATCCTCTTTAGCAGGGATTGTGGGTTATTTCCCTGTGTTCTTGAATCTGACGCAGCGGTGGTGGTTAAATGGGTTATAGATGACAGCCATTTGGAGTCTACAGTAGGTGCTATTCTTGGTGATATTGCTGGTTTAAAGAATGTGTGTGGTGATATGTGTGTCCAGTTTGTTCCAAGGAAGGCCAAACATGTAGCCCATAGGCTGGCAAAGCAGGCTTTACTAAATGTAATGGATTTTTTATGGTTGGAAGAATTCCTTTTATGTGTTGCTCATGTTATCCAGGCTGATATACCTTTCTAAGGTTTGTTCTATAGGGTTGTCTTTGGGTGGCGTTTATGTTCAAAAAAAATAAAAATAAAAATAAAAATAAATAAAACAAGGGAACGTCAATAGTATATAATAAATCTTTAGTTAGGACATCCAACCACAGCCACACATTCACATTAGTCCATTAGTCTCACAGCCTCATATTGACAAATTCCAACAGCCAATGTGAATGTGTAGATATGGTTGGACATCCTGACTTTATAATTTCAAGACGTACGTCCTTATTAAAGAACCACACACACACACACACACACACACACACACACACACACACACACACATATATATATATACACACTAGTTTTTAGGGCACATGTAAGATATGTGCTTAAATTAGTACATGAGTTTCGTATTTACAAATATACATATCCTTGGAAAATAAGAAATGTTAATATAACACGGTATAGTAGTGATTATTTAAATATTTAATAACCGATATCAATATCTTCCTTATCAGATTTATCCACCGCTTGCAGTTAAATCCCTCTTTTATTATATATATATATTCTTTCTTTCACTTTACAAACCTCCCCTGTATATATATTCAATGATTGACTCGACAAATTAAATTTATACCTCTATAATATTTCTTATTATTTTTCCAGTCATTAAATGTATAGAAAATTATATTTTCATCCCCAATCTCATTTTACAACATAAATTAATTATCAATCCAAATATCTATTAATTTGGGTCCATTCTATATCATTATAGGTCATTATTATTAAAACATTTCTATTAAGTCAAAATCTTACTAAAACCTATCTATTAAGTAATTATATAAACTTTAAGGGTTTTATGACTTTCCTAAAAAAAGGATGTTATAACTAAAATCTTACTAAAAGTTATATATTAAGTAATTATATAAAATTTAAGGGTTTTATTTGTAATTGTACTTTTAAAGAAATTTTTGTTTTTTAAAAAAAACGATCAAACAAAATAGTGGGAGGTGAAAAATCGCGTGGCCAACTTTCTCTTTTATAATATAGTATATATATGAAATTGCAAGAAGTAATCAAAAAATTTGTTGGTTTATTGTTTTTAGCCATCAATTTATATTTTATTATACTTATTACCTTTAGCCTTGAGCATATAAAATTGCTCTCTATTTTGTCTTTACTTCACCTACCGTAAAATTTGGAAATCAATTGACATGCAATTTGAAAATCATTGACATGTAAGTTGAAAATCAATTGACAAGTAATTTAAAACTTAACTGACACGTAACTTGAAAAATCAACTCGTATGCAGCATGAAATCAAATGACATGTAACCAAACTACAAGTCAGGTGGAGTAAAATTTAGGGATAATTTTATCCAAAAATGGTCAAAAATGATGAAAATAATAAAATATAAATTGGTGTCTAAAAACAATAAACCAATAAATTTTTTGACCGTTGCTGTGGCTCGAACAAACTTGAGATACTGTCATTTACCGGGCTAAATGCTTCTACTATTGAAGTATTTAGTCACATCAATGAAAATCAAATGGGAATTAAAATCTTATTTTGTAGCAATTTAATTAAAATCTTATTTTGTTATATATTGTCAACTGAAGCGTAGTTTAGTGGATAGATGGACGAGTTTAGGGTTTAGACAAATAACTATCAGATCAGTAGCTCGAATCCTATTAACGGCGAAAGCTTTTAAAAAAATATATATAGTCCTGAATTAATAGATATTGACATATATATATATATATATATATATTAATATTGTTATATATCAAGGCAGTTGTTTTGGTGCACAAAGTGCAAAGCCACTTGTTATAATATATATATATATATATATATATATAAGTCTTGTTCCTATCAAAACATTATGATATAATTTTATCAGGATATTGAATGTAAGTCACTCATTTGTAATAGTGATTTGATAAGTATATACATAAAACGACTTACTCACATTCAATGTCCTTATATAATTCTATCAAGATGCATCGATAGAAAATTATATATATATATATATATATATATTAATATTGTTATATATTGAAGGCAGTGGTTTTGGTGCACACGTGCAACCAATTACTTTGAGGAGATTCACAACCTAATCAAACGCTGCATTGAATTAGATAAAAGTTAGTCATCATATTAATTTACAGATCACACCATAATAGATTCAATATCAAGAAAGCAACAACCTTATCCCTCACCAGTTGCAACCACAAAGTCACAAAGAAAGTTGTAATTAATTATGCTCATTTGGACATTGAATTAACTTCTAACAATTAATCCAAATACAATTGGAAAAGTAAAAAGATGTTTTAACTTTTGACTCAGACTAGGTTAAGGGTTTACGTTTGCTTGACATCATACAATACAAGTGCAGTAAGTCGAAAGATATCTACTTTCATCGGACCGAATAGAAAACTTCCTATATATACTTATAAATTAGAGATTTAATTCAAAAGAGATATAGATAAGGATGGAACAACCCACCTTTGATCCAAAACTCTTCAACTAATGTAATGAATTACTGGTGATAAGAAGGTCATCAAGGGCATAATTATGAGCAATTAAGGGCTAGTTTGGTATTGTTGTAACTTATAGAATAATTGATGTTAGCTATGCTGAATGAATAATCAGTTATGAAGTTAATCAACAAATATTTGATTGCTTGTAGTTTAAAAAAGCAGTATACATGAGTATACATATATTTAGTAATTTTATTGTAAAAGTGCTGAGATTAGTTATAAAGATTAAAATATACATGATTTTAATTTTTTTCATTAATTATATAAATAATATCAATATTTAAGTAGAATATTTAAATTAGAATTTTTTTTTTCCCATAAGAACAATAATGATATTTGAAAAGATTTTATAAATTAAATCAATATTTGAGTATAATATTTAATTTTAAGATGAAATAAGGTATAAATGATTTTATTTTGATTTCGTAAGGCTAATAATGATATTTTAAAAGATTCAATCACAGTTAAAACTTATCAAATTATCAATTAATTACTTTTGAAAGTTTTACCAAATATCATTTTAAGTCGAAATTATTAAATAAATAGATTTTAACTTTTCAAAAGTAAAACCAAACCAATCCTGAACTGACTCTGAATTTTTGATTCACAATTTACTATTTACAGAGATAAAACAGAGTGGGTCCTATCTCCTATGACATGCCAAACTCAAACAATTGGTGTACTTTTTTTTAGAGTTTTGGTTGTGGCCGTGGTGGGGCTATTGGTTCTGAGTTCTGACCAACTACTCTTGTAATCGCTATATATATATATTTATAAAGGTGATGAAGGTCCATTTGCTTTTCATTCATTATCTATTTTATCTTTAATTATGGAAAGCATATATTCCTTCTTCTTTTCATTAAAGTTAATTTGCAGAAATCATTCATAAAAAAAGAAACATATAAATTAATTAAAATGAGATTGGTCTAATGATAAAACCCCTCACCTGTATCATAAGGTTACGATTTCAAGTACTCTATCCCTCCTTAAAAAAAAAACTCCGATTTACGTAAAAGTGTAAAATTTCAACAACAACAAGAAGAAGAAGAAGAAGAAGAAGAAGAAGAAGAAGAAGAAGAAGAAGAAGAAGAAGAAGAAGAAGAAGAAGAAGACAAAAAAAAAAAAAAAAAAAAAAATTATCTGGGCCCATGACTCCACTAGCTTCTCTTCTATATTGAAAATGATTGTGTTAAGGTTTTTCCTTTTGCTCTTTCATTCAAACCCACCCACCAACTCATAAAACCTACATGATGACACCTTTGACAATTTCAGGACACCCTCAAATACTACTAGCTTACTGATAAAATCTGTTATACTTGTATGTTAATATTATGGGACAATTATAAACTTGTATTATGGCAATTTTGGTTTTTTTTTTAAATCAAACCCAGAAATAGTTCAGTGGCAAAAGACCCAGAAATTGTATAGTAAAGAATCTACAAGATCTTCAAAAGTATCACCTAACATTTAGGTAAAATTTCAACATCCCATGGATTTTCTAAATGTCTGTTTAATAAAAACACCTCTTCTACGTATCGTCAGCTGCCCGAATTCCGTTACTATGTTCTGTCAACATTGTACATATAGAAACCCTATTTCTTATTACCATTTGTTCCTAAACATAACTCTTGCAACTGCTAGCTACTAGCTAACATATAATGCCTGCTGACTTCAGTTGAGTTGACAAATATTTCAAAGCACCTGACCCATTACAATGTATAAGAGAGTTCCCATAGATTTAGGCCTCAATGGTAAAGTCCAATTACATGATTAATCAATCAGGGGAGTGAAGATGAAATCATTTTCTAGAAGGGTTTCACTTTAAATAGGAGAAAATCAGAAGAAAAAAAAAAAAAAAACCAAAACTTTTCAAGAGTCTTGAGTGTTTGTCACAGCTAGCACTTAAGCAGTGTATATCTATATATCTGGTGGTGAATTGCAAATGTTCATCCTGGGATGCTCTGCATATGTTTGAAGCCAGTAATTCATGAGGGAAATTGAACATTGGTCACAGCTACCTTCAAGTTAAAGAACTATAACCTCTTCAAACATACATGGGCGTCTCTATATTTTATAAACGTCAAAAACCTTGTTCTAGCAAGCTAACAAGATCACACCAGAAATGAGTATGTTTATTGAACTTCGACATCAATAAACAAACAAGACAGCAGGATTTATAGCCAAATGATGGAGAACCAGGTTCAGGCCTACAGATTGGACAAGATACAGCCACTGCCACCATCTGTTTCTCTTATCTTAGAATGCTATGGGAACCTTAAACCTTGACTTCAATTTCGACAAATCATTCCTCAAAGCAAAGACTATGAAGAATTAGCATAAGAGAAAAGAGGGACTAGAGTAAAACCATGAAAATTTGTTCCAGTAATGAATTCAACAGTACGGAAAAACACCATCGCCTAGTATTTGACAATGAATTCATGTGTTGTTGCGGCCAAGGAGATTTTGAGAATATGAATATCTAAACATTGTGATCACTTCATTAGTTAAAAACAGTTTCGTGTATTACAAAAGAGTCAAGAGTAAACTGGACAGTTCTAAGAAATGCAAGGGATAAACTCCTTACACTCTTTAGAAGTTAGTTTTCCAACATCTTACAAAATCTTACAAATTTTATAGCTTCAGAAAAGCTATCTCCGTATGCAATTCTAATACCAATACCGCCCTGAGTACAAACAATTTCCAAGGAGTAACCAATAAAAGAATTCACAAGATTTGCTATCACTTCTTGTGCATTCTTGAATCAGGAGAGTTATAACGCAAGGGTGATAGAGGCTGTCTTGTTGCTGAATCCAGATCAAAATCAATCTTCTTGTCAATCGGGCTGCTCATTCTAGGACTTGATTTCCGTTTGTTTGTCTGTGGGCAGGGGAAGCATAAGAAATTATATAAGCATTCATCCCTGCTTGTATAAAAATAATGAACATTATGAACAAAAACACATGCAGGAAATGTGCACCCTCCCCCAATACATATGCACAATAACATAACGACAGTTTCACTGTCGTCTCTCTCTACCTTTTTCTACCCGCCTCACTTTCCTTACCTTGGCAGATGCACTGCTTGTATGCTTTCCACCAGAACCATTGAGGTTACGATCTTTGTGGTGCTGCCTCAATAACTTTTTGTTCTCCACATCCAATAAGTTGTTTGCTCCATAAAGCAGTTTAACCTATACGTATCATAAAGCAGTTTAACCTATATGTATCAATATCAAGTTAAATTATGACTAGAACAATGTTAAGTGCAGCAAACACAATTTGTTATAATATTCTCACCTCCTCTTCGGCTCTATGAAGGTTCACCGTAAGATGTTCCTTATCCTTCTGAAGTGTCTTAACTTCAGCAGCTAGTGATAAAACTCTTTGAGTTGATGGCTTCAACCTGCACAGCAAAAGAGTATATTTTCAAAAACAAAATCAACAGATGTTGCAACCAAAATCTGACGCACACTTGAGATGTTGAGCTCGGCACATCCATGTCCAACTAGACAGCCAAATAAGGAAAACAACACAAAAGTAGGTAAAATCGCCATACCTTTTCCACATTTTCAGCAATGATTGACATGACTCATTTCCACTATTTGCCTCCAAGAATGCATGACCAGACATAACTTCATCATTGTCAACCAATGTTGCTAAAATGGACTCAAGTAAATGTTCTTCTGTAGTTGTGCACTCTGAAGCAGGATCAACCTATAAAATAACAGAAAATGCACACTTGTCAGAAATTACTCCATGAAAATTAATCATCTGATTTGAAGCAATTACTAAATCATTATGAAATTAATTCATAATGAGAATATTATAAATTAATTCAATTTGGTAACAAAACCACACTTTTATTAACTGTTGGTACAGTAAACATTGATGCTTCAACTTGATAATAATACACATCTAACATTCTATCTTCTAACAAACTTTCAGTAACTTCATCAATACTTCTAAGGGTCTACACCAACTTAAATACAAATCTTTCCATTTTCCTGATTCACTCCAATCTATTAGTTCGTAGAGGCAGCCAAATCTGCAACACCTCTAGCAAAGGGACAATCAATTTCGAAACAACTTACTGTCAACCTCTTTCAGTTTAATATAGGTATTATCTGTCACTTATATTTTTCTTAAAAAGTCCAAGAATTGAAAAAAATTAATAGCCAAGTATATATTATAAATTACAAACAGAAAAAAACTAAAGAGTTTATGAATGTTGGAATGAAAAACATTGAAGAGGCTTCATTGTGAGAATAAATTACATGATGTCTAGGTTTAACACATCAAAACTAAGAACAAAACAAGTAATGATAATATAAAGGATTTCCTCTACAGAAGCATTATCATCCTAAATTCTGCTTGGAAAACTAGAGTAAGATAGCATTATAAGATCTGCATTCATGAACAACAGGGATATAGGAATAGCCTTTCAAAGATTAAAATTATACAAGTGATGAAATTGCAGACAGTTTGTAACGTTACACAATTAGAAGAGCGAGCAGGGTTACACAGTCCAAATACATTTCGTTCTCAATCAACCCACCTCTAGGGTTTTATCCAGCAAGAAATCAACTTGTAATAAATTAATTTCATGAAACTTTTTAACAATATGGCAGGCGTATCAAGCATACCAACAACAGTTCAGATATTCTCTACAATCAACTAAATAATGTTGGATTCTCATGATTGGTCATAGATTTAGTCTCCATTGATCAATGTTACAAACAACAACAAAGAAGATGAATCTGGAATATATCTTTATATGTATAAAAAAGTAATCCTAGTCTTAAACTATAAAGAGGCATTTGATTTGACTAAATTTTGACTAAACAAAAGACCAGGAGATTACCCCAATAGTTCGGTATTGATGCTTGCAGAAGTTTAACTCATCCAAGACCTGACCCAATTGGACCTCCAAGTCATGAACCCTAATTTCTGCCTCTTTTGCCCTCTCGTCCGCCTCGTTTCCGAATTCCATCAACGCCTCACGGTCATGATCGTACAACGAACACTCCCTCTCCCACTTGCTACACTCACTCAACAATCTCCTACAGTCCTCTGCTAACCTCTGATTCTCCTCCACAAATCTCTTCACCGCATGCGCGTTCAAACTCGCCTCGGCCTGACCCCCCCACCCCACCAAAAAAGAACAAAATTTCAATTTCATGAAATCACCAAAACAAACACAATAACGAATAAATTTAACAGATGGAGAAATAGATAGAAAGAAGTAGTAGGTACCCTGGCGCTTTCAATTATTTGGTCTTTTTCTTTGACTTTGGAGAGTAGATGAGAGTACTGATTCGATAAACGTCGAAGCGAATCTTGGGATGCGAGTAGCTTCAATTGGAGGGTTTCTTTGGAGACCGGAAGGCCTAAGGTATGATCGATGGATTCTTTCATGTAATTGTCGATTTCTTTAGGAAGTTCCATTGAAAAAATGAAAACCCTAGAATTTAATTTTCTTAATGCTGCGAATGGGTTTCAAATTGAATCAAAAAGAGAGGGGCTAGCCGTTAGAGCGCGTTTATAAATGCCATCGAGTACACGTGGCAGTGGATGGACATTTTGAAGGCTGTCTGTTTATTGTCTTTGGATCTTTGGCCCAATCACACCCCACGGCACTTGCAGTCATAAACTCATAATTGGTATTGAGTTTACTTTTGCTCCCCTTCCTAAGTAAATGATGTATAGGAGAAAACCTTCCATATATACAGTATATGATCCATTAATTTCATGCCACATGGCATCGACAACCAATGAGATTAATTTTCGTATTTCAACTCCAATCTAATAGGATCAATTGAATTTAAATAGATTTAATTTGATGATATGATTAGATCGAATTGGATCATAACTTTTGAAATTCATTAGATTGGATCCTAATTTTGCCATATAAAAATCCGTCGGTTCCGTCAAAATATAAAGCTTCATTTGTATTGAGCCAATTTATTTTGTTTTGCCTAGATGAACATTGAACAAATCTTGAGTGCTATTGTATGGATTCAAATCACTTGTCAAAAAATTGTATCTCAATTTGGGTTTAACCAATCTAATCGGGCCATGTGTACACACTTTTTAAAAAAAATAATTAAATATAAATGATAGTGGTTGATATGGCCCGATTTGGTTGGTTAGACATAAATTGGGACACCATTTTTTGACATATGACTTAAATACCTATTGTATTTTGTTACTATAAATAGTTATATTTTCATTTCAAACTCTTGAATTATTTTATTTAGTGGAAATTTCATTAAAATTTCTATTTTTTTTTTTTTGGCAAAATATCACATATTTAAACGTTTATATCATATTAGCAACTTTAGTCTCCAATTTTTTTTTTTTTTTTCCTTTTCATAATACATCACTTTAGTCCCATTGACCAAAAAATTGTGACTATATATATAAGTATGACTTTGCCCTTAAAATGTTTTGTTATTACACTCTTGCTTTTTTTTTAAAAAGGATCAAGTTGATCAAGTTAATCAACTTAGATTTATGATTTAAAATTTTGACTTCAACATGTCGACCATTCATGTGCTCGTAATCTAATGGCTGAGATTTGAATACATTTAGGGCTCGTTTGGTATGTTGTATTGGACTGTATTGAATTAGATTGTATCATTATTATAAAATCTTGTATTTGATGATATTTTGTATTAGACTGTATTAATTAATACAACCTCTTTACTCTCTATTAGCTAATACGAAATCCATCACATTAGACCAATTAAAATGTATTAGCTAATACAATACAGTGAACAATGCAAAACAAATCAAATGTTTGTTTTGCATTGTATTATTATAATACATTTTAAACTCCTAATACAATACAATACAGTGAACCAAATAAACCCTTATAACTCTTGGATTAAAAGCACATGGATGATTAAAATGTCGAAGTGAAAATTTTAAATCACAAATTTAAGTTGTTTTAACCTAACCAAAAAAGAAATCAAATACTTTCAAGATTTTAACATTAAAATGATTTTTTGAGTTTTAAAAATAAATAATATTGAAATGGTTACAAAAACAAAGTATATAATAAATGTCCTTTTTCCCCTCTGGTGGTGAATTTCAAATGTTCATCATGGGATGGTCATCACTCATCATATGTTTGAAGCCAGTAAATTCATGAGGGATTGAGGGGTAATTGAAAAGAGGTCTATAGTCATATATAGGTTAAAGAACCGTAACATTTTCAAACATATACGGCGTAAAAGAGAAAAGAGAGACTAGAGTAAAACCTTGACTTCAATTTCGACAAATCATTCCTCAAAGCAAAGACTGTGAAGAATTAGCATACGAGAAAAGAGAGACTATAGACTATAGAGTAAAACCATGAAAATTTGTTTCAAATCTTAAAGATCCACTAATATTTGGAACAGTCAAGCTAAAGAGCTCTTAGGTAGAAACGAAAAACAAAAAACAATGGAAAAACACCATTGCCTAGTATAGGACAATGGATTCATGCTATATACCCCAAAACATGAGATCATTAGGTTAGTTCAAGTCTAGATACCATAATAATTTGGCCAAAAAGCTTACACCTCATATTCACATTCAGAAATTTGGAGGTTTCTCCAAGGCTAAGGCTGAATATGCTGGACCAGAATTCATGTTGAACCTACAATGATATCTTTGTCCGACCAACACAATCAAACAGGCAATGAACTGGCATCTGAGCAGTTATTTGTTTTAAAAATGTCGATTCTGAAGAGATATAGTATGCAGATAAGATTGTTCGACTCTGTGGGATGCATACAACAATGCTCACTGCTTGCACATTTCTGTGACGATTGTAGAGATAAGGGCGACCCTAAATGACAATTTGGTTTCAGACTTCATAAAGATCTAAACAGCAAAATGAGCAAAAGTAAAATAAATATCCCAGCAGTAAAAGCCACATATCAGAGATTCAAATAACTGATGCAAATAATTACCTTCCCTTCAAAAGCTGAAAGGGCAGTGTCAGATTCTTTCTTGGTTTTAAAGGATACAGAGCCATAACCAGATGACCTTCGTGGATTATTGTGAAAAAAACTTCAGCGAAAACAATGTTACAACCCTCTGAGATAAAGAACTCCTTAACATCTTTAGCCCTAGCTTCAAATGACAGATTGGCCACAAACAAGTTAAATGTGATTGGCTTTGGCCACACAGGTGGGGGAGGGTTCTTCTTCTTTGGCTTTGCATAATTGACCTTTAGAGTACGACCCTTCAAATTCCTACAAGTCAGTCACCGGAAGATAAAAATGTTCTAGTTGATAAAATGGGATGAAACACGGAGAAAAACACTAAACCTACATGTAATCACAGAGAAAATAAAGGCAGGTCAAATAAGCCTAGACAAATCAAATCTTATGTTTCAAGAGTTATCAAAATTCACGAACATAAACTTCATAAAGTATACACAAAATGGAAATGTCTCTAAACGCCAATGTTGCAAGTCATCTAATCACAACTTCAATACCATTAATTCTACTAGTTTCTTACAACCCATGCCAAGCCTAATCAGAGTATAATGAAATTAATAGGAGAGAAATTGATAAAAGAATAGAACTTTAATATGCTTACATATGATTCAAGATTGTTGAGAGCAGTAAGAGCCTCCTCAGGGGAACCCATTGTAACAAAAGCCAAACCCCTGTTCCTGGTTTTGTTATGCATCGAAAGCTAAAAAAATCACCACAACAAAACAACATAAACCCACATCAACATTTCACAACCGCAATAAATATTCTCAAATACCCGGTACTAATCCAAGGCAAATTCTGAGCAATCAATCTGTCTTTAGAAAGGTCTTCATTTTGCTCAGTATTTACAGTTTTTGTGGAGGAATTATCTAAAAAAGAAGAATCAACAACTGGGCTTTGAGTGGTGGCAGAGACATGGAAAATAAAATGGAAAACCCTTTCGGGTTTAATCGGATATTTCCAAGCACGAGAAAAAGACCAAAAAGAGAGGGATTGTTGTTGTTTTGTTGGTTTTGTTGTTTCTGGATGGACAAAACAGGGGATACAAGAATTTGTTGTTGTTGTGGTTAAGTGGATAAGTAGGTATTTAAGCTAAACAGTTGAAACAAAGCAAAGCCATAGCCATTTCAGTTTGCAGTGTCTGTTGCAGCCTGCGGGTTTTGGATAAGGAGATTTTGAGATTTTTGGGAGCAAAATCAATAATATGAATATCAGACTCCATGGTAGCTCGATTATCATAAATTACAGTTGACAAAAAAAGGAAAAGAAAGAAGAAAGAAAAGGCTGCCTCTCACTGCTGGTTTAAAATCAACAAAGAGACCTCTAAACATTCTGATCACTTCATTAGTTAAAAACAGTTTTGTGTATTACAAAAGAGTCAAGAGTATAGTGCACATTTCTAAGAAAATGTAAGGGATAATGAACTCCTTACACTCTTTAGAAGCTAGCTTTTCTGAAGCTATAAAATTTGTAAGATTGTAAGATGTCGGAAAACTATCTCCGTATGCCTGAGTACAAACAATTTCCGAGGAGAAACCAATTAAAGAATTCGCGAGATTTGCTATCACTTCTTGTGCATTCTTGAATCAGGAGAGTTATATCGCAAGGCACGAGATTTGCTATCACTTCTTGTGCATTCTTGAATCAGGATAGTTATATCGCAAGGCACAAGATTTTCTATCACTTCTTGTGCATTCTTGAATCAGAGGAGTTATATTGCAAGGGTGATAGAGGCTCTCTTATTGCTGGATCCAGATCAAAATCAATCTTCTTCTCAATCGGGCTGCTCATTCTAGGACTTGATTTCAGTTTATTTGTCTGTGAGCAAGGGAAAAAAGAGTAAGAAATTATATAGCATTCATCCATGCTTGTATGAAAATAATGAACATTATGAACACGAACACATGCAGGAAATGTGCACCCTCCCCCAATACAGATGCAGAGTAACATAAACTGTCGTCTCTCTCTACTTTATTCTACCTGCTCCTCTTTCCTTACCTTGGCAGATGCATTGCTGGTATGCTTTCCACCAGAACCATTAAGGTTCCGATCTTGTTGGTGTTCTTCATAAGGATCAACCTATAAAATAACAGAAAATGTTCAAAAATTACTCCATGAAGTTGAATCATCTGATTTGAATCAATTATTAAATCATAATGAAATTAATTCATAATGAGAATATTATAAACTAATTCAATTTGGTAACAAAACCACACTTCAGTCATCAATCCACCACCACCTCATGAAGTCATGGTCATATGTATTCTCATCACCATCAGGAAGCTCCACTGCTCAATATATTCTCCACTGCTTCTGCTTCTGCTTGTGTGTTTTGTGTGTGGAAGAGGGAGACTAGGCACAATGGAGATGTTTTCCTCTTTTTCCTCATTTTTGCATAGTAACATAATACATCAAGATTTTGTTTGACTACATATATTCCTAGAAACAAAGTGCACTTGTTCTGTTTAACTATATTGCTCCATTAGAGCTATGGGCAGGAAGGCCAATGCTCCACTTGACAGCAACCGAAAAGCTAATATGTTATCCGTGAATGCAAAAAAACCTCATAGCAATAAGACATGTCTAACAAAAAGCATCGGATATATTCACGTAATTCATGATGTCAATACATCAAATATGTTACAGAAGAATCAATCATATAAATAAATTATTCCTTCTCTGTGAATACGAGCTCTTATCAAACTATTATGTGAAATTGATCTAAAATCACTTTGATACATTTGAAGGAGAAGCAACTAATTTTGTCTTCAACTTGATAATAATACATCTAAAATTCTATCTTCTAAAGAACTTTCAGTAACTTCATCAAATAGCTCTCTATTTCTAAGGGTCTACAATCTACATCGATTTAAATACAAAATCTTTACATTTTCATAATTTGCTCCAATCTATTAGTTCGTAAAGCTATTTACTAGACCACTGCTAAATCTGCAACACCTCTAGCTAAGGGACAATCAATTTGGAAACAACTTATTGTCAACCTCTTTCAGATTAATATAGGTATTGTTAACCGCCAAAAATGGCAGGGGTCCAAAGAAGAATTTTCCATCCATATTTGAAGTAGGAAGACATCACAGAAAAGCATCATGGTACCCCGCCATTGTATGTCAAGGTATGCTATCTACCAATACAAGTCAAGATTAAAAACGCATGGATACTAAAGTACCAGGAGACACATAAGCCAAGGTTCTAAGTACCCCGCTACTTCATAGTCCTGGTACCCGGCTACTACATAGTCTTGGTACCCTTCTACTACCCGGTACCCGGTAACTTGTACCTTGTACTCGGTACTCCGGTACCCCGCACTTGGTACCCCGTACCCTGTACTTGGTACCCCGGTACCCCGAACACCTCCCAACCACCTAGCATAGAAGGCGTTAACAAGTAAGGTCTTAACACATTGTTTGTCAGATTGCTAAGGAAGAAAAGAACCATGTTACAAGAAGGACAATATGCAGTAATGTTCTAATACAAGGAAAGTTGACCACTCCGGCCATTCATAACGCTATTAATGGAGACAGTCAACCGTATTAATGAAGATAGTCAACTCTTTAAATGTCCATTTACAATGCCATTAAAGAGAGATCAGTCAACTCTTTAATGGCCATTCACAATGCCATTAATGAGGAAATATTCAACTCAATCAATGCCGAATCAATGTTCCCATAATTGTGGATTGATTGATTTAATTCAAGGAGTGGGCAGTAAGGCTCAGAGCCTATAAATATAACAAAGCTCTCTCTTATAGGGGATTTGGTCTTTTTCTTCTTCTCCAACAAGACATGATCATTTGACTGATTTTCCACCAAAAGGCTATACTCAGCCTATTATTGTAAGCTCTCCAGAGCATTTATGTTATATCACTTTACTACTTTTGTAAGCTCCTCAGAGCATGCCTTATTCATAAATAATATAAGGATGGTCACTCTTTCCACAGGATACTACCTAGGGGCTTTTCAGCATGTGATCAATTGTGATGTTTTTTCCCCCTAGGCCAGTCCGCCTTCTATCAAAAGATTTATCATTCTCTCCCTCTTATTTCCTTTATCATACATGTATGTGAATTAGACTCCAAACCCGCTGGTCGTAGCCCTATTGGCCACCTATTCATATGGCGTTCCACATACAAAGAAGGAGAAA
Organism: Acer negundo; assembly: GCA_035582765.1. Taxonomy (NCBI): domain Eukaryota; kingdom Viridiplantae; phylum Streptophyta; class Magnoliopsida; order Sapindales; family Sapindaceae; genus Acer; species Acer negundo. The sequence goes on along the minus strand of CM069231.1, from coordinate 343,629 downwards.
GAACCTTCAGACTAGCTAGAAGAACCTAGGTGGTCTTGTCCTTCATGACCACACCTATATCATTGACGAGCCCATATCCCTCCTCTTACTTGCTTACTATTTGGGTCGGGGAGCTACAGAGGAGATCTAGAAAAGTGTATCATATACGGGATAGGGGGTACCAGGGTCAAAGCCCCTCACACCATCATGGGAACCTCAAACATCATACCACATGCTTAAGTCACCCCGACGGCCTGGGTGATTCTTCTCCTACCTATTTCATCTTACTCCAGACTTTCTACTCGTACAAAACCATGGTACTTAGAGGTACCTACCCTGCTGCAGCCTACCAAGTAACGGTTTGAGGATGTTAATTGAAATTCCTCACCCAGAACGAATTTTCGATTAACAGGTATTATGCTCAGCAATAAACAATCACATTTATCTGTCACTTACAAGTTTTCTTAAAAAGCCCAACAATTGAAAAATAAATAAATGGCCAAGTATATATTAAATGGCATTATAAATTACAAATAGTAAAAAATAAAGAAAAAACCCACTGATAAATTAATTTGTTTATGAATGTAGGAAAGAAAAACATTGAAGAGGCTTCGGTATAAGAATGAATTACATAATGTCTAGGTTTAACACATTAAAACTATAAAACATAAATTCAGTTAAACAATTAATTCTAGTCTTAAACAATAAATATGCATTTGATTTGACTAACTTTTGACTAAACAAAAGACCAAGAGATTACCCCATCCCCAAGAGTTTGGTTTTGGTGCTTGTAGAAGTTTAAATCATCCAAGACCTGACCAGACTGGACCTCCAAGTTATGAACCCTAATTTCAGCCTCTTTAGCCCTCTCGTCCGCCTCGCCTCTGTATTCCATCAAAGCCTCACGGCCATGCTCGTACAACGAACACTCACTCAACAATCTCCTACACTCCTCGGCCAGCCACTGGTTTTCCTTCACAAACCTCTTCACCGCCTTCGCATTCAAACTCACCTCAATAAATAAATAGCAAAATCAATTTATGAAATCACCAAAACAAACGCAAAAACGAATAAATTTTACAGATAGATAGAAGGAGTGGGGACCCTGGTTCTTTCAATTCTTTGGTCTTTTTCTTTGACTTTGGAGAGCAGAAGAGAATACTGATTCGATAGACGTCGAAGTGACTCTTGGGAGGCAAGTAGCTTCAATTCGAGGATCTCTTTGGAGAACGGAAGGCCTAAGAAGTCATCAATTGATTCCTTGATGTAAGTATCGATTTTTGGAGGAAGTTCTATTGAAATTGAAAACCCAAGAATTGACCTGCGACTGGATTTCAAATTGAATCAAAAAGGGCAGGGCTAGCGTCTTTTTTTTTTTTTTTTTTTTTTTTTTTGAGAAAGGGCTGTTAGATGTTTAATTCACTCAGTACATCTGTTGTGTTAATACTTAATAGTTATGACTTTTTGTTAAATATTTTGTGGTTGCGTACAAGCCCACAAATTTTAAAAACTTTATTAATATTTTATCCAATCAAAATTTTAAATTGATCCCAGACCCTTAAAATTTGATAAAACTAGTTTCACCCCTGATTGCATGGGGAGGATCAATTGACATGCACAATGCCGGAACCGAGGCTTGATTGGATGGGCTATAGCCTAGCCGATAATTTGGAATACATATGACCTTGTCCTTGTGTGAGGATATAGAAGTTTCGAATATGTAGAAGTTGGGAATGCTAGAATTGAAATAGGTTCGTAAGATTATAAAAAGGAAATAAGAAACAAATAGCACAAATTATATTGAGCAAATCTTTCCACACTTTGTGGTTTAACTGTCAAATGTGGTATTATATATTTTTTAATACAGAATTCAAACCCTAATGATGAAACTTCATTTTGATATTTCCATCTATCAAGAAAGGATTTCATAGTATGATTACCCTTTATTTGTTTATGATTTTGTAATAGAATATTATGATGAATAAAATTTGGGTGACTCTATTGCAACCCAAAAAAGTTCTTCCTACATCCATTTACTCCCCACATCCACCTTCAAATTTTTAAAATTGATTATTTACTCTCTATACCTTTTAAATTACTAAAACTAACCTTCAAAAGTATCAATCACTTTTAAGCTTATCGTTTTTCTCTATAAACCCATTTAAAAATTTTATTCTAATCCTATAAACTTTGAATATAAACAAGAGGAAATAGGGATATATAGCACTTTTTCAATTTTGACTTATACAACTATCACACTTTAATAACTCTTATTTTAATAGCACCAAAAATAGAATTTGGACAAAATTACCCCTTAGCTTCTTTTCTTTTCTCCTATGTGTCCTTCACTTTCTTTCTTCTTCCTTTTTCCAGAACCTCCATTGATGGAGCTTCAATAGAGGTGCCACTGCCGACCGGTAAGTTGACTGGTAAAACCATCAGGAAAATGTTCGTCGAGTGCCAATCATTGTAACCGAAGTGTTCGTTTACATTTTCGAGCTGTGTAGAGAGAGAAACAAAGACAAACCCAAATCGCCGCGAATCTTCATCATTCGATCTATAATGATCCGTCGCGAATCTGACGAAATCGATGGCGCCAACGAACTCAGCGTTATTCGATCCTCCAGATTCAACTATCTCCAGAGTCAACCAGTACCGTTATCAGATCGTCACTATTACCATTGATAGAGGTCGAACAGAATAAGTCCCGAACAAACTTGAATTAAGTCTCGAAAACTCATGAATAAGTCTCGAATTTGTAAAATAAGTTTTGAATTTAACCTAATAAGTCTCGAAACTGTAAATAATTATCGAATTTTCGAGAAAAAAAATACAAAGGAAAAGAGTAAGTGGGGGTATTTTGGTCTCACCACCTATTTTGGTGCTATTAAAACAAGACTTATCAAAGTGGTGCTATTTGCACAAGCCCTCCCCCAAAATGTGCTATTTAATTTTTGAACCCTATAAACAAACAAACCCAGGCCATGAAAAGCCAACAGGTTGAACAAATCCTCTTTTGAATTTTATTGTTTTCGAAAGCTATGGCAACTCTAGTTTTGTCATCTTCATTCATATGGTCGGTTTTTCTTTCTTATAAACCAAAAATTCATCGATCAAAACATCTCAAATTAAATATCAATTTCTAAAAAAGCTTAGTATAATATAATTTAAATAATATTTGAAGATCTTCCTCTTGTCTCGGAAAGTTTCCATTCTCATGAAAATCTTCTTTCTGCTATGGAAAATCTATAGAGAAATATAATGAGGAAAATGAAGACAGCCAAGTGGTTTTCTGAGATGGTCGAATCGAAGTTAATGGAAGCTAAAAAGAGTATATATTCGTTTGAACTAATGTTTGCATAAGTGGAGGTACTTTCTGTTAAAGATAATGCTTAGGTGAATGTAGTTTAGTCAAACTAGTAATCCTTGTAAGTTGCCGTGTACAACTAGAATTTAATTTTACATAATCTTATTCTAAGTAGGATTTCTGTTTTTGTTTGTAACAAGAGCTACTGCTCAAACGTGTATATATATTACTCAATAACAATCGAAAAAGCTGATTTGATTAAGCATAAACAAATTCTATTATTTACATGGTATCAGAGCTTTAATAACTCAAACGAGTCAACGATCCAACAATGGCCACCAGTGCTTCTTCTTTCTCAACTGCCGTGACAGTAATCTCTTCTACTTCTTCCTCTCATGATGTAGCTCCCTCCTCAAATACAATAATCTCCATCATCATTACCGCCCAAGCTCCCTTAAAACTCACTGCAACTAACTACCGCTCTTGGAAACTTCAATTTCATACCCTACTTATCAGATTTGATCTCATGAAGTTCATTGACGGCACATCTCCATGTCCTCCAGCCAACATAACAATCGACGGTATATCCACACCAAATCCGGCCTATCACATCTGGTGTAGGCAAGATCAGTTGCTTATGAATGCAATTCTTGGATGTATAACCCCATCAATCATACCTTTTATCGCTTCCGCTCAAACTGCTCGTGATGCATGGGTTGCTTTAGCCAACACCTATGCTAAGCCTTCCAGAGGACACATCATGCACCATAAAGACGTACTCACCAATATCACCAAAGGTACACAATCCATCACTAAGTATATGCAACAAGCGAAGAGTGTCGCCGATGAACTGGCCATGCTTGATGCTCCTGAAAACCCTGAAGATCTAAAAGTAAAAATTTTAAATGGTCTTGGTGATGAGTTTAAGAACATATCATCCATTGTCCGTGCCTTTGACATTGCAATCTCCTTCGAAGAATTGCATGAGAAACTTCTCAACTCTGGAGTTCTTCTAAAACAAGAAAACGTGAAAACACCTAAGTTACCTATAATCGCAAATTTCATTGCCAAACCAACCTCTGGACATCACTAATCCTATCGGCACAATAATCGATCTCACACAACACAATCTAACAGGCCGGCTGCACCAACCTCCAATTTTCAAAACTCCGGGAACCTCTCTTCCTCAAGACCGGCAAACAGGTCATTCTTTAGACCCTACCGTGGTTTTTGCTAGTTGTGCAGCGAACAGGGACATATGGCCAAATGGTGCACCACATTCAGTGTTTTTCCTGTCCAAGGTCGTTCTTAGACGAATCAGCCACATGCGCAATGGCAACCTCGCGCGAACTATGCTGCACCGAATTTCGCAAACACACCGGAATGGCTTATGGACTCTGGTGCCTCGCACCATGTCACTTCCGACCTGAATAACTTATCACTGCACTCCTCCTATGATGGCTCCGATGATATAGTGATTGGTGACGGCTCAGGTTTACCTATCACACACTCTGGTTCTCTTCATCTCCCTACCAAGAACTCTTTTTATTTTATTTTTATTATCTAATGTTTTGTGTGTGCCCAATATGAAACAAAATCTGATTTCAATCTCCAAATTTTGTGTTTCTAATCAAGTTTCCATTGAATTTTTTACATCTTCTTTCATTGTAAAGGATCTTCGTACGAGGGTGCGGCTTATGCAAGGACGGACTAAGAATGGTGTCTACGAGTGGTCATCTCATGCTCAACCTGACAAACCGTCCATCCTTGCCTTTTCTAGTATCAAGGCCTCTCTCCCCAACTGACATCATCGTCTAGGTCACACATCACCAAAAATATTGTCTAAGTTACTGTCTTCAAAAAAAGTGTATGTTCTCTCATATAGTAATTCTAGCAATCCGTGTAAGTGCATGTCAAATTAATAAAACTCATAAGTTGCCGTTTTTAGTTTCCATAGTTGTCAGTTCCAAACCGCTTGAAATAATTTATTCTGATGTTTGGAGTTCTCCAATTATTTCTAAAGATGGTTACAAGTACTACTTATTATTTGTTGACCACTTCACGAAATATATGTGGCTGTATCCCTTAAAACTAAAATCTGACGTCTATGCAATTTTCAGTCTCTTCAAAGCCATAGTGGAACAAAATTTCAAAAACTCCATCTCACTTTATAGTGACAATGATGGTGAATACATAGCTCTAAGAAAAACACTAGCAACTTATGGCATCTCACACTTCACTACATCAACTCACACACCCGAACACAATGGTGTCTCCGAGCGTCGGCATTGCCATCGCCATATTATAGAGACATGTTTGTCTCTTCTAACACATGCCTCACTTCCTTTCACATTCTGGTCATATGCCTTTCAGACCGCTGTATACTTGATTAATAGGATGCCTACACCAGTCCTAGACATGTCGTCTCCCTTTGAAATTTTTTTGGTGTTAGTCTGTCATATGCCAAGCTGCACGTATTTAGGTGTCTTTGCTACCCATGGGTTAGACCTTACAATAATCACAAACTCAAACCTCGATCTAAGGCGTGCATATTCATAGGGTATTCTTAGTCACAAAGTGCTTATCATTTTTCAGATCCGGAAACCAATCGTATATTTGTCTCCAGATAAGTCAACTTCGTTGAGTCTGTATTCCTATACAAAACACTTCATGTCAATCTTCCTAGGTCTAGCAACCAACTGTGTTCTACGTGGCTGTCCCATGAGTCCCCGTCTGTCCCAATTCCGGTCTCCCACGCCCACTCTCCGGCTATGCATGAGATCCTCGACAGATCACCTTCATTGACTCCCGAGCGAGGGCTACAACTCCGCCTTCTTCAACATCATATACAACCAGCTCTTCAATGCAATTATCCTTGCCACATGTAACACATACACCTGCACCACCTGCCTCATCCATCAACCAATTCATTGTCCCATACCCCACACAACTGATCGCACCACATGAACTACATGAAACACACTTGATCGCACCAAATGCCACACATACAGAAGCAACACCTGCCTCTTCAACCGACCAGCTGTATCTCCAAATATTACATAACGTGCAACCCAAAACGCACCAGCTGCATCTTCAAATATTGCCAACGTGTAACCCAAAACGCACCAGCTGTCTCTCCAGATATTGTGCATCGTGCAACCCAAAACCTCCAGCTGTTTTCACCGGTTCCCTCATACAATCCCGCACCAAATGCTATCCAAACCATTGCCCCAGTTCCGACCGACAATGCTGCCAACAATGACAATCACATGATAACCCAGTCCAAAAACACTATCTATAAACCCATTTCCAAAATGTCTCTAACTAGTGTGATATCTACTATTCATGTTGAGCCCGAGCCCACATGTGCCTCTTAGGCTATGAAAATTTCGGAATGGAGACGTGTTATGTCTGAGGAGTTTGATGCTCTTGTGTGCAATGGAACGTGGGATTTAGTCCCCTCAAATGCCTTGAATAATGTTATGGGATGTAAGTGGGTGTTTCGCATAAAAAGATCTCTAGATGGTTTGATTTCAAGGTACAAAGCTCGTCTGGTAGCCAAGGGATTTCATCAACGACCGGGTCTTGATTACACTGACACTTTCAGTCCAATGGTTAAATCTACTACAATCCGTGTTGTACTGAGCATAACAGTGTCTCGTGGTTGGTCTTTTCACCAACTTGATGTGAACGATGTGAACAATGTGTTCTTGCAGGGTCACCTATCTGAAACTGTCTTTATGGCATAACCCCCAGGATTTGCGGACTCTACATATCCATCACATGTATGTCGTCTCAAGAAGGCGATCTATGGCCTCAAGCAAGCGCCTCGGGCATGGTACAATGAGCTTCGTCAATTTCTATTTTAGAATGGGTTTGTTAACTCACACTCCGATACCTCCCTGTTTATATTTAATACTAATGGTTGTATTATTTTTTTGTTGGTATATGTTGACGATATCATTGTTACTAGAAGTAATGGTGATCTAGTTAACAAGTTCATTATGACACTGGCTCAAAGATTCTCAATCAAAGACCTTGGCACCTTGTCTTACTTCTTCGAGGTTAAAGTCCTCCCTTGTTCGGCCATTTTGTACCTCTTTCAGCAAAAGTATGTACTTGATCTCTACTTTCTCTCACCAAGATGTCTGATGCCAAACCGGTCTCTACACTTGTGCCTGCTGATCATGATCTTAAGCTTCTTGATGGTACCGCCCTCACAGATACCACTGAGTTTCGTTAGGTAATTGGGACCTTACAATACCTATCATTTACACGTCCTGACATTGCTTTTGTAGTAAATAAACTTGCCCAATTCATGCATTGTCCAATGACTAGTCACTGGTCCCTTGCAAAATGTCTCATGCAATATCTGCGTGGTACGATTAATTATGGCCTACTTCTACGTTGTGATTCTCCTATATCACTTCATGCTTACTCTGACGCTGACTGAGCTGGAAATAAGGATGACCGCACCTCCACTAGTGCGTATGTTGTCTTTCTTAGGTCAAATGTGGTCTCATGGTGCTCTCGCAAACAACGCACAGTCGCCAGATCATCAACTGAAGCTAAGTACAGGGCTGTTGCTCACACTGCCGCAGAAGTAATATGGCTCTCTTTCTTGCTGTGTGAGCTTCTCACCTTGTGCTCCACTCCGCCAACAATTTACTGTGACAACATTGATGCCACGTACCTCAGTTCCAATCCTGTGTTCCAATCATGTGTTCCACTCTCGAATGAAACACATTGCAATTGATTTTTATTTCATTCGAGAAAAGGTTCAAAGTGGTAAGCTTCGTGTCTCACATGTTGCCTCTTCTGATCAACTGGCGGACTCCGTCACTAAACCTATGTCCAGGACATGATTCTCTCTGCTACGGTCCAAAATTGGTGTGTCTGAAATGCCCACCATCTTGCGGGGGTGTGTTAAAGATAATGCTTAGGTGAATGTAGTTTAGTCAAACTAGTAATCCTTGTAAGTTGTCGTGTACAGCTAGAGTTTACTTTTACATAATCTTATTCTAAGTAGGATTTCTGATTTTGTTTGTAACAAGAGCTGGTGCTCAAACGTGTATATATATTACTCAATAACAATCGGAAAAGCTGATTTGATTTAGCATAAACAAATTCTATTATTTACACTTTCTAACCTAGAAAAAAAAAATCTCAAAATTACTTTAGACAAGTACTCAAAGTTAATTGGAAATGAGAGTAAGAACATAAATAGTTTCCTCAATATTCACAATACCTTTAAAAATATTGAGAAAATAATTGGCAGCATAGATGAATCAAATTAAAAACCTTAGTGATGTTGTTCAACCTGAATATACTCAAGGTATCATAGAAATGAAGAGGATGATAAAATTACTAGAATTACGTATGAGCAAAATCGAACTAGAGTCATCTAAGTCTTCACTTGCAGATTTTTAGAGTAATTTGGAGAAATAAAAGGAGTTGGAGAAGAAGAAATTGATTGATTTGATATCGAGGTACTATAGTGTCAGAGGCACACCTGCTATATATAATCTCCAAGATAGATTTCAAGGAGAAATAGACGATGTAAAATTTTGCACAAATGTATGCAAGAGGATTTCTTAATGTAATCACTTTAAAAAAAATGGTTGAAATGAAAATTGAGAAAAAATTTGATGTCATGTCGAAAGAATAAGAATTTATCACATTTTCAACAAATTGTAAAGTACATGAAACATATAATCAAATGAAAGAAATTATGTTGGGTCCTCGAGGAATTATTATGTGAAAGGTGGAGAAGAAGTTGAAGGAAACATTGAACAAGAAAAAATATTTAGAAATTACTTTTGACAAACTCAAAGTCAATTGGAAATGAGAGTGAGAACATAAATAGTTTCCTCAGTATTCACAATGCTTTTGAAAATATTGAGAAAATAATTGTCAGTGTAGATAAATCAAAAAACCTTAATGACGTTGTTCAACCTGAAAATACTCAAGGTATCATAGAACCGAAGAGGATGATAAAATTAGTGGAATTACATATTATCAACCTAATGAGCAAAATCGAACTAGAGTCATCTGAGTCTTCACTTGCAGATTTATAGAGTGATTTGGAGAAATTCAAGACTGTGAGTAATTCTTTGAAATGGGAGAAAAAGGAGTTGAAGAAGAAAAGATTGATTAATTTGATAACGAGGTACCATAGTAACCTAATGAGCAAAATCGAACTAGAGTCATCTGAGTCTTCACTTGCAGATTTATAGAGTGATTTGGAGAAATTCAAGACTGTGAGTAATTCTTTGAAATGGGAGAAAAAGGAGTTGAAGAAGAAAAGATTGATTAATTTGATAACGAGGTACCATAGTGTCAGAGGCACGCCTGCTATATATAATCTCCGAGATATATTTTAAGGAGAAATATACGATGTAAAATTTTGCACAAATGTATGCAAGAGGATTTTTGAATGTAACTATAAAAAAAAATTGGTTGAAATGGAAATAGAGAAAAAATTTGAAGTCATGTCGAAAGAATATAAATTTATCACATTTTCAACAAATTGTAAAGTACATGAAACAAATAATCAAATGAAAGAAATTATGATTGGATCCTCGATGAATTATTATGTAAAAGGTGGAGAAGAAGTTGAAGGAAACATTGAAATTACTTTAGAAGTACCCAAAGTCAATTGAAAATGAGAGTGAGAACATAAATAGTTTCCTCAATATACACACCAGGACTCTTGCCAATGTGGTAGGGTTATTCCCTGGGAACCTCCACCACCACGGTTCAAACCCGTTAGTGTACGTATATATTTATATATATTTGCCTTGTCCCTTCTTGCCTAGTGAGGGTGCCCTCTCCCATTTATGAGAGCTGTGTTCCGGACCGTGCTTCCAGAGATTCATCTCGCCGGGTGCCAGCAGTTGTTGTGATATTAAAAAAATATATATATAGTTTTCTCATTGTTCTCAATTTCTTTGAAAATATTGAGATAATAATTGCCAGCATAGAAAAATCAAAAAAACCTTAATGATATTGTTCAACCTAAAAATACTCAAGGTATCATAGAACTGAAGAGAATAATAAAATTAGTGGAATTACGTATTATCGACCTAATGAGCAAATCGAACTAGAGTCATCTGAGTCTTCACTTGTAGATTTATGAAGTGACACTTACAGATTTATCAATCTTATTTCACAAAGATAAACAAGAGTTAAATCTGAACCTAGAGATAGCAAATATAGATCAACACAAGCATCTGTGAATGATGCCTTTTCAGTACGACCAAAAGAGTGACAATACAATAATAGACAACCTAGTAACATATAAAACTAAACAGAGATGCAATTAAAGAATAACCAAATTGTGAATCAATAATAAAACATGCAAATACAGAGCAAGAGGAGAGGAGTCAGAGAAGAAAGAAAGGACACCAAGATTATCGTGGTTTGACTTAAATCAAGCCTACATCAATGTTAAGCCCTTGCAAGAGAGCCCTCTTCACTATATATGAGTCCTTACAACAAGATTCAACCAATTGATACCTTACACAACTCAGAAATCCCTCAAGAACTCTAGATCTATTAGTTACAAACTGAAATCAGACCTCACAACACTCTCAAATTCTACGAATCACATAAGAACACACTCAACCTTCCTTGAATCAGTGTAGAAACACTCATATCTTATAGAGAACACTTATCTCACTATGATTACACAAAATCACACTCAGATTCATCGAGAAATCACAAAAATCACACAAAGAAAAGCTTGAGAGACTTTTCGTGAGAGAGAGGATATTTTGAACAACCCTAATCTGAAAACAGAATGAATTACGTGAACCTCTTTCTCTCTCCTGTTTACTTATATAGCCTTATCTGCTGAGTCACGTCTGTAATCTGATCAGCCAATAAACTTCTGCCAACTTGGATTCCTTCACGTGCCTCATCACCTTACTATCAGGCTTCAAAACGCAGAGTATTGGTAAGTCAACAAAAGTCCAAATCAGACTTGAGTGTTGTCATAGGTCTTGGTTCTGATTTGGGCTTCTGAATTGGGTATCGATTGGGCTTCTTGTTTTGGGCTTGAATATTGCAAGATGGGCTAACCCATCATTACAAATTCCACCTTAGGCCATCTTCAATACATAGTGTAGAGAGCTTTCCTGCAAGAAACAAGGCTCAAAACAAAACAGAAAAAAAAATAAAATAAAATTAACCATAGTCACCAATTTTCAACAAATTCAAACAATGATTGAACTTGCTATAGGGAACCACTTTAGTCCCCATATCAGTTGGATTTTCTTTAATGGACACCTTTTCCACCTCAATAATACCTTCAGAGATTTTATCTCTAATAAAATGGTATTTTACCTTGTATCTACTTTCCTCTAAGGATCTAGGTGACAGGGCAGTGGATAACATAAAGTCTACACATAGAGGGATATTAGTGGGTTTGCAATTTCCCATTGACAACCTACCAACCAGTTTATTTAAATAACTAGGCTGCTTTAAACACATCCTATTACCATCCCTAAATCTAACAATTTTCATGCTTAAAAACAATTTTACATTACTCAAGTCTTTCATATTAAATTCAAACATTAGCTTCTAACTTAACTCTATAATCCTAGACATTTCCTTACTAGCAATTAACATATCATCAACATATAAAAGCAAGAAGAAAGTAATATTGATCTTTTCACCGCTCAAATAAAAACATACATCATACTTGCTTTTAAAGAAACATATGCTAGTAATAAAGCTATTTTATTCCATTTACAAAGAATAATTTTTTGTATTTCTGGTTTAACAAAAAAAAAATGTTGTTTTTTAGAAGAGAATCCATCTCTTCGATCTCTCATAGCACTAACCCATTTCAGCTTATCAAGCGAATTGACAGCTTTCTCATAAGTCCTAGGTTCGGCATTTTCAATTTCTTGGCCAGTGCACAACACAAAAGAAATCACATCCGCGTAAGCATAATTACTGTTAGGTTTGATAACTTTTCTAACCATATCCCTAACCAACTCATAATCAGCTAGATAATCACTTATCTTTGGCTGATTCTGACTCCCTCCCACCTAATGTGTACCATCAGAATGGGCAGCCCTATCATCTATAATAGGACTCGGCTAAACCGAGACTTGACCAAGTGGCGGGCTGCCAAGTTCCACCTAAATCATGTCACCATCATCTTTTAAAGAATCTAGATTAGATTCAGAAAATTGGTCACTGCCTTTACAAGGCATTTTAGTCTCATCAAAAATCACATCTTTACTAATAATGACTTAAAAACCTATTTGGTCCATTAGCCAAATTCTGAATCCTTTAACACTTGAAGGGTATCCTAAGAACGCACCTCTTAGAGACCTAGGCTTTAATTTCCCTTCCGATTGGTGAGCATAGGCAGCACACCCAAACACTTTTAAATGGTTCAAACTAGGACGTCTCCCAGTCCATTTTTTCTCGAGTGTTATTAGGCATAGAGCAATAGAAACAATTACTGTCTCACCCTTCAAGACATATAGACAATTTCTCTTTTCACCTTTAAGTATAACTAGAGAACCTCTAGACACTTTTAGGATTCATCTTTCAGCTTCATAACAATAGTCTTCTTCATCTAAAACACCAAGAGAAATCAAGTTTCTCTTCAAGTTAGGCACATACCTAACATCCTTGAGAACCCTCACTAACCCATCATACATCCTAATAGCAACTGACCTTATTCCTTCTACTAAACACTGCTGATTATTCCCCATCAGTACACTATCTCCACTAAGTTCTTTGAGCTCGGTGAACCACTCTCTTCTAGGGCACATATGGAAGGAACATCCCGAATCTAAGATCAACTCAGATTTTATATCCTCAGTGCTAACATTTAAGACTTCACTAGGTTCAAAAGATTTAAAAGCCACAACGGCATCACCATCATTATTAGACTTTTCTTTATTTTTTCTTTTAAGTTCATAACATTATTTTCTACTATGTCCCTCTTTCCCACAATAATAACACTTTCTAGTGCCATTTATATTCCTAGACTGGGACATATTATGGTTAGGTGTCTCACTCCCATATTAATTCACGATTGTGAGTAGTTCTTTGAAATGGGAGAAAAAATAGTTGAAGAAGAATAGATTGATTGCTTTGATATCGAGGTACCATAGTGTCAGAGGCACACATGCTATATATAATCTCCGAGATAGATTTCAAGGAGAAATAGACGATGTAAAATTTTGCACAAATGTATGCAAGAGGATTTTTGAATGTAATCACTATTAAAAAAAATGATTAAAATGGAAATTGAGGAAAAAAAAAATTATGTCATGTCGAAAGAATATGAATTTATCACCTTTTGAACAAATTGTAAAGTACATAAAACGTATAATCAAATGAAAGGAATTATGATTGGGTCATTAAGGAATTATTATGTAAAAGGTGGAGAAGAAGTTGAGGGAAACATTGAACAAGAAGCGGAAAAAGTTTAAAATTCAGTTTGATGGAGATTGTAGAAAGCATAATGAACTTATAGAAGTCAACTAATATTTGGAAGTAATTTAACAATAGTTGGTCCAAATGATCATACAAAGTGATGCTTTTACAAATGAATGAGGATAAAAGATTGAAAGTAGATATTAAACTTTGGGAGAAGCTCTCAAATGACATACAAAACAGGATCGTCAAACAGTATAAAATTAGATAATGAAGTTGATGTTAATGAAGAGGGAGAAAGTACTGTGTTTTCCAAGTTAGATCGAATTGATTCCAAGTTCCAACAGAAAATGTTGACACTTGGTTCAACTATTGTCAAATATAAGCCCGACACTCGGGAGGAGGCTAGGATTTCTAAAGAAACCGTGGACAACACTATAAAAGGCCTTTTCTGTCTTTTGTCAACGAATTTGAGTCTTGCAGAAGAATTTGGCAGGAAAAAACTTTTTTCCGGAAAGTATGATAAATTCATATTTTGCAGTCAAAGCTGGTGTTGAAAAGGATCCAATGTCTTCTGGTTCTGATGAAAGAAAGTGAGCAATTAGGCATCCAATAAGTGGATGAGTGGAACATGTGACATGTTTGATTTACCCTTAATTTACCGTTAATCAAGATTCTTAATTTACAACACTTCATGTCATATTTATCATAAATCGTATGATCATTAAACAATATAAGATGATTTCCAATCTTGTGTTTTACAAAACACATCATTGTATTAATTTTAGTCTTGTTCAATCCAATTCAATTTCAACCACTTCAATCATGTCATGCCAAATGTGCTAAATTAAAGGAGAATTTTTTTTATCATTTACATTTTGATACTTGTCTTTATTTCTTATCTATTAAAACAAAAATATTAAAAAGAATAATAATAATAAATAAACCTATCATATTTAAAAATCTATAATAATAATAATAGGTAAAAACAAACAAACTAAAAAAACACCCTAGTATAACTTATTCATATACAATATATATATACAATATTTTTATCATGAATCATTTCAATGATAAACCTTTACATTCACTAGCAAATTATTGACAACAAAAGTTCCCCAATTTAAGAAATAAATCATATCAAGCTTCATCTTATTTATATACAATTTTTCTAGCATAAATCGCTTCGAGATAAACCTCGAAAATCGATCCACTGCCCCCAATCAAAAAAGAAATTTTAGTATCATTTTATTCCTATAAATTTATCATCTTCAATCATAAATCTCTCATACTATAGCATTATTGGCTTTTAAACACTTAAGTTCACCTTCCTTGTTAACTTTTAGCTTGTGCTCAATCTTTTTTTTTGCAGTAACTTAAAAAAAAAAAAAAAAACTAGATTCATATAATGCTCTACAAATCTCCTAGATGATAGAGATCAAAACTTTAAAAATAAAATGAAAACATTACAAGAAAAAGAAAAAAGAAATTGAAGGGGTGATCCAATCAGATTGGATCCCCATGAGAGGCGCCTCTAGCTCGCTATTGGAGACAGAAAGGTCATCATGGTTGCCTCATCTAAGGCCACCGGATGTGGCATTGTCAACATTAGAGGCCCTCACCTATATCGCTAAAGGAGGCGAGTACCTCCTCTATTCATCATGAAATAAGGATGTGTGACACATCTCCTTTTTCGCTGGAGGTCGTCCTCCTCCTTCACTGAAAGAGGTGAAGACCTCCTTCGTCGCAAATCACGATGGAGGACATACTCTCCATCGTGAGTTGCGATGAAACATTTGTTCACCTTGCTCCATTGTTGAAGCTGTCAATGGAGGAGGTCTCCCCACCTGAGGAAGCAACCAAATGTGGCCGTTGTTAGCTTATTGCCTCCTTCGACGAGAGATTTTCCAGATTCTGGTGATCTTTGTTGGAGATCCATGTATTTATCTTCATTTTTTTAATTTTAAATTAAAAAATAGATAAAAAGAGTCCTAAAATGTTTTTTTTTCTTCCTACATCTATTTTTGAAAAAAAAAAAATTAAAATTTTTGTTATTTTATTTATTTTATAATTTTATATTAATTTTAAAGATAAAAATACTTCTGCAATCATAAATTTTAACTGACAGTCGACTAATAAATAGACCAATTTAATGTATTTATAAAAAGTAAGAACCACGGAGTTAAAAAAGCAAATATATTTAAAATATTGATATTCCTCTAACAGTTAGTGACTAAATTATATATATTACAAATCCCATTGTAATATTTGTCTCTCGGACCTGGTTCGATTCTGTCGACTAGGGGTGAGCAAAAAACCAGTGAATCGAACCGGTTCAATCTTTTTTTTTTCCGGTTTTTCATTGTTCATCAGTTCGGTTCGGTTCGGTTCGTTTTTTTTTTAAATCGGATATTCCGGTTTGGTTTCGAGTTCAACGGTTTAAACCGGTGAACCGAACCGAGAACCGGTGTATATAATAAAAAATCTTTACATTTTTACAAATCCTATCGGTATCTACTGCCTCTTTGCCTCTTTGCTATTCTTTTTTTCTTATATAGAAAATATAGCAAACCCACAAACAATATTCTTTGTAACTTGAATGTCTGCTTAAAACTAATGGGGATGCACTCTTGTTCACTAGAGACAGGTATACATGCTTCTAATTTATCTTACTTCATTTTTCATAAATCCTTATAACAAATATTTATACTAGTGCATTTTATTTTGAATTTTTGTCTTAGTTTGAGCAATTATATCCCTTGTATTTGTTTGTACAGACACTTGTTGGCAAGGGTTAGATCATTTCAATTTATCAATTCTCATTAGTACTTTTGCTTGCAATTAAAGATGGAGACTTGTAGGACACCGGTAGACCAGTAGTTTAGTTAAGGAGAATGGCTTTCTTATTATTATTTGACAATTTTATATAAAAAACTGAAAAAACCGAACTGAACCGAACCGAATCGAACTAGTTCAATCGGTTTTTGATTGGTTCATACTTTTAATTTTTATCGGATCGGTTCACTTTTTTAGAGACCAGATATTATCGATTTTTTATCGGTTCACTCGAAAAGTGAACCGATTCATTAAGCGCCCACCCCTACCATCGATGAATAAATTTTTATATTTCCCGCATCTAGGGTTTTATATGAATTGTGTTCAAGGGTTTATAGTTTATAGTTTATATAACAAACTGATAATAGTCTGTCATGTTTGGATCAAATTGGTATAATCAGACCATAAAGGTTGTTGTGTTTGGGTCATATTCGAATCAGACTGAACTTTTTTTTAATCGACTTTGTAGTCGTAATTTGTATTTTTTTTTTTAATTTTAAATATTATAATAATTGGGGTTTGGCAAGAGTGAGAGGCTCAAACCCACAACTTGTGTAGGTATGAGAAGTATGCCTCATCTTATCTAGTCGTAATTGGTATTGAGTAGTGGTATTTATACCCCTAAAAAAATCGTATGTACAACCCCTTTTATATATATTTCTATTTAATTTAATATTTATTTTAGCTTAGATTTTTAGTTTGATATAATAATTTTCACTTTCTTTAATTATTAAAACAGTTATTTAATTTTTTTTAATAATTACTTTTTAAGTTTTTAATTATTAAATAGTTAATATCTTGATAATAAAAAAAATACGAATCAGACTATATTAACTCAGATTTCTGACACAATTTTTTGACTTTAATATCTTAATCCAAGATATTGAAGTAAAAAAATATTAAGATATTAAAGTCAAAAATTAATATAGTCATACCCAAAAATTGTTAAAATACTCAAAATATTATATATTGTAATACTATAATAGAGTCCAAAAATTAAATAGCACTTTTTGGGGGATGGCTGGTGCAAATAGCACCACTTTAATAAGTCTTATTTTAATATCATTAAAATAGGTGATGAGACCAAAATACCCCCACTTACTCTTTTCCTTTTTATTTTTTTTCTCGAAAATTCGAGACTTATTTACATTTTCGAGACTTATTCATGCATTTTCGAGACTTATTCATGCGTTTCGAAACTTAATTCAAGTTTGTTTGGGACTTATTATGTTCAACCTCCATCAATGGTGACAATGACGATCCGACGACGGCGCCGGTTGACTCCAAAGATAGTTGGATCTGGAAAATCAAACGATGCCGAGTTCATTGGCGTCATCGGTTTAGTCAGATTCGCGACGGATCGTCATAGATCGGACGATGAAGATTCGCGACGGTTTGAGTTTGGCTTTGTTTCTCTCTCTACACAACTCGAATATGAAAACGAACGCTTCGATTACAATGATTGGCACTCGACGAACGTTTTACCGGTGATTTTGCCGGTCAACTTGCCGGTCGACGGTGGCACCTCCATTGAAGCTCCATCAATGGAGGTTTGGGAAAAAGGAAGAAGAAGGTGAAGGACACACAAGAGAAAAGAAAAGAGGCTAGCGCTGGAGGGTATTATTGTTCAAATTTCATTTTTGGTACTATTAAAACAAGAGTTATTAAAGTGTGATAGTTATACAAGTCAAAATTTAAAAAGTGCTATATACCCCTATTTCCTCTACTTCTACTATAATATATGGAGACTATTTATTATGATTTTAACGATGTTAGTTAAGAATAGTATTGGAATTTTGAGAATATACCAATTTAGTAGTGTACTTATAATTTTACAGGAGAGCAAATATCATCAATTATTGGTATTTGATATATATAAATTATCTATGATTGGGTACCCAAGTTCGAGTTAGTTTTGAGATTGAGTTGGAGTTGTTAATATAATTCAACGCGATTAATCCGACCAACCCAACTAATAAAAAAAAAAATAAATAAGTTGTGTTAATGTTAATTACATCTTATTAGTTTTATGATAAAATCTAATCACTTAGAAAATCTTAAGAATATAATTTACAATTTCAATATTGTAAATTAAATTATGAGTAATTTATTTCATGTTTTAAATTATATGCAATAAATACATGTATTATAAAGACGTTTATTGAATTTCAATTGATCTTTTCTTCTTCTTTTTTTAATCGATTATACTTTATTTTGTTGGAATTTTGAGCTCAACTCCACAAAGAGTTGAGTCGGGTTGAAATTCATATAGGGTTAAAAAAAATGGATAGCATTAATCTATGTCATACACCGAATAAAATTATAAAAATTACTTACATAGAAAAGTTAAAAACTGTATTTATTGAAACAAGACAATAAATATATAATGTTTAACTTTCTTTTTATAGTAATTTTTATAAAAATTAACCCAAATCATATGACCAATCCAAAAACACTACCCCTATGTTCAAAAAAAAAAAATTATACACCCATGTTTAGCATTTGAAAAGCAGTAAAATAAAAATTTAACCAAATGCGATATTACAACAACTCCAATTTACATCTCAAATTCTAATTTTTGATGAATATAGAATTGAGATTCCTAATAATATTGTTCATTCTTTGGTAGCTTCACTAGCTCGATTGATGTTCTCATTAATGACAAAGAACGATTCCACCTCCCTTTCCACATCCTCCACCTGCATTATCAATTTAACATGTTAAGAATAATTATGAATTTATGATACAAATCATGATAGTTGTTGCTCACAAGTTTTGTATGAAAATGGAGGAAAATTTCATCTTTGCAGTACATGTAAGCTGCCTAGCTACATGATCGTCGAGTTACTAATTTACCAAACAAGTTACAAGTGGGGTGGCATTTTCACATACTGATACACCCTTATCATAATAATATATTAATATATAATAATAATAATGCGAGTTGTTATATATTTAAATTTATAAGTTAAGAGTAAGATTATGGCCGAATGAGCTAAGATTAACAACCAGACAATCTGCAACAGTCTCTAAGGCTACTTAATCATGAATAATATTTAACAAGAGGTATTAGGTGATCATAAAACTTTTATAAGAGAAGACAAATGCTGCTAAACAAGGTATTAGGTAATAATTAAAACCTTTTCAATGAATTGATCAGCAAGATGAGCATCTTTAGCTGTTTCTTTGGCCACATTTTCTATCAAAGTAACAGCATCCTTGAGTCTTCCACCTTGTGGCAAGTGATCAGCAACCTCTTCTGCTACCTTCTCCACCTTCTCTGCAACATCTTCTACTATCTCTGCAACATGCTCTGCTGTTTGCATTGCTGCTTCAACTTCGTCTTATATATATATATATAAAATTAAGAATTAATAAGACTACTTATTGGCATTTTCAATAATGAATATGTAGGTCTTCAATAGATATGCTTACTTTTCAATCTTTGGAATGGGCCCCATTTGTTCCTCCAAAAGGGTAGAATCATTGATATTACCATTCCTAGAATCCAAACTTTCCTGCTAAAATTATCACTATTATGGTATACACGCAATAAACAAATAAGCTTGCATGCACGTACTGCAATAATATCAGTATATCACAACAGCAAAATACAATATGATCACAGTATATATATATATATATATATATATATATATATATATATATATAACATACCAGGATTGAGGAGATGGATCTGAATTAGGAACTAGTGGCGGTTCTGGTAGAGCGCTGCTGTAAACAACCATAACATCCTTGACATTGAAAGATCGCAAGGGGGGGTTTCTGATCAAGAAGTCGAATTTGTCTCTGTGCTTTGACATCACTGAAAAACGAGCAGGATAAGAAATGATAGTTTGAAATCTGTGGCAGGAGCAAGTATATATGTGCCGCGCCATAGAGTACTTGCAAGGAACAATAAGACCAGGTGCTGTTGTCGACATAACTTACAATATAGCCTCTAAATCACCTTTGATCGATGTTATAATTACTTGGATACTTTTGTGCAATCAAGAAGGAATTCTAAGGATACAGGTGGGTGAATACATATGATATTATTTGCCTTGTACGACTGGTAAAACTAAAATATATATTAATGGTCTTAGTGGGATTAGGAATCCCAGTCTAGATTATATAATCAAAATTCCCAAGTCAATAGTTTGATTTTCGTTTTACAATATTCTTTTATTATCACGTACACGTACCTTAGTCAATAGTTCATGTATATTATTATGCCGAAGTAATAATATATCCATTCTTCACCTCTAATGTTAGCTCGAAATCAATTCATTTACGAGTTATGTTTACAATATCTAAGGTACTACACATAATGCTTAAAATCCAAATTAGCATTTTATTATATCTCAAATTCTCAATAGACTTTTTGACACCGTTGAAAACATTAATACCGGGCATTTTAACTCTATTTATATCTCAACTAATGGAGAAAATCTTCGATGTACCGGATGCACGTACTGTTGAGTGGTGGACTCGACCACTGAAGATCAGATATCTGACGAGAAAGACACATGTGGTGCAGATGTGGCATTTATTTTTTACCACATGTTTGATCTCCAATGACTGGGTGCACTAAAGATTTTCTCCAACTAATGAAGTGTCCATTGGCAAATTGATCATTATTAATAATGACTTTAAGTCTTTAAACATTTGCCACATATAATATAGATTAAATTGTTACACTAATTAAAAGTTGAGATATAAATTGATATGTCTCACATTAGTATTAGTACTGTTTTCGAAGAAGTGTCTCAAATAAAGTTTGGTGAAAAATGAGAAAAATGAAACTCACCGTCGGACTTGAAAAAAGGAATCATATTCAATTTCATGAAAGTGCTAAACTTGCATGCTGCATGTATGATTGGGAATTGATTTCGAACGCCAAAAAGAAATAAGGAGGGTGACAAAGTGAACACTTGTAGAGAGGCGCAAAGTCTGGCCGCCATCCCCATGACTTTAATGGGTGAGTTTCTTGTGAGAAGTACCTTGTAGGGGGTCGATCTATGGTTTATGTGGATCCGGTTGGGTTGTGTTAGGCCCAATACAACTGGGTTGAACAGTGGATGTCGTCTCCTCTATCAACCAATGAGTGTTGGCTTGTCGAACGAAAGTCGTTGTCTTGATCAAACCCGTAAAAGAACAACAGATAAGCAAATATAAAGAAAACAATGGAAATGGGGTTAGATTATTAGCCTTAGATGTGTTTGGGCTGAGCAATTATGTGCAAGAATCGTGACTGTGAATCAGATCAAGTTCCAGTGGCCGGGGTCAAGGTGATAAGAGCTTAAAGATGCTTGTATGCTTTATGTTTTGTTAAGAAATTCAGAGAGGGCTCACTGTGATTGAACTCTGTTATTTATGGGCTAAAGACTCATTCCCAACGTTCATCTTAATCAATGTAAAGGGTGGGCATGATTTTAGGAGAGATTTCCTCCCCTTTGAATCATCAGTTACTCTACTTGTAATTGATATCTTTGACTCAGTTTTGAAATGGCCAAGCCTTGCTGGCACAAGTCTTGGGTCAACCTAGGATACGTGGGCCCATGGACTGCTTTTGGCTATCACAACTATATGAAGTTTTGGGCCTTTTACACGTTTGGGCATATAGACCATTTCTCGCTACCATATAGCCTAGATTTGTATTAGGGTGTTTTAGTTCAATCAAAATTTGATATTTACCCAAGTATTGCCTACTGAATTGGCTTAAAAATTCTTGCTCGTACTACTTTTTGGGCGGGATCAATAGTGAATTAAAGGGAACGACATGTAAGCCGTTCAAAGGTCATATTGACAATTTGTTTACTAATATAAAATGAGTTTACGAGATGATGTTGACTCAATGATTAGTTCGGGTCATACCCCCTTCCCCAATTGTAAAATATTGTGATAGTTATATATATATATATATATATATATTTTAGTGAGTCTCTCATAAGGGATCCCTTATTTTAATTTCGGTAAGGATCACCATGAAATCACATCGATTTGAATGAATTTTGATCTGAATTTTTTTATGGATGATAAGTTGATTGAAATCGACCTATGAATAAAATTTGAAATTTTTTCAAGTGCTAAAACTATTTATCCTAATTATTTTAAATATGAAGGCATCGGAAAAATAGGTGAAATATAGGAAATTCAAGAAAAATAGTTTAAGTTCTTGGAAAATTCTCAAATTTTATTCATAGGTAGATTTCGATGAACTTATCATCCACAAAAAAATTCAGATCAAAATTCATTCAAATTGATATGATTTCATGGTGGTCTTTACCGAAATTAAAATAAATGATACCTTATGAGAGACTCGTTCTATATATATAATGAGTTTCTCATAAATGATCTTTTATTTTATGGCCAGTTTGGTATTGATGTTACTTTTATTATAATCACTATTAGCTGTGCTGAAGGAATAATCAGTTGTAAAGTTAATCAGTAAATGTTTGGTTAATTGTATTTTTAAAACTACTGTACATCTCAAAAACAATATATATAAGTTTGGTAATTTTATTTTAAAAGTACTGAGATTAGTAACAATGACTAAAATATACATGAGTTTAGGACCTTATTTCATTTTTTTTTTTCATTAATTATATATATATATATATAAATATAATCAATATTTAAGTATAATATTTAATTTTGAGATTAAATAAGGTATATAAATGATTTTAACTTGATTATATAAGGATAATAATTATATTTTAAAAGATGCATTAAATACTGAAAATAGATTATTCCATAATTACTTTCAAAAAGTAACCCTCCACTTACTTTTTAAAATCACTGTCAAAACTTGCAAGATTATCAATTAATCACTATTGAAAATTTTACCAAACATTATTTTATGTCAAAATTATAAAATAATCTGATTTTAACTTTTCAAAAGCAATACAAAACTGGTCTTTAATTTCAATAAAGACTTTATATGGACTTTGAATATAAATATATATATATATATATATATATATATCGAGTTTCTTAGAAGGGATAATTTGTTTTAATTTTAATAATTGATTTTGATGAAATCACATCAATTTTTATGAATTTTAATCTGATTTTTTTTTTTTTCGATAATAAGTTCAGATGTAACTATAAATAAATTGAAATTTTGAGTTTACATAATTAATCAATGCTATTTAAGTATATATTAAGAATTAATAGACATATTTGAAAGGTCTTTGTAAAGCCCATTGGACCAAACATTGGGCCGGTGTGGTAGCTTTTCTTTTCGTCGAAATAAGATTTCTTTTTATAACAATTTGTATCTGTTAAGAATCATCACTTATCTCTTTCAATAGTTTTCTACAAGCTTTGATAAGGTTCTTTAGAATTTTCTAGAGGCTTCAATAAGCATTTGGATTCTGGATGTTTGATGAAGAACCAAATTCCATAAGCTTCAGAAATAAACATAAGCAGCCGAGAGATTTGTAGAAGCTTTAACACCAACTTCAAAGTCAATGTTCGGTAATTTCTTGATTACCGACTTTGGAAGATTATAAATAGAAATGTTTGGCTCACTTGCGTGCATCGAGAGAAGTTGCAAAGATCAAGCGAAGCACTTGAGTAGCCGACAGTGAACAGATACTATTATTAAAAAAAAACTAGGTTCTTCAAAAGTATCATCTAACGGTGCTCAATATTCCAATTCTAAATATGTCTGCATCGGTTTGACTAGCTAGATAAGTGTTGATCCATCTTTGAGACTTTGAAATGATAAATATTAATTTGGAATTATCAAGAAAACTTATATCTAACAATAATTATTAGGGAGAATTGTCTTTTAGTCCCCGTAGTTTGCTTTAATCTACATTCCACGATTTTTAGAATTATAATTTTTAATCCTTCTATTATAGAATCCGTCATAATTATTTGGGAGAATTGTGTTTTAGTCCCCGTAGTTTGCTTTAATTTACGTTTAATACACGGTTTTTTAAAATTATAATTTTTAGTTCTTTTGTGACAGAATCTGTCAAAACGATGGATTCTGTTATGTCAGAAAGAAAAATGACCTAAAGGCCCCTGATGACCTAATGTGTGTTGATCCCATTGAAAAGACCATTTTGCCCTTCAATTTTAAATTAATTTAATATTTATTCTATTTTTTTAAAACGAAAATGAAATGAAAAATATAAAAAATCTATAAAATTAGTATTTTAATCAAAAATAAATAATTAAAAAGCTTTTGAAGATCAAACAAAATAATAAAATTTAAATTTCTTATATAGATCTCCACCATCCATCTCAAAGATGGATGGTGGAGATTAAATGATAATTTAATATAAAATTCCATAAAATTAGTATTTTAATATAAAAATAATTCATTACCTTTTTTTTCAAAATTTGAAGAGATCTGGAATCCAATTCTAGATCTCTTAAAACAAAACAAAAAATAAACAAAAAAATAAACAAAAAAATAAAAAACTTTTGAAGTCAATTAACTCCCACAAACAAAATCAACTAATCACAAAAAAAAAAAAAAAAAAAAAAAAAACGGAAATAACAAATAGAAAATAAAATCTTTGAAAAAAAAAATAGCCATAGCAATCCTCAAACAGAATCAACGATTCCAGATTTGGTGAGGCTACCAGATCTTCAACACCCTAAAATGTTGTTTATGGATTCTCTCACTCCCTAACATCATTTCAGATTTCAAAAACCAACTCCATCACTCAAACATTCAATTTCACGCCCATCATCCCACAAACAATATTACTTGCTTCATCAACCTAATCAAAAGCTCAACAATCCACAAAAAAAATGAATTTAATTAGCCCAATTCGAATTCAATCAAAATCAAACCTAAAAAACCTAGCAATCGAATTCATCAAAACTGAATTCATCAAACCAAAACCAAAATCAAATCGAATTCAATCAAAATCAAACCTAAACCAGACCTTGCTTTAATTTTTTTCAGAGATTGATTTCTAGGTACTGTTCACTCTCTCAGGAATAGAGAAGCAATGGCGGCAGAAATAGGGGAGTAGGGAGTGGGTCGTGTTTAGGGGGCTTGTGTTTATGGTTGTGGTTGTTGAAATCGATTTGATTTGTGTTTAGGGGGTTTGAAATTGGTTTGGTTTGTGAAAATGATAATGGACTAGGGTATGATGATCATGGAGATTATGATAATGAACTGGGTTTATTCAACAAGAGTTGGCGTCGTGGAGAAGAAGAGCATATGGATTTTTGGGGAGATCGTGAGAGATGAGAGATTGAGAGGATTTTTTTTTTTTTTTTTAAATTTTTAATTTTTAATATTTATTGATTTTGTGTTTTATTTTTATTTATTGATTTGTTTTATATATTTATTTTATTTTAAAATTTTAAATTTAATATATTTTTATTTAATACATTATTAATTGTATATATCAAATTAGCTTTATAGCCTTCAGCCCTAATTACCCTTCCTGTCCCAACTGATGAATTTAACTATTTACCTTTATTGACCATCGTTGACTTGATGGAACCCTAACAGAATTGGACGGTAGGGAGTACAATCCCTATTGTCAGAATAATGATGGACTAAAAATTACAATTCCAAAAACCCATGGTTTAAAGGCAGATTAAGACAAACTATATGGACTAAAATACTATTTTCTCTAATTATTAAACTATATGATAAGCTCCCACGCAATGTTGTTTGTCTAAGATGCCATTGCCACCTAAGTTGTCGAAGTTCCATTAATCATCAATTACACATAACACATCCAAAGGAAATCTAGTCTAACGCCAACTAATTTCTCTCTACTCTATTATACACTCTGGATCGGCAAACATTCTATCAGTAGACAGTATATGTATCTGACATGCGATAAGGTTATGGTGTATATTTAGTATTAATTAGGTGCATATTTAATTAATTAATCAATCAAACGGGTAATTAATTACTACCAGTTTTCTACGTACATCCCTACAAATGAAATAACATTATAAGATCACTAATTATATAAAATATAATTAATCAATATTAGCAGATATGAAGTCGATTTCACAAATTGTCAAATACTAACCCGACTTTGACTCCACGGCAACTCATATATAAGACACAACTTATAAGGTATGGCATACTCATCATGATTGAGACTAACTATCGTAAATTACAAGATAACCACTCTATTATTTATTTTTGCACCCACTTTCATTCAACAATAAACTATCTTCTTATCTTGCAAACAACAAATTAAGCTAACCAATCAAATAAATATTCTAACAATTGTAGTTAATTAATATCACATAAATTAAATAAATAAATTCCAATGTCTAAATTTTTTAATTTTTTTTTTACTTAATTTTTTTTTACTTTTCTTATCATCTTGGTCAAATACCTAATTAAATTATTAAATATCATCGTAGCATCGATATACATACACCATAAGGTACAAAAATTACCAAGAAACGTCTCTTTTCAGTGTGATTGAAGACTTCAAAATGAAACTCTACTACCAGATTCAAACTCTAATATCGTAAATATAATCTCACTTTTATCTATTAAACTACTTAATCTCGCAATTCTAACATTGAGCGGGTCAAGAGTTAATCGAAACTTGTCGAGATCAAACAATACAAATACGGTCGTGATATAAATTCCCACAATCTCTACCTCTGATATGGAAGGTGAGGTGTAATAAGACTTGTGCTAATCACTTTCTCTTACTTTTTCAAATATCACAGTTAATTCACGTATTCTATATCGTCTAGTTACCAACTGAACTAAGGCTCTGGCAGTAAAAAAAAATAATAATAATAATCAATCAATCTTATACAATTGAACTTGTTATTAAATAAGACAAATAGGAAAGATAAGTATATAACCATAAACAATTACAGCTATAATAAATAAAAGGTAGCATTAAAGGTAATAATTAATATAGAAAAATGTAAAAGCAGCAAATGATTCTAATTCATTCTAGACTAGGTGCCAAACGTTAACATACACATTTCTTCACTAAACCCCGAAAGTGACTCCTAAGATGCATTTCTTGATTTCTTCTCTTGCAATTCAAACAAGACATCTCATTTCCAGCAATAATCTTTCCTTCAATTCTCTCAAAACTCAAGAGTAATTTCTTGCTCAATTTAACAGCAATGAAACACAGAAAACTCTTCCCAGTTGACAATTCAACTCAAACTGCAGATTGCATGTTCTGTGAACCAGCTTGCAATCCAGATAAGTGCATCCCTAACGTTG
This sequence comes from Acer negundo, assembly GCA_035582765.1. Lineage (NCBI taxonomy): Eukaryota > Viridiplantae > Streptophyta > Magnoliopsida > Sapindales > Sapindaceae > Acer > Acer negundo. The sequence goes on along the minus strand of CM069231.1, from coordinate 315,901 downwards.
TTATTGTCTTCCCGCCGCCACCGCCACCGCCGCCTCCTCCTCTTCACCATCAAGTCTCACCTTATGTGATCATCTTCGTTTGTGTAATAGCCTTCTTCTTCCTTTTCATTTTGTTCAATGTTATCAGAGCCAAGGCCCGTGCGGTCAATCAGGCGAACAATAATAGACCCCAACAAGCTCTATCAGATGGATCAGAAGAAGAGCTTGTTAGTGAAAACAGAATTGATCACCCCATATGGTTCATCACCACCGTTGGTTTACAACCTTCTACTATAAATTCGATATCGGTATGCAAGTACAAGAAAGGTGAAGGGTTGATTGAAGGAACTGAGTGTTCTGTTTGCTTGAATGAATTTCAAGAAAACGAGACTCTTCGGTTATTGCCTAAGTGTAACCATGCTTTTCATATCTACTGTATTGATACTTGGTTGAAGTCTCATACAAATTGTCCTATGTGTCGTGCCTCCATAGTCTCAACCTCTGTTAATTCTGCTCCTTTGCCTGTGATCGACCAGAATTCGGTTAGCTCTAATGTTATTGCAAATTCCCAGATTGATAATTCAGAAATTGATCGTCAGTTGGGTGAGAATCAAGAGAGAAATGTTCAGGCTGGTGAAAACAGGACAAGAACAGAGGAGGGTAGTGAGAGAATTTTGAAACATAGTATCAATTCTAATGAAACCGATGTTTTACAGGTACTTGAGCATGATTCACAACCATTGAAGAGGTCTGTTTCCTTGGCTGAGACCACCATGACTCTTGAATTTGATGATTTTGGTCCTCTTGATGAATCCGGAGATTTCTCAGCTGATCAAATAAACGATGCTACTAAGAAGCAAGATGGTGAAAAACCAAGCACGTCTAGAGAGACAGGTAGTTGTTCTTCAATTGTGCAGTGTCTGCATAAAAGCCCCGTCTCCATGAAAAGATCCGTCTCCAGTAGTGGAAGTGTTTTACGTAACAAGAACCAGAAAACAATTCTTCCTTTATGAAGATCATTTCATTTCTAGGTATGTTCAGGCTTTGTATGTATGTATGTACAGTCTTAAAAGGAGATTCTGGCAGGCCCACGAGTCTGTTTGTTTTTGTTCCAATTAAGACACAACACAAGCCATAAGATACTAAGCGAGCGGACCCAGTTTTTAAGTATCTGAGTAGAAGAACTTCAATAAGTTTTTCTTTCGAGTGTCGTATTCATTATTAAACGAGAAAAAAGAGTGTGGTGTTTGTAAATTGTGATATATGTTTCTGCAGAGATTAAAAAAAAAAAAAAAAAAAAAAAAATTGAACCCATCTATTATTTCTAGTTCTCGTTCTATTGATGTTCTTTAATTTCCAATCCAATGATAACAGTAATGTTTGATGATTGAACTCATGATTCTTGGCATATGCATGTTTTCAGTAGTATTTCTGGTTGTTGAATCCATTCTAGGTGGTTGGGCTTGAAATCTATAGTCGCTTGATAACTTGCAGCCTGACCAATCACAACCCAAACCTTAACCTAATCTGGTTACTCTTCTTTTTTTCTGTCTTTTTCTTTGTCTGTCTTTGTCATCCACTCATCCATTATGAAACCAACCAATCAATCAATTCTCATTAAATTGACGTCTTACCTTACTGCTATTGTATGCAGCACTCACTGGTCACTATATTGACTTCATTTTCTCCGAATAATGGCAATCATTCTGTCTTTGTGTTGGGCCTGGTATCACAGTCCACAGTCCACAGCACTAGTGAGCCCAACCTAACAAACTAATCTTTTGGATCAGTTGTAACTAAGCACATGACCCAAAACAACTGAGTCTTGTTCAAGCTCTCATTTGCTGTGCGTACCCACGTCTGGTTGGGTTTATATTAGAGGACCACCAAACCCATAGGTAGAGCTTGAACCCACATCCATACCAAGTCAGACTGGGCTAGCTAGGGTTAGAGTTAGAGGCTACACATGAAGTGCCCGAACATGACAAAGGCATCATGTGATTGTACGGAGAAAAATGTGACGACCCCACTTTCCATAGATACGGGTTGATCTATATAGTCATACAAGGGAAGAAATAATCAACATCAAACAAGTTAAGGGGTCGTTTGTTTTTCTATCGCAAATCGAATAATTATTGAAATTTGAATTTGAATGATATGTTTGTTTTTTATTTTTATCACCTCTAAATAGAATGTCAACTTGTTTGTTTTTTATTTTTTTTTAATTATTATTTTTTATTTTTTTTAAATATAAAATGGTTCTAAAACAAGTAATTTGACATTTATACTCTTATTATTATTAATTATTATGTATTTTCATTTTATATGATACAAACAAATAAATAAAAATAATTTAACAAATCTTAAACCATTTTTATGTAATAATTACAATATATTATTCATGAAAAAGATATGATAAATAATTGTTCTTAAAAATCAAATATGATAAATAATGATTTAGAAATGATTTTGATTTTAAAAAAATAAAAAAAAAATTGAAGGTTCAACGATGGTGTTGAAAGTGCTAATGTGATTATTATTATTATTATTATTTAAGATGTTTATTATAAGTAATAGGTTAAAAGAAATAAATTTGTATAATATAAAATTATGATAAAATTGGAAATATATTATCTTTGGTAAGATAATCTTGGACGAAAATGTATTAAATGCAATCTAGTGATTTGGAATTAAGGGGATGTATTCAATTAGGATTCTTGAAGACGTTTAAAGACATTTTTAAGTGACATATTTTCATGAATTTCTTCAGACTTTTATAAATTAACATGAACTTTCATTAATTTGTTTAGACATATATGATATATCTCAAACTTTTATAGATTTGTTTAGATATCCATGGACTTTTATGGATTTGTTATCTCTGATTTCTACTATAAATGGAGAATTATACCACTATATAACCCAATAACACAATCTATATACTTAACCAATATGATCTATTAATACAATTTGCAGTATTAACAATAATCTCTACTTTCTTCATTTTCTCTTATATTACTTTCCACCTCCTTAATCAACTATTTCCATTTCTAGTTCTCCATTTGTTTCTCTATAACCACCCGAGTATTGTGAACTCTATAACAACGTAAACCTTAAGGAGACAAGTTTTTGATGTCATGCCATTTAAAAAAATTTCCAGCTCTTTCAAGAAGAAAGACAAAAAAAAAAAAAAAAAAAACCAAGAGGAGGTAGAGGTAATAATATAGATGAATTATCAATAGTAAAAGCGGCAGTATGGGCTTGGTATCAACATGGTTCTGGGTATCAAGGTGAATTTGTTATCACAAGAACAATTGATCAGAGAGTGGCTAATTATAAGCCATCACGTTTTTTTTTTTTTAAATGCGCAATTTTCAGTAGATAAAATTGATAATATGGATTTCAATATAACAATTGACAATGACTATTTAATTGAAAATTTTATTATACCAACTAGAATTAAATGTATTTCTAGGATGAATTTACTATTTTATTGTACATTTACCTACCTTTCAGCTTTTGAAAACATTTTGTCAAACAAAATGGACTCTTGTCTAATCATATAAATAAAAAATAATCAACTAATTGAATAACCAAGTAAAGCTATACATAAAATATTTTTTTAAAAAAAAAGAATAACCCTAACCCAAACATTGTCACAATTGACCACCCTTTGATCCACCATTTGTAATTTATTCTCTACAGCTTCAAATTTTACAAAATTTGACATGGATAATCTAAACAAATAGGACATGCTACATTAAAATTATCAATTTAATCCATGATCATTTGTATATGAAAACATTTATTCTTTTCTTATTTTCTGAATTTGTCAAGCAAAAATCAATATTGATTTTTGTCTACTCCAAAAATTATAACAATTTTTTTACTCATTTATAAATCACGAAACTTTGCAGAATAACATTAGACATAACATTCTATCTACATATATTTTTTTCATAATTTCCTAGATAGAATAACCTATTCAAATAAATTTACGAATTCTGGTCATTTGTCAAAATAAAAGGGTTCCATCAAGCCTTTGTATATTTCGAAAACACATAGAGTCCACCAAAATCCTTGGGTAGAAGGTTGGACTTTTATGGCCTTTGATATTAACACCTTTCACCATCAAGTCCACCAAAATCCATGACTTAGGAAAATCCTTTAAAATCCTTTAAAATCCAATCTCAATTGAATACACCTTGATTATTGTAGACATTTTTAAAGTTCCAATTCAATACACCCGAATTTGGAAGGATTCTTTAAAAGTCCATAGAAATATGAATTGAATACCACTAGATTAATATAGACTCTTTTAAAGCCTTTAAATGTCCGAATTGAATATAGCAGAATTTATAATGTTTTTAAATGTCCTTAAGAATCCTAATTAAATACACCCCCAAAGTTAAAAGTCAAGATTTCTTACTTTTTATTTTAAGTTGTTTGATCACTTAAAAAAACAAACAAAATAACTTATTAATTTATATTCGGACCCATTAAGTTAAAAGTGCAAAAATCAAACGACCCCTAAGACTATGTTTGGGGTTGCTTTGGCTTGAGAAATAGTCACTTATTTCTCAAGTTTTAAGCAAATGACTGTTTGGTAAATTACCCCAAAACAACTTATTTTATAAATTGTTCTGCCAACAAGTAACTTTTAAGAAGTTGGGTGGGAGATGTTTTTCCAATCTAATTTTTAGAGAAGTTGACTTCTTATCCTTGGAATGTCTATAATGCCCCTACTATTTTAATATAAACACAATAATACCCTTTTATTTAATATTGATATTTTTTTTTGAATGAATAATATTTTAAAAAAAACTAAAAAAATTAAAAATTAAATTTTTTTTTTAATGTTAATCATATAGTGATGGTCGCCATCGACGATGGAGGCTAGAGGATAGCCAGCTACCATCGGCGTCGGAGGACGAATGGAGGCTAGAGGATAGCCAGCTACCATCGGCGTCGGAGGAGGAAGTCGAAGTCGACTGACAGCTACCTGCTCTATTTCACAATTGTAATTGTGAATATGTCGGCCAACTACCACCTACGAAGTTGAAGTCATCGATTCCATCGTGCTAGAGATGTTGGTTCTACTCTGGCGATGGATCCTTCCTCCTCCATTTTCACGATGAATCCGGTACGAGATCTCACAATTTCAAAACTTGTACATCGGCAGCAAAGGAGATGATGTCGACGACGAGGGAGGACAGATGGCGGTGATCTCGCAGGAGAATCTGGTGGAGTGGAAAACAGTGGCAGATTTGGAGCTTCAATTGTTGAGATTCCATTAATGGCTTCTTGAGTGGGTGAGTTGTCTCAATAGATTTGTATTGAGAGGACTGAGTTGACTTAGTAAATTAGTATTGTGATGATTAAGTTGATTTAGTAGAATATTTTTTAAAAATTATATTTTATATATATATATATACAAAAATTTTCATATGAGGATGCCCTAATAGAATTATATAAGGACGTTGAATGTGAGTCACTCGTTTTATATACTTTGACTTGGTACGTATGCACTTGTCAAATCACTTTTATAAATGAATGACTTACATTCAATATCCTGATAAAGTTATATAAGGATGCCCTGATAGCAACGAGACCGTATATATATATATATATATCTTATGCGGCTATGCTTTATATATGTATTTTTAATTTTAAAAAAATAAGTAGTAAAAAAATATTTAAATAATATATTACATTTTAACAATTATGTCCTTTTTAGACATTTTTCATAATCAATTAAACTTTATCAAACACTTTTTCCATACTTTTTTTCTTAAGTTGATTATTTATAAAGTCAATTTACAAAACACCTATTGACTTATCTTATAAGTTGATTATTACTTAAGTTAAGCTAAAAACGGATTATTTAATAGTGGAAATAGTGCGAAATGTCACATTTTGAAACTCATTTGGTGATATTGTCAGTGGTTTAATAAGTTATGTTTAAAAGACACTTATTATGGTGAACTACCAAAATTGCCTTTAGATAATCAGTTATGTTATTCTTTTTGTACTTTTCTCTCTCCACACTTCAAACAAAAATGACTCTCTCTCTCTCTCTCTCTCTCTCTCTCTCTCTCTCTCTCTATCTATCTATCTATCTATCTACAAATAAAAGTTCAAGATTTGTCATTGCCTCAAGTTTCATCTTCAACTTATAAAATAAGGTAATATTTCTTTAACTTTCTTCTTTTAATTTGTTCACATTTTGTAAACCAGTTATTGTGAGAATTTTTGGATCTCCAAGCCTTTTCATGTGATGCCTGAGCCTTTTCATGTGATGCCCGAGCCTTTTCATGTGTTTCCCGTGCCTTTTCATGTATTCACTATCCAAGTCTTTTCATGTATTCACTATCCGAGTCTTTTCATGTGTTATTTGTGTCTTTTCATTCACTATCCGAGTCTTTTGAATAATTTTTTGAGCATTTTCATGTGATTTAATCGAGCTTTTTGAAGACTTGTCTGAGCCTATTGATGTGATTTACCCGAGCCTTTTAAAGAATTCTCTAAGTCTTTTCATGTCTTCTCTGAGACTTTTCAATATCTTTACCAGAGCCTTTGTAAATGTAATATTTGAAAAAAGTTTGTAGTCCTGGATTTTTATTAATGGTTTGTGATGATTAATTTGACAGCATCATGAATCGGGTTAGAATAGTAATATCTTACAACAGTCGATGGGAGCAGTTACCCGACGGAAGTCAGAGGTTTGTTGGATCGGATAACCAGGGAATGTATGTGTCAAAGGATATGACTTACAAAGAATTAGTAGTGATCGTGCATACCATTGTGAATTATGATGTAAACATTCAATGTTGATTTGTTATCAATATCAATCGTTCTTGGCAGTACATGTCGTACATTTATAAGAAATGACAACGATGTGCAGTTTATGTTAGGGGAATGTCGAGTTATCCCTCAAATATGTGACAGTGTAACTGAGAGGACAGCTAGAGATGTGATCGGGAATGATATTCTTCCTCCTAAAAATACCTAACAATTGGGATCCTTTAGCGATAGCAACCAAGTGTTCACCAAAAAAAGTGCCACCGAAGGTGGGGGAAACATGTGTGGTGTCCCACTGATAGCGGTCGACAATGAAGATTTAGTTGAACCTCAATTTAGCGATGTGTTTGGTTGTCGAAATAAGCAGTACAATGAGCAGAACAATTACCCGAACCATGAGGTGGATAATGAGACAAATAATGAACAGGTTAATGATTGGGTTGATGATCTACAAAATGTGGATGAAGACCCTACACAAATTGAAACACGAGGTAGACATGTACAAGGAGTTAGTTGCACTTGACAACGTGGTTTATTCCCGGAGCAGATTCATACTCGTCTAGTATTAATAGAAATAGCATCTTGGTAGCGCAAGAACCTAGAACCATGATTTATAAAGGTCAATTTTTTTCGAGTAAAAAGGATTTGAATAGGCTAGTTGGTCGTTTTGCAATGCATCAGATTGAAAAGGTCCAATAAGACAACTTTACATTTGGTTTGCATCATTAATGACTGTACAAAAAAATTAAGAGCGGTGAAGAGAGATGAAGAGACATACTTTCAAGTCAGAAATTTTGTCAACAAACACAATTGTCCCTTGGAAGAGATTTACCATTGCCACCAACAAGCTAGTGCAGTCATAATCGGAAAAGTCGTTGCACCTACACTTCAACAACATGATGGTCGTCTCATGCGTCACAAGGACGTCATTGCCGATATGAAAACAATGTATGGCATACAAATCATGTACAGTAAGGCACACGATGCCCTGCAATATGCATTGTTATTGACCTATGGAACCCATGAAGAAGATTTCCAACTCTTGCCATCTTTTGCATACGTTCTGGAACAGTAAAATCCTTACACAATCATCGACTTACAGTGCACTGATAATGGTAAATTTCTCTACTTTTTCATATGATTAGGGTCCTCAATTAGAGGTTTTCGAAGGTGTATACGTCCTTTGATTGTAGTTGATGGTACCCATTTGAAATGAAGATTCGGGGGTACAATGTTTGTGGCAACAGCACAAAATGGAAACGAAGAGGTGTATCCAATTGTTTTTGAGTACGGTGACTCAAAAAACAACCTTTCATGGGAGTGGTTTTTAGAATGCTTGAGGGGTGCCCTTGGTAATATAGATGATTTGGTTTTCATTTTCGATCGACATGCAAGCATTGAAGCATGGATTTTTAAAGTGTTCCCTTATGCAACACATACCATATGTTGCTGGCATTTTGGTGAAAATATGAAGAAGCGATTCCATAAAAAGGATGTTGCTGACATAATGAATGACGCAGCTAGGTCATACAGTGAATTAAAGTATAATCATCACATGGTCCCGCGTACACTGTCCCCAAAGAAGGTACAGGGTGATGACCACAAATGTTGCAGAGTGCATAAACTCATACCTAAAATTCGCACGGAAACTGCCATTGATGACACTGGCAGAGTTCATTAGGAATATGCTACAAAAGTGGTTTCATGATCGTCATGCAGCTGCACGGTCCATGCGTCATTGATTGACCGACGGATCACATCTTGTGATCCTGAAAAGGGTATTTTGGTCCGCTAAAGCACTGTTGCGCCGTCGGGGTTTCTCTCTCTGATTTTTTTTTTCAACGTTTCAAAAACAGACAAAGCGACAAAAAAGAGTATTTTTGTCTGGTCATATAAAATGGTGTCTTTTAAACTTAAATTAGTAACTTGGTGTCTGTTCCCCAAAAAGCGCCCCAAATGGTGACATTTAAATTTCGAACCCTTATTTAATAAGCAAAACAATCTTAAACATAGTTTAAGTCGCAAATGCCTTGCCTTTTGCAAAAGGTATGACTGAATTGAATTTAAGACAAAATGTCACAAATTTCCAATTCATCAAATTCATATATAACTATATTAAAGAACAAAATACATGTCTAAGGGCTCATTCAGTACGTTAATATCTCATATTAAAGTTGGAAAAAATAAATTACATGTGTAAGGCTCCTGCATTATTGTTCTCTCATGGAACCATAGCTTAATCAATTTAAAATTAGATTAAGAAAAACTTGTTAGGATTAGAGCCCTAGAAGCATTTAATGATGTAATTATTTACTAAATTTATTAAATAAATAAATAAATACATTTATATTTGCTTCTACATTGTTTGTAATATGTTAAATAAATATTATGAAAATTCCATGATTATTTGTGTCACATTAAACTTAGTATATAATAGTTATATACGTGAGGATTAAGTTTAAGGATAATAATATAAATTGTCCGTAATTAATAAGTAAAGTTGGAATCTTTAATTCAGTTAAAATTACTAGTACGGTCCATGACCATTTATAATGGAACAATCTTATCCAGATTGTTGATATAGTGACATTAAGATGGAAGTACTTTATATAATCAGATTATATAAGACTGGACCAAGATGAATTAAATTTTCTTACAATCTCCGTTATACTAATAAAATTAAATTCATCATTCAGATGATCATATGCAGAATGATCTTAATCTTAAGTAATTAATAGACTCCTACTTATTATATCGTGTCTCTTGATTTACTCGGTAAGGTCTTTATGTTAGATCATAAACCTTGTATCTTGGACACACAATATAATAGATAGCAGGGAATATTATATTCTAAATACAGAATCCATTCCTTATATCGGAAATTATAAAATAGTTCTCTTGTTTAGTGTATTGAATAATTGAGCGCTCAATTCATAATACGATTATAAATTAATTGTTCATTAGAGAATCATAAATACTCAAGGAGAAAGATGAAATTATAGAGGTTGACGAATTTTGAACCTAGTTCTAATTATGAACTATGAATGAATGATTAATCTATATGAAATGATTATATCAATGGGTTATTCAAATACTTTCTTTGGGTAATTTATCTTATAAATTCAAGAGTTCAATTATAGTTTTTTTTAGTAAAGTAAATCTAGAAATATTAATAATTTGGATTAATTAATTAAGAGTTTGATTATGTCACATATTATGACAAGTGTTGTCATTACTAAATATGTTAATTAATTTAGAATTAATTAAATAAATAAATAAATTAGATAATGAGATTATTTAATTTAAATATTTAAAAGATATTTAGTTTGTATCGGATTTTATTTAAGGATGGTTGCTGTTTTTTGCTGAAGTTAAGAGGAATTTGAAGTTGGGAGGCTTGAGGGAGCTAAAAGTTAAGTAGTTTTTCTCTTTTTTGGTTGGAGTTTGTGCTTTTGCGGTCAATTGTTGTTTTCTTTCCGGTGTTGCTAGCGCTGGTGTAGACTTGTTTTTTGCTGAAGTTAAGAGGAATTTGAAGTTGGAAGGCTTGAGGGAGCTGAAAGTTAAGTAGTTTTTCTCTTTTTTGGGTGGAGTTTGTGCTTTTGCGGTCAATTGTTGTTTTCTTTCCGGTGTTGCTGGCGCTGGTGTGGGCTTGCTTTTGTTGGGTGTTGTGATTGTGGTTTTTTGCTGGTTTTTGTGTTTGATGTTTTATGAGTTGTTTTTCGGGGTGGCTTGGGCTCTTTGGGTTCTTGGGTTGCTTTGTCTTCGTTGCTTGTGGGTTGTTTTCTGGTTTGTTTTTTCGTAGGCCTGTTGTTCGTCTTTCTTTGTTTGGAAGCTGTGAACTCATGGTCTGCTTGTATCTTTTTGGCCTGGCCGTTTTATGAATATATTTTGCCATTCAAAAAAAAAAATCAAGATAAAAGATTTGTTTTTCAAATCTTGATATGATTGGGATTTGAATTAAACAAACAGGAATACTATTTAAATATGTATTTTCTCTTCATGGAAGGGAGCAGATTTGTTTTTCAAATCTTGTTATGATTGAGATTTTGATTTAAATAAATATTCAATTTTATTTTAATTAAAATTGTTTTAATTAAATAAAATGAGATACTATTTAAATATGTATCAAATATAATAGAAATAGATGTCAATCATTTTTTTTATTAGGGTTTTTCCACAGAAAACCTAGAGAAAAGAATAAGAGGCTCACTCCTCTGGTTGATAAGTGTTGGAGGCTAGGCTTGGAAGATTATGGTTCCAGGAAAATTGTTTCATTGTCAATTTTCATGGGTATGTTCTATCTTCTCCTATTTTGTTTATTGAATTAATATTGCAATAGAGTTTTTAAAGCATAGTCAACAATGGTGAAATTTTTATTATTCACCTAGATGTATTTCTGACACTCTGACACTAGCAAAACTAACAAACCGGCAACTAACATGTAGCCATACAAACCAAAGTCGTATAATATTTTCTTAATCACTCGTTTTGTTTGTTTAAGAGATTACAATCTGTATGTAGATTTGAGGTTTGAGCATCTATTCTTCACATGATTTCTGTTGCTATAAGGCATGTAACACAGAAAACTATTTGTTGACCTCTCGCGAATCTTCGATCGTCTCTCTACCAGATCTAACTTATAAAGAACTGGGACTTTTAGCACGCTCCACCAAACTTAAAAACATTTAAAAATTTAACACAACCAATGCTGAGAGATCGATGGGTCAAACTTCAATTCAATATATTAAGTGTTTAAGTTTAACACAAGACAAGAGATACCCTTCTGTTAGTTAAACTTGATATTTAATAATTATATTTTAGATTAAAGAATCTGTTGAAGATTTCATATGAAATTCACATTACTATAGTTTGATTTTTAATGCATTTGAATAATTTTCTCTCTAATGGGTTGGTATTTCACCGATAGAATAAACATTAAATGGACTCTAAGACAACACTTAGGGATCTTTTAATATAGTTATTTACCATGCTGTTCCAGTCTTTTGGGTCATAATCAAACATGTTTAACCACATGAGGAAGGAAACCATATAATTAACCATTTTAATTATACATGCAAATGATGAAATGACGTGTGAGAATATTGCACCTTTTTTTTTTTTTTTTTTTTGATGGGGCTAACACAGGTTGTCATAAAAATCATAATGATTTTGATTTTGCAATCATTCCATTCACGAAACTTCCTTGATCCTACCTTACATATCTGCAGTCCATGCAAAAGAAACTTTGTCTTTTCCTTTTGTTCTTTTGTTAATTTTAGATTACAAAACCCAATTACAGCCATATTAGATCATATTATCACACACACAATGACACAGATCAAGTTTTAATTAAGCTAGCTCCATCATGGCGTGGGACCTCAACTTAAAAGGGCACAAACGTATCAATAATAATATGATAAAAGGTAGATAGATGTTAGAGTGAGTGAAGTTGTGTGTCAAATTCAACCAATGAATTATAGAAACCATTGGCTCTTATATATATATATATATATATATATATATATCGATGGATATGCAGGTGCATAAAGGATAGGCTTTGTCTTTCTTCTTTCTCGTTTCTTGCCTAGCTAGATCTGCCTTTTATAGCTTTTCCTTTTTCCCTAAAGTGTGAACAAAAATGATCTAATGGATTCTCATGGTGGATCGATATGCATATTTTTACTTTTAAATCAATAATTAAATTGTACTGTCTTGAATATATGTGTTAAGTACCCCACGTTCCACTCATTTTGTCAACTGTGTATATGATGCTGGAGAGGCGTCTCCGCTGAAAAGGTCATCGAGATCATTATTGTCATCTTCATCAGTTTTATATTTAATTAACTATAGGTAACAATAATCTATAGATTTTAATCTAAAGGTTTACAAAATTCAAATTTTTTTAAAAATAAAAATAATTAAATAGTTAAATAAAATTTTACACCTATACTAATTGAATATTTTTTTGAGCGTGGTTAACATCGATATTTATTTGAAATTCTGTACGAAAAAATATATGGAATACCATACGTGTAAGCACTGTATAAAAATTTATCAAGTTAAAATCATTTTATGTCCAAATCATCCACATCATGAAGAAATCTCATGAATTTTGATTATATATATATATATATATATATATATATGTATATGTATATATATATTGCATGGATGATAAGAAAAGGAAAAAATTTCGAAAATTTTTGAGTTTGAGAACTATGTGTTTTTAAAAAAAATTAAGCCAAAACATTTCAAAATTGAAAAACATAGTAAAAATGGAGAAAATAGTTATTTCATCCGAAAATTTATCAATTTTTTTCCTTAAACATATCTTATTTTTCTTCAACACAATGTGGAAGAATTTTAAAAGTTCCACCCACTAGTAATTGAATGTTTAATAGGGAAAGTGAACCTCGGACAAGGTCTCTAGCAGACATTGCTATTAATCAAGGAAAGAACAGCCGCAATTGCTGGAAAGCAAACATCCACTCTTTTTGTATCTTCCAGGAAGGAGCATGAGGCATTGTTTAGAAAACGTACAACTCTTCACTTGCAACCCTTTTCTCTAATGCTCATAATTTGGTTTAACATAGAACAAAATTATAGCATTAATTTCACGGATGAGATCCCTTGATAAATTATATAATTAATTAATTGAGTATAAATTAATTTATATCACAGTAGCTGTTTAATTAAGGCTCAACATTGATTAAAATTGAGGTGGTATATAGTGATAAGCTCTTAATACCCATATAAAAGAGATTATTTTCAAGTTCAAATCTTTTTTATTTTATTTTTATTTTTTTATTTTTTTTAGGTTTGTAATAGTTTAAATAAAATAAAAATAAAAATAAAAATAAAAAACCAATTTTAATTTAATGTCAAAATTGTTGTCAACATATTTCTCTAGACTTGTTTGATTAATCACCTCAAAAAAATTTCCCTTTTATAGCGCTTCAAGAAGACTTGTGTGTTCTCACTTCTCTTCCGACCAATTAAGATATAATTATATTTCTAAATTACAGTATAAAAATATAATTTTCTCAATCATACACCATCTCCAAATCTCTAATACTATTATGTATTTGTGTAGAATTTATCAACACATATGGTAGATTAATAATTAGGTAAAAAAAAACCTCTCCAATATGCAATTATCTATGCTAAATGTGAAACTGATCGATGTCGAAATTTTTATAGAAAATATAGAGATGGTTTCTCAATTGATCAGAAACTTTAATAGAAATCTTAATCGGTAATTTTTGTTATATCCCATCAAAATAATTACAACTTTTTCTTGGTTATTTAAACTAATCGAGTGGAAAAATTCCGTACTGTTTATTGTACGAGATTCCAATGTATGTCGGTGTTAATCGAAAAGAAAAATGATAATGCAGGAAAAAAAAAATCTCATGAAGATCTAATTATAAAATCGATCAAGTTTATACAGAGAAGTCACTCATGATGAGGTGACATGGACATTTTTGTCTCGTTAATTAATTCAATTAAGAAGCCGCTAGAGCAAAGTGGAAGTGACTGGCGTGACTGGCGTCTAATATTTCACTGTAAAATAAACGGCTTTTCGGCATTAAATTTGAAAAGTCCAAGGCCAGAAGACATGCTACTTAGCTAGAAAAAGTTGTTCAGACTCTACACGTACATGATTCTCAAAAAGGTCAAAAAAAAAAAAAAAAAAAGACAACTGAAGGAAGAAAGCAAGCAATACCGCAATCTATTAATTCCAATTACAATAAGATATGCGAAAAACAAATTAATTAAGGCTATAACTCAAAATTAAGCTAAAAGCAGCTTCTAGCTTCCTCTTCAATTTTCACCAGTATTTGATTGACAGCTGCTGCAATTTCATCCATCGTATTCAACTGGCACCCTTCCTCAACCTATCCATGTGAACACACCAACAAAACAACAAAACAAAAACAAAAAAAAAAACAATGTATGTGATGTTTACTTATATATCATATCATGTGATATAAGTATTTTATATGAAAATATCATTAAAATATATTAACCTTAAGGCTGATAGAATACATGACGGTTTGATTAACGGTGGTGACATTGAGGTGGAGAACACTTAGCCGGAGATTTTGAAAGCTAGCCATCAACTTCAATAGCTGCCTAGGCCGTTTCTCTGTGCGTATCTTAAGGTTAGCATGGGTCTCCATCATGCTCACTTCTATGTCCGCAACGTTTGCAGTCGTATCTGAATCATTTGCGGTGGCTGATAACGACGAGTTGTTGCACTGATTTGAACTTACTGAATACTGTGGAAAGCTGAAAAAGTCTGCGAATGGAGAGGATACGTTGTTGTTATTATCGACGTCCTGCTGTTGTTGTTGTTGTATGTTCCTCTTTTGAGCCTCCATAGACTGCAACAGCTGCTCTAGCTCCTTAACGTAATTAATGGACCCGCCAATTATTGAAGCTTGGTCACCCTTACATATTAGCAAAACAAATAAATCAATTTATTGGTTCTTTGAGAAAAATATATATGATATATATATAGAAAAAAATAATAATAATCTATACCCTTTGAACATAAGAAGGCGGCATGAGAGATCGGAGAACGGCTAAGTACTCGTTCATCTGTTTACGGCGGTTGCGCTCGACAGCTATATGAGTCATCCTCTGATTCTCAATTTCTTGTTTGTTTTTTGAGCTTTTGGTACGTCTCCGCTTCCTTCTACCTCCTGTTGCTGTTGTTGTTGTTTGTAGTGGTTCCATATTTGAAGGAAAAAAGAGTCCTGGAGAGTCTGTGCAGGCCGTCTGATCAGGAGAAGAAGAGTTTGGATCCCATTCCTTATGATGTTGTTGAATCATTGAAGGAGATGATGATGAGTACTCCCAATTATTATTTGCATGGAAACCACCTTGCTCTTTGCTGTTGTTGTTATTTTCAGTAATTCCGATGAATGGTTTTTCTTCTTCTTGTTGATAGAACAAGTCATACCCCGGCCAAACACCGCCTCCGCCTCCGCCGCCTCCGAAAGAGTAAATGTCCTTGCAAGCATAACCAAATGGATCTTGTGGGTAAACAACTGCTTCAAGCGCCATATCTCTTATATCAACCTGCTAGGTAGCTATAGAGAGATTATTGCTTTCTCTTGAGTTGTCACAATCTGATTTCTTACACAGAGGACACGCTTTGTACTTAGAGACAGACAAACATACATATATATGTTGAGATTAGGAAATATATATAAATAAAGATCAGACCCACTAAAGAGATCAAGAAATAAGATAGAAGCTGATGAGCAGTGTTTCCTTCAAAGAAACCCCAAAAAATCTCAGAAAATTAATAAACATAAGCAAGCACTACATACCTAGAAGACCAAACAAAGTTGCCTTTTTATGATCTTCCTATGAAGAAAGTATAGAGACTTTATACATGTATTATAAAACAAATGCTACAGCGTGTTGCACGTGAGAATGCCTTGTAGACCAGGACTCTCCCTCCCTAGACTATAGAGACAGAGGAGAGATTCCCTTGGTTCTTGGTCTCTGAGATTGTTTACTGTTAAGTATATATTGTCTTCAAATTTTACTAAAATCATAACACCTTTTAACACCCAAAAAAAGAAAAAAGAAAAAAAGAAAAGCAACAATAATAATTACGTGTAGGTCCAAAGGCACATCCAATTTCGTGAATTGGGCACCATTTATTTTTTAGTGGAAGGACAGTTGTCTCCTTTTGCCCCTGATTTGTATTATAAGGTAAGGGTTAATTATGTCTTTTCGATCGGCTATATATGCATGGTTGATCAAAATATTATTTTACACAAGTGCCTGATTGATTAGATGTGACGATAGTTTCATTAGGTAATAATTTAATTGGTCGGACACTTGGACATTCAAAGAAGAAAGATGACTAAAAGCTGATAGTAACATCGAGATTCTGATGAAAATCTAATAAGAAAGAAAAAGAGAAAAGAGAGAACAGCTAATCAGTAATCAGCTTAGTTCAGGAGTCTGCACATGTTCAGAGGAATCCATGTGACCTCACAATGAGCCATTCTCTGCAATCATCTACGATGAAGACTATGTGCCCATCTCACTTTCCCAACGTCACTGTACACTCTTTTACTTTTATTTATTTTTTATTTTTTATTATTTTAAATTACTTTTACCAAGTAATACTGCTAATGCTATTTTTTTTACAAGTACCTAGCTAATTACTTTTCATGACAATGATAATAACCCCACCAACATCAATAAGACATTCTCTCTAGGGTTTCTTCCCCTTCTTACTGGGGTTCTCTTCCATGGAATATTATTGTAATATTGTCTCTACACTATATTATTATTTTAATTAAGTAGTTTTAATCTTGGGAATAGTTGTTTTGTTATGCTTAATTTGAACTAATAACAATGCAATTAAGTATATTAAAAAAAAAAGAAAATCCAAATCCAACTGGCATTCCTTTGAATGTATCAAGAAAATTGTAGTTTATCATGAGATTCCTGGACTAATTAAGTGTTTAAGAAATGCAACTTGGCTAGTGTTAATTATTTAACCCAATCATTTGGCCAGCATTATTTGTTTAGTCCAATCATTTTTCTTCCCTTAAGATCACTCTTTGAAGAGCAATCAATTTCTTAATTACTTGGAATATTTTTAATGTTTACTTCATACACTAGAAAAGGACCACGATCAACCTACTATTTTAAGTACTACAATCTCATTAGTCTATATGACTATATTATCACAGTTTCACTTTCCAACTGCTACTTTAGTATTATATATATTTGTAGGAAATTCTCATGATATAGAAACTGATGATACTATATCATTTGCTCATTCACTTGTGATAATTTTCTAACTCACATGCAGTTCATCTCCTACAAATATTTTTGTTTTCCAGCCCCAAAGTATGTAATTGAGATGGGTATTTTGCTTGCTTGAAAAAATAGAGAAAAGATTCTGAATCGATATAGGGTTTGTAGAGGAGGGCAGCGTATTAGCACACCAACATGTTTATAATAAATTGATCGATTTATAGATTAAAATTGACAGGTTTGAGCTAGCTAGCTAGGGATTTATAGCTAGAGATGTAATTGTTGCCAGAAAACATGGCAGTAGTAGCTAATTAATATGATATATATATATATATATATATATTCAACCCTTCATGTCTAAGTTATGCCTTGTCTCCTATGTAGAATTAATGATTTAATGTAGATCAAGTTGCAAACAGAATGTCCCCAGTACATCACCACTCAGACCTAAGAAAAAACCAAGATTAATTAGTCTTTGATTACATGTAATTAACTATCACTCTAATATTGCTCAACCTAGCTAGCATGTGCTTCAACCGCAAACTTCGCTACCAGAAATTCTAACCTGGACATGTGGGATCATTGTACTGGTCCGGCTCATTATATTAATTATCATTATACAATTATTATTTGTGTTAATTTTTTTTATTTTTTATTTTTTGATTTGTTGACTTGTTCAAGAAATCGCGATACGGGGGCCTCAAATTCTGGGAACTTGCTCACTTGGTTCTTTTTGTTGGTATTTGTAATTGAGATTCTCTCAAGGGGCTCAGATCCTATATGATCAACACCATGCAAAAGCTATTTCACTTTTACAGCTTCACCATTCACCGGGAAGGTTAAAAAATTATGTGCCATGTCACGAGCCGACCATGGACCATGGTTGCAAAAAGCTTCTATATATGTCTAGACTTGAATACAAAGTTGAGGGGTTGAGTCAGCTCGATCATATAGATTTCAGCATATTCCAGGTCACAAGCATGGGCGCTTTACTTTCTTTTTTAGCTTGGAAGTCAACAATTAGGGTTTTTCGATCTGCAATATTTCTGCATAGAGACATGGAGTCTAGCTAGGATTTTATAAACACTTGTTCGATTGAGCCTGCAGGTCATGTGAGTATATAGTGCTACAACTGTGTGAATGATTCTTAGAAGTACACAGTACATCATATATATATATAAAATAGTACATAAGGGAATTTTTTGGGTGTTGTCTTAATAAACAAACGTTAAAAATATTCTTTGAGATAAAACATTGACTAAAAATAAATTTTATTGAGAGTTTTGAGAATTTAAATTTTATACTTCAAGAAATTTTCTGTATGTATTAAGAAAATAAAAGTTATCTGGGAGTTAAAAAAAAAAAAAAAAAACTATTACTGAATCCCTTTTTCCCAACGCGTCATGCATGCACACTAAGATGAGAAGTCATCTAAATAGCAAACGGAAGTAGTCCAAAGATGAGTTGAGACAAAAGTGTTTAGAAGTGATTTTAACATCGACAAGCATACTTTTATATAAAAATAAAAACATTGTATATATTTTAAGTGTTTATTATATATATAACTCTTTTAACATTCTTGTATATAGAACGTTTAAACAAGTATTTTTTTTTTAATTAAGAAATTTGGCCCTCATTTCCAAGTAATCCAAATGAAATTCAGTTGCCATGAAAGTGATTAAATGGAGTATGATTAATACCAATGAGGTGTCGTTAGAAATTAGAGAAGACCAAGAGAGGAAGAGAATGGCGCGTGCCTTCAGTTGGACGGCTGGTGCTTGTGGCCTACAAGCTAGATATTTATTTTCTCATTTTGACGGTCATGGTTCTCTGTCTTGGGTTTTCTACGTTGTGACATTTTTCTTACTCGTGTTATTCAATTTCTTTTTCTTTTTTCTTGGTCTCTCTTCACTGCCTCTCTAAGCTTTTACCCTATAAAGAACTTGTTTTTGATCTTCTTTGGCGGCAGTCTAATCTGAGGAACTTTTTGCTTTCATAAGAGCATCTCTAAATCATAGCCATTTTCTTAAATTTTTATTTATTCACGGATGGATCATTATTCAATAAATTTATTCTGTATGTATCCCTTATTTAAATGTTTTGTTTAATCATAGTTTTATCCCTATTCAATCCAATATATTCTAATGTATCAATTTTCATTATTTAATGCTTTTGTTTAATTTATATTTTTCTTAATTTACTAATTTTTTAATTTCTTAACTTATCGTAATATTATGTTAATTAAGGGGTGAAATGTTAATTGCTGAGAAATAATAAAAAATGGAATATTTAAGGGAATATTCTTTTTAGAGTAACATATGGTACAATGGAAAGATGGAAAAAAAAATGGTATGTAAGTTGCAACAAAGTTGTACCAATTTAGCATTTTGGGTTGGAGATGGCCTAAGAAAGATATTTGGGATTTGGTATCTCTACTTTTTGGTAAAAGTACAATTGGTTCATGTTAAATTTATAAAAAAAATATCAAAACCAAATCTGATGGATCAATTGAGCGATACAAAAATAGATTTGTTGCAAATAGGTTTTCTCAACAATATGATACGGATTATGAGGAGACTTTTGTTCATGTTGTAAAAATGACTATTGTTCATACCTTTATTGCAGTTGTATATATTCGTCAGTGGCATATATCTCAAATGGATGCAAAAAAATGCATTTTTGAATAAAGATCTACAAGAATAAATGTATATAATACCCCTACCTGATGTCTCTCATAACCATGGAGAAGTTAATTTGTAAGGTCAAGAAAGCTCTGTATGGTCTCAAACAAACACCCCGAGCCTAGTTCGCAAAGTTCTCTATTGTGATTTTTTTTTTTTTTTTTTGGTTTTTTTCTAGTAACCACGATTCATCTCTTTTTGTAAAGTAAAACCTAAGAAATAGTATATATAGTCTTTAGAAGCAAAAAGAAAGAGTATGTAAAAGACTATTCTATCCTTATAATTAATATATTAACTATAATATCCCTATCAAACTCTCGATGCAACTAGTGCAAGAAATATCAAGAGTTTGCTAACTAAAAAATGAAAACGTGAAATATGAAAGAGATGACTTTGTAAACAAGTCTATAATATTCATGGATCAAAAGATGAAACAAAAGGTAAATTAATGGTGTCATGCTTAAAGTGGTGATGAGTAAAATGACAATCAATCTAGATATGTTTGGTTTGTTCATGGAAGATTGAAATTTGAGCAATCTGAATAGTACTTGTTAAAGCAATTTGACGATAAACAAGCTTGTTGTCATAATACATATGAGTGTGATGAGAAAGATAAACACTCATATCTACAAGTAACCAAACTAGCTCAATGGTAGTAAATGTCATAGCATAATACTCAGCTTCTGTGACAAAGGTAGAAACAACAATATGTTGCTTGCTCTTCCAAAAAAAAAAAAAAAAAGAATACCCTAAATATAATCGGTGATAGACTTGCGGTCAATATAATCATCGGCTCAATCAAGATCAAACTATTTAAAAAAAAAAAAAAAAAATTATCTAAGTATATCTCAATTTATTTTAATATCCATACAAAATATCCATAAAAAATTATTAATTGCAAAATATCTCGTAAATTGCAATAACATACCCTAACATTTGCCAATACCACTGCCATATTGAGCTTTTGCCTTAATTACAGGAAGATATCCTTGACCAAATTGATCACAGTTAAACTTAATGGTAGACTTAAAAGTGTAAGGGTGAAATAGTCATTTTCAGCATATTTGAGAAACAAATATTAATATAATAAATATTGAAAAACAAATAATTAAAACAAACAAATAAATAAATAAAAACTTTGCAGATCTGATGCGATCTCAATGTGGAGATCGAACCAAATCTCCTCCAAAATATGGGAACTGTTAGAGTGGTGGTGGGAACAGCGATGGTAGGCACGACATCGGCGGGGCCAAGGATTTTGTGCGGTTGTGTCTGGTGTGATGAGCGTTGCAGCGGTGGTAGAGATGAGGGTTTTGTTGGGCTGTGTCTAATGGGCATGACAATAATAGAACCATGAGTTTCGTTGGGTTTTGTCTGGTTTGATGAGTGCGGCAGAGGTGGACATGGTAGTAGTGGTGGAGCCATGGTTTGACTAGGTTGTTTCTGGTTTGATGAGTGCGGCGGCAGTGGAGCTTTGGTTTTTGTTGTGGGTTGGGTTGGGTTGTGTTTTGTTCGATGATTTCGTGAGAAAATTGAAATTTTGTTTGATACAAATGGAGATATGGATTTTATTAATTTGGTTTTAGAAACTGGTTTTTGGTGAAACTGGATTTTTTAATTTGGTCCAACTAGATCTCTCCAACTACGTACATAAGTTTGTTTATGGTTTGTTTGTTTCAAGCCACATATATTTGTTGTTTCTATCATTTGCTAGATGGATCATTCAACCAAAATTTAAAAATAAATGTAGAAAATTATGAACACAAATTCAAGAGAATAAACCGATCCAAACTATCTTTCAATTAAAACATTATACAGACTATGAATATCCTAGATAGATATTTGAAAATTATTCAAATATATGCAACAAAGATTATATAGTTGATCAATTAAATACACATAGCAATAAAAAATACAAAAATATTTAGAAACTTTACATGACAAATACTTAGGGTGTGTCCTGTAACGTTTTTCAAAGCTGTTTCTGTTTTTATTTTTCGAAATAAAAATGAAAATGAAAACAATATTTTTTTGTTTCAGTTTCAAAATCCAAAAACGCGTCTGGTATCATATCCTGGAAGCTGTATTCTTAATATAAAAACGTAAAAAACGTGTCCGGTAGGTTAACCGAAATATATCAAAAAGTATAATGAGTTGATTTTTTTTTGGATAAGATATTTGCAATGTGTCTAGCAAATCAATGAAAAAAAATTGAAAATCCATTCAAAAACAAAAAAAAAAACAAAACAAAAAAACAGCAAAGATCAAAAGCCTACACAAATAAATTGCTGAGTTAAAAACTCAACCTATTCTCTTTTTTTATTTTTAATATTAATGCTTGAATATATCCCAGTTGCTAGAAATATCTCAAGACCAAATCAGAAAATATATATATATATATATCACATGGTCAATTGACCAATACTACCTCTTGTTCAATTTCAGCTCGCGAAAATTGGAAGGGCACATGCTTGTGCTAGTTTGATTGTGAAATGTCCTCAACATTTCTTCATATGGATACCCAGGACTCAAGAATATTTTTACCAATCTTCAACCACTCAATGAACCCAGTTGCTGGAAATCACAAAATATATATCTAAAGACCAAATGGTCCAAATCTATGAACAAAAGAAACCAAATTCATTCTACCGAGTTCTATCTAATTGTAAACCCAAATCAAATCTCCAATTAAACTTAGATACAAATTAACCTAACAATCAAAAATAAAGAAAAAAAATGGAAGGAGCCGACGATCTGCTCTTGGAGGAGCATATCGGCTGCTCCAACGCTGGAGGAGGTGAGATCTTCCACCAGCGACGCCGACCTCACCGATCTGGCTAGATCGGCGTCGTCGGAGGAGGATCTCACATCCTTCGGCGTCAACTCATGGAGAAGTAGAAGAAGAGGAGGGGGAGGAGGAGGAGGAGGAGAAGAAGAAGAAGAAGAAGAAGAAGAAGAAGAAGAAGAAGAATACCTGTGATCTGTGATGAAGAATACCTGTGATCTGTGATGAACGAAGTAGAAAAAAAAAAGTGAGAAAAATTAGTTAAAAAACAAAACGAAAAATGAAATGAAAAGCATCAAAATGTTGTTTTTGAAATTTTTCACATTTAACACTGATGTTGTTTTTCATTTTGTTTTTGTTTTTAAAATAAAATGAAAAACAAAATGGAAAACGGTAATGAACGTGTATTTCAAATTATTTTCGAAAAATGAAAAAGAAAATGGGCCTGTAAAATGATACCAGGCAGGCCCTTAGAGAATTCATAAACTCTTACTCTTTCATTTCCTCAAACACAAATGTTTAATTTTATATTGCTACATTTTGCGTTTTTTATTTATTTAATTTTTAATTTGTTATTGCTTTTAAATTTGTTTTAATTAATAATATTAAAATAATTGATAAATTATTAAAAGAGGGGCAATTTGGACATTTGAGAATTTAATGAGGGTCAACTGTTTTCTTTAACAACGGTCAAATGGTTATAGATATCCTTTTATAATTAAGACAAAAGTTCAATATAGTAGTAATATTGGTAAACGTGAGGATATTTTATTGCAATTAACCTTTTTAAAAATGAAAAACTGGAAGACCAACTTATTAAGATTGATATTTTCCACAATACGGAAAAGTAAAGTAAGAAGTAAAGAAAGAATATTCCCATTATATATATATATGATACAAAATAATGAATCATTCTAGGTCCCTATCTATTATCTAATCCCTTAGGTCGATACAAAACGACATCCAACATCGATACAAAACGACATCCAACATCTAATAATTCAATATTTCAAATTGTAATAATTCTTTTTTTTTTTTTGGCGGTTTCGATATTTATTCTGTAACGAGAGAAATCTATTTTTACTATGCAACTTCCCACACCGCCACACATATTTATAAAATATATATAATGAGATTCGAATCCCCTAATAATATAAAAGTGTAGGTGATAAGTGACCTTGGTTAAAACTTAAGATATCTATAACCTTTTGTTGATATAATTAATTGGGATTTTGGAATTTCCTTTTAAGATATATATATATATATCTATATATTTTTTGATAGTATCTATTTATTGACGAGCTTGTAGTTTGGACAAATGACTCTTAAATCAACGGTTTGAATCCTACTGAAAACAAAAGCTTCAAAAATTTTGAATATAAATAAAAGTTACTTGTCATAATTCTAACTAAAACAAGAAAGAACCACACTTTCAATTAAACTTGAAGGTCCTGCTCAATACCTCATGGAATTTAATCCGATCAGAATTTTAATCAATTAATGAGCCAATCATTTTTATTTCAACTTTTGTTTCTCAAACACAGCTGGAGACTTTATTTTTTTCTTTTATGACTCATTTGGTGCACCACGTTATATTATATTAAAAGTTTAAAATGTATTATAATAATACAATAAAATGTATGATTTGTTTTGTATTGTTTATTACATTATATCAGCTAATACATTTTAATTGATTTAATACGGTGGATATCGTATTAATTAATACATAGAAGAGGGGTTGTATTAGTTAATACAACATAATACATCATAATACAAAATATCATCAAATACATAATTATATAAAAATTATACAATACAATCCAATAAAATCCAATCTTATATAATACAATTAATTCAATCCAATATAATACGGTCTACCAAACAAACCCTTAAAGTATTATAATGAATTATGACACCTAACAATCGGATCGGTAGTATATCGAGACATACCAAGATCTAACATTCCATGTCAATCATATGAACATATATATCTATTATTTCATTAATTAATCATTATGCACGGTGGGACTCAAACATTCCACCGATAGCCAATAAATAAGGTGAGTGCACTATTAGTGATGTGCAATTGCTCCAAAATGTACAAATTTAAAAAGGGTATATTGGAGAAAGAGTCAATGATAATGGGTGATCAAGCAGTGCAATTGATAATTGACATGACATCCACTTTGTCAGATACAATTGGACAATGAAAAAGTTGGGCTGATAACAACCGTACACGTGTGTTGTGACCAAATGAATCTTGTCAGGCCGCTGCAGCGCAACGGAACCGCGGCCAAACCCATAACCTAAACCAGGGGCCTAATTTGATTTTGGCCTTTTGGGTTATACATTTCATCAAGTTTTCGGTAGACGAACAGAATAAATTAAATTAAATACTCTTCTGTCTTAATATTAATGTTTCAAATTTGTTTGTAGATGAGTCTTAGGTACGACTGTACGAGATTCTTAAATTTGATTATTCTAATTAATTGTGAATAAATTTAGTTTTGTTCTTTTCGGGTTATGTCTTGTAGTCAAGTTGTTTGGTAATGAAGAAAATAAAAAGATTTTTGTACTTTATTGATAATTGAATTGTAGCTAAAAATACAAAAATCCTATATTTTGTTTTTCAATACCAAACAACTTATTACTAAATGACACAGAAACAGCCCATCAGCTATTCACATCAAGACATTTCCATTATTAGAATAAGTGATACTAACAGTGAAGTGTCTTAACATTTACTTAAAAACTATTTTTTTTTTTTTTTTCTGTTTTTGTTTTTTGTTTTAAATATATTCATAAACAACAAAAATGAGTTACAAATCACAGCACCGGACCTCGTTTTGAACAAACTTAACAACATATTCATCTATACTAGGGTTCAAATTTTTTTTGTCACCATTTGGGCCTGACTTTGTAAGAAAGTCACCGGTTTAATAACTTAAGTTTAAAAGGCACATATTATGGTAAATGGACAAAAAATGCCCCCTACAGTAACCTTCTTCACCATTTTGTTTTCTTTTTTTTATTTCAAAATCCTCCATCAATGGACGACGGTGGACCACGACCAAACACAATAGCGACTTTCTTTTATGTCCTAGCCTTTGTTAATTACATTTGAGATACAAACCGTTTTGTTAGTTGCTTTTTTCTTTTTACTTTTTTCAATTTAAAACACTTTTTTATAAACCTTAAACAGATTGTGCGAAGAAAAAAAAAATATTGTTAAAAAGGCTCGAAAAAGTCTCAGACAAAGCTTAGAAAGGCTCGGACAGTTTATTAAAAGTTTCGGAGAAAAAATTAAAAGGCTTGGAGAAGTAATGAAAATGCTCGGATAGTTCATTAAAAGGCTCGAATAAGAAATGAAAAGGCTCGGAGATTCAAAATTAACAAAAAAAAAATATTGTTGAAAAGTCTCGGAGAAGAAATGAAAAGGCTCGGAGAAGTAATGAAAAGACTCGGATAGTTCATTAAAAAGCTCGGAGAAATAATGAAATTAACAAAAAAAAATTGTTGAAAAGTCTCGGAGAAGAAATGAAAAGGCTCGAAGAAGTAATGAAAATGCTCGAAAAGTCTCGGAGAAGAAATGAAAAGGCTCGGAGAAGTAATGAAAAGACTCGGATAGTTCATTAAAAAGCTCGGAGAAATAATGAAATTAACAAAAAAAAATTGTTGAAAAGTCTCGGAGAAGAAATGAAAAGGCTCGAAGAAGTAATGAAAATGCTCGGATAGTTCATTAAAAGGCTCAGAGAAGTAATGAAATTAACAAAAAAAAAATTGTTGAAAAGTCTCGGAAAAGAAATGAAAAGGCTCAGAGAAGTAATGAAAATGCTCGGATAATTTATTAAAAGGCTCGGAGAAATAATGAAATTAACAAAAAAAAAATTGTTGAAAAGTCTCGGAAAAGAAATGAAAAGGCTTGGATAATTCATTAAAATGCTCGGATAATTCATTAAAAGGCTCGAAGAAGTAATGAAATTAACAAAAAAAAAAAAATTGTTGAAAAGTCTCACAAAAGAAATGAAAAGGCTCAGAGAAGTAATGGAAATGCTCGGATAGTTCATTAAAAGGCTCAGAGAAGTAATGAAATTAACAAAAAAATATATATATTGAAAAGTCTCGGAAAACAAATGAAAATGCTCGAAAAAGTAATGAAAAGGCTCGGACAGTTCATTAAAAAGCTAAAAGGCTCGGATATTCAAAATTAAAAAAAAAAATGATTGTTGAAAAGTCTCGGAAAAGTCGGAGAACAATTGGGCTCGGAGAACAATTGAAAAAGAAGCCTTTTCATTTAATTGAAAAGGCTCGAAGCACTTTTCATTTGAGTTCTTTTGATTAGTCTCCGAAACTTTGTTCTTGTGACGCTTTTTCGACAATCATTTTTTTTGAATATCTGAGCCTTTTTATTTTTTCTCCGAGCCTTTTAATGACTGTCCGAGCCTTTTCATTACTTCTCCGAGCCTTTTCATTTCTTTTCCGAGACTTTTCAACAAATTTTTTTTTTTTAATTTCATTACTTTTCCAAGCATTTAATGAACTATCCGAGCCTTTTCATTACTTCTCCGAGCCTTTTCATTTCTTCTCCGAAACTTTTCAATTAGATTCAAAATTCATATAACCAGAGAAAAACTTACAAAAAACTCAGATAACAAATGAAAAGGAACCCAATTAGGGTTTTGAATTGAAAAAAAAAAAAGCTCGACCCCCGAATGCGTCTGCGTAGCGCTACAAAATTAATTATCCAAAGGAGAATGAATTGATAATGTTATAGTGTTCAACCTCCATCCTCCATTGAAGGTCCGTTACAGAGGAAGATGAAAGAAAAAATCTCAGAAAACTTTAAAGTAAGAAAAAGAATGTGTAAAATAAGGGCATTTTTGGAAATCACTTACTTTAGTGTCTTTTAAACTTAAGTTATTAAACCGGTCACTTTGTCACCAAGTGAGTTAGAAAATGTGACATTTTCCACCATTTCCACTCTATATTAATTCCTAATCATTTGTAAGAGCCAATTGAGCTAGAGACATGACAAGTGATACATAAATGTCATATGACATAATAAAACCCTAATTTGAACAAGCTTAACAACATATTCATCGATTCCAATTCCTAATCCTTTAAGGCACTGGTTGACGCATCGGATAAGCTACGGATTGGACTATTTTAATCCCTCTCCTGCGTTTGGTGGCACTCTTCATTGTGAAATTACAAATCCCAACAACAAAATCAATCCCACAACAGCAGGACAAAATAAACCTACCCTCACCCTTATCTTTATCCTATGATTATTTTTAAAGTTGAGCAACATGTATTAAATGTTACTTTTATCCGTCCAACTGCTTTCATCTCTACTCAAAGTGTTTTTAATGTATTATTTTATCAAAATTAATTAAAAATTAATTTATTTCTATTATGTATATTAATGGAACAATTAAAATATTAAAAAAAAGATAAATTAAAACCGTTTTAATTTATTTTATTACTAAATAAATTTATTTATAAAATAATTAAAACTATAATTTTAATAAAGTGAATTGATTTATTTACCAATGAATTCATTTTATTTTTTATTTTTTATATTTTATATAACTTAATTATTTTTTAGATTTATACTAATAGAATCATTTTATTTTTATTTTTATTTTTATTAATATTTAAATTTAATTTTGCATCTCCACTTTGGAAAGATGTTTTTATCAAATTAAAAATATTATTATATGTAGTCCAATATCATGTTTCACCAAAAAAAAACATATTAATTCAGTCTAGTCACATGTTTCTCCAAACATAGTATAACATTAATTTAGTCAAGTTCAGTCTAATCTCATATAATCCTAGTCCTATGTCAATCCAATCCAATTTCATAAAATAGTCCAATTCAATCACACGCATCAAACAGGGTGTGTTTGGTGCGCTGGATTGGATTGTATAGGATTTAACTATTTGTATGGGATTGAATTAGACTAGACTAAATTAATAATGTGATGTGTTTGGTATGGTACAGATTGGACTAAAATATTAATGTACCTTGTTTGGTATAACATGAGATTAGATAAAAAATAATTGAAAATAATTGTTTTTTTTTTATTTTTTATTTTTTGTGAGAGGTAAGAATAAAATTGTATTAAATAAATAAAATCATTTTAATTAATTCAAAGAAAATAAAAAAAATTAATTAAATTTGGTTAAAAAATTATTAAATTAATTTTTGAATAAAATAAATTAATTTATTTTTTTTTAAATAAATAAAATAAATATAAAATAAAATAATTTTTAGTTGAAATTGAAATTAAAAAAACAAATTTTAAAAAATTTAAATAAAATAACATATATTTAATTAATTTTTAAATATATTAAATAAATATAATTTTTTTTTTTAAAGGACAGACGGCCATGACAAAAATAGTCCTAGCAAAAAGGAAAAAATATAAAAGAAAAAAAAGAAAGAATAAAAGGATGGGACCCATTTAAGGCTAGGTCCCATCCAAATTTTGTTTTATTAAAAAAGGAATAAAAGGCTATTCCGCCACAATAGGATAAGGAGTGGGCCCACCAGATTGGCTGTATTGGACTGTGTCCAATCCTGGCTGCCAAAAACAGTCTAAGGCTATGTTTGGTAGGAGGGAGGGAGAGTATGAGGGATGAATGAATTAGGGGGGAGGGAGAGTAGGAGGGATGGAGAGGATAACATCAATCCTCCATGTTGTTTGGTATTGAAAGGAGGGTTGGATGGATGGATTGATATTTAATTTATTACATTACAATATTGACCTTTAAAAATTTGGAGGGTAGTATAAAAAGAGAGGGTTTTTTTGTCTTTACCCCCATCACTCTCCTTCCTTCCTTGAATCCACCCAAATTTGGAGGATTCAATTTTGTGGGCCCAGAGGGAGAAGCACTCCCTCCTCTCCTCCTCTCCCTCTACTTCTCCCTCCAACCAAACAACTGATTTGCTCTCCCTCCTTTCTCCTCTCCCTCCAACCCTCTCCCTCCCTCCATATATCCCTCCAAACAAACATAGGATAAAAGAGCTAATTGAGGAGTTCGTTTTTCTCACCAACCGAGGTAGGATCAGGATCCTCTGCTGTACTGATATTTTTTCTGATCTAAAACACTTTAGAATAGAAATTTGTATTTAAATGGAATAAATAAAAAAAAATAAATAACAGTCATTGATTACACATGTCAACAGATCTATTTAGAACAGGACAAAAATCAACTTAACAGAAGATCTAAATTCCTGAAGGGTATTATCTTCCTTCCAAAAAGATGACATGTGTTCAAAAGAATACATAAATGTCATATGACATGATGGAACCCTAATTCCAAATAATGTCCGGTACCTAAACAACACTTGTCTTCATACACTTTTCTACTGTCAATCTTTTCTTTTACATATATTTTTTTTTCCCTCTAACTCGGCCACTAGTGATGCAAAATTTTCTCTACCCCTGCCATGTAATCTCTCTGAAATGGGACAGAAAAACTCATTTGGGGTTCGCTCTTATTTGCTTTAATTATTCTATATATCCTTGTATGTTTGGAGTTTGTTTATTTTGTTGCATTTGTGAACAAGCCAAGATATTGAAGCTCAATTCATATGAGACAAGGCTGAAATTATGGATAAATTTGTAATTTTGTCATCACTCTCAACCATTTGTAGAAGCACCTAATCACACACATACGTAATATCAATATATCTATGAAATTACACTAGTTCAATATCCGTGTAATTTCACTTAAAGTTCTCATTTACACCTTAAATAAACTCTTTTGTGAAGCACCTAATCACACACATACGTAATATCAATATATCTATGAAATTACACTAGTTCAATATCCGTGTAATTTCACTTAAAGTTCTCATTTACACCTTAAATAAACTCTTTTGTGATGTTAACAATGGTTTATTATTATTATTATTATTATTATTATTTTTAAAAAAAAAACTATTATAATTTAAGAATTAGATGACGATTGAAAATATGATTTGAACCCATAATCTTACCGTAGGAATAACTCCATCCCAATTCCCATCCAAGTCAATAATGATCCTGCAAACATCCGATAATTGAGTTGATTTTCTAGATCAATAAAATACTTGCAGCGCAAATGTAGAGCAGCTGGGCTTTGTTAGGACATTTTTGGATGCCAAGGATTGACGGGAAGAACTTAATTGGTCCTCTGAGCCCAATAAACAACAGGTTCTGCAAGGCCTATTATATTGAAAGAAGAGTCTGAAAGTGGTACCAAATTTAAACTTATGAAGTCTGACGGTGACCGAAGCCAACCCATATAGCACTTGATATATCAATCAGTGAGTGGATATATATATATATATATATATGGGTAATTGACACATCAACTGTCACATAGATTGTAATTGAAATGTGTGATTGTGGGTGTCTCTAACGTTACCGGCAAAATTGTCTTCGAAAACGATTTACATACCAAACTTGTTGGTAGGAGATGAGGCTGCCACGAAAAAACTCCGATAGACTTATCGTTTTTCCAAGTCAATCATCCTCTCACTTCAATTCTATATTCTTGTTTGGTCACCTGAGGCATGAATGAAGCCCACTGAAATCCCAGAGGCCACTCGAATTGGTCAACAATCGATAAAGAAAACTATCTCCATAGACTTCGTCAATTTATATATCTACAGAATTATTTCAAAGCATAATATTCAACTGAAAAAGAACTGTACAACGACCCAACGCGGCTTAATTATAAAAACGTTCATTCAGTCTAATAATCATCTAGGTTCGAGTCAACGTCATTACAGGTGTTATATATAAAAACTTGTTAAACAAGTAGCATTTCAATTCCACTCGACATTTTCAGAGTAATTATTTAATTTCATAAGTCCACATCGATCATCAGACTATAACCTAGTTTAAATGTCAAGGACTGCACCAGAAAAAAAAGAAAGAAAGAAACAAAACTCAATTTGGTAAGAATTGTTTTAAAAGTATGATGACCATAGGAATACGCTGTTAAATTTGATAATTCCTGGACTTAATTAATCAAGATTGAAAAGGACTGCGAATGCTCAAATTAATTATTAATCATCCTCTCCCACGCTTAATAATTAATCTTTTTATGAACAAGTGTGAACATGTCAAGATACCACAAGACCCATGCTTGTTTATTTCCCAATAATGATTTGATGATTTCCCAATAATTGATGCAAGAATATCATCTAATCTAATCTAATCTATGTTTCGATTAATTTTAATGTTGTATCTCTTCGTTACATTTCTAGATGTTGTAATGTTTTGGTACATGGATTAGCTAAGAGAACTAATAGGTCTGCATGGTCTGTTCGGTTATGTTGTATGGTTTAATTCCTTTCCAATTTGGTGGTGTAAAAAAAATAAACTGTTTGAGTTTGATGTACTTGTTGCTTCATCTATTCATGATTAATGAAATTTTTTTATTCTAAAAAAAAAAAAAAAAAACACTATCTTTTTATTCAAACAATACTACTGTACAATTATTTGTTAATTTTGGTAATTATAATTTATGAGCTATTTTCATGATTGTTATCTTAATATTCCAATCTAAATATATACCTCATTTCTAGTAATAGTCAACAAAATTTTATAGATCTCATAACTGATAAGGTGACTACAGCTAATCAGACTGCCGCACGTAATTTTCCTGTAAATTTTGGAGAAAGTTCTTAAAAGTGTAATGTTATCCTTTTATTCCACAGTTGACTTATATGGCTGCTGGCTGCCGGCAGAGAGAAGTTTGAAGAAATAGTGAACATAATTATATCTAGAATTGAAAGGTTTTAGACGTTTAATAGTAGTTTTTTTTTTTTTTTTTTCTTTTTCTTTTTATAATAATTCGGAAATATGTATTTTTTTAAAAGCTTTTACTATTAATAGGATTCGAACCGTCGATCTAATAGTCATTCGTCTTTTTGTTCCTCTGTCAGAAGAGTTACGCCCCTATTGGTTTTAGAAGTTTAATAGTTGATCGGTGAAATCGCTGTATATATTAACAAATTACAATTACATTTCTTGATCCAATCGTGTAACTATGTAAGCTAACATCCTTGTTTGTAACCAAACCGCACCAATCACCATCTCTCACTCTCGCTACGTGTCCGCCATGCGATAAACTAACATCTATCCGGTTTAAAAAAGTCAATGAATCTTAGCATTTTCCACTTGCCAACCCACACGCGATCACTTGGCGCGTCAGTTCAATAACGTAATTAGAATTTAGAAAGCTTCATTAACTAACAGAGTATCGGTAACTCTAGTAATCAGACCATATTTAGCGCCAGTATTTTGTTTCCTTCTTTTTCATTTTTTTTTTTGGTTTTTCCGTAAGTGCCTTGCTTTGCTTTGGAGCAAATGTAATTCCATTGATTAAAGCCAAAAAAGGAAAAGAAAAACCCTAAACAGTTTTGCACAACTACACATGATAACAACAACAACATCACAACCACTTTCTATGAGTGATGACAATTTTAAAGAATAATCACCACCACCATCAAATTTTCCATGGCGTCATCAACTGTCTTCTTCTCTCTCTCCTCACCCTACCGTCGGCTACTGCACAAATGGGAGCAGTACTGCCACCGCCGCCGCCGCAAAACCCGTTTGGAACAATTGGGCCGAGATTTGACTCGTCAATGGCAATAATAATGGTGGTGTTGGTCAGCGTATTCTTCTTAATGGGTTTCTTCTCCGTCTACATCCGTCAGTGCGCCCAACGCCACTTCCGATCCAACAACACAACCGACCCGTACTCTATTTTTATGGCGGCAAACAACCGGTGGTCGCGAAGGGCGGCGGCGCGTGGTCTGGAACCTTCTGTTCTTAACACCTTCCCGACGTTCCTCTATTCGTCGGTGAAAGGGCTTAAAATCGGAAACGTCTGCTTGGAATGCGCTGTGTGCTTGAACGAGTTTGAAGATGACGAAACGCTGCGTTTAATACCCAAGTGTAGCCACGTGTTCCATCCTGATTGCATCGACGTTTGGCTTGCTTCTCACACCACCTGTCCGGTTTGCCGTGCGAATCTGGTCCCAGAGCCCGGTGAAAATAATAATAATAATAATATCTCCTCCTCTGTTAATGTTCAATTATTTAACCCGGATAGTAATTCGGGTCAACCCGAACAGAGGTCCGACAATATTGAAGAAATTTCACCACAAGTTGATGTGGAATCTGCAGATGCGAGTTTGATTAGTGAGAACAGATCAACCCGGTCGAGATCGAGCGGATGGAAACTGACCGGTTTATTTCCAAGGTCACACTCGACCGGTCACTTATTGGTTCAACGTCCGGATGAGAATTGCGAGAGGTTTATACTAAGGTTACCGGAGGAGGTACGAAGTCAGCTAATGAAGTCGTCGTCGTCGTCGTCGAGTTCCGTGGCGTTTACGAGAGTAAGGAGTTCGAGAAGAGGCTTTAGAAGCGCAAGTGGTGGCTTGGGGCTCCCCAGGAATTACAACTTCTATGAGAGGTTTAGGTCTCCTAAAGAGATGCGTACTGCTTCTGCTAATCCACCCAAAAGTCTGTTCAAATCGACGTCCAATGTCCGTGATTACGACGCCCAACGCTCCTTTGATCGACTCCGCCCTGGTACTCAAGTTTAGATACATGCTCCCTTGGTGTGTTTTTTTATTTGTATTTTTGATCCATCCAGATTTACCTGTACATACATTACTTCTTTTTCTTTTCACTTTATTCTTGTTTTTATAAATTTGGATTTGATTTTATTTGAGTAAAAATATCGTATATGTGTGGCTTCTTCCATAGGAAAGCCCAAAGGCCTAAACTCTAAAGCCATTACTCTGCCATTAAAAGGATGCCACAATTAGGGTTGGGCACCCAAACCGTCAAATCGATCAATCTGTCCAAACCAATTTAAGCTGGTTGGTTTGGTTCTGTTAAAGAAAAAAAAATTGATTGGATTATTTTTTAGTAGCCCTGATTGGTTTTGATTGGTTTGTGGGTTGTGTTTTATCAACCCGTATAACCCAACCTAAACGATTACATATTTATATATATATATATATATATATATATACAGTAATTTTTCAATGAAGACTTTTTACAATGCAAACTTTAAGCATATTTGATGAAATTGTATAGAATATATTGAATCTTGATTTGATTTTTTGTATGGATGGAGAAAACATTGAAATATATTTATGGAAAAAAATTTAAAAATTTCGGGTGTAAGAACTAATTTTTCCAGGTTTTTTTTAAAGATAAAACATTTAAAAGTAAGGAAATATAAGAAAAAATAGTTCTCAAATCTAAAAAATTTCCAAATTTTTACCAAATAGGTATTTTAATTTTTCTAGGATTCATACAAAAAATTAAATCAAAATTCAATATATTCCGTGCAATTTCATTAAATGCACTTAAAGTGTGCATTATTAAAGTCCTCATTGGAAAATTATTATTATTATTATTATTATTATTATTATTATTATTATTATTATATATGGGCGAATAATAATTCTATTATATGAACCAATCAAATAAAAAAGAAACTATTATATATAAAATGTGATATATATAGTAGGTGACAGTATTCTCTTATCCTTTTATTATTTTAATAATATAAATTAACTTGTAATTTTTGTTTTCATAATTCTAATGACTATGAAAATAGGAGATAAAATCAATCTATTTTAATATTTTAATTTCCTATTATTTCATACATTATTACTGAATCTAGTGTGTATTATATATGAGTAATGCTGGACTTCCTAAATTTTTTCCTAAATTTTTTCCCAAAAGTATGTAACACGTGAGGTGTCAACATCTTATAAATCATGATATTATGTGGTGAATGATGTAATGTTGACACCTCATATTCTACAAACATTTGAGAAAGAATTTGGAAAAAAAATTTGGGAAGCCAAGCATTACTCATTATATAATATATATATATATATATATATATATTATAGATTTTACTAGAACAAACTAAGTAAATATTGAACTCTTATAGAGACTACCTTTATTATTTATTTTGTTAAGTTAAATATTAATCTGATTTTGATAAATTTACTTTATTAGTTTATTATTATTATTTTTTTCAAAATTATTATAAGTTAATTTGGTTTGACATGAATATTAAAAAATTAAGTTATAAGTATGTAAATAATTGTGATTTAAATATATCAGTGGTATAATGATATTTTAATTAAGCTATTGAAGTTTTTATATTCAATAATGGAGATTTCGTAGGTCTCCATGGAAATCAATTGTTATTTATTTTTTGCTTTTAACATTTAATTTGATTTGCTTTCTTTAAAAAAAATATATTTAAATTGTTTTGGTTGGCTTTTAATATATAATTAACAGTTATCAAACAATTAAAAATAAAAAAAAATTATAATATTGAGGGGTAATTTTGACATTTTATAATATTTGACTTCTAAATTTTATATTGTTAATTAATAAGTTTTTAATTATTTTAATATTTACAGCATTTTAAAAAAATAAAAATTAATAAAATATTGAAGAACGGCATTTTGGTCATTTTATCATTTAGTATGGTCAACGGTTGGTCAACTGTCAGTCAACGGTTAGTCAAGGGTATTTTCTTGTAATTTTGGCAAAACTGGATTATGCCTCATATATGTGTTAAAGTCAGGGCATGTTTGTGCAATTTTCTCTATATTAAAAGCCAACCAAAACAATTTAAATATATATATTTTTTAAAGAAAAACAAATCAGATTAAATGTTAAAAGCAAAAAACAAATAGCAATTGATCTCCATAGAGACCTACACTAATGGAGTTTTTGTAGGTCTTCATGGAGATCAATTGCTATTTGTTTTTTGCTTTTAACATTTAATTTGATTTGCTTTTCTTTTTTTTTTAAAAAAATATATTTAAATTGTTTTTGTTGGCTTTTAATATATAATTAACAGTTATCAAACAATTAAAAAATTAAAAATATTATAAAATTGAGGGCTAATTTGGACATTTTACAATATTTGACTTCTAAGTTTTATATTGTTAATTAATTAGTTTTTAA
Source organism: Acer negundo (assembly GCA_035582765.1). Taxonomy (NCBI): domain Eukaryota; kingdom Viridiplantae; phylum Streptophyta; class Magnoliopsida; order Sapindales; family Sapindaceae; genus Acer; species Acer negundo. The sequence continues at coordinate 278,834 of CM069231.1, read as the reverse complement.
TTATTTTAATATTTACAACATTTTTTAAAAATAAAAATTATTAAAATATTGAAGAAGGGCATTTTGGTCATTTTATCATTTAGTATGGTTAACGGTTAGTCAACTGTCAGTCAACGATTAGTCAAGAGTATTTTCTTGTAATTTTGACAAAACTGGATTATGCCTCATATATGTGTTAAAATCAGGATATGGTTGTGCAATTTTCCCTTATTTATAAAATAAATAAAGTAGAAATAAGAATTTGGGTTTAAATAAAAAAGAATTTCGGTTAAATAAAAAATAGGGAGGATGAATTTGGACCATTGGATATGAATGATGTGGACTCATCTTGATCATCAATTTAATTTGAGGAGTGATAAAAAATTAATAGGAGGGAAGACGATGTGGACTCATCTTGATCATCAATTTAATTTGAGGAGTGATAAAAAATTAATAGAGAGGATGTCTTCCCTCCTTACATTTGAGGAGACTTTTGTCGGAATAAAATTTAGGGAGTGGGATAGGGAGGCTGTTGGAGCAAATTCCAGTCCACCATCCCTAAATATAGTTAAGGAGGTTGTGGATTCTGACCTATTGGGGATGCTCTTACATTTTAATTAGTTAATGTCTATTTTATTTATTTATTTATATCATTACTTTTAACATCAAACGGTATTACATTTTATTGAAAAGTATCAAGTGCAGAATTCAACACTTTTTCTTGTACATGATCCTTACTGATCAATAATATTAGTTTTTGTCTTGCCCAAAAAAAAAAATAATAATAATAAATAAATAAAAAACCAAAATCTTGGCTTCGCTCCTGTATATACATGCAATTTCATCAAAAATGTTTTAAGTATGCATTGTAAAAGTCCTCATTGAAAAACTATTATATATATATAGAGGAATTAGGTCTTTTTAGTCAAAAATTAAGAAGATGTATTGTTTTTGTCATTAAATGGGTTGTGAGGACATAATTGCCTTTATTTTTTTTCTTATCTCTTCTCTCTCCTTTCTCTCACTCATTTCACGCCTCCCTCTTCTCTCTCTTTCTCTCTCCTTTCTCTCTCCATTCACGCCTCCTCCTCCTCCTCCTCCTCCTTCTTCTTCTTTTTCTTCTTCTTCCTCCTCGTCTCTTAAAACAAAAATTTTCAGATTTGAAAATGTATCCAGATTTTTATAAAAAAATTTCAGTTTTTTTTTTTTTTGTTGAAAAATTTTCAAATTTAAAAAATGTTTAGATTTGAGTTGTGGTTAAAAAAAAATTCAGATTTGTGGTTGTATTATTGTGTTTAATTTTCAGAATTTTTAAAATTTTTTTTTTTTCAGATCTCGTTTTTTTATTTTTTATTTTTTAATTTTTTTTTTTAAGTTGTGGTTGTTGCTGTACTTAAGTTGAGTGTTTTGTTTAAAAAAAATCAAAATTTGTTTGGTTAAATTTTTTTTTTTCCACATTTTGTTTGTTTAAAAATTTTTCAGTGTTTGTGTTTTTTTAAATTTTTTTTTTTTTCAGATTTTCGTTTGAAGTTAAGAGAGTCTAGATTTTCCATATTTTAATTTTTTCTTTCCAAATTGGTGTGTTTTATTGTGTTACTATGTGTTTAATTGGGTTGGAAAAATTAAACACAACAAGTGTAAACCAATTAAACACACCAGGGACCAATTAAACATAAGTAGGGAAGGGTAACCCAATTAAACACACTAGTTGTAATCAATTAAACACACCAAGAAATACAATTAAACACATATGAGATTGATTAATCACACTAGGTGTAAACCAATAAAACACACTAGTTGGAATCAATAAAACACACCAGTTGGAATCAATTAAACACACCAGGCAAAACGAATTAAACACACTATGCCAAATGAATTAAACACACTAGGTGTTTAATTCGTTTTGCTTGGTATGTTTAATTCGTTTTGCCCTTTAATTGTTTTTGTCTTGGTGTGTTTAATGAGTTTTGTCTGGTGTGTTTAATCGCTACTTAATGCTATGAACACCGGCTATTCTGATTGGATGTGTTTAATCTATTAAACACATCAATGCAACTCAATTAAACACACCGGTTATAAATCAATTAAACACACCAGACCATGAATTAAACACACACTAGGCCAAATGAATTAAACACACTAGATGTTTAATTCGTTTTGTCTGGTGTGTTTAATTCGTTTTATCCTGATGTGTTTAATTGTTTTTGCCTTGGTGTGTTTAATGAGTTTTGCCTGATGTGTTTAATAAGTTTTACCCTAGTGTGTTTAATTTATTTGGCTTTGTGTGTTTAATTTGTTTTGCCTAGTATGTTTAATTCGTGGCCTGGTGCGTTTAAACAAAATGAAATCTGGAAAATTTGTTTGAAAAAGATCAAATCCAAAAAAATCTTAATTTTTTTTTCAACAAAACCCAAACACAAACCCAAACACAACCCAAACACAACTCCCACCATTCATAAAAACAACCATAACTACAACCCAAACTTAAATACAAACACAAATCTGATTTTTTTTTAAGTACAACCACAACTACAACATAAACTCAAATCCAAACTTAATTTAAATCTGGAAATTTTTCAACCAAAAAAAAATTGAAATAAAAAAAAATCTTGAAAAAACGCGAGGAGAGAAAAAGAGAAGAAGGAGAGAAAGAAGAAGAAGGAAGCGTGAGAAAAGGAGAGAGAGAAAGTGGAAAAAAAATTCTGGTAAAGAGAGAAAAGGAGAGAGAAGAGGGTAATCTTATCAAAAAAATAGAAATTTTGACAAAAACAGTAAAAATAATAATCTTGGACAAAAATAGTGAAGCTACTAATTTTTTGGCTAGATATAAAGTTCTCCCATAAAATTATCATATAAAAAAAAAAAAGTTAAAGTTGACCTAATTTTATATTATATTTATTTCCAAAGTTACTGTTTTCTGTTTCAAAGTTCTAACCCCTCTATTTATTCTTAAAGTTATTTCATTTTATTCGAAGTTGCTGGCACTAAACAAATTTATTGATGATAGATAACTTTTTTTTTGTTAGTACAAAAACACATTAAGCAATTTTTTTTTTTTTTTTGTAACTATTAATTTTTCGCATTTGGGTTAAATTTAGTATTAATATTTGTTCAAATAAAAAATATATAATTATTTTCTTAAACCGTCAAACCAAATTGAACCAAACCGATTTTTATTGGCTTGATTTGAGTTATAAAAAAAATAACTCTATTAAATAATGGTTTGGTTTGGGTATCGTTAAACCCAACCTAAACCAACCCATGCCCACCTCTAACTACAATGCTACATTTTGTAAATACATCAAAATCTTATGTCAAATTGGATGACTATTTTTTTCCCTCTCTGATAAAACCATCAATTATTGTAATATTTAAAATAAAATAAAATAAAATAAAAGAAGAAGAAATTGCCCGATATCCTTTTCTTTCGTGGTCGGAGTCTTCATTAAGCTCCATTGCGAAGTTCAAACCTGACATTGTACATATTGCCACATATTTGTTCATAAAAGTATAAAACCTCAAAATGTGGTGCGATCTTCCCTTCTAATGGGGTAGATATTTGGGTCAAGAAAACAATAAAAATCCGTTTTACTCAGGATATAAATGTGAAATTTATATATTCTTTTTCTAAATTAAAAAAACATAAATATAATTGTTTTGTATTTTCTCATAAAAAAAACATATGGTAAATAATAATTACTAACAATATACTGAAAGTTGATAAAATAATACAATTTGTATTCATTAAATTAATTAAGTAATTTTTATTTACTATTGATAATTTAATTATAAAGTACTATTTTTTTAGTCATAATCAGTTCTAAAATTTTACATTATTAAAATGATATTCACAATTTAATAAACATCAAATATTGGAAATGAAAAAGAAAGTAGGCGGAAAACAAATATGTCAATGTTTTGAGCATTTTGATTTTTGTCTAACCAACGCGTATGGTGGAATCTTCCGTTTCCGTGTCCACAATTTTCTGTTCTTGAAATAGTTGCCGGCCAGCCCATTAGTTGTTTGAAAGCATGCGATTTTGTTCATAATCAAGCATTTTTGTTATAGAAAAAAATTGGGTCTTCAATATTTGCAAATTTTAATTTTAGTTGGCCGTGGGATATTTGGTAGGAGATGGCCGATGACTAGGGATGGGTGTTTCCCAATGCGTCCTCATCCCCCGCTAGAGGTGGCCACGGTTCGGTTTCGGTTCGGTTTCGGTTTGAAACCGGCGGTTTCGGTTCCGTAGCCACCCAAAACCGAAACCGTAACCGGAAAACCGGTTTGGTACACGGTTTCTAACCGGCGGTTTTACGGTTTCGGTTTCGGTTTCGGTTTAAAAACCGACGGTTTTGGGTTCGGTTTCGGTTTTTCAAAAAAAAATTCAAAAAAAAATGCCACGTGTCAGCTTCTGATTAGTCGATTTTTTTTTTTAATTTTTTTTATTTAAAAAAAACCAGCGGTTTAACGGCCGGTTTTTGGCGGTTTTTGGAAGTACCCAAACCGAAACCGTAACCGGTTCAACCGGTTTCTGACCGGTTTTGAAACCGCCGGTTTCGGTTTCGGTTTCGGGGCGGTTTTTGGAAGTACGGTTTCGGTTAAACCGCGGGCAAAACCGTCGGTTTAACCGAAACCATGGCCACCTCTATCCCCCGCGGACCCTCATGAGGTTTTGGAGGCAAATTTTACCTTCAAATGGATTTTGGGGTGTTGGTGGGGGTACCCACCCCCAAAACCAAAACCTAACTTCCCTCAAAATAAAAAGTATATATTTTATTTTTATTTTTATTTATATATAAAAAAATTATTTTGTATTGTATTTTGGATTTTGTATTATATTTTTATTATTTTTTGGATTAAATATTTTAACAGTATCAAATTAAAGATTGGAATATCTAGATTCCAAATTTCGAATTTCAAATTTCGGATTGCGGATTGAAAATTGAAATTGAAAATAAACGAGAGAAATGAGTTTTGGGTTTGGGGGAGATGGGACCTGCCCCCAAAACGCCCCCACCCCCAGTCCCCCCAAATGGGTTTTAGAGGAGGTGGTGGGGGGAGGTTTGAGGAATGAGGGTGGCCCCACCCCATTTGCCCCCCACGCCCATCTCTGTCGATGACTTGATGAAAGAATTGAATCAAAGTCGATTATGATGTTATTTATTTACGTACGAGAAAAACTTATGTGGGATGGTCTCACCTCTAGGTGGTGAGACCAACCAATCAAATTATCCGATTTTTATTGAAAATATAAAAATAAAATTTAAAATATTAAAGTGGTATAAAATTGGAAAATTTGATTGGATGGTCTCACCAAAAAGAAGTGAGATGTCCCATACAAAATTTTCTCATTATATATATGTGGATCGGTGGATGTTACTGGTGCTATAAATCTTGGTTGAAATGGCACACATTGAATTAGTGGCAAGAGTTGACAACCCATTTTACTTCTCAACACAAGCCATATGTATCATCTTTTCAGTACCGGTCCTAAGGTTTTGGCGGTCCCAGAGCGAATATATAAAATATGGCCCTTTGTTTAATCTCACCATTGAATCTTGTGAAATATCGTACTTAATAATAATAATAATAATAATAATAATAATAATAATATTATATATTTTGAGAAAATTTACAAAAGCTTAATCAAAGTAATTTTCATTAGGTTTATATCGCGATACATAGAAAAAACAAAACTGAAAAAAAAAAGTTACGATCAAATAGATCTGTATGACAGTTTCCACTCAAAGAAATATGTATGTAAATAAGAAGAGACGAATTTGCTTAGAAAATGAAAAGGGATGAAAAGACATCCTCCTTTTTTATTTTATTTTATTTTAATTGTTTTAGAATTAAAAAATAAATAAAAGAAAATATATATTTGGTAATATTTGGGGCGTGCTTACAAAATATAATTTTTTAAAAACTCTTAATGAGGTGTATATGCAAAAATAGATGCATATACAAATTTTCAAGGGTGTAAATAAAGTTACTCATTTGCTTTTAATAATTCTAATGAAAGTCCATTTTGAGTTCAATCTTTATATAAGAAGTTGATTTCCACATCTTTTTCCTTATTTGGGGCCCAAATTTGATATAATTATATGAAGTTTGAAAAATAATAACAAATTTGAACCATTTTTGAGCTCTTTATTTATCAAAGTTCAAATATGTAAACATTAAACACAAAAAAAAAAAAAAAAAAAAATTTGGCACTTTTTTAGGCCTTCTTTTTTGGGCCTTGTACAGGCGCCCCTAGTCGACCCACCTCAGGGCCGGCACTGCATATTTTATATATGTTGATACCTCTCTATTTCTCTGTCATACGAGATGACTCTCACGTTAATTAGACCATCTTTAACAGAGAGTGAGAGTTATGAGTAATGTTAGATATCACAACTAAAATCACAACTATTCCAACACAACACATGTGGCATATGATGTGTCAATTGGTGAGTAGATACGCATTAATAATGATTTATCTCACCTATCTATGTATCCACTCACTAATTGACACCTCATATGCCACATGTATTGTGTTAGATTAGTTTTGTTTTTAGTTGTGATATTTAACATTACTCTATAGTTATATTTGGGTCTTAAATAATACTGAGAGTGATGTTTATATGTATTTTTTCTCTGATGGTGCTGAGAGTGATATATGAGAGTGACATTTTTGTAACAATTTTAATTATGCCTAATTTATAATAAGTGATCAATAAATTGTAATTTATAAACTTTAATGTTGATAAAAATAATACCATTGTAAATTTCTCAATGAGATCTTTAAAGTGGTACTAATATTTAATATTTTTAAATATTTTTAAATTATTACCAAATTTTGATAATATTGAAAATTTTAATTTTTAACTAAGGAAACATTGTAAATTTTAAATTTCATCATCGGACCAATTTGCTACCCTTCCACTCATATGGATCACAAACACAATGAAAGAAAGAAAGAAAGAAAATTTAGGGGCCGTTAGGTAACGTTTTTGTTTTTCGTTTTTCGTTTTCTGTTTTCTTGTTTTCATTTGTTTTCGAAAAATTAATTTTTATATTTTTTTGGATTCGAAAACGTGTCTGGTAATGATTGTTGAAAACGATATTTAGAGAATTAAAACATAAAAATTACGTCTGGTAGTAATACTTGAAAATGAGAAAAAAGTGTAATAATATAATCATTAATTCAATTAAAATTTTAAAAAATTGAAAATTGAATTGAATTAAAAAATTTAAAACAAAACATAAATTTAAAACCAAAAAAAAAAAAAATTGAATAACCGAAAAAAAATATTTTTTTTAAATGAATCTCCACCATCCATCTTTGAGATGGATGATGGAGATTAAATAGATTTTTATTTTTAAAAAGGGTAAAAAAAATGCAAAAAAACAAAAACAAAAAATAAAAAAAGGAAAGAGGTGGAGGTCAGATCTCCAAATTGGATCTCCACCGTCCATCAAGATAGATGGATGGTGGAGATCCAGTTTAGAGATTGGATGTCCATAGTGACCATAGATCACCATCCTCTGTTTTACAGGTTGTAGAGGACAAACCTGGACAAAGAGATTTTTCGTCACCAAAGGTCGTATGCAAAGTCAAGGCAAGGGTATTTCATCGTCAGCTCTACTTTACAAGAGGACGCCACCGATTTGGCTCAAGATTTCAAGCCAAGATGTCGATGACAATGTTTGTATTTTGGCTAAGCTCAAACCAACTTAATTGATGTTGGATATTATCAACTCTTAAGGCACCGTTTGGTATGGGGTAATGTTTGTATGAGAATAAGAATCTGACAACATTCTTATGTTTGTTACTAGGCTTGTGTTTTTTGATTCCTAGTAAAATGAATCTCATGGGAATCACATTACTCACGTTACCCTACAATGGGGTAATGTGATTCCCATCCCAACATGTTGTTTCACATTACCTTCTATCTGATTCTTACCGTGGGACCCACCCTCATTAAAATAAATTATTATTTTCCTCTTCTATTTTCTTCTTCTTCTTCTCTTTCTAATATATATATATATATTTTTCTGGTTTGTGACCTCCAAATCCCTAAAAAAAAAAATAATAATAATAAATAAAAAAAACAGAAAACAAAACCTTGGAGATTTCTGGCATCCTGTAACGTTTTTCAAAGTTTTTTTATTTTTGTTTTTGTTTTTCAAAAATAAAAATGAAAATGAAAACATTTTTTTTTTATTTCAGTTTCGAAATCCAAAAACGCGTCTAGTAATATATCTTGGAACCTGTATTTCGAATATGAAAACGTAAAAAACGCGTCTGGTAACATATCCTGGACCTTGTATTCCAAATAATTTAAATATTATTAATTATTATTTTTTAGACCAGATCAATCTCTGGTTTATGAATCATCATCATCATCATCATCACTATATTTTTGGGTTCGAAATTTAAATGTCACCATTTGGGGCTCTTTTTGGGGAACAGGCACTAATCTAAGTTTAAAAGGCATCATTTTATGTGACTAGACAAAATTACCCTTTTTTTTTATCGTTTTGTCTGTTTTTGAAACGTTGAAAGAAAAGATTAGAGAGAGAAACCCCGACGGCGCAACAGTGCTTTAGAGGACCAAAATCTGACAAAGAACCACCGGTGACGGCGCTACAGTACCGATGTCGAATAGAACTGAAGGGCGAACAAAAACGAGACCGGTAAGTTTTTGTTTCTCACGCATTTTTGTTCTAGATAAGTTTTGTGTATTTGATGTAGATTAGGTTTGATTTGATTTATTGTTCATTATGTTTGCTTGATGAGATTAGGTTAGTGTTTTAGTTTAAGAAAAAAATTTCTTTTGAAGACGATGAAGATCTGGGTTTCCGAGTGTTTCTGAATCTTTATCGAGCCTTTTTGAAGTGATTTCGAGCCTTTTTGTACTGTTATCGTGCCTTTTGTAACTGTTATCGAGCCTTTTTGAAGTGATTTCGAGCTTTTTTGAACTGTTATCGTGCCTTTTGTAACTGTTATCGAGCCTTTTTGAAGTGATTTCGAGCCTTTTGTACTGTTATCGTGCCTTTTGTAACTGTTATCGAGCTTTTTAAAAGTGATTTCGAGCCTTTTTGTACTGTTATCGTGCCTTTTGTAACTGTTATCGAGCCTTTTTGAAGTGATTTCGAGCCTTTTTGTCCTGTTATCGTGCCTTTTTGTCCTGTTATTGTGCCTTTTTGAACTGTTATCGAACCTTTTTCAACTTTTTATTTCGAGCCTTTTTGAACTGTTATTCGAGCCTTTTTGTTCGAGCCTTTTCAAATGTTACTTGAGCCTTTTAATGAAGTGTTCGTGCCTTTTCACAAACTACCCGAGCCTTTTGATACACTACCCGAGCCTTTTACTGAAGTGTTCGAGCCTTTTGATACACTACCTGAGCCTTTTACTAAAGTGTTCGAGCCTTTTGATATATTACCCGAGCATTTACATACACTACCCGAGTCTTTTTGTTCGAGCCTTTTCATGAACTCATATGCTTTTTTTCTGTGAATGCAGATGATGAATCAGCTAAAGGAGTCGCTTAAAACCCTAGTGGAAGAATGGTTCAAGGGAAAAATTATACGGCATGACCATTTCCATGACCTGGTTGATATCGACAACGCACTTAATAGTTACCTAAACATCTGAGGATCGAAGACCGACGTCGGTATACTGAGTCGTGTTTTGGTCATTTCCTAATGATGCATAGTGAGATTCATTTTTCGGCTGGGATTGTCCATCGGCTGCTTTTGCGCGAGTTGCATCACGATGGGCCTGAAGATGAGATGAGATTTTTGTTAGGTAAGCATTCGGTCCGGTTCTCGAAGGTTGAGTTCTGTCTAATCACTGGGTTGAAGTTCGGAGTCATTCCCGACACGGTAAGGTATGATATGGTAGAGAATGACATACACGAGCGGTACTTCCAGGGTAGAGACATCGAGTTTGAAGAGTTGAGAGCAGTGCTGCGGATTGGTATTTTTGTGGAGCAGTACGATGCGGTAAAGCTATGCTTATCGTTTATGCTCAACTAGATACTAATAGGGGTAGACGAGCGAGATAAAGTTCCAGTATGGCAGTGGAGGCTAGTGGAGAACTTGGACGCTTTTGATGCGTTCCCGTGGGGCGCACACGTGTATAGGCAGTCAATTTATTGTTTCAAGCATGCGTTGGATGGTCGACGGGAGCGGTTTGAACAACAACAGCAAGAAAGGGGTGCTGACGTACACACAACTGAGACGTACAACATATATGGACTACCGCACGCACTATTGGTGAGAATTTAAAATTTGAATCCGTATTTTAATTATAATTTTTTTTATATGACTAATGTATTTACTTCTTATCGTACTTATATATTATACAGATATTTGCTTTTGAGGTTATCCCCGAGCTTGAGAATAAAAAATGTGAGATCCGTAGGGCAATCTCCGAGCTACCACACCCAACGTATTCTGAAATAGGAGTTGAGTCAGCGACCGTAGGGGAGAAAACTGGATAGCATTTTCACTGAAAAGGTAAGTATTGTTGTTGTTAATTTTCATAGTTTTTAGTATGTATACAATTACAATGATCTAACTCCGATTTCAGATGTTTGCGCGACGTGAATTGGTGCCGACGAGTGTTGAGATGGCTCAACATTACTACGAAGGCATAGACCTGGGAGGTAGTCTGTATTATACCGATGTTTCTGATATACCTGGTCACGTCCCTGAGCACGAACGACGTAGGAGTGCTGGACCCATTCATACGGAGGGTGCGTAATCCGGACCTAGTGATATAGAGGATGCGTATTCCGGACCCAGTGATAGGGATGGTGCGTATTCCGGACCCAACGAAACAGAGGGTTCAGACCAGAAGGGTGGGAGTCGGAGTCCCATGAGGCGTCAGCCGGTACGATTCACTTTACCCAGATAGCCTCGACCTGGGGGTGATTCAGTTTTGGAGGGTCGCGGTGAGAGTTCTGAAAGGCATAGACGGGTACAATTCACTATGCCTAGACAGTCTCGACCTGGAGGTGATTCCCGAGGAGGCGTTGGTGGGCATCCACAGGTATGTAAAAAATATTATATCCACATTATTTAATTTCAATTGAGTGAACAGTTTAAGTGCTGACAGAGTTTCAAATCGTTTCAAGGCTGGGATCGTAAATTCGCTGAAGTGATGGATGATGTCCAATCTCTACGGGTTGATATGATGGAGGCTATCTGAAAGAGTGATGAGAATTGAGATCAACAGCATCAGGAGTTGTAGGATATGATTCGCGCGCTTCAAGGTCAGGGTCAGGGTCAGACATCGCAGTCCTGTATGGATGGTCCACCATTCGATGACCATCACGGAGACTTTAGTCCCACAGGCAGGACAGGTACACATCAGCATGAGACAGACCCACAGACCACACATGAGCAGGAACCTACTACGGAGACACATACTGCGGACATAATATCTGATTACCCGGGTCATGTTATGACAGAACGAGCAGAGGTACCCGGTGGTATAAAGATAGCACTATTGGAGCAGGTGCCTCCTCCAGTTTTACCTGATGGCAGTGCTGGTACGAAGACAGGACTTCTGGTACAGGAGCTACCTGGTGGATCTGTGCCACCTGTTCTTCCACATGACTTGGCAAATGGTTCATTCTCACAGCGCACACCACCTCCAGTAGATCCCAGCGCAGTGCGACCCTTGAAGCGATCCAGGCGCAACTCCTTCACTCATCAACGCGATACAGGGAGAGAGAGCGATACACGGAGGGATAGATCCTCTTTAGAGCGCAGCCCTTCTCGGGGAGATACACGGTATGAGAGATCCTCCTCACATCACAGCCTTCCTCATAGAGATACACGGCGGCACAAATTGTCCTCACATTGCAGCCCTCCTCACAGCAATCCACAGAGGTAGAGATCCTCCTCATTGCGCACACCTCCGGTGGAGTCTAGTTCTGGAGCCTGTATTTCACCCCAGATTCAGCGTCAGTTGCGGGTTCGCAGGCCGGGTTGGCATATGATGACCCCATACACTGACCGATGTAGGCCGAAGAAGCCAAGGACCAGGCCAGCATCATCAGTGCATGCATTCAAGCCCTATGATTTGTTAGATCCTGACCACGTTACTACGTACCAAGCCTACAAGAGGAACACCAGGGGGAATTGTACGTCTAATCGTTCATTACACAATCTTTTAATTAATATTACTTGGTCATCAAACTTCTTCAGCAATTATGCAGACGTGATATGGATATACATATACTAGTTGGTGTCACTTGGTTCCAACGGTTCCAAACCAACTTTATGGATTTGAAGGATACGGTATGTTCCTTACTTTAACTGTCTGTATAAGTTTTTATCAGTATTGGTAGAATCCTAACAATATAAAATGTTTACATTGTCAGCACATCGATGCGTACTTGTTGATTTTACGGAAGCATCAGCAAGCATACCCCACTGTCTACGCTCAGAGGGTCAACGTACTGGATTCCCAGTTCTATGTAAGTTTTTGTACAGTACGATTTTCATTTTGTAATTGATGTGTTTACTAGATCTATTACCTAACATTGTGGTTAATTTTCTATATACAGTCATGGTTAGATATTCAGTGGGAGCGGATGTTCGGCAGTGGGGTGGCCGTACCCCCTAAGAAGTGGTCTATGCTAAAACACAAGTGGCACGATGATGGCCTGAAGATGGTCCGAGAATTAGTCCCGTCAGGAAACCGGCCATGGCACGCGGTTGATTGGGTGAGTGTTTAAATTACAAGGTTTCAATGTGTTTAATACTATGTTTAGATTTCAGACATATAACACTATGTTGAAACACTAACAGGTTATGATACCTTGCAACCTTGGACGCAACCATTGGGTACTGGCCAACGTCGACCTCACACAAGGGAAGATCTACCTGTTAGACCTGTTCAGACATGAGGTTACATGAGAGTACAGGAATAAGCAGGTTGCGTGCCTACGTTGGTTTATACCCTCGATGTTGCATCAGGTCAAGTTTCACTCCAACAGAACGAAAGATGATGTGACATACAGTTTATCGAAGAAGGCCTTCCGGATGAGCATCATGGACGGATCTTGTGGGGTGCCCCAACAGCATCAGGGGTATGACTATTTCAACATTTTATTCTATCTCACTTGGTTTTAATTAAATTCCATTCTAATGGTTGTTCATATGGTAATTTACAGCGGTAACTGTGGTGCCCATACTTTGAGATTGGCAGAGTACTTGTTGGCAAACAAGAAGGAGTTCGACTGGAAAGAAGAGGATATGGGCACCATCCGGGAGCAGATGGCTGTGGAGGTTTATTGTAACTCACTTCACAACACTGTTGTATAGATGATGTATATATGGGTTGTTCCCTGAGTTGTAATTGATGTACATAATAGATTCATTTATTATTTTCATTAATCAATTAATTTTTTTCAATTCCAACCCGCGCGTGAGCAATTTAGTGCGTTGCAACACGATTTAAAAAATACAATGAAAATGAACAACTAAAGCTTAACGATTTAAACAACACAACTGTATTGAGCATGGTTCCCAAAGTCTGAACGATGTTAGAAGAGAACAACTTGGAGACATGTTCCTCAAGGTGCTTCTGGTGGCAATTGGTCTTCATCTTGTACTGCCTTGTTATGTTTGATTGTCTTCCTTATCAGGGCACGTTTGTTTGTTGTGTCAAATTGAATAATAGATGCTGCACTTGCGACGATATTCCTCGGGGACAATTCTACTGGGACCTTCATTAACCATAGGCGGGTTGGAACACCTCCTGCTATTATGTCCAGGTTGTCCACATCTTCTACACGACTGTGTGGTTGTCCTCTCCGAAGACGAGGCATGTCGACCCTCCATCGGCCGACCTGATTGTCTTTTTGTCTTTGGATTTAAAACCATCCGCACTGCGATGTCAGATGGCACAACCCATGAAGAAGGATGGCCAACAGGCATAATAGGAACTGAGTATGCATCAATAAGTGTCTCCCTCTTATAGTGGTCTGCACACAGAGATGTGAAATCCAAGTTTCGCTCCCTGCAACAATGAAAATAGTGAGATTCACGTTTGGGTAATATAATGTGTGAACTGTAACTTGTCAAGTACCTTGCTGCTGCGAGTGCATGTGAACATGGAAAAAAGTCCATTTGGAATTTGTTGCATGTGCAAGTCTTGCGGGCTAAGTCAACCGTCCACTGCTTTCCCTTGTGTCTGACGGAGAATATGTTCCAGTCAACTGGATTTACGGTCATAAAACCGCACTTCTCGACCCGTTTTAGGATCACAAGATATGCTGCGTCGGTCAATCGATGACGCATGGACAGTGCAGCTGCATAACGATCGTGAAACCACTTTTGTAGCATATTCCTAATGAACTCTGCCAGCGTTATCAATGGCAGTTGCTGTACGAATTTTAGGTATGAGTTTATGCACTCTGCAACATTTGTGGTCATCATCCTGTACCTTTTTTGGGGACAGTGTACACAGGACCACTTGTGAGAACCGGCAACAATAGCATAATCGAATGCAGCCTTGTGCAGCTTACGTAACTCCTCCATGTGACGATTATACTTTAATTCATTATACGACCTAGCTGCATCATTTATTATGTTAGCAACATCCTTTCTATGGAATCGCTTCTTCATATTTTCACAAAAATGCCAGCAACATATGGTATGGGTTGCATAAGGGAACACTTTAGAAATCCTTGCTTCAATGCTTGCATGACCATCAGAAATGAAAACCAGATCATTTATATTACTAAGGGCACCCCTCAAGCATTCCAAAAACCACTCCCATGAAATATTATTTTCTGAGTCACCATACCTAAAAGCAATTGGATACACCTGTTCGTTTCCATCTTGTGCAGTTACCACAAACATTGTACCCCCGAATCTTCCCTTCAAATGGGTACCATCAACCGCAATCACATGACGTATACACCTCTAAAAACCTCTAATTGAGGACCCTAACTACATGAAAAAGTAGAGGAATTTATCATCGTCAGTGCACTGTAAGTCGATGATTGTGTCAGAATTTTACTGTTCCAAAACGTATGTAAAAGATGGCAAGAGTTAGAAAGCTTCTTCATGCAATCCATAGGTCAATGATAATGCATATTTAAGGGCATCGTGTGCCTTACTGTACATGATTTGTATGCCATACATTGTTTTCATATCAGCGATGACGTCCTTGGGACGCATGAGATGACCATCATGTTGTTGAAGTCTAGGTGCAACGACTTCTCCGATTATGACTGCACTAGCTTGTCGGTGGCGACGGTGAATCTCCTCCAAGGGACAACTGTGTTCGTTGACAAAACTTCTCACTTGAAAGTATGTCCCTTCATCTCTCCTCACCGCTCTTAATTTCCATGTACAGTCGTCAATGATGCAAACCAGATGTAAAATTGTCTTATTGGACATTTTCACCTTCCATTCAAAGTTATGATGCATTGCAAAATGGCCAACTAGCCTCTTCAAATCCTTTTTACTCGAAAAAAATTGACCTTTATAAATCATGGTTCTAGGTTCTGGCGTTGCCAAAGTGCTAGTTGTATCAATACCAAACGAATATGAATTTGCTCCGGGAATAACCCACGTTGCAGATGCTGTTACATTATACCGGACCTCGGAAGGCCCAGACATATCAAGTGGAGTGCAACTAACTCCTTGTACATGTCTACCTCGTGTTTCAATTTGTGCAGGGTCTTCATCCACATTTTGTAGATTATTAACTTGATCATTAATCTGTTCATTATTTGCCTCATTATCCACCTCAGGGTTCGGGTAATTGTTTTGCTCATTGTACTGCTCATTTCGACAACCAAACACATCGCCAAATTGAGGTTCAACTAAATCTTCATGGTCGACCGCTACCGGTGGGACAGCACACATGTTTCCCCTACCTTCAGTGGCACTTCTTTGGGTGAACACTTGGTTGCTACCGCTAAAGGATCCTAATTGTTGGGTATTTTCAAGAGGAGGAATATCATTCCCGATCACATCTCCAGCTGTCCTCTTGTAGGGAAAAAAATAAACAAATAAAAGTGTTACACGCAGCGGAAGCGATACTAAAGACGATTTAGTGACTTTTAAAATTTTTCCTTTATGAACCTTAAACCCTTTTAATCAATAAACATGCATATATATCAACAAAAGTAAATTACCTCTTGTCGCGTGATCCGATTGACTTACGTCGATGGTAATCCGCAAGACCTTCAATCCGAGCACGAACGTGGATCACCTAGGAGCGTGGTCTCCCTTTCCTTTGAATTGCAAACCTGTGAATGGACCAAACAAATACTTTCTTTTCTTTGTTAGTCACAAAACAATCAAAAGAATGTCAAAATTATTCCGGTCACTTTTGAGTTCACAATCTTATGATCGAAACTCGCGTGAACCTAGATCGATATCGTATACACAAGCTTATTGATGTTTAAGCAATTGTATACTATCAAAGAATAATTTTTCACTCCTTTTTGTCTCTCTAGAATAAAAACTCTCTTAGAATTAAGAAGAAGAAGAAAGAAAATAAAAACTCAAGCACCAATTAATTTTATGTGGCCGCACCCTATAAGAATATATATATAGGTTGGCCGAATTTTTCTTCTTTTTCCTTTAGGGTTGCCGAATTCTATGTAGTATCTAATTAGGGTTGGCCGAATTTCATCATGTCACTTATATAGGGTGACCAAAATTCAACCCTAATTCTTTTTAACTTTATAGACTTCAAACCCTAATCCAACTCTTTATTTTTATTCTTTTATTTGACTAAATAAAAAAGACTCCTTATTTGATTAAATAAATAATACTAATTTATTTATTTACTTATCAAACAAGTCTTTTACTTTTAGGAAAGATTTGTTTCTTTAATTTGTTTCTTTAATTAAACAATTAATCAATAAATCAATTAATTCTTATTTAATTGAAACAAATGAAACAAAATAATATTTTTAGGTCAAAACTTTAACCTAGCCGCCCCACTTATATATAAGACGGGCCTAATATTATTTTCCTATTTCATTTAATCCATTGGACTTTAAATAAAAAAGCCCACATGTGAACCAGACCCATTCTTACTAAAAGAAACAAGCCCACATGTCTTTCATTAATATATTAATATAATTGAGCAGCCCATTACTTAAATAATGCGCAAATTATATTCTTAATATATTAAATGCAATTCTAGATGGACCCTTAAATTGGTCCGGTAGAATATATCAAGTGATCCACGCAAGTCCGTGTGGATTGGGGATCTTGGCGGGCCATCTAAATTTAAGCTTCAATAGACATAACCTAATCACAATCAACAAATGATTCACTTAGGTCCGATCCATTAATTTTAACTCATTCCACTAAAGAGCTAAAACTGAACTCTTAAATAAAGATAGAAAAGGAAGATGTTCCTCATTCATTTCCTAGACAATCATATTGGAGATAGTGTATCCTCGTGATTAATATCAGTAATCGCCAAGAGTTCATAGACCGCCTATAACTCTCCAAGTTACCATATTTACTCATATGACCACGTTTTGAACTTGGATATTTCGACTTGTCCAGAAGCCATGTTTTCAATAGACACTATTGAAAACTCAACGCTGAGATTTAATATCCAATTACCTCAAAACATCCATATGATGATATTATACTCTCATTTAATTAAATGGAGCCACGATGTCCATATCTATAAATGAAGTCCTCTATCGATTAACAAATGAATATCACCAAACTATCGAGGATAGACTATGCGATATAATCGTACTCATTGATAACTCAAATGATATCACTTGCAACCATAAGTCCATCATTTATCTCAGGATTAAGATAGACTCTCCGATTGTCCTGATAATGAAAAGACTATTATCTATTGACGGTTCTAGATAAAGCTTTTCATTGTGATCCAGTTCAATGCACCCAGTGCACTAGATCCTTTTGCTCGAAGACACTCCGATGATTTTAGGACTCATCATATCTCATTTGATCCCACTCAAATGCTAGCAAAAGAATTCTACAACTTTAACAAGATAAAGGTGCCCAACCTTTAACTTAAGTTGTGAACAATATTCAAGACTAACTAAAGAATTGTGTCTACCACATACATATCCAGATGTACGAACAATTCTTCTTTTCCCATAGTCTTTAGACCTTATGATTATTTACTTTGACAATTATAATACAAACTATAAATGCTATACGATTTGTTAAACCAGAAATCACTTTATTAATATGAAAAGATTGTTAATTACAACATTACACTCTTGCTATTGAGCATAATCCTAACACCTCTCAGTTACACTAACACATACTTGAGGGATAACTTGATCTTCCCCTAGCATAAACTGCACATCGTTGTCATTTCTTATAAATGTGCGACATGTACTGCCAGGAACAATTGATATTGATGATAGATCAACATTGAATTTGTTTACATCATAATTCACAATGGTATGCACGATCGCCACCAATTCTTTGTAAGTCATATCCTTTGACATATACATTCTCTGGTTATCCGATCCAACAAACCTTTGACTTTCGTCGGGTAACTGCTCTCATCGACCGTTGTAAGATATTACTATTCTAACCCGATTCATGATGCTGTCAAATTAATCATCACAAAGCATTAATGAAAATTCAGGACTACAAACTTTTTTCAAATATTACATTTACAAAAGCTATGGTGAGGATATTGAAAAGTCTCGGAGAAGGCATGAAAAGCTCATAGAATTCTTTAAAAGACTCGATTAAATCACATGAAAATGCTCGAAAAATTCTTCAAAAGGATCGAAAAATTCTTCAAAAGGCTCGGATAGTGAATGAAAAGGCTCGGGGAAGACATAAAAAAGCTCGAAAATTCTTCAAAAGGCTCAAATAAAGAATGAAAAGGCACGAGTAACACATGAAAATGCTCGGATAGTGAAGACATGAAAAGGCATGGGAAACACATGAAAAGGCACGAGAAACACATGAAAAAGCTCGGATAGTGAATACATGAAAAGGCTCGGAGATTCAAAAATTCTCAGAATTGCTGGTTTACAAAATGTGAACAAATTAAAAGAAGAAAGTTCAAGAAATATTACCTTATTTTATAAGTTGAAGATGAAACTCGAGGCAACGACAAATCTTGAACTTTTATTTGTAGATAGAGAGAGAGAGAGAGAGAGAGAAAGAAAAAATCAGAGAGAGATAGTCGTTTTTTTTGGAAGTGTGGAGAGATAAAAGTACAAAGAGAATAACATAACTGATTATCTAAGGGCAATTTTTGTAGTTCACCATAATATGTGCCTTTTAAACTTAACTTATTAAACCATTGACAATATCACCAAATGAGTTTGAAAATGTGACATTTCGCACCATTTCCACCTATATTTTTTCATAATTTATAAGACCAAATCAATCTATTTAAAAAAAAAAAATCAAAATAGTAGAAGAGCATACAAAAGAGGATAGAAATCATAGACAACAAATCGGTAGAGGAATAAGAAATCCAAAGCTTCAACAGAGCTCCAACAACAGCCAAATCAAATCCAGCCGACATAAATCCACTGATCAACCTCCCTTTACTCTCTCTAGCTAAAACCCAGAACTCAACACAGTCACAAATAGTCAAACATTGCTCTATGCTCTTTGTTCCTTCAAAGAAAGAAAAAAAGAAGCAAAAACCCTATGAGACGACAATAGATATCGATAAAGCAAAGCAGTAGAACAAAACCCCCCACAAAGCAAAAAGAGGATCACAAATCTATGGCTACGATTTTATTTCGTGCCTCTACAATAGTTATTACCGGTTTTGAAAAACATAGTGAAATAGACCTCTTTGGTGAAGAAGAAGAAGAAGGAAGAAAAAGAAGAAGAAGCAAAAGAAGAATCCGGTGGTCCAAATCGGCATCGCCAAAGGTAGATCGGCTAGGAGGAAGAAGAAGAAGAAGAAGAAGAAGAAGAAAGAAGAATGATCTAGTGAAGTAGAAGAAAAAATGGAAAAAAAAAAAAGAGTTTTTTTTTTTATTTAGAGTGAAAAACAAAATGAAAAATATTAAAAAGTTGTTTTGGAAATTTTTCACTTTTAATACTGTTGTTGTTTTTGTTTTTGTTTTTATTTTTGTTTTGAAAATAAAATGGAAAACAAAATAGAAAACGGTAACGAACGCGTATTCGAAATTGGATTTGGAAAACGAAAACGAAAATGGACTTGTAAAACGATACAGGACAGGGCCTTCATCTCTACCAAAAAACAAAATTTAAAAAAATAAAATAAAATCCAGGAACACCTATAAACCTAGAAACACATCGGAGATTTCATCTCTACAAAAAAATACAAAACTTTTTTTTTTTTGAACAAAAAAATACATTGGAGATTTCATCTCTACCAATTCCTCTAAAACACCCACAAACCTATAATAGAACAAATAAAAACCTAGGAAACCAAGAACATCAAGAAACCCAGGAACACCTAGAACCCTAAAGCTACCATCATCATCACCACACCACCAAACACCAAATACAGTACCTAGAATCCACCACCAAACACCAAACTGAAATCAATTTCGATAATCCAAACTTATCTTCAATCAAAACCAAATCAATTTCAAAAACAAAACAAAAAAACCTAGAAATTGCCACATCAATCCTAGCAGTCGTCTCTGGTGACGATTTCACCATCAAATCCTCCTCAATTGTCGCGAACTCCCAGTCCGCCTCCCACGCATCCTCTGTATTGCCGCGACGTCAACGCTAGAGGAGTTAATGGTTGATACGACGGTAGTGGTGACGTTGCGCATAGCTTGCTCGATGGGCGGCATTTGAACGAATTTGAGAGTGTGAATGAATTTGGGTTAAAAAACGCTCCATCAAAGGAACTCTGGGTTTGGACGAGTTTTAATGAATCTGGGTTTAGAAACCCAGATCCAGTATGAAATTTTATTTTTTTCGAAGTTGATCTCTATCATGGAGATCCATTATCCACCCAACAAAATTTATAAATATAATTATCTTATTTGTAAATATTTCAGTTATATATATTTAATATTTTTCAATTTATCTTATTTAAAATTTTTTTAATCAACTTTAAAATGGGTTTTGGCATTTTTTTTAAATGTAAAGATAAAAAGATTCTCATGTGCAACCAAATGCTTTTATTTGACATTCTCAGGAATTCGACATAATATTCTCATACACAACCAAAACAGAAAATGATGCCTTGGAAATGACACAGAAAAACTTAAACTATAAATGAATGTGATGTAAAATTATATGGGAATGAAGTATATATATAGACAATTTTGAAAAACTAACTGTTGGAAAGATTTTTGTATTTTTCTCTCTCTATATATATTAGATTTTTGTTTATTTTCTAGTATTTTTTTGATAAAAAATAAATGTATTTCAAATTTTAGTATCTGAAAAATTGTAGACCGTCTATTTCCAATGATCAGCAAATCTAATCCATCTATCTTCGACAAATACAACCGGGTCTCACATATTCATCTCTCTTAATTATGGTATGGGTCTCACAAAAACCAAAAATATCACTATCTTATTCATCTAACACATAGGTCCCACTACCTTACACATGAGTCCCATCATATAACTCTCACCCTTACTCTCACATTTACTAAATAGGGTTATTTTGATTTTAGTCCCTTACGTTTACGATAATCTCGGTTTAGTCTACGGTTTTCTAACAATACTAACTGCAGTCCTTCCGTTAGGGTTTCCATTAAAACAAACGGCCTAGCATTGTCAGAGGACACAATGACCGAAATACCTTAATGAAGGTTTTTGATGAAGGGCAGTTTGGTAATTTTGTATTTAATTAAATAAAAAATTAATAATTAAAAAATTAAAAAATTGATTTAATAAAAATATATATATATCTCTTTTCCTCAACCACGTCTCTCTCTCAATCACCAGATTCACCATCATTCTTCATCATCTACACCACCACCACCATTCAACCATTCATCATCACCATTAAAAATTGAACCCAGAACCCACCGAACCTAGAACTTCCATATTGAACCCAAAACCCAGAACCTAAAATTAAATGTTAACAAAAAGAAAATAAAATAAAATAAAAACGAAATATTGTGAATATTGTATAACCATCATCATCAACACCAAACCTATAATCAAAATCAAACCCAGAATTTCCAGAATATCATCGTCAACAACACCATCACCAGTCCAGATTCAACACTAACTCGATTTCTAAAACCAAACACATCAACTGGTGTTTCAACGTCTCTTTGCTTGTAACCAAATCATAGCAGCTACGACGAGCTCATCACCACACTATCTCTTTCTTCAAAACCCTAATAGCAACCACCCATTCAAAGCCAACAATTTCTCATCTTTCACGAACCTCTTTAGTAGCAGGAGGACACCTATGTCGATCACTTGTGCTTTGACGGCGGCGACGCCAATCCAGACCCAGATCCAGAACCAGGAAGGTGATCGGGTTTTCAACTTCGCTGCTGGTCCAGCGACTCTACCGGAGAAAGTCCTCTAAAGGCCCAGTTGGAGCTCTATGACTGTCGTGGATCCGGCATGAGTGTGATGGAGATGAGTCACAGAGGTAAAGAGTTCAAATCGATCATCGAAAAAGCCGAATCGGATCTCCAGACACTCCTCAACATACCACAAGAGTACTCCGTTTTGTTCTTGCAAGGCGGCGCCACCACCCAGTTCGCCGCAATCCCTCTCAACGTGTGCAGACCCGAAGACCCGGTTGATTTCTTGGTTACCGGGTCATGGGGTGATAAAGCTTACAAAGAAGCACAAAAGTATTGTAACCCAAAAGTGATTTGGTCTGGGAAAACCGACAAAATACAAAAGATTCCATCTTTTGAAAATCTGAAGCAGAACCCAGATGCTAAATTTTTGTAATATTAATTTTTTTTTAACTATTTGTAATATTATATTTTTTTTATAAATATTTATTTTTCTTTTTTGTTGAAATGAATGAATTTATATATTTTAATTTTAAATTTAATTATTTTTTCTTTTTTTATTCAATTCTTAATCTACACCATCCATCTTTATGATGGACAGTTGGAGATCAATTTAGGAAAAAGGTTAAATTTTTAAAAAAAGTTTCTAAATTTTCTGTAGTTTTTTTTTTAATAAAAAAATTAATTTAAATGGACTTAATATATATATTTTAAATTGTTACCCTAATTAGTTTTTTTTTTTTTTTTTTTTTTTTTTTTTGTATATTTTAATTTATAAATTTAATTCATTTTATAATAATAGTTATTATTTTAATTAGTTTTTTTTATATATATTTTAATTTTAAATTTAATCTTTTTTTTTTTTTCGTTTTTTATTTAATAAGAGGGCATCAAGGTCATTCAAATTAGGTTTCTAGAAGCTTTAGCTGAATTTCCCATAATGCCCTTATTGACCTAACGAAAGCCAACGAATTCCTAACAAAATTGGACGGTAGGTACCCGATTTGGTATTGTTAGAGAATTACTGGACTGTAGTTAGTATTGTTAGAAAACCGTAGACAAACCCAAATTAATGCAAACGTGAAGGACTAAAATCAAAATAACCCTACTAAATATATCTCAATCAAATAACTCTCAACCTTTTTTAACTCTCACTTTAACTCTCTATTGGTGATAGTTTTGAGACTTAAAATAAGTAAATAGCTCGCTATTGGAGATGACCTTAGCTAGGTTGTTGCAATCTTAACAATTAGGTATCAATAAGGATTATTCTATTTTATTCCTTTTGTAATTTTTGAAACTTCACCACCGGGGTTTAAACTTTGACATTGGATATATTATCTCACATTTTCTTATAAAACCGTAAAGTGTGGAGAATCTCATTTTCTTTAGTGGAAGTAGATATATTGATCGCATATATAATCCTTAATCTCGGTAGGTTATAGTAGATTCATGACTTGTTTGGTGTTAGATTTCAAAATATATATATGTTTTAATAAAATGTCCGTGTTTAAGTTATTTATGTAAATAACATTATGATATCTGCTCACAACTTATTTTGTCAATAATAAAATTGTTAATATGATATCAACCGACGACTTCACTATGCCTTCTTCCAATTGTATGCTTACCACGAAATAAAATATATAGTATAAATTTATTTTAGCAAAATTTATATTAATATCTCCTAGCCCCTAGGAAAGAAAATAATACGGTGGGGGTGTTCCTACTATAAATTTGCATTTGATTCTTGAATATATTATATATAATAATGTTTTACACTATATTTGGTAGGAGAGATTGAGAAGATAACATATATCCTTCATGTTGTTTGATATTGAAAAGATAGTTGAATTGATAGATTGATATATAATTATAAATTTATTATATTACTCTTTTATAAATTGGAGGGTAATAAAAATGGGAGGGTAATATTGTCATTTTCCACCTATAATATCTCTTATCTACTTATCATTTCAATGATAGAAGGATTGATTTTGATGGGTCCGGAAGAAGTTGAGATCTCTTATCTTCTCTTATCCTCTCATTTTTCTCAAATCAATTAATGAATTAGAGCTTTTATCTCACCTCTCTCTCTTATCGAACGTAATTTTAAAGTTAAATTGAAAAATTAAAAAATTAAAAATGTTAAAATTGTATAAAATTGAAATTTTTGATTGAACGATCTTATCAACCTGAAGTAAGACTGTCCCATACAAGATTTTCTCTTTATATACGGTGGATCGGTGGATGTAATTGGTGTTATAAATCTTGGTTGAAATGAAACACGTTGAATTAATGGCAAGAGTTGACAAGTGACAACCCATTTTACTTCTCAACACAATCAACATGTATCATGTTTTATATATGTTGATACTTGATGAGTTGACAACCCATTTTACTTCTCATCACAATCCACATGTATCATGTTTTATATATGTTGATACTTGATGAGTTGACAACCCATTTTACTTAACACAATCCACATGTATCATGTTTAATATTATATGTTTATACTTGATTCTAGGGATGGCAATTAAATCCGAATCCGTGGGATCCGTTCGAATCCAATTTGCTTAAAGAGGGTTTGGGTTGGGATAAGTGTACTAGTGGGTATGTTTGAGTTTGAAAATTATACTCATCATGGGTACGAGTTTGGATATGGATTTGAAAAAAAATTCATACCTAAACCCGTATACTCACGAACAATAAAAATTATATAATATTTTATCATTTAAAATATTATAAATTTAAACACTAATAATTTTTTTTAATTATATAGAGAATAAAATGTTAACATTTCAATATATTAAATGTTTTTATTCTTTAAAATTATAATATTTCATATATTTAAATAATTTTCAAAAAAAAAAAAATTTGGCAGGTTCGCGGGTTTTACCCACGGACCCACTTGTTTCACGGGTTAGTGGGCGGGTTTGGGTGTCCCCTAAACCCCCGGGTAAAACCCTAACCCAAACCCGTTTATTTTCATGGGTTCGCGGGCGGGTTTGGTAGACATAAAATTTCATGAGTTTGGGTTTGGATTTTGCCAAACCATACTGAACCCGCCCCATTGTCGTAATTTTTGAAGCTCCACCATTGGGATTTAAACTCTGACATTGAATATATTGTCTCACATTTGCCCATAAAATCGTAAAGTGTGGAGAATCTCATTTTCTTACGTGGAAGTAGATATCTTGATCGCATATGTAATCCTTAATCCCGGTAGGTCATAGTAGATCTATGACTCGATAGGTGTTAGATTTCAAAATATAGATATGTTTAAATAAAATGTTCAGGTTTGAGTTATTTATGTAAATAAAATTAGAGATATTCTCACTTGGGGCCATATATATATATATTTTTTGAAATATCTATCTTTTACTCAATAATACATTTTCGGAGAATTAGGCTTTTTACTTTTAAAAACCACTCAATTTCGTTGTGAATAATTTATAAATTATAATTTATATATCACATCATTTAAACAGTACGATGTTGCATTGAATTAATACTATATCCTTTTTATTTATTTCTAAATAAAAATCATACATTAAAAACGGAGAAAAACATCTTTAGCTTCTCGAGCTTTTTCTTCTTTGGAGGATCGGGTTTGGCTTAATTGTAAAGTCGGCTAGTTGTCTTCCTTGAGTTGTAGTTGTTCCTTATATTAAAATAAATATATATATATATATATATATATATTTATAGATATATAGTAAAATTTCAACAATCGATCTACTCCTAAATACTTTTCTAATTATCCTTTATTTAACAATCTTTTTTTTTTTTACTATATTTAACAAAATATAAATAAGCATATAAACAATGCCAAGGGTCCTTTGCTTGGTAGGCCGTGGCGTTTGATCTCCGATACCTGACCGGTCATTATTAGATTTCAAAAAAAAAAATAATAATAAATAAATAAATAATAATGCATTTCTACAAATAAGTCATCGTCTCAAACCATTATGATCCATAACTTAGGAATCAAAAGGTGTTGGAATTTGTGAAAAGGATCTTTTTATTATTGTTGTGTGGCTATTGGTTGCATGCATAGACCGCTGTAACACTTATCTTTGTGGTGCACCTTGGCATATCCAACACATGTGCCCACTTACATTTTGATCGTATATTCCTTCCCAAGGTAGGTACACATATTAATTATGATTTGAAATAAAGCTAAACCTTTACATTCGTATGATTTAATTATTTGGCTCAACAAACCTTTTTTCATGGTTCATATTAATTGGTACAATCAACCCTGATGGTTGAGATGAACTCGTCAATAGACACTCAGTACCTTAACAATCAATGGTTGAGATGTACTTGCCAGTCTACACTCGGTACCTTATCAATATAATCAAAGTGATAATGTCAATAAAGGTTACAAGGTGTAGTAGTACTACTGGATTTTTCAGTCCACAAGTTCCTTCTTGTACATTATTCGGCTATTATTTTATATATAACACAAACTCATCAGAATCTAACTACCTTGGTTATCTGATCATCCGAAAATGTTTAGTGTTAAGAGATTAGTTGAATCAGGTAATTGCTACCAATCTATTCCTTTGGAATACGTCTTCGCAACCAATCCAAACGATGATTGCATCAATATCACAGATGCAGCTGACACAATTCCCACTATCGATTTTTCTTTGCTTACTTCTGATTCACCTGAACAGCGCTCAAACGTAATCCAATCCATTGGCAAGGCATGTCGCGAATGGGGATTCTTTATGGTAAAATATTATTTTGTTAACTCATACCAATTATAATTATATTTTTCATATTCTCGAATGAGTATTGTTAATTTGTAACGTTATTAATTTGTTTAAGTTGTATAAAATTATAATTAAAGGTAATCAATCATGGAGTAGCCAAGACAGTGAGAGATGAGATGTTAAGGGCCAGCAAAAGTTTCTTTGATCAAACAGAAGAGCATATGCAAGAGTATGCAGGAAAGAAATTGTTTGATCCCGTAAGATGGGGGACAAGCTTCAATCGAGCAGTGGACAATACATTTTTCTGGAGGGATTATCTCAAAGTCCACGTTCATCCTCACTTCAATGCCCCTCAAAACCCTCCTGGCTTCAGGTACTTCTTATTCATCACTTAGAAAAAGTTGTTATCGTTTGTGAATAACTAAATCCCAATAAGACCAGTAAGACCAATAAGACTTGAGTTGGTTGAGTGTAGTTTCTGTTATATCAATCATTAGAGTTCCTATTAAACTAAAGAATTTAAAATCATTTCTTTACCTTAATTTTAGCTCATCTTTTAATAATTTTGTGACACATCGATATTTTCATCAATAAGGTTTATGATTTGTTTATTTTTCCATTATTGCTTTATGAATGGTCGGTCACAAAAGTTAAGGATCTTTTACCGGTAGCTGAATACTTCAAAATGGAGTATCATCAAGAGGGTTCAAACTTGGTATTCTAAATATAATCTCATATTTACCAAGTAAACCATAAAGTGTGGAGAGATGTCTACCTTAAAATTGGAATTGTATTTCGGACTAGTGTTGACAAATTGGGCCAGGCTTTGGTGGGCCACCCAGCTTGGCTTGTTTTTTTCATGGGCCTGGCCTGCTAGCTTCACCGGCCTGTTAAGCTGGCGGGCCAGACCGGGACTCCAGTAGTGAAGTACCGGGCCGGGCTTGGTATGGCCCGTAAGGCCCCGTGGGCTATAAAAAAATTTGAAATTTTTTTTCTCTAGTGGCCCGCCAGATTTTCTTTTTTGAATTTTTGAATTGAGGGGTGACTTTTGTAATTAACTAGGTGACCGTTGGGGAAGAAAAAAAAAATTCAAAACTTTTAAAAATGACATTTTTTTTAATCTTTTACAATTTTTACCCTAACATCTCTCACTCACTCTTTCAACTATTTTGTAATTTATTTAATATATTATATACTATATACTATACATTATATATTATATACCTCCCACTCTCTAGTCTCTAGTCTCTACATATACTATACATTATATTTTGTGGCTCTACGCAGACGCATTCGGGGGTCGAGCTTAAGGTTTACAAAAGACTCGGCAATTTAAATTGAAAAAGAACCCAATTTGGGTTTTAAATTGAAAAAAAAGCCCCCGAATGCATCTGCATAGCGCCATATTCTAAGGTGCCAAGTTTGTGGATAATTAGTTTTGTACTAATATACTATTATATACATTATATATTATATATTATATACTATATACTATACTAATATACTAATATAGTATATACTATACATTATATATAAGAGGAAATGGTGAAAAATATCACATTTTCCAACTCACTTGGTGACAAAGTGACCGGTTTAATAACTTAAGTTTAAAAGGCACTAAAGTAAGTGATTTCCCAAAATGCCCTTATTTTACACATTCTCTTTCTCACTTTAAAGTTTTCTGAGATTTTTTTTTTTCATATTCCTCTGTAACAAACCTTCAATGGAGGATGAAGATTGAACACCATAACATTATCAATTCATCTCCTTTGGATAATTAATTTTATAGTGCTACGCAGACGCATTCGGGGGTCGAGCTTTTTTTTTCAATTCAAAACCCTAACCGAGTTCCTTTTCATTTGTTATCTGAGTCTTTTGTAAGTCTTTCTCTGGTTATATGAATTTTGAATCTAATTGAAAAGTCTCGGAGAAGAAATGAAAAGGTTCGGAGAAGAAATGAAAAAACTCGGATAGTTCATTAAAAGGCTCGGAGAAGTAATGAAATTAACAAAAAAAAAAAAAATTGTTGAAAAGTCTTGGAGAAGAAATAAAAAGGTTCGGACAGTTCATTAAAAGGCTCGGAGAAGTAATAATGAACTGTCCGAGCCTTTTCATTTCTTCTCCAAGCCTTTTCATTACTTTTTCGAGCCTTTTAATGAATTGTCCGAGCCTTTTAATGAACTGTCCGAGCCTTTTCATTACTTCTCCGAGCCTTTTCATTTCTTCTCCGAGACTTTTCAACAATTTTTTTTTGTTAATTTCATTACTTCTCCGAGCCTTTTAATGAACTGCCCGAGCCTTTTCATTACTTCTCCGAGCCTTTTAATGAACTGTCCGAGCCTTTTCATTTCTTCTCCAAGACTTTTCAACAATTTTTTTTTTGTTAATTTCATTACTTCTCCGAGCCTTTTAATGAACTGTCCGAGCCTTTTCATTACTTCTCCGAGCCTTTTCATTTCTTCTCCGAGACTTTTCAAAAAAAAATTTTTTGTTAATTTCATTACTTCTCCGAGCCTTTTAATGAACTGTCCGAGCCTTTTCATTACTTCTCCGAGCTTTTTCATTTCTTCTCCGAGCCTTTTCAACAATTTTTTTTTTTGTTAATTTCATTACTTCTTCGAGCCTTTTAATGAACTATCCGAGCCTTTTCATTACTTCTCCGAGCCTTTTCATTTCTTTTCCGAGACTTTTCAACAATTTTTTTTTTGTTAATTTTGAATCTTCGAGCCTTTTCATTTCTTATCCGAGCCTTTTAATGAACTATCCGAGCCTTTTCATTACTTCTCCAAGCCTTTTCATTTCTTCTCCGAAACTTTTAATGAACTGTCCGAGCCTTTCTAAGCTTTTTCCGAGACTTTTTCGAGCCTTTTTAATAATTTATTTTTTCTTTGTACAATCTGTTTAAGGTTTAGAAAAGAGTGTTTTAAATTGAAAAAAAGAAAAAGAAAAAAGCAACTAACAAGACGGTTTGTATCTCAGATGTAACTAACAAAGGCTGGGACATAAAAAAAATCGCTATTGTGTTTGGTCGTGGTCCACCGTTGTCCATTGATGGAGGATTTTGAAAGAAAAAAAAAAACAAAATGGTGAAGAAGGTTACTGTGGGGGGTATTTTTGTCCGTTCACCATAATAGGTGCCTTTTAAACTTAAGTTATTAAACCGGTGACTTTCTTACAAAGTCAGACCCAAATAGTGACAAAAAAATTTTGAACCCTTATATATAATATACTATACACAATACATTATATATTATATACTATATACTATTATAGTATATACCTCCCACTCTCTAGTCTCCACACATTTCAAGGCTCTTACTCTAAGGTATTGTCTTTTTTTATTTTTTTATTTTTTATTTTTAAATTTACTTTCATTTGTTATTTAATTATTAACTATTATTAATATGTTTATAACTAATGTTATTATAATATTGTTTGTTATGTTGTTAGGTATCCAATTGATTAATTAATTCAACACTCTCAACTCTCAAGCCTCCAATTTATTATTTAATATATCATATAAAAATTATTACATTAATAATTACACAAAATCATTACAATATATAAAAAATAATATTGTATAAATAAAATGTTCAAAAATTAAAAATAAATAAATTTCAAAGCCCGTTCGGCTTGGCCCGTTAAGGCCTTAACAGGCCGGCCCGCATAGGCCCAGCCTGTCCCCACACGGGCCCTAGACCCAGGCCGGGCCCCCCTTTCCTCCAATAGGCAAGCCCAGCCCCGCCTGGCTCCCTTCACAGTCCGTGGCCCGACCTGTTAAGCAAACGGGTCGGGCCGGCCCATTTTGCCACACTATTCCGGACTGTGCTTGTAGAGTCCAATCTCGTTAGATCTCGACCGACTCTTAACCCGGCAACTGTGTCATCTTAAAAAAAAAAAAAAAAAAAAACCATCAATCACAAAAACTAAAGATGAGGAGAGAGGTTGGTCCGGTAGTAAACCTCTCACACCTGCATTATGAGATTGCGGGTTCGAGTCCCCTCTTTCCCAAAAAAAACCTAGAATATATGTAAAATATAGTAATATTTAAAAAAAAAAAATGAGGAGAGATTTTTTTAAACTAAAATAATCTAATTTTAAATATCATACTTGTCTAGAGACATATCGTTCCATCTTTAAGTTTTGGCTATTAAAATTTAACTGATCATTTAATAATTTGATAGTGAGATATTACAAGAATACTGCAAAAGAAGTAGAGAAGTGGCAGGTGAATTACTAAAAGGGATATCAAAAAGCTTGGGATTGGAAGAAAGCTACATAAACAAGACAATGGATCTAGAATCAAGCTCTCATCAATTGCTCGTCGTAAATTTATATCCACCATGTCCACAGCCAGAAGTGGTGATGGGGCTGCCTCCTCACTCTGATCATGGTCTGTTGACCATCCTCATGCAGAATGGCCTTCAAGGTCTTCAAGTCCACCACAATGGCAGTTGGGTCTCCATCGATCCCCTCCCCGACTCTTTCGTTGTCAACATCGGAGACCATATGGAGGTACCCTAGGGCTTTAAAAAAAAAAAAAATCTTTATTTTCATTTTATTAACAACTTATAAATATATCGGATATTCAATGTGTTTATATATATAATATCTACATACATCAAACTTATTATATTCAGATACTAAGTAATGGCAAGTACAAGAGCGTGTTGCACAGAGCCGTGGTGAACGGGGGAGCAACAAGAGTGTCGATCGCAACAGCGCATGGGCCTCCGCTTCAAAAGGTTGTAGTCCCTGCGCCGGAATTGGTGCACAGTGAAAATCGACCACCAGCTTATCGTGGAATCAAATATAAGGAGTATATGGAGCTTCAGCAAAGCCGTCCACTTGATGGCAAATCCTGTTTAACCCATGTCCGCATTTAATTAAATAATTATATCCTCTACTGCTCCTACTTTGGATACTTTGGATACATAATGACTATTCAATATATTGTATGAATAAGTTCAATTTTCATCATTATTAGATTTTTATATTTTTATAAGTACTTGATTTATATATTGGTAGATAGTTTTATAACTCAAATTTATTAGTTTTTACATTTTGAAAAGTGATTTTTATATTAATAGATAGTCTTACGATCGAAATAGTAGTCTATTTTTAATTTGGGTTCGAAATTTAAATGTCACTATTTGGAGGGGTTTTTGTAAGAATAGCACCACTTTAATAATGTAAGTTTAAAAGACACCAATCTTGGTGACCAGACAAAAATACCCCTATTTTTGTCTGTTTGTGTTTTTTGAAACGTGAGAGAAAAAACTTGAGGGAGAGAGAGAACAGAAGAAAAGAGAAGTTATCAGCGCAAGAAATCCGGCCAAAAAAGCGACGGCGAATCACCGGCGGTGGTGCTACAGTACCCGACTCGACTCCAACTGCGTTCAGGGTGAGTCGAACTTTCTCTCTCACGTGTTTTGTTGTTAATTTGATTTGCGTTTGATGTTTGGTGTTTGATTAGACATATAGATTAGGTTTGATTTATTGTGCATTAGCTTTGTTTGATTAGGGTTTAAAGTTGTGTAAAAATTTTGTTGAAGACGATGAATAGAACATTCTCCGAGCCTTTTAAACCTTCATCCGAGCCTTTTCCGAGCCTTTTAAACCTTCGTTCGAGCCTTTTCCGATCCTTTTCAACCTTCATCCGAGCCTTTTAAGTAATGTGACTAGGTTTTCTGTAATTTTCTACTCGGGAAAGCCTTTAAACCTTTCTCCGAGCATTTTCCGAGCCTTTTAAACCTTCATCCGAGCCTTTTAATTAATGTGATTATGTTTTGTAATTCTTTCATTTTTCGAGCCTTTAAAACTTTCTCCGAGCCTTTTCCGAGCCTTTAAACCTCATTCCAGCCTTTTAATTCTATGATGTAGGTTTTTGTAATTTGAATCTCCGAACCTTTTAATAAAGTCTCTGAGCCTTTTTATAAAGCCTCCGAGCCTTTTTATACCTCCGAGCCATTTTATAAAGCCTCCGAGCCTTTGCATTAAGTCTCCGAGACTTTGTAATTCACTCCCAGCTTTTATTAAAGTCTCCGTGACTTTTATTTTTGCAGCGTGTCCGAGCCTTTTAAACCTTCATCCGAGCCTTTACGAGCCTTCTTTTCCGAGCCTAATTTTTTGATATCTAGAGCTCTTCCGATCCTTTTCAACCTTCATCCGAGCCTTTAAGTAACAAGATCTAGCTTTCGTAATTTTTCATTTCCGAGCCTTTTAAACCTTTCTTCGAGCCTTTTCCGAGCCTTTTAAACCTTCATCCGAGCCTTTTAATTAATGTGATTATGTTTTGTGCAATTTTTCATTTCCGAGCCTTTTAAAACTTTCTCCGAGCCTTTTCCGAGCCTTTTAAACCTTCATTCGAGCCTTTTAATTCTATGATGTAGGTTTTTGTAATTTGAATCTCCGAACCTTTTAATAAAGTCTCCGAGCCTTTTTATAAAGCCTCCGAGCCTTTTCATTAAGTCTCCGAGTTTCCTTTATGCTTCTCCTCCGAGCTGTGATTAAGTCTCCGAGACTTTTGTACCTCTACCTCCGAGCCTTTATTAAAAGTCTCCGTGACTTTTATTTTTGCGTTAGTTCGAGCCTTTTAAACCTTCATCCGAGCCTTTTCCGAGCCTTTTCCGAGCCTTTTAAACCTTCGTTCGAGCCTTTTCCGATCCTTTTCAACATTCATCCGAGCCTTTTAAGTAACGTGACTAGGTTTTCATAATTTTTTGCATTAAGTCTCCGAGCCTTTTTATAAAGCCTCCGAGCTTTTCATTGCTCTCCGAGACTTTAAAATTTCACTCCGAGCCTTATTAAAGTCTCCGCACTTCATTTTTGCAGTGTCCGAGCCTTTTAAACCTTCATCCGAGCCTTTTCCAGCCTTTTCCGAGCCTTTAAACCTTCGTTCGAGCCTTTTCCGATCCTTTTCAACATTCATCCGAGCCTTTTAAGTAATGTGACTAGGTTTTCTGCAATTTTTCATTTCCGAGCCTTTTAAACCTTTCTCCGAGCCTTTTCCGAGCCTTTTAAACCTTCATCCGAGCCTTTTAATTAATGTGATTATGTTTTGTGCAATTTTTCATTTCCGAGCCTTTTCTCTCCGAGCCTTTTCCGAGTCTTTTAAACCTTCATTCGAGCCTTTTAATTCTATGATGTAAGGTTTTGTAATTTGAATCTCCGAACCTTTTAATAAAGTCTCCGAGCCTTTTATAAAGTTCTCCGAGTTTTTTTATAAACCTTAAGAGCCTTTGCATTAAGTCTCGGAAGCCTTTTATGTGCTTCCCATTTCTTTGCATTAAGTCTCCGAGACTTTTGTACCTCACTCCAGCCTATTAAAGTCTCCGTGACTTTTATTTTTGCAGTGTCCGAGCCTTTTAAACCTTCATCCGAGCCTTTTAAACCTTCGTTCGAGCCTTTTCCGATCCTTTTCAACCTTCATCCGAGCCTTTTAAGTAATGTGACTAGGTTTTCTGCAATTTTTCATTTCCGAGTCTTTTAAACCTTTCTCCGAGCATTTTCCGAGCCTTTTAAACCTTCATCCGAGCCTTTTAATTAATGTGATTATGTTTTGTGCAATTTTTCATTTCCGAGCCTTTTCCGAGCCTTTTAAACCTTCATTCGAGCCTTTTAATTCTATGATGTAGGTTTTTGTAATTTGAATCTCCGAACCTTTTAATAAAGTCTCCGAGCCTTTTTATAAAGCCTCCGAGCCTTTTTATAAAGCCTCCGAGCCTTTGCATTAAGTCTCCGAGCCTTTTTATAAAGCCTCCGAGCCTTTGCATTAAGTCTCCGAGACTTTTGTACCTCACTCCGAGCCTTTTATTAAAGTTTCCGTGACTTTTATTTTTGCAGTGTCCGAGCCTTTTAAACCTTCATCCGAGCCTTTTCCGAGCCTTTTAAACCTTCGTTCGAGCCTTTTCCGATCCTTTTCAACCTTCATCCGAGCCTTTTAAGTAATGTGACTAGGTTTTCTGCAATTTTTCATTTCCGAGCCTTTTAAACCTTTCTCCGAGCATTTTCCGATCCTTTTAAACCTTCATCCGAGCCTTTTAATTAATGTGATTATGTTTTGTGCAATTTTTCATTTCCGAGCCTTTTAAAACTTTCTCCAAGCCTTTTCCGAGCCTTTTAAACCTTCATTCGAGCCTTTTAATTCTATGATGTAGGTTTTTGTAATTTGAATCTCCGAACCTTTTAATAAAGTCTCCGAGCCTTTCTATAAAGCCTCCGAGCCTTTTTATAAAGTCTCCGAGCCTTTTTATTAAGCCTCCGAGCCTTTGCATTAAGTCTCCGAGCCTTTTTATAAAGCCTCCGAGCCTTTGCATTAAGTCTCCGAGACTTTTGTACCTCACTCCAAGCCTTTTCTTAAAGTCTCCGTGACTTTTATTTTTGCAGTGTCCGAGCCTTTTCATGAAGTTATATATATTAATTTGTTTTTTTTTTTTTTGTGTGAATATGCAGATGAGGAATCCATTGAAAGATCTTCTGAAAACTCCAGCGGAAGAAAGGTACCCGAGGAAAATAACTCGGCATGACCATTTCGGTCACCTTAGAGATATCGAAAATGCACTTAACAGGGTACCTGAAGATCTTGCGGTCGAAGAACGACGACGGTACACTGAGTCATGTTTTGGACATTTCCTTCTGATGCAGCACAACATGAAGTTTTCAGCTGGCATTGTCCATCGATTGCTTATTCGTGAGTTGCATCACGACGGGCCGGAAGATGAGATGAGATTTCTTTTAGGAAAGCATTCGGTCCGGTTCTCGAAGGTTGAGTTCTGTCTGATCACCGGATTGAAGTTTGGACAACTTCCCGACACGTCTACCTATGATGTGGTACAGAATGGCATACACCAGCGATACTTTGAGGGTCGAGATGAGGTCGAGTTTGGAGAGCTGAGAGCCGTTGTACGGACCGGTGGTTTTGCTGAGTAGTACGATGCGGTTAAGCTATGCTTACTGTATATGCTTAACTGGATACTAATGGGTTTGGACGAGAGAGAGAAAGTCCTATTATGGCAGTTTCGCCTAATCGAGAACTTGGACGCTTTTGATGCATTCCCGTGGGGTGCGCATGTGTATAGGCGATCTATTTCTGGCTTCAAGCATGCGTTGGATGGTCGTCGGGAACGGTTCGAAAAAAGACAGCGAGAAAAGGGCGTTGAAGTGCACAATGTGGAGACGTACAACATTTATGGTTGTACTTATGCACTATTGGTAAGAATTTAGAATTTGATTCCATACTTTAATTGTATTTTTTATTTTCATATGATTGATGTGTTTGATTATTATCGTACTTATCTATTACACAAATATTTGCTTTTGAGGTTATCCCCGATCTTGCCATCGAAGATTGTGGGAACCGCAGGGAAATCGAGCTATCCCCCCGTATTCTAAAATGGGAGTTGAGTCAGCGACCGAGGGGGGATAAGTTGGATTCCATTTTCATTGAACGGGTAAGTATCTGTTATGTTAACGTTAATAGTTAATAGTATGTATGCGATTACAAATGGTCTAACATTGATTTCAGATGTTTGCGAGGGTGAAATTGGTGCCGACACCGGTAGAGCTGGCTGAACGGTACTATGAGGGCATTGAGGAGGGAGGCAGTCTGTATGATGCGGATGCCGATGTCGAACACCGTACGACTGTCGAACCCAATGATACTGAGGGTCCGTATTTGAGACCCAGTGATACTGAGTATCCACATTCGGGACCCAGTGATACAGATGGTTCTGACGTGGAGGGTCGCAGTAGGAGTCCCGTGAGGCATATGCGGGTTCGATTTGTGTTCCCCACAGAGCCTCGACCTGAAGGTCACTCACTACGAGGCGTCGGAGGGCAACCAGAGGTACGTAAAAGTAGTTGCACTGCAGTATTGAATTTGAAAGCAGTTGGAAACTTTTAGTACTCACAACGTGTTTATTTTTGTTTCATTTTAGGACTGTAGGTATACTGAACTGCTGGATGCGTTTCGAGAGTTACTGGACGAAGTGCAAAGGAATGAAAAAAAGCGAGATCAATAGCATCAGGAGTTGCTGGATTTGATTCAGGGTCTTCAGGGTTCGACGGCGCAGACACCTACTGAAGGCAAACGGTCCGATGACCCACCATTTGATGACCCGTCGATTGATGACCCGTCGATTGATGACCAAGACCGACACTTCAGTGACAGAGATTGGACTGGTAGTCATCAGGACGGAGCAGACTTACAGAGTGGGCGTCAGCTGCACCCTAGTACCCAGACAGTGT
Organism: Acer negundo; assembly: GCA_035582765.1. NCBI lineage: Eukaryota > Viridiplantae > Streptophyta > Magnoliopsida > Sapindales > Sapindaceae > Acer > Acer negundo. Next base: position 241,446 of record CM069231.1, on the reverse strand, counting down.
CTGATCAGCAGGGGCTAGGTGTGACACCAAGAGAGGAGGTTACTGGTGGTACTGATGATATTGAGACAGCACATATGGAGATAGAGCAGGTACCGCATAAGGTATTACCAGACCCTGTTCTTCATCCCCAGGACTTGGGACAGAGTGCATCCATACTGCGCACCCCTCTGGATGATCCTAGTGCAGCACATCCCTCCATTCATTCCACGGGGATAGAGTCCCTTCGTCCTACTGCACCCATCGGGTCTATCCCAGCAGGGCTTGCAGGCGATCCACGATTCCAGAGTCCCTCTATACAGAGCACCCCTGCTGGGAGCAAACGGGGACGGAGTCCTTCTATACAGAGCAGACGTTCGGTGGATCCCCATAGTTTGGATCGGAGTCCCCCACCCTTTCAGCGTCAGGATCGGATTCGCAGACCAGGTTGGCAGGAGCGGAGCCCATACACTGACCCATGTCGGCCGAAGAGGGCAAGGACTATGCCACATCCACCACATGTATGGGTGCCCTACGAACTGATAGATCCTGATCACCTAGCGGCGTACCAAGCGTACAAGAGGAACTCGACGGGGGAATTGTAAGTATAATCGTAGATATTACAATCTCTGTATTTTTTTTGAAACAGCTTAGTAAAACTGACTTGACTTGGTTATCTAACTTCTTCAACAATAATGCAGGCGTGATGTGGATCTACAGTTGCCAGTAGATGTCCTTTGGTTCCACCGGTTTCAAAGCAACTTTATGGAGTTGGAGGATACGGTATGTTCATAACTGTAATATATGTATATGTTGTTACAAAAATTGTACAATCCTAACAAATGAAAATGTTCAAACTTTCAACACATTGACGCGTACTTGAAGATTTTGCGGAAGCGTCAGCGAGCATTTCCCACTGTCTACGATCCGAGGATCAACATACTGGATTCACAGTTTTATGTAAGTGTTTAAATTGTACGGTATTTGCTTGTGCACTGATGTGTTTCATACATCTATAACCTAACGTTTTTGTACAGTCATGGTTATGTAACTACTGGGACAAGAAGATGGAAAATGGGTCTAATAGACCCCGTACAGGTTGGTCTTCACAGAAGCAGAATTGGTCCGACGAAGACCTTATGGTGGTACGTGGGCAGCTCCCGCTAGGAAACTTACCATGACACAATGTTAACTCCGTGAGTGTTTATTTTACATGTTTTCCATTAAAGTTATGAAAAATAAATGTCACACTGATCGTACATTGTTGAAACACCTGCAGGTTCTGATT